>OZ010587.1:43846681-43859181 GCA_963932145.1 Acanthosepion lycidas | reverse complement strand
TTGAATTTCTTGTAGCAATAAATAATCCTCCTTGTAAATTATCCATTTAATTATGAATTACAATATAAGTGAATTCGGGTTGCGCACTCGTGAGATTAAATTGCCTAGCAGCAATTATTTATAAACACTGTGCAGTTAGTTCTTCTGGCTAAGGAATACTTAGATAAATTTATTACGGTAGGGATTTTAAGAGTCCAGGCACATGAAAAAGAAAAATTCATTTCGATTTCTACTATGGAAGGTAGCATCGAATGTGTGCAATTACTGAGCAAAACTGTAAAAGTTTCTTATACAATATATTCCCATGAAAATTCATTTTACTTAGTACGATGTTGTGGTGTGTGACAAAGTTAAAAATCCCCTTTTTTCATTAGTAGAAGTGAATAGCAAATATCTTTTAAGCAGTTGTTGAAAGGAGACGAGTATTTTTCCGATGGCAGATTAACACTTAACAAGATAATCTTTACTCAAAATTTATTTATTACTACAAGGCGAGAAAAAATAAATATTTCTTTAGAAAATACTATTATTGTTATCAGTCATTTTTCCTTAAACGTTCACTATATTTTTTCATTACTAAGTTTCTTCCTTTTCTTTTCGATTTCATCATTATCCCACTGATTTAGTCATTTTGCTTTATTTAATTCCATCTTTGTCCAATCAGTCCAAATCGATTTCTTTTGAAAATCTTATTTCTTATTTTCTATTTCACTCCCTTCACGTTTCTGTCTTCACTTAATCGAATTCAGTGTTACAAAGATTTTCGAATAGATATAAACAACTTCAGGGCTACAAATGCCAGTAGACAAATAGAGATTTTCAAATAGACATAAAATACTGAAATTTATAAAATACAGTTAATAGACATGAAAATCTGGGAATTACTACTCAAGAACAGGGCAACAAAAGTGTAAGTTCTTCTGAATGCATTTACAAAGTTCAGTTTTCCTTTTTTGATTAAATCCATTTCTCTCTAATTGGTATTATGATTTAATGTTTCTGCTGGTGCATTAAAACTTTATTTTCTTGATTTCATTAGTATTGATTGTCACAGATTCCTTTTAAGTTTCTCTTGAGAAATGGTGTCTATGGCCACATAGAACTGACTTGTCAGCTTCTTTCTATATCGACACCGATCACCAATTTGTTTATCGTGCCCTTTATTCAGTTATGATTCATTGTCTGAGAGGGAAAATTCTTTTTCTTCATTAATATAAGGATATGATCGACGTATCTTAGCTAGATGGAGTTTTTTTTTTAATTGTTAAATATGTTATTTTCGAGATCAGACATGGAGAAATTGCTAAAATTCGGACCCAGAACTGAACCCATAGAGACGCCATCGCGTTATATATATATATATATATATATATATATATATATATATATATATATATATATATATATATATATATGTTATCATATTATTAGCAGTAGTTTCCGTAATATACAAGGACTAATGTTAAGTGGAGGTAGACATGGATTATTGTATATGATTCTTATGATAATATCAATAGTTTTGCAAACAGAGACATTAGTGAATAAAGTTTCAACATTGAGTGAGGCTATAGTTTCATTGTTAGGTTTTTCATTTTTTTAGAATTTGAATTACTTCAAGAGTTGATTTTGTGTTGTATTTGCTACGAAGATATGGTGTGATAAGCTGGTTGATGATTTTTGTTAATTGATACACAGGAGTAAGAATTTATGATATAATAGAGCGGAGAAATTAGTTTTGTTTCTATGGTTTTATAGTGCCATATATGTAACTGGGCCGACGATTTTAGAAAGTTTTAAACTCTCCTGTTCGGTATTATTAGCAGTGATAAATTTGTTAATTTTTAATTTTAGTTGGTTGGTTGGATCCCTGTTATTTTTTTTTTTTTATTATTATTATTTTCTCGAGTTTTGTTTAAGATAAGAAAAGATGCTTTTTTGACAGTTATATCCGGATGATTACGTAGTCCCTAAGCGGCAATTTTTTAGTTGTTTTGTGAAGATTTTTGAAAAGTTTTTACCTTTATTGCGTCTATCCTTAACTGCCTTGGCCTTGAGTAAGTCGCGAAATTCTGATGTTGGTGTGATCATTTGCAACTCCTGGAGTTTATCGATGCTTTTTTTTTTTTAAACAGACGATTATATTCACGGTATATATGGCAGCTGGGGCCCAGGTTAAACAATTTTTTTAAACTTAGTTTGTGGTTAGAAATATTAATAAATTTATCCATTTTGTTAGGAAGAGTGATAAATGCTTTGTATAGTGCGTCATTTTTTTTTTTTTTTTTTTTAGGTGGTACTGAGTTTCTGATGTATTCGTAATTTCTGCGAGTCTATGTAATTTCTTCCAGTTGATCTGAAGTAGTTCCATGTTTTAGTTTGTTGTATATGTCTTGCTTTCTGCTACTGAGCGTGTGTAATATGTCAAGTTTCTACACACGCACATACTCACACACAGACGCGCGTGCGCGCGCACACACACATACACATTCTACAAATATTATATTTTATACGCAACAATCTTTTGAATGTGGCATTTATATTCTCATCAAATAAACATTGTAGATTCGAAGCATTCTTTCTGTATTTCTGTTTAATAAAATTGGATTGAGATATGCAGAATATAAATTCATTATTTTCCCATGAAAAATCTGTAAAGTTTTGTTTTTTTTATTTTTATTCACTATCTTTATTTACTATGGTGATGAATAGGACGTCCTTTGTGTTTCCATTCACTGTTCATGCATATAGAGATTTTAGATTTGTCAATTTGCTTATGTTTTATGTTATAGATAGTTTGACATAGACGACACGACTCTGGTTTTGACATGATGTTATTTTGTTGAACTTCTACTCAGATTTTTCTTCCTTTACCGAAAGTTGTTTTTCCGTTTTCCCCGAGCTCTTCTGCAGTGGATTTAAAGTATTCGTAAACATATCCGGGGAATATATGTTTTAAAGTTCATAGCATTCTGCGTGTGCTTCGTGGGATGACTTTTTCATGAATACAGTGCAGAATAAATGTTTTTCTATTTCTGCAAGAATTTTTTCTGAAAGCAAAAGATTCTTGCATTTTATGATTATGCCTAAGTTTCTCTTTGTGCCGAAAGGGTGGGTGTTAGTAGGATGTAGAATAGTATCCGAACAAAATCAGCCCAAGATTTACCATTTCTCGACGAAATGCTAATACACAACCATAACGACATACAACTAAAGCTCTACCGAAAATCCAGAAATAAAAATAATCTTAAACTCTTCTACTCCCATGACAACAATAAGATAAAATATGAGGTCATCACAAGTTTGTATTTAAGAGCTCCTAGTATTTGTAGCGTCCAATTCTAGCCTGAGTAAGGCCAATATATTGAAAACATTTTCAAACTCCTCCATTACCAGAATTATTTCTTAGTAATGGTAAATGCAAAGCCTACAAAATCCAGAGAAGAAAAATAGAAATCTCCACAGGTAATAATCCCAACAATGACGACACAGTTGGGTACATCATTCTAACTACCAATTACATCAGAGCCAACATCAAAAATAAGTAATTCATTCATCAACATATCTAAAGCAATAAAAGATATAATGACCAAACGGAATAGCAACAACAATAAAGCAGAGGCTGGAATATACAAAATAAAATTCACAGAATACCTAATAATATATATATCGATGAAACATCTAGAAAAAGCATCGCAGCTATCAATTTGATAACAACACATTAAACTCTCTGTAATAAATACTTGTCTGATTAGAAGAGAAATCAATTTACTACGAAGAAAATATATTAAAACAATTCGCATAATTTTCTACATTCAAAATCAGTACAGTCTCATTCACAATATCACCGATCATCAAAAAAACAATAATAGCACAATACGGTACATATCTAAACAGAGAGCTACTTGGTGTGGGCATTTTTCTGGCAGTAGTAAGGATATTTATTAACCCTTCCTCAAAAATTTCAATGCACTTTCATTAAACACAGATTTGTCTTCATTCTGATTTGATCGGAGGCGGTTCGTGTTCATGTATAAGCTTTTTCACTTTGTGTCATGTTCTTCACTTTTGTTCAAATACTACATCCGCCTAATGCACACAGAGACACGCACGCACTGACACACCGACACACGCACTCACCTATCTATCTATCTATCTATCTATCTATCTATCTATCTCTCTCTATATATATATATCTATCTATCTATCTATATATATATATATATATATATCTATATATATATATATATATATATATGAATGAATCGGAATTAAGATTGCAATAACCTAATGTAATCTTAATTCCTATTGAATGAAATATGTTGCTCTGTTTAATTAAAACATTGAGTTGTATGTGAGAACCAGTTTTAATATTTAATATTCTATATTTTATATTGTGTTAATAGGATTCACTTGGATTATACACCAAAAGATTATTACCTATATACATACATATATATATATATATGTATATATATTATATTTAAAAGCACGCCGAAAGTGCATATATATATATATATATATATATATATATATATATATATATATATATATATATATATATATATATATATATGCACTTTCGGCGTGCTTGTAAATATAATATCTATTTATGGAAGTTAATGTGGACATAAGACTTAAGATTATACAGTCAGGTTTAAATATGAATGTTTTTAATGCATGTCCCGTTCAGTGAATAAATATTTCTGTAAGCCAATATATGGATTAGTGCCTTAATGATCATTCATTCGATGTTGGTTTGCAAAAACACAAAAAACTTGGATTACCAAAGTGATCAACTCTCAGTGGAGTGATGGCATGTTTCTTAGAATTTCTTGAATTTCGTTCTTTCCAAAATGTTTTACCAAAACTATCAACTTGCTTCCGATATATTGATGATACTCTATTAATATATACCCGTGATATCAACTTACTAACTCCTTTTAGATAAATTAAACAAAGTTGAACACACTATAGAATTTACATACGAAATAGAAAAAATAATACTTTACTTTTCATGTTACACCGAGTTGACAACGACCTAATGAAATTCTATTGCCATCATAATAGCAAAATAAAATGCGGAATGATCATTGGATTCTATTTAAGAGCACCCAGAATTTGCAGCCTTCAATATTTATACGAATAGGAGAAATGTATTGAAAACACATACCGTTCAATACACTAACGATTTCATATTCAATGTGAAACAAAAGGCTCATAAAATATTAAAAAATGGAAAAGCCAACACTTGAAGGAGGGATTTACTCCATCAACTGCAGAAATTGCCAGAAAGAATATATTGGACAGACCTCAAGAAGTTTAGACAAAAGACTAAATGAACACAAAAGGAACATTTACAAAAAAATAACACACAAAACGCATTGGTTATTCACTGTAACAAAACTGGACGCAATTTTGACATAGGGAATGCTACTTTGATTAAAAGAGAAAATAATTTACTAAGATGAAGTTGTCTGGGAAGTGCCTTGATCGCTAGTTTAGCCACTAGTAAATTTGCGTCCAGGCTCTTGAAATATATCTCCATTCTTGGCAGATTTTCTATTGTCACAATATGGGATAATCAGGGACAAAGCTTATGGAGAGAAAAAGAATATAGATCAATTTGGCTAGATTTAAAAAAATATCCTTTCAAAAATATCCTTTCAAAAATTTTGAAACTACTGTCTCTCGTTCCGTGCGGATGTGTAGTCTTGGTAATATCAACAAAGCCTTGTCCGTTTCATCCTAACGAATTAAAATGAGTTACAAAACATTTTTTTTACAATTTGTCTTACTATTTTCTCAATATATATATATATATATACAGCGAAACAGTCTGTCTGTGGATGACATTATATATATATATATATATATATATATATATATATATATATATATATATATATATAAACGTTACGTTTAGAGGATAGACTTGTCTTCATTGACATCCCTATTGTTTTTATTTTTTTAAACTATGAAATTAATGTCAGCTGGCTTAGATAAAAAATAAGCCGACTCATGGACTGTAACAAAAAAGGTGTCCCAAAGTGTATTCTTCTAAATTTTAACAGATCCTCGAAGCACCTGACATTTACCTGATTATCGAGGTAAATACGTACACCAAATCATACTTCCCTCTTTTCACAATTGCAATCGTTCATAATTCCTCACAGCTCAGAAGAAATTTATATTGCCGTTCAGGTACACATCAGACGCGTTGAAATTCAGCTCTTGAAATTCGACTTTCGATTTTTTACTGGTTTTCCTACATTCACTTCATGAATATTTTCCCATGTGTCCATCAATGAAGCATATGAATATCGTCTGTCTATATTTCTGATATGAGATATTGTACACCATTTACATTGTTCAGACTATTGTCCTCATCTTTATTGTCACATTCACGACATTTCGGCAAAAAGGTTGTGGAATAAAATGGTACATATTTGGTTGAATGTATAAATAATGATCAAACGCGTTTCTAATATAAAATATTAGGATTTGAGAAATACAACTGGAAACTATTTGGTCGAAACAAAAGTTCGTATTGTTTTTAAGTGAATTTCAAAGGCAATATTTAGATATTTGTATATTCAACCACATATGTACCATTTTATTCCATTAGCTTTTAGCATCTTTCTGGATGATGTTTTTTTACAGGCTTCCAGAGAATTGAAGTGCTTATCATTAAGAGAATTTTGCGATGATCGAAATAAATGATAAATAAATTATCATCCGAATATGTAAGATCAGGTGAGTACGGCAAGTTTAGTAGTTTGTTATTAATTGATAAGAGTAAGAATGTCTTTGGTAAAGAGATACAGCGAAATTTCACACGTTGTTATTAATATTTTTATCATTTAGGGGGTCGATAAGTCAATCGTAGTAACGAAGCATCTATTGTAGAATGAGGAGTGCCTAATGAGGAATTATGGTAGCAGTTATGTCTCTTCGTAGAAGTCTTGGTCTGCTTGAGTACAGTTTCAGAACAGATTGTCAGATTTTAGTTTTGTTATGTTGTCGGGAGTTCTTACTTGGCAACGTAGTGTTTCGTAGTTCTTGCCATTCTCAGCTGAAAATGATAATTGATATGAATCTTGACTACCCATTCTGATTAAACGTCTATGAATCGTGATTTTAATCGGTTAACGACGTTCGGTAGGTTATCACATGTTTCAGATTCCGTTCTTCTAGTTGATGGAAAATAATTTAGAGAATGAGTTTTTTCGTCAGTCATTTTTTTTCAGAAAATTTGATATTCATTGCCCAAAGCCAGATACAATACCGCCATAAACAGGCGAGTTTATCAAAAAACTTGATCAAGAGTTATCAAAAAAGTCACATTCGAACACCTCATTGGTTAATGTCTTCATTCGTTGGTAGTGATAATGAACAGAATGCTGCGTTTTTCAAATAAATTATCTTGCAGCTCCTATTACATAATGCCATTCCAATACCACCAGATACAGAGCATCACATTCTGATGCAAAGTGGCGTTTTAAGTGGTTAACAGTGGCTCATTATGTTTTGTCCATAACCCTTTTCGATCAAACTTGTAGCAAACAATCCATTTTTCATCACCTGCGTTCATTTTTTTTTTCAAAATCATCTGTTTTAGTTGCGTCTGATCGGAAAAATACATCAAATTATATTTCGTTTTATCGTGTCGTACAAATTCCTCGGAGAGATTCACGCATTCGAATGTTTTCAAAAAGTTTACAATATTTATGAGATATGTGGTTTATTATTGTGAGATACCGTGTCACGTGATCTTATTTTTTATAATCAGTGTTTTAATAGGGTCATCATCAATGACTGGAATGTTTACGTCCATCAACCACAAAATGTAAACTTTTGAATCTTGCGAACAACTCAGGAACAGTATACTTGTTTCTGTTGTTTATCGAGACATTTCTTTTTTCCAGAAATAAAAGAGAATCAAATGACGGAAATGCATCACATTTTCCTCCATTTTCAATTTTAAGATGCAAACATTGGAAATTTAGAATCAATACACGAATTGTATAGAAAGACATGTTGAATTGTCTCCTTTCAGAATATTTATATATGGGACAAGTGTGAAAAGAAATCACGTTTGCAAACGCCACTAACGTACATTTGCTTATTTGAATTTGTTTATTTGAAATGCATAAATATATTCTTTCTCACATGTTTAATGTTATAAGTAAACTGTTACTCAAAAAAACTTTAACGTTTGTTAAATTATCTTGAAAATTAACGTGTTATGTTAATTTGAGTCACGTACGAGGCCCTGGAATTTACATAACGCTACAATAGATATTTTAATTTCTCTAAACATTAAGATGTAACAAGACTTATTACAAGCACGTTTTTACCTGATTAATAAACATTATACCTGGCCATTGGATTTAATCTAGACTCTTATTGCTTTAGTTTTTCGAGTTAAACTCTGAACTCTCTCGTGAAACTGTTTACGTTCCTTATTTAATGTTATAAACACGGACATAAAAGATGTTTTCAATTTTTGCTTAAAAATGGAAAATAAAAAATAAAAAAATGCAAACGTTTGGATTACGATAGATTTTTCTTCTTTCTGACTTTCTTTTTTGTTTCATATTTATAATTCCCGTCTCTTTTCTTTGCTTTTTCTTTAGAATCTCATTCTTTTGTCTCAATTTTTATTTCTTTAAGATAATTCTGCTATTTTTGTTTCTATTATTATTCTATTATCATTTCTTTTCTACCATTTTGTTTTCGGTTTATTTCTCTCCTTCACACACACAAATTGCATTTTATTTACTGTTTCTTAAAATCGATTCGTCTTGGTGTTTCGAGCCTTTCCAAATGTTTTTTTCTCCTTTTATCGGCTTTTTTCTGTTAGATATTTAGTATTCTTACTTAAAAAAAAAACCTCAACTCGGATCCAAACACAAACACCAAAAACATAAACCAAATGATGTACTTCTGAAAAAGAAAATAAATTTTTTGAATAGCTTGACCTCATATTTTGAATTAGTCTCTTATGGGAAAAATATTCATAATAAGAAAGCAAAATGGCGTAAGAAATCTCCATACTTGAAACCTTTTAAACTCATTTCCTAACAGCAATTAATGTTACTGTACTATTTGTCATTTATAAATAATAGAAATATGCATAATAGAAACATTATTTATCCTTCTAGCAATATTCACCACGTTGATTAAACGGTAGTTGACAGAATAGTTTCGTAAATTATTTAGTTCATACCGAGGAAGTTTATGACCACAATAATAAATCGCTCATATAATATATATAATGCTATCTCACTTCCTGACGTAGGTGATTGTAACTTTCCAGATTCCATTTCTTTTTTTTCTTTTTTTTTTGAATTGCCATGAATTCTTAGGAATGATAGTAGAGTGCTTGATAGTAGAAGCAGTATTATGTACAATTTTCTTAGTATTGAGATTTCTAAGAAAGCATCTTATTTGTTCATCAACTATATAGTTTGGAAAGCTATTGTTAATAAGTGTCTGTTTTATATTCTTTAGTTCACTGTAAAAAATCTGTTTTGTGCTTGTACTACTGAAGTCCCTTTCTTTGATGGGCGAATGCCCATATTACTACAAAATAGCAATTATAAAGAATCTAATACATCGTGCAGAAACTAATTCATCCACAAAACAGAATTTTTACAGTGAACTAAAGAATATAAAACAGACACTCATTAACAATAGCTTTCCAAACTATATAGTTGATGAATAAATAAGATGCTTTCTTAGAAATCTCAATACTAAGCAAATAGTACATAATACTGCTTCTACTGATCTCAATCATATTAATCTCCTATATCGTAATCAAATGCATACTAATTATAAACAAGATGAAAATATACTAAAAAATTTAGTATATTTTAATATATCAACTACAGATCCTAGCAAAAAAATTAAATTAATCATATACTACACTAAATCTAGTATATCCAACTTAATTCTTCGCAATAATTCTTCTCCTCCGGTTAGCGATTTGCAAAAAACCAACATAGTTTATAAATTCAAGTGCCCTTTGGGAGAGTGTATCTCCAACGAATTAAATAATATTTATGTTGGTCACACCACAAACTCGCTTTCACGACGCTTGACACTACATTTGAATGAAAACTCTAACATTTTTAGGCATTTAAAGCAACATGCCTGCCCGCATGCAAAATTCCGTAAAATACTTGTCGAAAACACAATTATACTTCGACATGAAAACAATAGACAAAAACTAAAAATCATTGAAGCATTATACATCAAACAGTTGAAACCCAACCTAAACAAAATCAATTATGGCGTCTTTACAAATATTCTTAAATGTCTATAATTGGTATCAGAAGCCATTGGTTTATACAAACGGCTTTCGATTCATAATTCTACAATTCACTCTCGTGTGGTCATGTGTGACGTCATGAGATGCGGTGCGATTTTCGCTTCTAGCGTCTTATATGCGCGTGTTTATCGTTGCTTAGTGATCATCTATGTAAACATTGACAGACTATCATCACTGTCTTGTCCGTATATTGTTTAATATGTTGTAATTGACATCTTTGATAATGGCTTAAGTAAGCCGAAAGCTTAGATTGTATTAAAAAAATATGGATCACTATTGTGAATTTCTTTCTTCTTTCAACGATAATGTTATTAAACTTATCAGAAGTTACGAAAAAAATTTACATAAAATAGACAGCACTTGATATATATATATATATATATATATATATATATATATATATATATATATATGCTTATGTGACAAGCCCACACAAATACACATATACACATACATACAAAGATATGTACATATATATGCCTGCACCCATATACAATAGGAATCAAAATACCAAGGACCTTTCCTTCAAAGTCAATGTTTTAAGTGTAATTTTTTATGTCGGCACTTGAAAATAACTTAATTTGTTCTGTATCTAAAAATCCCCTTTGAAATAATTCCTACTAATTACAATTTTATATATATATATATTATATATATATATATATACATATATATATATATATATATATATATATATTATATATATATATATATATTGTGTGTGTGTGTATTTTTAGACAAGGTTTCTCTGCTTTCCGGTGTCGATATTAAAACAAGAGACAAATTGTATATTGTTTTATTCTGAGTACTCTCGACATTAACCGAATGTCATCCCGAAGGTGTGTGTTTTAAGACAAAAATGAAGTGTTCATTATTTCCAAAGACAAACTTGCTATGTTATCTGAAAGTTTTAATTTTACATGTGAAGTAAAGACCGCTAATTTTTGTGCCATGCGATGTATGTTTACGCTCTAAGGGGGACAACTAATCATAATCTGAAAATAAAGAAGTAAAATAGTAGGAGAAACTATTAATATAGACCTTGATATTTTAGTCTATTGTAAACATTTTAGAAGATTCCTGCATTATTCATAATTTATTTTGTTATGTTTTGGTTTCAAGTTTTTAATATAGATAACTTCAAGGGGTTTTAGTTTATGTTTATTATTTTCATGATAAAGCCAGGATGTATCTTCGACAAGAATTTTTCTAAATTGCAAATGTGCACATGTATTTTGTTGTATTAGGTTGGTGCAAAAATAATGACGTAATAATGTCGTTTTTTGATGTATTTTTTAACATCACAAAACGACATTATTACGACATTATTACGTCATTATTTTTGCACCAACCTAATAAATGTTTAGAGATGTCAGACATATCATTCAAATGAAAAAGCAACCGCTCAATACCGAGACCCAGAAATTTCACACACACACACACACACACATATATATATATATATATATATATATATATATATATATATATATATATAAATTAAATTTTGGCAGTATATTTTCATTTAAACCTGTTTGATTAAACAATTTAGATATGTTGTGTTTGTTCATTTTCAATAATATTCTTTCGTAATCACGTATAAGCATTGTTTTTTTCATGGTTAAAGAGACCAAGAAAGGTTACGTTTATTCATTTTTATTTTTCCGAGTACTTAAGATATATACCAATATCATCTTCAGGGTTAGGATGGCAAAGACAAATAATTGTGTTTGTCCGAAATAAACTTTTGCTTTTGTAGTTAAACGGTTAACAATTTCAGACATGTGCAAAATCACAAACGGTGATTTAAAAATTTTTCCCATATTGTAAAAAAAATTATGCAAGAGGTGGGTGGGAATAACTTGTTTCATTATCAGGTTTTTGTGATTTTAGGATTTGGATTAATTCAAGAGTTGACTTGAAGCTGTATTGACTGGGGATGTATAGTTAATGATTTTGATTAGTTGATAAACAGGAGTGGGGATTTGGGATATAAAAGGACGGAGGGGGAATGTCTCGTTTATGTGTTTGCATGGTTCCATAAATGTAACCTGGTTTATTATCACCAATCATTTTAGGAACTTTTAAATTTTCTTGTTCTGCATTATTAGCTTTGATTAGTTTGTTTATTATTAATTTCAGCTGCTTAATAGGATTCCTGATAACT
>OZ010587.1:43649181-43844181 GCA_963932145.1 Acanthosepion lycidas | reverse complement strand
AACGCAGCTGACTGGAGGAAAGTAAAAAGCATGAAACGTTAGATAGCTGATTGATTCTCCAGGCGTTAGATGGACATTCGCACGTGTGGAATATGGCATGCTCCTACCCCATTCACCAACTTTCGCTTCATTTTCTCGATTAGTAGACTGGAGGCTATAATACTGTTGACGTATTTTGAAGCAAACTTACATGGTGGGGGCAGTAGGTAGGCATTTTTTAACACTGTTTTATTACATTTCTCCAATCTATTGTTTGTTGGACTCAGTTTGTCAATGCACTATGGTAGTTTGATATTTTTCTGTTCAATTTAACTGATTGAAGAGAAAGGTACATTAAAGTAGCCTGAGGATTTGACATAGCTGATTGGACTCTTTAATATAAATGGGCCAAACCAGAGAAAAAACCTTGTGATTGCAATCCATGCCCATGACAGCGATATCACACCTATTATATTTATTTAGGTACCGCCACTAATTCCCTAAAAATCAGTATAGAAATAATGATAAAAGGGCCCAAACATAATAAAAACCAAGTTTTCTTGCCATAATGTTTATGTTATTATTAAGAGGAAAGAACAAATATTTTTTTAATTATTTAAAAAAAAAAAATTCCCACTTTCTAACACGTTCTAAATTTAAGTCAAAAATCTGTTTCTTTTTTTTTTTTTGTCAACTTTGTACTACCTGTGGTAATGGACATTTTAGCGTAGCCGTTTCCTTGGGAAAACACATTAATTTGGAAATTCTTGCAAAAATCAAATAATTTTCTAATTTTAATGAACCTTTCAGAACATTAAAAAATGAACGTATTTGTTTTTGAATTTTTTATTTTTAGAAAATTTTGGTAAAAATATTTTTTTTACATCTGTTACTGCCTAATAACTTAATTTTATGAAAATTTCTAGAATTTCAGACTGTTCGCAAATTGTTTTATATTATTTATAAGCAGAACTCCTTGGAGAAAGTAAATCCTCAATTTCTTTTTCACAACTGCTACCAATTTTTAAAAATTTCCTTTAAATCGTAAAATAAAAAATTGTAATAAAACTAACTAATTATCTAATTAGATAGTTTTTATTTAATTATCTAATTAGATAGGCTTTTATTTGCTTTTATAAATAATATCCATAAAGAGCATTATTATCTGAAGAAAAAAAAATGATGAATAAAGAATTTTTACAAGAATTGTTTGCATATTTCTTTTAGTTTTACAAGAATTTTTCGCTTTTCTTTAATTTTAAAATTGCTTTGAAATTCTTCCAAACAGAGTAGGAGGTAGGTTATTAAGTTTTTAAGTAAAGACTATATTTACTAAGCGAAAATTAAAAAATTAAAATCATACTAAAAACTTTTTATCATAATTAGAGATATTTTTTGTAAGTCAAAATGTTATGTTTTTTTTTTTATTATGGTTTCTCGTAAGTGATATTATGGTTAAAAGGTCATGTATTTCAATGCATGTCTCTCCCTTAGGGAAAGCCCCTTGGCATATAACGTCTTCGTCTTATATCATTCTCAGTTATTAAATTAAAAATTAAATTGAGATCATAAAATTATCTCATTTATGAATTTAAACAATTAATAACTGAGTGAGATAATTTAATTATTAATATAATAATAATTATATTAATTATTATCTCAGTTGTTAAATACAAATCTAATAACTTAATTTAATATTAATAATTAATAAAATAATTTATCATTATCTTACCTATTAAATAATGAAATACCATTATAGAGGTAACTCAACAATGTAAGAAATTTTTATAGTATTTGAAATTATTATAAGAAACAACAAACGTTCTTACTTAGAAGTCATAAAAATATATATCAATTCTGGTGCACCATACTAAACCTATCAACACATTCAGCTATCAAATTATCGATGTAGACGTGAAAATAACACGACACCAAGGTCAAGAAATGCTTGTCTAGAAAATTTTATGTTATAAGTAAGCGATATTTGTTTCAGAACAGATTTTAATTTAACTTTAAATTTGCTAATTTTACGAAAGTAACGTTTCAGAAATGTATATTTTATTTTAGAGGGATTTTCAAAAATGAAAAATAAGTTTAGTTTGCATTTCTCAAAAAAAAAAAAGTTAAAATAGCCGTTTCGATTTGAATGATTTTTGGTCGATTCTTCCGAAAACGGAAGAATCGACCAAAAATCGTTCAAATTTCTATTTGAAATACTCCACAGCAGTTTTTTCTGGAATTAGAAAATGTCATGGGTCCTTACCTATAACTACAGAATGACCTCTTCCTAACACTATGTATATTACGCCTCTCAAGAGAGAGGTTCGAATCGAGTCGAGCCGATAGTAGTTTACTCCAAACCAGACTGACAGTCATACTATCACCTTCCACATCTTGTATTATTATTTCGTGTAATATACCTTCGTTATTTCTATTCTTGTGTTCGTGTTGTTCTTCCTTGGTCCTAACCTGGACCAGAACAGAAAAATTAATCAATTTCAATTGAAGCTGGGGGAAAGCTTCTAAAGGGATTTTTCTTTATGAAAAGTACATTTAAACATTAGGTATACCGAATTTTTTTTTACCTATATTTATTCTGCGATGGCCTAAAATGTTAAAATCCGATAAGAAAGAAAATCTTGACTTTTCAAGAGCAATTTCCCAAAATGTTACTTCTGCCAATCGTAGCACATTTGTCCAGTGTTATTTCTAGAAATCCATTCCAGTATTAGACGCTTTGTAAATTCAACGTATTTGTTTAAACATGAGGCATGAACACTTATGAAGTAACAAAAGAAAGGTTACTTCTTAGTAGATTAAAAACTACTTTATTTACCTTTTAATCTTTTAGAACTATGTTCATGTGTATCAAAGATTCATCTAAAATCTGAAGCACCTGTCACGTAAAGGGAAATCGGCGATCCAAGTCCAAAGTCTCTGCCTCATCAGTCACGTTTACTTTCACAAAAATACCGTTGGGAAAGGCGGGAACAAATTTAATCTCCATCTATTGGCTAAATATCGAGATAGTCTAAGACTACTCTGGATTCCAAACCATGGAGAAAGCAACGGAAAACTAGGAAGTCATGAAAATTCACAGATATTTAAAAAAAAAAAAAAAGGAAGCAGAAGAGTGATGAAGAAACAGAATTTAAAAACAGAGGATTCTAAACCAGCAGGGTGGGTAATATGGGTGAAACTGTAACAACGAAATTAAGAGAGCCACTTCGTATCATAGTGTAAAGTGAGTATTTATTCAATGGTTGAATATCTCTTAAAATACAGCATGAGAGAAAGTTGTATTTCTCATATATATTTTCGATGAATGTTTATGTTACTGTAAGCGTTATATTTGTGTTTGATTAGACATCCCTGTTTAGTTATGCTATTTTTAAAAGTAAAACTCCAAGTCTACTAGAGGAAATATTCAACAAAAACACTATAGCGCTTGGACCACGGGAAACCTAACAAAGTTTTAAAAGTTGTATCTGATTGAAAAAATTCAGGTTTGACACCAACATTTTTTACTAGGACATTAATTTCACATTTAAAAACAAATGCGGTATCTACTCATATATATGTATCTAATATATGTATCTAATATATGTAACGTTTATAAGATACCGAAACAATAAGAATTAAATCAATATATTAAATTTTCTTTGGCTCCGTTTCGGGTAAGAAAATAAAATTAGCTGGTATAGATTTGGAAAGATCTGAACGAGAGGTTTACATTTCTTAAATAGTGTAATTGTGATTTTCTTAATGAAATAAATATTTACTTTACACAACAACTATTTATTTTTAGCCTAATCATTCTCTTTACTTAACATAATTTTTCTATATTAATGTAGTTCGATTAATATATAGCGCAAATTTCAAATTTAAATTCAGTAAATAACTACAGATCAAGCTAGACTTATTGATCAACCTCTCTCTCTATCTCTGTCTGTCTGTCTCTCTTTCTTTCTCTCTGTCACTCTCTCTCTCTCTCTCTCTATATATATATATATATATATATATATATATATATATATATTGCATTTGTATATATTTGTTTTCGATTTTTTACAATAATTATGGATTTACACACACATACATATATATATATATATATATATATATATATATATATATATATATATATATATGCGTGCGGTTGAGTCTGTGTGCGTCTGTGTAAATATATAATGCTTTCTAACATTCCAGGACACCGGTTTCCGAAATATCCATTGACGATGAAATGATGAAGGAACTGGATGTCTTTTTAATGTCAGTAATGTGAGAATCATAGGAAGTGGCTGCTGGTCTGGTAAACACGCCGATCGAAGTGTTGACTGCTACTGCAAGGCTTGACAGTTAAACTTGTGATTTCAATTCTGTTTCCGAGAGGGAAGAGTCAGCAGGAAGAGTTTCAATATCCGGCGGAAGACTCTTTATTAGCAAAGGCAATTGTTTCATGAATGCCAAAAGCGAATAGAGAATTTCATGAGAGATAACGTCGAAGAATGTAGGAAACAAAGATCTGGTAAATAGAAATAGAAGCAACTGTTTGCAAAAGACGATGAAAATATACTGAAATATATATATATATATATATATATATATATATATATATATATTCAGTACTGTATTTATATATTTATAACACTTGAGGAAGAAATATATTTGTATGTACAAACAGGTATTTGTGCATGTATGAAGATTTTTATCCTATCCATTCCTATATATATGTTCGCCCCAAGCAAAGTATTAAATTCACTGAGACACAAGGGGTTGCTGGGTGTGGAAGAATTAGAAAACAAACACCACTATTCGACACTCATCGACAGTCTAGTACTACGCTTAAATTCATAAAGTCTAGGTACCATATCGAAGATCTCATCTAAACAGTTGTCATGAAAGTATTTATAGAAAAGGCACAGGGAGGTAACTTTACGGCAGTGGAAAAGGCACTGAAGCCGAGACGCTTGATCAGGACTAATGATGTTGCTGATTCTTCTTTAGATTTTATCATGGACAAATGGCAAACCTATAGATATGTAAAAAGAGATTCTGGAGAGATAAATGTCTAGCACGATACAGTGAACCAACTTTCTTATCAAGCCGACCTAGCAATGGATTCAGTATAGTCTTTCCACTTCATGTCAGCGGAAAACGTAAGGTCAAGTAGTTGCAACGAATGACTCTCCTGGATGTTAGCATCAACCATGCTGATAGAAAGCAAAAAGATGTTTCTCAGATTTTTAACAGAGACCAGTTTAGTTTTGGAGCCGTTAAAATTAATAAGGCATCCTTTTCGCCAGTTAACAACGTCAATTTGCCCTTATCCAGCTGATCCGACAGGAGTAAAATGATTGTGCAATCAGTATAGATACCAAGTTGAGAGCTGATGCCATCGGGAAGGTCATTAATAAAAATTACAAACAATGTAGTACCAATGATAGAGCCTTGGTTGACATCTGCATTAGTACAAAAGGATCTGGAACAGTGGCCATTCAGGATAATTTTCAGTTCACGATTTGACAAGACTCGATCAGTTCAACACCATAACTTTTCAATTTGTGAAAATTGACCTGTATACCAAACCCTGTTGAAAGCTTTGGAGATGTCCAAAGAAATAGCCCGGGTTTCATCGTTCTTATCTACTGCTTTCCGCAATTATTATTAATATATAAACAATTGACTCGGAGAAACGAAAGCTGTGTTGCTTGTCAGAAAACAGGCCCTGCAATGTGAAATGCTTAATCAATTCGACATTGATAGTTTACAAATAGTTGTAGAAAGCTAATGGATGGAAGAGTTGGACGGTCCACCCGAGTTCTTAAAAAATAGAACAACAGATGACGATTTCCATCAGACAGGGAAACAAGAGGCAGCGAGGCATTTATACAGTTTAGAGATAGCAGGAGCCAGTTCAGGAACACACTACTTAAGGTCTTTTACAGAGATACCATCAGGATCACAGGCTTTGTGGGAATCAAGATTAGAGATGATAACAGAAACCATAGAAGGGGTTATATGCATATCCCTCAATACAGACTCAGTTCTAAGTGGGGAGTTAAGCAAGGATACTCTTAATGTGTTAAGAGTAGAGTTTAAGGAGAAATTACAGGCGAAACATTCAGATTTATCAGCTGAAGATGTTAACAACTGAAATTGATTGAAGAGAGTAGGAATAGAAAACTTACTCTTATTTAATACAATATTACAGAGCCGCCAGTAATCACATGAGCCAAATATATTAGATGCAATATGGTGCCTCATTTTCACAACAAACATATTTCTTCGAAGACACGTTTACATTTATTACGCGCAACCCCGAATAGACGCCTGTTGTGGTGGCAGCTGTCACGCTCGTTTACCCCCAAATAGTGGTTCACACCAGTAGAGCATGCTGGTATGAATCATGGAGAAGATTGAAATTTCACCTGAAGATTGAAATTTTCGATAAAGAATGAAAGCATCCATGCTGGCTTTGACCCAAGGGGAAAGTTCAGTAGAGCTATACTCAATTTGAAGGTTAAAATATCAGTCCAAGCAACGTCTAGAAAATCACGGAGTGAATTCCAATCAGCATGTTGGTAACTATACTTTTGAATAGGAGGTTCCTTTTTAATAGATGATTCGAACGAAATTTCAATAGATAATACAGAGTGGTCCGAGTTTCCAAGAGGTCAGTGTTGCGAAGCTCAGCAAAAACGAGAAGAGGTCAGTAATAAATCAAGCTGACGTAATTTTATTAATTCAAACGTTATATATATATATATATATATATATATATATATATATATATATGTGTGTGTGTGTGTGTGTATGTGTGTGTGTGTGTGTGTGTACGGTCGCCATTTTATATTTTTAAACTCGCGCATGTGCGTTTGTTTTTGAATTTGTCGACTGCACAGTATAGTAGGGTCAGTTGGGAACCGTCTGTGAGAAAAAGAGCACCATAATGCAATTAACTCCACCAGAAATTTGGAAGCAGCATGTACTGTTTGGCATTCAATACAATACGAACATTTCAGGCTGTTTGGGGGTCAATCTGAGAACAGTGCAGAGTATTCAGAAAGAGTTGGATGAGTCTAATGGTGATTACGAAGGAATTTGGAGCGATCCCTAATGATGGCGATGTTATGCCATCATTCATCTTCCGACGGGGCCTCAGACACAACACGGAAGCCTACATCAAGTGCCTTCAGAAAGTAGTGCTTTCCTGGGTGAAGAGGGAGCCTGCTGGAAAACCCTATGTATAACAACTTGACTCTGAGCCATGCCACACAAGATGGAGAACTCAGTCATAGCTGCGACCACATCACCCCTTACATCTGGCCACCTAACTTCCCAGACTGCAACCCCCTTGATTATTATGTGTTGGGCGCAGTTGAGCGCGAGATCAACAAAATTCCTTATAGCACCAAAGATGAACTGAAAGCAAGGATTATGACAGCATTCACCAACTTATACAAGGAGACACTCCAGAAGTCTTCTGGAGTTCATGGTTAAAGTCAATGGCGATTTTATTAAATAACTCTATTCTTTATTATCTCAAGATATTTTTGTGTAATTTTGTTAAGTATATCTGTTAAAATAAGTTATCAGTGTTATTTTCATTGTTGCGTAATTTAGACGATAATATATCCATCGCACCTTGTATATCTGCATCAACACATCTACATGAACAAACGATTGAGCTCATACATAACTACTAGTCTTTTATACATATATAACACCTTGTGTTCGACACCAATAGATTTAATATATGCAGAAAGTTAAGATAATTAGCCACTATTGTTTTATTCAGTTTTGAAACATAAATATCTATAGAGAGTCATTGAAATTGATTCATTTTGCTATAAAAACGCAGCGGAAATCTGCTAAATCGTGTATGTCAAGTAACATGGAAGTTACTACTGGAATTTATCCTGCTTTCTGATTAAGATTCAACATCACTGAAAGAATGTGTCATATTCCAAGAATAGGCAAACTATCAGATCTTGAAAATAAGTTCATTCCAATGTTGGAATGACCTAATACCAAATATAATCGAAATAGAAAATTTCATCTTTGAATGGAAGAAAAAGGTAACTTCTGTATCTTTTTCTGGTCGAGAATTAAAAATATGAGACCAAACAAACCTACCGGAAAGAACCAACTGAAATCAGAATAGTTAAACATGATCATTACATACGTTATTATGACGAAGTAGTCACAAAATAAAATGTCTAATTATTTTTAGATCAATCAACGTTCAGCAGAAAAAATAAATGGCTATATTTCATTACAGTTTTACTAGTATCATTATAGGTGAGTCAATACTTCTTGAATAGATCAGATAAATTGGATGTTTTTCAAGCAAAAATTAAAATTTCTAAATAATACGTTTACCTTATTATTCGCATAATAAAACATTCTTGAATTGTTTGGAGATAAGAATGTTTACTTGGTGTGCTGGAAAAGTTGGTACTAACATGACAATAATAGAGAACATAATCCAGTATGGATGGAAGCGAAGCATAATGCCTTGCGAGACATTTTTGCTGACCACATGATGTGTATTTCATAAATCCGGTAATGCTTTGAGAAAGTCGACTTCATGCCAGATTATGCATCTTCTTTGAGCAGTTTTCTGGAAAATGACGAAACAATTTCTGCAAGACAGATCTTGTCATTGTTTTACGCTGGTTTATAACGAGTTATGTTTTCTTTCTCGTTTTTATTTTCTTCTATCCTCTGTATAGCTTTTTCTTCTCATTTAATTTTCTTCTTTGTTCACTATTTATTCTTTCATTATTTATCTGTCGTTTTTCATTTTTCTTTCCTTTTTCCTATAACTTATTCTTTCTTTCTATAAAATCTTCTTTCTTTCCCTCTATCCTTTTCTCTATCGTTTCCTTTTTCGTCTTAGAGGGTTTTTTTTATTTTCTTTGTTTAATTAAAAAATGCATTTTAATGACTTTAAAGCTGAGTTGAAGCACTTAAGGTAATTCTTTTTGTCCATTATCGCGGGTCATTTGCTAAAATATTCAGTAATCTGGCAATTAAAACAATCGAAATCAAACAAAAGTGGAAAGTCAATCAAGAAATTGACTTTTACAGTTTCAGCATTGTCTAAAATGGCCGGTGATTAGCGGAAGTATTTATATGATTGTATTCATAGATTTAAAGTGGCAATTGCAAAGATGTCTAATCAAGTTTTCTTGTTTCGGTAGGAATTACAACAAAGAAATGTAGGCGGTAAATCAACTCTCAAATTTATAGGTAACACATTGTACCATAACTGACACTTCATTGTACAAACGTTGAACTTGTGTTCAGATCAAAATTTAATATCAATGAAAATAAATTACGAATTCCGTCTTGTCCGTTTCAATGTTTCTTACATGACATATTTTCATTATAAATATAATTATATAATCTCTCTCTCGATCTATCTGTATATATATATGTGTGTGTGTGTGTGTGTGAGTGTCTGTGTGTATAACATGCCAATTTTGACCTGGGTACAATATATACATGCTAGGGTTGTAGTAGATATTCTGATAAAATATTTAATGCCTACTTGTGACCATGTAAGATTAATACGGCTGCATGGGGCTACGATAAATTTTAATACGGTTAATGAGTGGCGCGCAGGCGCATACACGAGCTACTTTTGTTCAGTTAAAAACGTTTAAGAGGAGTAGAACTTATCTATATGACCATTTACGGGAATACCCCTATATAGTCTGTACCTATAACCTTGAGAATATTAACACACATATTTCAATTGCAACTAGTCAACGAAAGAAATTGAATTCTGTCATTGCCCTAAGAAATAAACTGACTCTCTAAGTGGTCAGCCTGTGAATAAATCCCAGAGAAAATATCATTTTCAGTTTGTATTATTTGTGTTATTGCGTTCATTGTATTTGGTATTCCTTCATGGTGAAAAACAGGAGCAGAAAAATCCGTTTCAACATTAATCCTAGCTTTGCAGTTTTCGTGAAGATGGAACTACAACATCACGTCATATTCATTTATCGCAATTGTTGAAATCTGCAAAAAGAAATAATGGCAAAAATAAACCAAAATGAATAAAAAATATAGGGAGTAATAAGAGACTTAAACTGATAGAATGTTATCTAAAACACAACTATTATTATTATTATTATTATTATTATTATTATTTCGATATCTGCTATGGTCAAACTAGTAATGCAGGTAAGTGGTGTGTTGTTGTGGCTACATTTCATGACTTGCTTTTCTAACTCCCATAACATCACTAGCGTTACATGGACCAAGTTCTTCTTACTATGTGGGATGCATTTATCAAAGCAATTTTTGTATTTCTTTTATGCTATGATTTCCAAAGAGTTTTTAAATGCGTTCTTGTGTTCCTTTTTTATCATTCCAAGCGCACCTACTATGACTGGTACTAATCGTGTTTTCCATTTTCGACATCTTTTCTATTTCGGTTTCCACGTTTTTAATACTTCGATAGTTTTTTTAAATTCCTTGATTGCTATGTTGCAGTCCGCTGGGCAAGCCATATTAATTAATAGGCAAGATTTTTTTTTTTTTTTTTTTTTGACAATTATGATGCATGATAGTTATCGCTGGAGCAACTCTCTTTTTTTAATAAGTTTGATGTCACCATGATCTAGTTCTTCAAATTCCTAATTCATTTGATTCTGATTCCAGTGTTTGGATTACGCTTCCGAAACTATAAAATCTTTGGACTCTTTGCTTCATGTTATACAATTTTGTATTATCTTTGGCAAAATTCTGAATTTTTCTAAATTATCATTTTCCTCTATTTTCAGCTTGCGGTCTCTTGACACAGCTACGGCTATAACAAAACTAATTTTCTTTTTCTTCGTCCCGGCTATCAAATTTATGTATCATGCGTCTATGGTCAGACTGGATGCTACTGTTCCAAAAACATTTTTTTTTATTTCTTAGGGTAGTTACAATTTTTGAACTCATAGTAATTTATCGATTACGTTGGGTATTATGTGACAGCAAATCTTCCAAATATTCTAGTAATTTCTTCAATATACTAACGGAGAATTTTTCATATACCATAGCTCTGCATAGTTGCAGTCGCCAAAAAGGAAAGCTAATCAAATCAATTATTATGAATATATTTATAATAAAAGCACAGATAAACTAAGTTACGGCTGTGGGTAAAGGACTGAAGCCAAGATGCCTGGTCAGGAGCAATATTATTGCAAATTGTTCTTAGTATTTTATCAAGATTATCTAAATATATAACAGAAGCACCGGACCAATTGTGACATCAATATTCAATGAACAATGCTAGGCTTATAAATGTGTAAGATACAATTCTAGAATGAATAATTGTCTAGCATGATACAGCAAACCAAACTGATGGAAGGCAAAATTCTTGGCCCAGTTAACAATATAGTGTAGATTCTTTTGTAAATCACTTGCCAATTTGACCTTATCTAATCGCTCAGACTTGCCATAAGACAGGAGTAAATAGTTGTGTTATCAATATCAATACCAATTTGGGGACAAAAAGACATCCAGAAGGTCGTTAATAAAAATTAGCAACAATTTAAGTCTAAGGATAAAGTCCTTGTGTACACTTGCATTAACGCAAACACAGATTCACGAGTGGCCGTGCCAGGCAATTTTCATCTGTCGATTTGATAAGAAAGATTGAATCAAAACAAAAATTCGTTCAGAAATACCATAACGTTTCAATTTGGGGGAGAATAGCCGAAGCAAATGCTGAAACGTCATCATTATCTAAAGTTTGATGGACTCCTTCAGCAATAACTTTAGTAATTGAACTAGAGAATAGTAAACCATATTGCTTGTCGGAAAGAAAACCCTGCAAGGTGAGTTGAATATAGCACCTAGTACTTTGCCAAAATGTTGTAGAATGCTAATTAGAAGAATCAGACGGTTTGCCTTTGTTTTTATAGACTGAAACTACAGAATATGATTTGAAAGTGTCAAGCAATAAACAGCATGGCATTTATTGTAGAGTTTAGAGAGAACTTGAACCAGTTCAAGGGCACCTTTCGTAAGGACTACTGTGCGAATATAGTCAAGTTCACATGCTTTGTAAAGATCCAGTCTAGAGAAGATAGCCCAAATCATAGACGGACTTATATGCATATCACATAATAGAGACTCATTTCTAAATGCAAATCAGGAAAAGATTCTGCTTTATCAGTTAACAACTTAAATTGAGCGATGAAAGAATGCATCTTGTACTTACTCATTCCTTATTTTAAATTGTATTGTTCATACGTACATCGATCTAGCAGTTAATTTATTTTACATATAAACTGTAAAAATCGGGTTTCCATCAATATTATTCAATAACCTTTCATTTTTTAAATATTTTTATGCATAATATTGTTGTAAGGAATAAAAAGTGGACGTTTATTTGTGTAAGGGAAGAGAGCCAATATTCTTGTAGCACAAAAATTTTAAATTTTAAAACGAAAAAGCCATATGCTAAATAAAATAATTGTTCCTGTAATATTTTAATATTTCATTTTTCAATTTAAATTAATTTTTATTACTGTTTATTTACAAAATAATTAAGTGACATTGTTAAATTGAAAGGGCTAAAATATCGGCGTATGTTTTGCTACGTTTTCTAAGGCTAACATACTACATCTATTGAATTTACAACTATTTTACTTTATATAAAGAGTACATAAGGAAATTATTTATCAAAACCTTGAAACATGTTGATGATTTTAACGGTATAAATATTATAATTTAAGAGTTTAAACCAGGTACACATGTACACAATCAATCAAACAAATGCTCTTGATTATAGAACAGATTCTTCTTCTTCTTCTTCTACTTATTATTATTATTATTATTATTATTAAACTATAATTAATTAGTTAATATATTTTGGTACAGTAAGACCATTCTTAAAAGTCCGATAGAGAAGAGAGGAATAAATAGAAATCACAAGTAGACAATTCAATTATCATTCAACACCTGTCTACGTGATGTAATGAGAGAATTTTTCGCTGAAAACCCATCATTACACACTTCTTTTATTGTTGAAGATCGTAAAACATAATTGTTGTTAAAGACAGAAAATACAATGAAAGCATCAAAGTCCTACAAGAGACATAAAACTTCTAATTTTAAAAGGCATCCGTGAATTGAACCGAGAGAAGGGAAGACACAAATGTATAATCAGGAGGTAAAATACATTCATTACTCACTGTAAAAAGGGAAAAAGCAAATGGAAATGGATTAATAAAGAGAGAAACTTCAAGAGGAAAAAAATAATTGTGCTCTAATTGGGGGCCATAAAATGACCTTGCCGCAAAACGAAATCTCTGATCGAAATATCGTATCAAGAGAGTTCAGACGAAATCTTTTGAGGAGAAAGACACACGCAGACACATACTCATGCGTACGCAGACACGCACGTCCACAGACAGACACTGGCATTCGCATTCACGTACACTTAATGTTTATCTGACACACTTGGAGGCAATCTGTTTTACTGGGAGACACGCATAATTAAAAGAATTATGGATAAAAATGAATGTTCACTTAAACGTACACACGCAGACATTTCAAAGCGTTATAAAACCAGATACATATTCTTCTTCAAATATAAACATACACTCAAATAGCATAACAGATACTAACACTTAGCTATTCACATTTTAGAATTAAACGCATACATCGACTTCGTTCAAAAATTTGCACATAAAATCAAATATTTATACGTAATAAATACAATCACACCTTCATACAAATTAAAGCATATTAATAAATATGAATATACAATGTCGCTACAGAAACAAATGGAGTCTCTTTAAACGTGTACAGATACATTTGTATCTGTGCATTTATCCAACAGACGCAGACATATACGCATACCTATCTCTTCAATCTCTTTCTATGAAGATGTGAACAAAGATTTCGTGTATACAATTTCAACGAAATCAGAAACACATGGAAACGAATCTACTTTCAAATGTTTGCAATTTAAATGTTTATTCACAGACGCATTATTATGTACATTGACGTGCCAAAAGTCATAAGTTAAATGTAATGTTAATGGTACGTGATGCCACCAAACCTTGACGTCATAGCAATTTCCAGATCTGTCAGATGTACTCTGATATGTAGTAAGCCCTGTATCAAAGTCCATTTGGCTATTCATGACAAACCAAAGAGGATTATCAGAATTCGAGGTTGTATTATATTGGGTGTCAACCGCATTGGATATTCAATTATTAAAACTCTGGGGATATTTAACATTCATTGATCTACTTGATGTACTTGATTCTTTGATGTACTGAGAAAACCTGACGGAAAGAATTACTACTCACCATGAACAGCTCAATGGCAAGCCACGGATTCTTAACGATCAACAACAGACGCATCTGACTTGTCTGTAGTAATAAACAATCGAAACTAGCACATTTTACATCCAGACTCTAGGTAAAATATACAGCACGCCAGTTCAGCGTTCGTTAGCTACTGTGGAAACAGAAAATCAACTAAGGCACATGTTAATATCAATACAATGGAGACAGTGCCACACCTAAGCTTGTGACGTCGCTAATAAGACCCTGGAAGACTGGCAACTTGTGATGAGTCATGGTTCCAGTTTTTTCGGGCCAATGATGTAGCGTAGAACTCACAAGGCTATAGTCCCGAATTGTCAACAAGGCACTGTGCCGGTAATGGGTGTATCCACGTAGCATTAGATGAGCCCGTTAATTCGCTTAAACATAATTTCAATTCCGATGAGTGGTGTGACCACAATGTTTGCCTGAGATGAAACCAATCGATTATTTATGGTGTAGGATAGAAATGACTATTCACTAGCAAGATTCTGCAGCTACAAATATGTTGACGATTTTCGAGTAGGCATATTTCAGCATTTCTCCAAAGATCTTCTTACCGCTTGTGGATTCGAAACTACATCGAGTTACTGAAATTTTCAGTAAGAGTGGGATTTTATAATTACCCTATGACATTATAATTATATGTAATTATAACTGTGACAAAATCTTCAAAAATAATACCAGGTAGATCAACATACATTACTGGGATCTAAAAAGTAGTACAAGTCCTAAAAAATACAGACTTAATAAGCATGCACACCTATAATCTCATTCACACTCATTCGAATGCATGTCAGATTATTACAAATGTATGGAGGTAACGGAACGTCTAGTATGAATGAAATTCAAAATGTTGTTTTAAGGCAGATCAGAATATTTTATTGAATATTTTTTTATTAATCAACTTGAAATCCATTTAACAATAATCATAAATATTTTTGTTATATTTTTAAAGTCAATGAGAAACAGAAAGGAAAAAGCAAGATTTTATAAACGCTTGTTGTCGTGATGTCTGTCAAGGCTTCCAACTATTTCATCTACCGACACAGTCGATGAAAATCAATTTATATTATTTTATATTAACGAAAGAATGTCGAAAAAACATAATCCCTTCGAATATCAGTCAATATTTTTTCTTTTACAGTAATAGATTTTCCACCTTTTTCATATCGATTTCTTCCTCGGCCGTTTTGTGCTTTGAAAACAACATTACTTTCATATCTGATCAGCTTTAAAATGACACTGACAGCATTAAATTAGATTAATATAAACCAAATATTAAGAAAAAGTATTGGTGGATTTGTAAAATGTAATGAAGAAGAAAAGAGCAAACTATGTCTTGAACTTTGTATTCTGAGATATAATCTCATTTCACTTGTTTTAGAACATCAGCTGAAAAAGAGAAATTCGAATCAAAATTCAAGTAATTAAACCAGCAAGAATTTACAAATAAGGACGTACAAAAGACAAACCAATCACTTTGTCAAGAATTGAATATATATATATATATATATATATATATATATATATATATATATATATATATATATATATATATATATATATATATTATTTAAAAGAAAAACAGACCATTTTAAGGCTACATAGTAATAATTTATTTCACCAGAGAATTTTACTTTTTCTCTGGATCTTCGGAATTTACTTTCAAAGACGAAACGAAAAAATGAATTTAATATTTACACTTTTGACGGGCGGTATTAAGCTTATATAAGTTGGATTAGAGGGTGATGAGTAATGGTGTGAGAGACATGGTCGAGCTTAGAGGGGAAACGCTTGCTTGTGTATAAAGAAAAAAGTTTGTAAATATATAAACGTGCCAATGCATATTCTGATCCCTTGTACATATTTTATGCACACTTGTTCTTTAAAATATCTATGTATTTGTACTTGAAAATTTTTAGGTTTAATTTTGTGCTTCACGAGAAACAGTCAATTGATGTAAAAACTATTCATATAAAAAATCTTTTAACATGAACCTTTAAATTTTTATATTTGTTTTTTCACATGTTTTTATTCGTGTTTGCCATATAGGCACGTCTGACAAAATAATCTTGCTTTTGATGCACAATATCGATTCAAGTCTAAAATATGTAGACATGGTTTCATATGCATATATGTGCATAGGTTGGTGAACGAAGTCTTAAAATTTTATATTTACCTTTCCAATAAGAATCAATATTTTTCTAAAGAAATTGAAAAATAGTTTATATCTTAACTTTCTTTCGTCGTATCTTTTCCCATTCATTCTCTTAACTATTTTTGTTCTTTTCTTTTCATTATAACTCACCACCCTATTTTCAATTTTATTTTATTCTTTGGCCTTTTCACTTCACTTCTTATCTTCTTAACAACATATTTTATAATGTTATCATTATTTTCTTGCTTGAAACTTTATTATTTTCCCCTCGACACACTACACAACACCGAATTCGTCAGAACGTATTTTTCCTTGCGTGGTTGTATATTTCCGAACAGTGCAAAGTCTCCATAATATTTGTTAAGTTTCATTTACTAATTACTTTTGTTTTCCAATTCCTGATGATCAAATTCAGTTAATAGGTAGAGCTATGTTCGTGTCTCAAGCAGATTTCATGTTAATGTTGTTCTCAAATAGCGATATTTTTATGGTAGACGCAAGCCTTTTAAATGTTTTTTATCATTTGCCTTTCCAGACACTGATGATGAATCTTCTGTTTATATGTGTGTGTAAAAAGTGTATATATAACTACATATTTATATACATATGTTTGTGCTTATGTGTGTACATTAAGAGATACGTATTTAACGACAATCGCAAGTCTCAAAACTGATTCAGTTTTCACATAAATTTTCATATACTTCATTAATTACAATATTTAAATGTATGGACGTAAGTATGTATGTGCTTATGTATGTATTTGTGTTATAGTTCATATAAGTTTGTGTTCATGGGTATCAAATTATTTTCTTCTCATGTACAAAAAAAATTCAAAATAGACTTTATTCATTCCAGCAAAAAACGATAGTTACTTGTAATTCATTTTTTAATTCTATTGATGATATTTCCTGCGTGAATAATAAAAAGCAAGGTTTTTACTAACCAACTCACCTATTTACTAATATTGTTACGGTAACAAGATATTGGTCACTTACGAGTGTCGATTAAAGCTTCTTGTTACTATAAAAAGTGGTGATCACACTAAGTCACAGGTACCTTTACACAGGTAAAGTTGCATTTATAATATGAAATAGATTTCAATTTCATTTGCATATTTTGTAGGCAAATTTTGTTACTGAATTATCTTATTATCAATTTTTTTCCCAGTACACACCATAATTCCAGATTTATGATATTTATAATGAATATCGACTTGCATCGAATTTTTACAATAAATATTTTTTTTTAGTTTTTCTTATGGACTGATCTGGTATCATCAGAGTTATTGCACACACAAACACACGCGTTTCTAATTTTTATACTAGCGTGCAGCCAATACAATGTTCAAGAGCCACTCAAAGTAGAGGATCAAAGTGTGGTGTTGTATGAACGTAAAGAAAGGCTAGACATGCAGTAAATGGGGTTATGCTGGAAAGAATACAGCCAACCCTAGACTTGAAGCAGTATATGCTTAACCATAATTTTCCGATTGGGAAAACATTCTACCGGCTGTCTGATTTAAAAGCAGCAGATGCTGAAAAGAAGCTGTCCGAGTGAAACTTCCTCCTTACTAATGGCATAGCGGATCCTAGTAGTAAAAGTCAGGGATGGCGGGAGTAAGGAATGTAGCTTGTTAAAACACAAGCCACGGAAATAGAGATACAGTAACGAGACGTCTGTGTGGTTTCGTCTTTGAAAGAGGTGCTTTAGGATGGAAAATAATATATACCCACAAGTCAGCGTATAAGACGCTTTTGAACATGCAAGTGAGGTTTGAGCATCTCCTCACCCAGATATGACACCAATACTCCAGTTTTGGTCTGATCTGACTCTTGTAAAGATAGAGTATAACAGAGGTGGTTAGATATTTACTGGATCGGTACAATAAACCGACCATTTTCTAGTATCTTAATCAATACATCGTATATGTGTTCCACTCGAGGACTGGGGTAAGCTCGAATCGAGACGTTAAAGGCAATGAACTTCTTTGAGAAGACCTATCCATCATGATGTGGAAGTTCGGGCTCTGCTCGCTGGTGGTGTACCGTTACTAGTTAGGTTTTGGCCGTATTGAATTTGTTATAGCATCCGTATACATACCCAGTAAGGAATTGGAGAATTCTCTTAGCTCATTAATATAGAATAGAACGAGAGTAGGACCAAGGAGAAACTCTAGAGACGCCGTCATTGATCTGATGACTAGCAGTTAGCAACCGACCTTCAGAGACCTACACGTTAAGAAGGATTAGGAAAGCTCTTCCAAAGATTCCATAGCTAGAGAGTTTATGCTCCGATGCCGCACATTGTCAAAGTGCTTTGATATATTTACGTCAACGGTTTCGGTAATGAGTTTATTATCTAGTGCTTCATTGACTCTCTGACTAATGACTGTTAAGACATCAGCAAATATGATTCTAGCTGGGTGTAATCCATACTGATTATCGCCCAGAAGGTTGTTACTGTTGAGATGTTGAACAGCTTCTTGTTGAATATTGTTATGGTATCTTACCCATAATAATAATAATAATGGACTATTCTATACTTAATAAATAAAGGAGTAGGCGAGGACACAGTAGTTCGAGTCAAGAGTCGAGTCAGAGGCAGTCCGAAACAGTCGCGTTCAGACGATTACGGCAAGACATTGGAATAGTGATACTGGTCGAGACTACATTGTTCTCTCTACTAAACCTGATTGTTCATACTAACACTTCTACTTCTCTGTATATATTCCTGTTTGTAATATATTATATTTCCATACTTGTTTTCGAGTTCTTCTTTATTGGTTCTACCTTGGACTATCACCGTGGTACAAGGAACCGGACCATAACAAGTGGCGATGAAAAAAACCCTAAAAGGGTAATACCAAACAAATTCTAAAAAAAAAAAAAAGAAAAAATTTCTTTTTTTTATATCAAATTTTCACTAACAACAAAGGAAAGTTTTTTTTTGTTGCGTGCACAGGCTACAGAATATCAGGTTACACAAAAAAATACGTTAACATGGAAGATCTTAAGTCAACCATTATGGAACTTATCAAAATCCAATTTGAACAACAACAAAGGTACGAAACATCTGGAATTGCAAGAATTATTGTTACATGCAATGACAAATAAGGAGCAAAAATCCGAGAACGAAACAGTTCTCTCACAAGACGCTATTTGGAGTAATATCGAAGATTTCAAGTACGCACCCGACGAAGATAAAACTTTTGCAAATTACTTCCGAAGGTACGAAGATCTATATGATTTTGACTGCAAAGACTGGTCAGATGCACGTAAAGTACGCCTTTTATTAAGAAAATTAGGCACAGGCGAATATACCAAATTCGTTGATTATATCCTTCCCAGAAAAACAAGTGAGTTAACGTTCAAAGAATCCATAAAACTGCTAACGGAACTTTTCAGCCATAATACTTCACTATTCCATAAAAGATAGAAATGCTTGAACCTTACAAAAAAGGACAGCGAAGATTACTTAACTTTCGCATCTATTGTTAACGACTTCAAATTATTGAAACTCAGCGCGGACAATTTCAAATGCTTAATTTACGTCCAAGGCCTGGTTTCAACCAAAGATGCGAAAATGAGACACAGAATACTTACTAAATTGAAGAGTGAACAAGATCTGACACTTCAAAAACTAGCTGAAGACTGCCAGAGATGCATCAGTGTGAAGAAAGACTCAAAAGACATACAACAAGCTGGCATAGCACACGTACGCAAAGTACGAAGGTAAACAAATTTTCCCCCCACACAAACAAATCGAACCGATTTTCCCGCCTCAAGAACAGGTAAAACAACATTTTCTAATTATAATCAACATAAAAAAACTACCACCCAGTCCATGCTATCGTTGTGGGTCTTGGCATTGGGTTAAAGACTGTACATATCGTGCTAAAACTTGTCCTATCATGTAAAAAAATTGGCCACAAAAGTTCTCATTGTTGGTATAGAAAAGAAAGCAAAAGCAGAATAAGAATTACGAGGACTGATCAAGCAGATGAGACTAATATAATAAAATATGTACAAGTTGAAATGCAAAACACAAAAGTTAGGTAACAGCTGGATTCTGGCTCAAGCTTAACTATCATAAACCTACAAACATGGAGAAAACTGAACAAACCTGTCATGTTAAAAACGGATAAAATTGCTAGATCAGTTGCGGGGAGAAAGATAAAATTCGATGGTGAAGTAATTACAAAAGTAACATTTAATGGAATGAATAAAAAACTAAAAATGTACGTGTTAAGAAATTCCGAAAACCTATTCGGAACAGACTGGATGCAAAAATTCGAATTGTGGGATTTACCTATTAGTACGTACTGCCAAAATGTAAAAAGCTTATCAACCGAGACAGACAAATTAAAAGGAAAACTAAAAACGAGTTTCCCCCGAAGTATTTCAGCAGGTCTCGGAAGATGTAAGAAAATGGCAGCTAATATTAAAATAAAGTAAAACGTTCAACCTGTTTTCAAGAAAAAAGGAGCGTACCGTTTGCGTCAATAGAAAAAATTGACCAAGAATTAACTAGACTCGAAAATACGGGCATATTGAAAAAAGAAAATGGGCCGCACTGACGGTCTACGTCAAAAAAGAAATCAGGAGAAATTCGAGTTTGTGCTGATTTTTCTACAGTTTTGAACGCAACAATAAAGGACTACCACTATCCTCTACCCAGTCCAGAAGAAGTATTCACTAAATTAAATGGCGGAAAATATTTTTCAAAAATTGATTTAAGTGAGGCAAATTCCAGTTGATGAAGGAAGTTCAAAATTTCTATGCATAAATACACACAAGGGATTGCACAGATACCAATTCCATTTGGAATTAAGGTCGCGCCAGCTATATTCCAACAGACAATGGATACGATGCTTGCCGGACTAGACTACACAATTGCATACCTGGATGACGTATTGATTAATAGCGAAAGCGTTGAACAATACTGACAGCATGTACAAGAAGTTTTTAAGAGAATTCAAAGCTATGGATTCAAAGTAAAAGAAAATAAGTGTGATTTTTTCATGAAGGAAATTAAATACCTTGGCCATATCATAGATCAAGAAGGTATACGACCAGATGCTGAGAGGTCTACAGCAATAAAAAAAATGCCAGTTCCTAAGAACATAACAGAACTACAAAGTTTTCTTGGATTAGTAAATTACTACCAGGAATTCATACCTCAAATGCATAAACTTCGCGCACCATTCAACGAACTGCTAAAGAAAGAAAAAGTTTTGCAGTGGACAGATCAATGCCAGGAAACATTTGAAAAAATAATCAAGACATTAACATCGGATTTATTTTTGGCACACTATGATCCTAAACTAGAGATTATTGTAGCAAGTGATGCGAGCGCCTACGGTGTCGGAGCGTGTATATTACATAAAATGCCAGATGGGACAATAAAACCTATCGCACATGCTTCTCGAACCATACTACCAGCGGAGAAAAAATATTCACAAATAGAGAAGGAAGCTCTAGCAATCATCTTCGCAGTAATAAGATTCCATAGGTACGTCTATGGTAGACATTTTACTCTGCAGACGGATCACAAACCGTTAATAAAAATTTTTGGTTCAAAAAAAGGTCGACCGGTGTACACGGCAAATAGGCTACTTAGATGGGGAACGATTCTTCTGAACTACAATTTCAGATTGGAATATTTACCAACGAAAAGAATCGGGCACGCGGATGGCCTGTCGAGACTTATACCAACAAAGACAGAGCCATTGGAAGATACAGTAATCGCAGCCCTTAGAAATGAAGAAGACATAAGAACAGTAATATGTTGTACAGTCAGAAACCTCCCAGTCACATTGCAACACATAAAAAATGAAGCCAAAAATGACGAATTTATTTATGAAACGAAAGCAAAAATAGCAGAAAAAAATGAGCTAATTTCGGACAGCTTTTCTCTATGCGATAATGTGCTACTTTACAACGAAAGGGTTGTAATACCCAAAACTTTACAAAAACGGTTCCTAAAGGATTTCCACAGGAGACACCCGGGTAAAAATAGAATAAAGTAGCTAATGCGAAGCTATGTATATTGGAAGAATATGGACCAGGATATTTCTCAAATGGTGGAAATGTGCAAGGGTTGTAATTTAGCAGCTAAAGCACCGCCAATCATACATAAGCCTTGGCCTGAAACTGATCGTCCATGGTCAAGAATACACGCAGATTATGCAGGACCAATTGACGGGTTCTACTATTTAATCATAGTTAATAGCTACAGTAAATAGCCGGAGGTGTTTCGGTGCAAAAATCCTACTACAGAAACGACCATAAACTTCCTCCACGAGCTATTCGCTCGGTTTGATGTAGTGGACTGTTTAGTAACAGATAACGGACGCAATTCACGTCAGCAGATTTCCAAGAGTTTTGCGAAATTTATCAAGTAAAACATAAAATCCCCGCCTTACCACCCAAGATGAAATGGACAAGCGGAGAGATCCGTGGATACACTCAAAAGAGCGTTACGAAAAGCGTACGATGTGCCTACGGAGAAAGCATTACAGCAATTCCCACAGGTACTTAGAATAACGCCAAATAATGTTACACCATCAACATCATCACCAGCAGATATCATGTTTGCTAGGAAAATCAGATCAGCGTTCGATAAATTACTACCAAGTAAAACAAAACAAGTAACACAGTCCTACGCATCAAAAAGAATATTCCTCCCAGGAGAAAAAATTTTTTTAAGGCATATAAAAATAATACCTCTGACTGAGAGCAAGGCATAATTGAGAAAAGAATTGGTAATATGATGTACATAGTACAAGGAAAAAAATTCTCACACAGAAGACACGTAAACCAAATAAGGAAGAGACCGTTACAGGATGCTAACGGTCCACCTCAAGAAGAGGTATTGGACACTATTTTCAACACATTCGATATAAAAAGACCGCAAACAATGCCAGAACCAAGAAAATGGTCAAGAAGAAGAAAATTGACTGAACTTTTGGAAATAGATCCAAAGAAAAAAAGATATTAAAAAAACCCTGATATGCAAAAGCTTCGGAAGGCGGGGTGTTATGGGATCTTACCAATAATAATAATAATGGACTATTCCATACTTAATTAATTTACTGCACCTCAGGAGTAGGCAGGGAGTCAGTCGCTCACTACCGGCAGATCGGTTGTACTCTCTTCCTACGGACGGGAGGAACCCGAAGGAGGCTACGCCGAAGGGCGGAGTCTCCTTCGGGGAGGTAGACCTGACCCTGAACCCGTTTATGCGGGTTCAATGGGCATATTTTTGGCCGAGCCTACGGGCTCGGAGTGCCCACGTTAAAAAGGCCTTGTGCCACATGAAACCCTCGTGGGGGGGTGACTGAATATCGTCAGTAGTTCAAGTCGAGTCAAGAGTCGAGTCAGAGGCAGTCCGAAACAGAGTCTCGTTCAAGACATTGGAATAGTGATACTGGTCGAGACTACATTGTTCTCTCTACTGAACCTGATTGTTCATACTAACACTTCTACTTCTCTGAATATATTCCTGTTTGTAATATATCTGTGTTATTCCATACCTGTGTTCGAGTTCTTCTTTATTGGTTCTACCTTGGACTATCACCGTGGTACAAGGAACGGGACCATAACAATTATAGATTCGAAGAGTTTGCTTATGGCACTAAGGAGACTAACGGACCAATATGGAGACCAGCATGGGCGCTCAACCGCATTTTTAAAAACAGAGCACACATTTGACACCTTCCACAAATTTAGAAAACATCTCTCATTCAGGCCGCAGTTGAACATCAGTGCAAACTCATCTGCGCTGATATTTTTAAGAACGGCCACTGGAATTTTGTCCTGACCTGTGACTTTCTATAATTTTGAAAACTTCCCGCGTCGTAACAGAGGTATTAAAACCCTTGTATTCCGTGAGGAGATGGAATCAGTTACTGACTGGTCCTTATTGTCTAACGTAGATTTAGATGTAAATTTCATTGCAATAAAGCCTTAACTTGTCATATTGATGATGTAATAATGGCCAGGTTAATTTCGGAAAGTGGTCAGCATAAACAAATGAAGATTGACTTTAGAATTAATTAAAAGAAAAAAAAGAAAATAATCAGTATGTATGCAAAGATCGATCGCGAGTTTATGTAGTAGACGTTTTCTGAATTAGTGCCCAATAAGCAGCATACATAGAAGGAAAATATCAGATCGGAAATTGAAAAATGAAAGAGTGGAGATTAGTGATAAAACATAGAATAACACAATCCTAGTAGTCATGAAAAGATTTTGAAAAGGCTTTTGTTTAGCAGTGGATTAGCAATTGATGAAAATTACATAACATGGCGCTATTTCCGCAAAGGAAATATATTATTAAATTTTTATTAAGAACTTCATTGGCAGCGAATTTTCCAAATGATAAACTCCGCAATCTGTCGGGGGATGGGGTTTATTGAGACATAATCTCTGGATAGATTGCCAACCAAGCCTAAAGAAATTATATACGCCCATTTGCCAGCACAACTATCTACAGCTTTCAAACAGTTTTATCCATCCAATTTCATGATCCAACTCGTGGCAAGGTTATCAGGCATTTCAGGCATCGGCGCCATACGATGGAATTGTTTTCTTGATAAATCGACCAGGGTGAGAATCGAAAGCAGTTCTCATTCGGCCACTTAATTTATATATTCTCCCGAGATTGTTCATTTCATTCAGTGTTTCTGTGGACCCCAGCCAACCAGGCAACGATCGGTAACCAATTTTCACATATTTTCTTATCTTCACCAAAACAAAACAGTTGCTGAAAAAAGATATGTTGCAAAGCTAATTCTGTGTTCATTCAAAACAATGCTTAACTAATTCGGATTTTTTTTTATTAGGAAATAAATGTAATAAATGCTATTTCATAATTTTAATATGCTAAACATTTGAAAATTTTGAACTTGTAGAATACTTACATTATCTTCATGAAACAATTTCACTTATGCATTTAATTTACACTTATTATCGGTATTAAATCACTGGTGCATTCGCCTTACAAGTCAAAATCAAATATAATCCGATTTCGTATTAACTTCCCTACATGCAACCTACATCTTGGTTTCGGTCTTTTATCTTTAATGTCTGTCAGAAAATTCTTCTTTGTAGCTCACAATTCCCGCATTCATGTTTCTATGAATCGAACATATCAGGTGTGGATTTATTCTCGTCAACACTAAGGAAACCATGGAAGAGATTGTCATTATTCTTCTCTTTAACTTTTCTTTAGTAATAATCTTGTTATATTTCTGTTCATCATTATAAACACTTAAAATGTATGCAAAGTACGCATTGTTTGTTATTTTAATTTTTTTCTCATTTTCCACTATAAATGATTCCATAGCATTGTATGTTCTTGTATATTTTATTCGTATGTGAAGAAAATCCGGAATCTTTACTTTCCTCACTTGAACATCTATATTTTTCTTCACGCTAATTTCAGTGCATAAGACAGATATATTTTGTAAACATTCTAATAGCAGATTCTATGCCTTTGTATGAAAAGTCAAATGTTTAAATCGAAACGTCCTTTCAATTTACACTTTATATTTTCTCATCTGTACATTGTAGTTTTATCTATATTCTATGCAATTCATATATTTCTTAAATACTGTTCTATTTCCAAACAATATAGGACCAAAGCTTGACAGAATCTATTCAAATAATATACGAAAATAAATATTTGTATTATATTTGTACATTTTTCAATTAAAATTGTATTACAAGTTATATAACATATAAAGCTTTTTATTTTTAAATAAAGATAATATTTTCGTTATTTATATTTCATTTTTTTTTGTTTCGCAGTATGTTATGTAATATTTTGGTTCTGTTAAAAGCAACACATTTGTAAGTGGATAAATATTGGATGTCAAAATTGGTTGGTGATAATACGTCCTATCATCATAGAAGGATCAGTATGATCATGAATGGATCCATAGTTAGCAAGGCCATGCGGTTATTGAACGTGTCTTTTGGTGAAATCTATGGATACTGAATGCAATATGTCCATCATAGATATATAAACAGTTTAGATCCCTCAATGTGAACTATGAAGAAGTTACAATGCCTGTTTGCTTAATTTGTCTTAGGGAAGTTAAGGGATCATCACTCACATACGTAGCTACATAGCAGCGAATAAATACTTTAATGAATAGATAAAACTCTTAATGCAAATAATATTGTCTACTTATGCAAATACACAATAATTATTGTTGACAATAGATATTTGGTCAGTGAAGTCCATGCATAATATGCTTGTATCATTAACTGTACAAATACACATGTGTACCTTATAACAGAAAATAATGTGTCATGTGGAACTCAAATCACTTGTGCTTTTTTTACTTTAAATGTTTCTATATTAAAATTCTTTTCGTTCGTCTTGGAGCCTTTCCTATTTTAGAATCACCAAGTCTGAATCTAAATTCATTAACACACTTGGAACATAGACATTGTTCCTACATTAACTGATAATATTTACTTACAGTTTATAAAACATGAGATTCTTATCTGTTAATACAACATTAAATCCCCGACAAACTGGCAGAGAATCGCAAATATTTACCAGTGGGTCCCGGACCGATGGCCAAATTTGATATCTGGACTTGAATTGTTGCCAACAATTCTTGTCTCTACCGAAGTAGATTCTTGATGTATTGACTTTTGACATTGCAGTAGACTATTGAACTGAACATCTCGAGGTCTTGTCTTTTAGAATTTTTGACGCTGGGAGAAAATATTCGTTTCAGTCACAAATAGAACAAATTTAAAAAACTGAAGAACAAAAAAAATAAACAAGAAATCTTATTTCAACTTACCATTAAAAGTTATACAAATGTTGAAGGCTTTTCAATAGGCATAATCTTTAATCAGCGCATATTTGGAAGATGTTATTACATGAAATCTTGTCAACTATTTTATTTTTTCCGTAGCGTAACGAAGTAAGGGAGTATCGAACGTATTGAACTCCATCGGTAGAGAATAGCTTAAAAACGTTAGCTGAGTCCGGTACAGTGATCAGCCAAACAATGGCGACACACACGCACGCCCTATTAATTTCGACAATTCCCCCTCTCTTCCTCCAGTCCTTCGCCCAGCTTAATTTTTTTCGGAGGAGAGACTTTTTTAGACTTCTTTGACTGGTCAGTTATTACATAATGTTTCTCCACTTACCAATAAAATAATGACTTGATTAATTGCTAGCAAAAAATTAAAAGAAAAAAATTATATTAATACTTAATATCAGGAGTGATAGTATTACTGTCTGTGGTCGGTAAATTAAACTGTCTAATTTGGCTTCACCTGTAATCTTCAAAACTTCCATACTATCAAAAGTTTTTCAAAACAACTCTATGAACTCTCGTGACAGCTGTCAACTGGACTTCTTGTCAACAGAACTAACCTTTTCAACAGCTATGAACACGATTAAAATTATCTCTGAAAATATCAATTATTTATTAAAAAAATATATTTTCATAGGAAAATATATTTTCTTTTTTAGACAAAACTCTAATCACCAATCGATCTTTGACTTCTACACTAGACATAATAGTTCTAATAGTACATTATGCGTAACAATTGTACCAGTTAACAAAATTGATTTAACATTGGAACAACTTCAAAATCACATGAGGAAGATTTTTCTCATCAAAAATGAAACATTATTTTATAATAAATTCTGTAAAAAGACAAATTTTGTGTAGTTTATCATGTAAAACCAACCTGATAATAAAGTTGTCAGTAATCTATGAGTGATATTAAAGCATGATTGATAGAATTCTTCTGGTTAAATTCGTATTATATATATAATATTATCTATTTCTTTATACACCGTTATTAATTATATAACCTAATAATAATTCAGTCGCAATCAAAATATTATACAGTGACTTTCTCTTTTATCTTCTGTTGTTTCTCTTAATTGTTTTCATTCGTCTTCTTTTTTTGTTTTTGCATTTTTCATTTTCTTGCACTTCTCTTACCTTCATTAATGGCATTTGATGTAGAGTTTTACGTAAGAAAAAGAGACCAGAGAGAACAGTTAACAATTTTCAAAATGCTACTTATCATAAAAATTGTCAATTATTTCATATTTTTTTAATTGTGCGTCTGCTATCTTTATGAGTGAAGTAACATAATAAAATAAAACTACCAGTCAGCAAGAACAGGATATAAGCATCGCTAAGCTAGACGAGTTTAATATTTGGTTAATTTTCAAAGAATTTTTAAAGAATGATATGTTGAAAAATTAACAGTTCTTAATATTTAAATGGAATAGTCAGTATAAAATTGAACTTATTCTGTTCCATTTCTAAACTGTCTTTGCATAATAAGTAATAGTTTATAATCAAAGAATTTCATTAACCCTTTGTTCTTCATTAATTGATTATGTTTTAAATTCGCGCGAGGCTGTAACTACATAAAAACTAGATTCTGGTAATGATTGAAAATTTTAGTATGCAGTTTTCGAGGCTTTCACACACATAACAGTGACAATATTGTTTCCACGAACATGAAACAATATCGTAGAACCTTTCAAAATAATCCAATTTTTAATATAACTGATAAAACAAAGCGAACAAGCGACAAAGCCATCAAGATATATATTCATTGTTTCTTAATATTATTTTCAAACGAATGATTTGTCGTTGTCAAAGATATCGGATAGGCTTAAAAGGCTTAATGATGTCTTGCAGAACATGATCGATGAAAGTCCTTTGGCGAGTGGACTCAGCATTCCAACCAAAGAAATATACCTTTGGCTGTTGTCAGTGTCTGCTTGGAACCGGTTTGTAATTTTCCATCAATCATCAAATATTAATGCTTTGTAACTTCTGAAAGTTTAAGATTTTTGTCGCGGCCAAAATTACATATTCTTTTGAAAATATATTTGATATCACCCAATGAAAACAGTAGTTATTTATTTGAATTTATATTATTGACGATCTACACTTTGTGTAACGTGTATTTCGAATTTCGGATTAATAGAAAAAAGCATATTACACCGTTGCAATCGATTAAGAAATATGTGTCGATTATGAAATGCAAAAGGAGAAAATTTATTCTTTACTTGTTTCATGATAACTATAAACATTTGGCAATTAGTCTTAACTTTGCTCAACAAAGGTCTTCTAATTTCTTGTTCTATTTACAGCTTTCTCTATTAGTCTTAAACTCTGATAATTTTCCTGAACTGTGTTTGACATGAATGAATAAAAAATACAATGATTCCAAATTCGACAAATGATTTACTTTTATTTGTAGCAGGCAGAATATCTTCTACAATGTGGTCGTGTCTCATCAGAATGTGGGCGAAGATGTCTCTCCTCAGCTTCGTATCATTTGTAGCTCTTAGCAATGTTTCTCTTTTTACTATCACTCTCCACCTACATGTTCTGCCATCCATTTACACATGCTTGTTTCGTACGTTACTCGTCGTTTATATCTGTCCGTTTTAACTTCAATATGCCGTGTGAGTGTCAAATTTTCCAACTCCCTTTCCTTATTTTGTGTGGTAGACATTTCAACGGTCTCTTTCTCATTCTATATTAAGTGTGTTTTAGTTTCTATCTTTCTTAAAACTTCCTCTTTGCTTACATGATGGGTCCATGTTATTCTCAGAATCCTCTGTAGAGACACTTTTCTGATGCTCATGCCTCCTAGAGGATTGATATTACATGTTCTGTACATTTTTCATTATCTCTAATGAAACATTCCTGTTTCTTAATAGTGGAACACACCTATTCTATAGTTAATAGACTCTCCCACCTATAATAAGCAGGAGTAGTAAGAGTAACGAGGAGAGTCGCTCAGTGGGTAGGTCTGAGTTCAGTCTGAAGTCGGACGACCGGCTGACCGGATGACCGGTTGAACTCTTTCGGAGAGGTAAGCCGTCTCTGAACCGGTTTATACGGGTTCAAAGGGCATATTTTTGGCCGAGCCCAGGGGCTCGGAGATCCCATGTTAAACCGGCCTTGTGCCACATGATGCTCTCGTGGGCGGGGGACTAAATACCGTCAGCCAGTCGATGCCGGACGACCGTTAGTCGGATACTAAAGTATCAGCGACCACAACTACGTTACTCTGCGTCATTACCTATTGTATCAAGTTCCTAACGTTTTGTACGTCGAACCTATTTTATGGCCGTCTTAGTACAAATACAAGCCTCCACTGTGAAGCCACTCATAACACATAATACTTTATTTAATTTTTGGAAGGCATCTTTCGCTATTCTATGCTTGTTTGTATTTCTGTGTCACATTTTTCTTCATTTGTTAAAACATTTCCCAGAGAATTAAATTTCTGTACTTGTTTGATTTTCATATATCTAATTAGTAGCTCGCATCCTGACCTATTACTCTTGCTACAGATTCTGTCTTCTTAAAATGAATACTTTTCTTACTCGTTCCTTTACTACTCCAGCACTTTTGTTCTATGTCACCACGTTGTTAGCCTCATATTGTTAAGATTGTTTCAACATATTTTTTATAAATAAAGAATAATAGTATAGCTAATATTAATGAGTCCAGATCGAAGGAAATCCGATTTAAGCTTGGAAAATAAATGGAGAAAACAAATGAAAACAAATGTTTCACTTTACATGATAAATTCTACGCGCCAAAATAGAAAATGCTCAATATATTTCCAGATTCAAGATTAATATTAGAACTTGAAGTGAACCCTAACCAGTTAGCTGAAGATAATATGCTAGCACACTATGCCACTTCCTATTTTCGGGACTCTAAGCAAATAATCTAGCGATATTTGCTATCCAGGAGCAGGAACACTCTTTCCAGTAATTTCCAGATTTGAGTACGCTGAATGGGGATATAATCAGTTTGGTGTAACATTCTGCGATTCTATTTGCTTGAAACGGTACTTGACCTTGTCTCATGATCTCACCGAGATATGCGCGGTGGCTGTTCTTCTTCACAAATCGAAAGAGATGAGATTTTTAGAAAGTTTTTTTTTCTTTTCTTTTCACTGACCTCCGTCTTTCCTTGCAGCCCCCGGACAATGGATTGTAATTTCCTGAAGTCGCTCCCCAGAATGGGACAAAAATTACTGCTGCTCTTCACTCAAAATGTCGAGGATGCCAATAGGTGACTGGACAAATTGAAAACGCTGTGAACGAGTTGCAAAAATAGAAAGTTTTGTATTTCTTCATACTCAATCGATTGGACAATGTCTACATCAGAAATTGCTTTTCGATATTATCACTGGCTTCTCTCTTCCTATATTTATGACCTTCTATATGTTTTATGATTTATTAATATATACAGAATATATACGGAAAAGATGAAAGAAACTTACTATAAATATTGCTTTCATTTCTCATTAAAATCATTTATCATTTCCTGTTTCAACGAAAAATCAGAGCTTACATTGCCCACTCTCAAAAGATTTTAACAACTAACTTTAGTAAAGTAATTATTCTTGTACCCTGAACTTTTTCTATAAAGAATTGTTTTTAAGTGTATTTCTAAAGTAATAGATATCATAGTCGGTTAAGGCACCTCAGCGTAAATGACGGTTCCGTATAGGATGCAAGTTCGAATCCTGTCAAAGGACGAATATTTTCTATGAAAATTTCTCGGACATTCAGGCCGGTAAATGTTATTTAATACTGTTTATTATAAACAGAGCATTTACTTAAGTACTTGTATCTATAAAAAGAACGTTACACATAAAAATGTCTTTAATAAATAAATTGTCGGACTTTGTCCATTTCTTAATGTATATATATATATATATCAAGTGCAACAGCAATATTGTCCCAATTGTGTAACAAAATATTTAATATCTAAAGAACCACTAAATTGAGTTTCTTTTTACCAGATTTTCAGATAAGATGTTTAGCCATGTTAACATTTTTCGTAAGAATCACTGAAAAAACCCTTTTCGTTATTTATCTAGAAAGAGAACAGGTTAAAATCGTTTTGTGTCAGTCACACTTAGCAATAGTGAGAGGGAAAAGATTATTCAGGCCTTTATTAATGGTACCAACATTCATACTCTGATTTCCATCTTCAAAGTCCATTTAAGAACCATCAAGAAAACGGTGAATAAGTTTTAAAATGAGGTGACATTAGAGCGAAAAATTGGATCAGGAGGTGACAATAGGAAGAAGGAATATCATTTAAACTTAGAGCTAAAGAGACCAATTAGAAATGATCCAACTCAATCTATAATAAGTTTAAATTTGAGTGAAGAGTTTCCGCTCTGAAAATCCAAAGTGCAATGAAAAAAGACTTGAAAATGAAAGCGTGCATGAAACCTCTTAGGTTACAAGGTTAGAGGACGACGATAATCTGGAATCTCGATTCTTTTGTTAAGCTTAGAGAGTAATTAATCTTATCTTTCAAAGTAGAGCCCAGTAGCGTCATAAAAACCCCGGAAGATTTCAGTAAGATATCTTTAATCATTTCTGAGATACAATGGCTCAGATCTTAATCTAACAATTGGACAATTTTAGTGTTACACTTAATATGTATGTATATATATATATATATATATATATATATCTTAATCTAACAATTGGACAATTTTAGTGTTACACTTAATATGTATGTATATATATATATATATATATATATATATATCTTAATCTAACAATTGGACAATTTTAGTGTTACACTTAATATGTATATATATATATATATATATATATATATATATATATATATATATATATATATATATATATAAAGAATTAATGGATTTTATTATATAAAATATATATGTGTTTACAAGAAAAATTATCAATATTAACTATTAACTTTTATTAACTTTTAATAATCAAATTAAAGAATGAAATAATGTCTCAATGCGGATATATTAACAAATATTTATTTTGTTACTTTAATAATAATATAACATAATAAATCAATTAAAATATTAACTAAAATATTACAATCCATTAATTCTTTGTTTCATACAAATTGTAAGATCTGTTCAGTATAGTTGCGGTATAAACCTCATGTGGACTCTGTGGCTGTTGAATAAACACAAATGAGCAAGAATCTTCAATAGATAGGTATCCTCGAATACGAGTAGCCAGCTATGCACACACACACACATACGTGTGTGTGTGTGTGTGTGTGTGTATGTTTGAGTGTGTGTGTTTGTGTGTACGCGTGTGTGTGTCGCAAGCATTAATGGATTCTATTTTTTGATCGGACGTTATTTTTAGTGGTTACCCATATTTAAGTAGACGGTACATCTTTATTTTAAAGAATATGTATATCATCTACCGGAATGCACACAAAAAATATTAAAGAAAATGTACCCTCCGTCAAGATTCGAACCTGCATGCCCCTTTACAGAATATTTGATCTTCTCGCCTTAAGAACAGTTCCACAATCACGCAAGCTTCTATTTGCCTTTAAAGCACATTCACTCGTTCACATTTCCTCAAAAGGCACGAATCCGAAAATGTAAAAAAAGTAATTTCTAAAGTATTAACAGTAAGAGGTACTTTTATCATTTTATTCAGTATACCATAAATATTCAATGTCTTTATTGAGAGAGCTACAACAACGGTGTGTATACTCAAAATTCACTTTCTTTTATGATAATTACAACTAGATGATATACCGATTTCGATAGCTTTTTGGTTTCATTCATGTAAAGCTATATCATCATCACGTTACCCCTGAGCTTAATATTGGGAAAATTAACAGCAGAGTTATCACCCTTTCCCATACAGATACTCGGGTCAGGTGATGTCACAACAGGAAACAGATGATAACACTGCAAGAGAGTCTTACATCGGGGAGCCTTGTGCAACAGAGTGCAAAGAAAATGAGTCGGGTATTTTTGGAATAGACTAAAACGGTATGCAGCAGAAGAGAAGCCAGGAATTGAGAGACTGGTGAACAACGAATGGAGATTAACTGAGGAAAACGAAAGAAAAAAAGTATTGCCTTCGAAACTGTTGGAGAGAGAATCAGAGATTTGATTATTCGGGTAAAAAGTAAAACTGAGTTCTTTTCAGATTTCGATTTTTCTATCTTTTCTATTAAAGAATTCCAATTTTCTTAATTATGCTTCGCTAAAAGGTAATTTACGACAGGCTTATTATGATCTTACTGAAATCTAATTTATCAAAACAAACTCTGAAATTGTAAAACAAATGTAAACTGGGACAATTATAACCAAATGTTAGAATTATCTTATTATTATACTATTATTATTGTTGTTATTATTTTCATCATCATACATAATATTTTCGATGGTTATATCTGAGAAACAAGGTGACATCAAGCCTCCTCAAATCTCTAACTCTCTTCACAATGTTTTCGTCTATTTCAACAAAGCAATTTCTATATAGTTATCTTCTTATTCTTTAGTTTTGCGTTAAGTTCTAATATTCGACACATCTTCCTTTACAAGAATTACATCTGGTCTCTTGATTTGGAGAATATCACCTATTTGAATTGTAAAAAAGAATCTTATTTTGAGCATTTTCAAGTATGCTTGTGCTTATATTAAGTATTTGTAATGGTAGAACCCAAATCATTTTCACAATTCACAGTAAATCGTTGTTTTCACCTCGTCATATCTGTTTTTCTATTCCTTTTTAACTGATGTTTTAGTATCTCGTGTATTTCTTCATAAAGGCGACAATTGTTATTTTGATTGCTGTTGTGGATTTTAGGTTCAAATTAACTGGTTTTGAACAGCAGTTATAAGCTACTATTCTTTTCTTCTTCAGATGTCCCCCTTTGACACGTGTTCATGTCTTCTTCTCCGCCATTTCTTTTGGCCTTCACTTCTTTTTTCACTTTATGTGCAGTCGATTTTCTTTTGGTATCATGTTAGCATTGATATCTTATCTTTTTTTCTATTTCTAGCTATAATACTTATTATTTATTTCCCCGTCCAACTTGTTCTTTTGAAAGAAATCAATAGAATTTTCTCTGCTAATGAATCATCTTTATTTTTTCTTTGTACGTCAAGCCTGTCCACATCGTCTAAGGGGTATAAAGTTTCGTTTATATTCATCGATTTCCTGTTAATCCAAAGATTTCAGTTCCGTCGTCCATAATGCCACATTATTCATATCTTCATGGATTTCTACCGTTGAGACTCGGTCTCAAAATAATTCTTGACTTTTTTAGATACGTTTCTTCTTTTTTTTTCTCACTTCTTTTGATTCATTGATTCAGCATATAATCTCTTGGAGTAGTCATAACGGTCAATCTCATATAATGATTACTTATATAAGCAAGAAGAGTTAGTTTTTTTTTTATTTTACAGCATTATTTAAAATCTTCATTTTACACGATTTTGCTAATTCTTTCAATTTTTCACTGAATTTTTTGTATTGCGTTAACTATTTCCCATAATTTTGAGCAAAACACCCGAAAACGAGTAAATTGAAAAATCAGCAGACAACAACTCATCGGCTAAATGCAGTGAAAGCAGTGTAGCTATTGTTGCTTAGTAAGCAAAAGGTATGGAAACACTTTTTAACAATGAAACCGATTGAGTATATTTCCAATAAAAATGGCTGCACGCATTAATGAAAATAAAATAAAAATGTTATAAGCGTTGTTGAATGTTCTGTTTTCAGATTTTTTTTTCATTTTTCTCTACCGGAAAAAGAAACTTTTTCTTTCTATATATAAAATGAAGATGTGCAATTGGTTGGCTGAAACGTTATGGGAAAAAGTAACAAAAAAAAAAAAAAGATTTAGGGTTATTTTTAAATCAGTATGAATTTTTAAAACATCTTACTCATTGAATTCTCACACAAAAAGAGTTGTCTTTCACTGCAATAGCGATAGTATGTTTCCTCAAGACTTGACACTTTAAGTTCTTTCTTTCTCTGTCTAGTTCTCTCTCTCTCTCCCTCTCTAATTTCGTTTTTTTATTCTTATTATGGAAATAGCAATAGAGTAGCGAGATGCTCGCAACGTTTCGACTGTGGCAAAGACATTGTAGATTGGAAAGTAATTTATCACCCACAAAACCGTATAGTTGCTTTTGAACTCTATCAAGACAGGCAAGTGAGGACTTGGCAGCTTCAGTCCGAAAAAGGCGGCAATAATCCATTTTTGGTCTCTCAAGCTTTTCTTAGCAAAAGAGGCTACAATACTCCATAACAATTTTTCAGTTTCACTATTAGATTTCAAAATAAAAAGTTTTAAAATCTTCTATCCTACATCTAGATTCTACTCCCTGTATTGTTGACAGGATTTTGGGGATCAATGAATACGTCTCTTGTTATACGTGATACTTTTCTATGTCCTCATCTTCAAACCAGCAGTAGATTTTCTTCTGCAAGTTGTCACGTTATTTCCCATGCATTTGGCATAAAGATCTGTAATTTCTTGCATTTTCCCCTTTTTAGTATTTTTTTAAATCAAGGTTGTCTTACTTTTTACCTTTGCCTCTTACATTATTTCTTTGTGTAGATTTTGGGCTGGTTTTTCGTGTATAGATGGGAATCCTGAAAATTAAAACCCTAAGATATTCTCATGTCCTAACGTTTTGCATTTTGTTATTTTTGTAGATTTCATCTTCATATTTTAGACTTCTTCTTCATATTTATATTATGTTTGTTTGAAACCCAAAATAATTTAACCACCCCGCTTTCTATTTTCTCTCGATTAACTAAACCTCGTTCAATTTTACACGATTGTTAGTTTTTGCAATTATTTTTCCATTTATCTATCTGTAAAGGCTTTGTTTCCGTTATTTTTAATGATTTCGTTAACTTTTAATCATTAGGCACAATAAAAGCAAGTGAGACATAAGGGATTACTGAATGAGAAAGAAACTGAAAAAACTTTATTAAAGAGAAAAGAATAAAAGAGCAAGTTTCAACCGATGATAATGGTTGTTGTTGCATTTATATTTTTAAAAATCTTAGTTGATAGGAAAGCAAGAAGCCAGAAGCCATAAGTTAGAAGTACGAAAGGAGAAACTATTTGCGTAGAACTTACGATTACATCTAGCAATTTAAACAATAAACTCATTAGACTTATTTGTCAATCTGGTACTGCGCTTTAGTTCATAAACTTGGGAAACCGGAAAGGAAAGCTCATTTGAACAATTATAATGAAAAGATTTGTAGAGAAGGCACACATAAGCTACGTTACGGTTTTGCGAAAATGACTGAAATCGAGATGCCAGTTCAGGAGCAATAAAATTGCAGATTCTTTAGATATATAGCAGAAGCACCAAATGAGATGCGGGAATGAATGATATAAATGGGAAAGGTGGATTCGTTATGGAACAATCCATTTTTGTCTTTATTGCTGAATTATGTGTCTCTGGCCCTAAAGCTTATATTTCTTAAGTTTTCCTAGATATTTCTATTATGAGAAATTGGCATCTTTCTTGTAGGGATTTACATCTCCTAATCTGTTGTTCATTTATTCTCACAAATACCACAAATACTTTTAATATTGTAATTAATCTAATTATCATTCGAGGGTATTACCATTACCTAATCATAGATAATAATCACTAAAATTATTTAAAGGAGCCTAACCAATCTCCCGAAGCAAAAGTTCGCATAATTCCATGTGAAAAATCTGTTACATGATATTTGCATGCATTACTAGGGACCACAATATTTTAAATAACACAAATATGAAATTAGAAAAAAACTTTTTCAAACTGCTCACTCTGAGGACGATTCGGGTACTGAGTCATTTTAATGAAATGCGAATTGCATGCAATCCAAATCTGCAGATATTTCCATTGCTGTTGGCATGAAAGTATTTTCTCGGGATCAGATGTTTGTTTATACGATCTTGTTATAGGCATATTTACAAGATTGATAATTGAATATTTCAATCATGTCTTGTTTACTTCACTTCATATTTGGAAGACATCGGGTTAGTTTTACAAGTGAATAAAAAGAACTACTTCTGAGCCTGTAATTTGCTTGCCACTTGGTTTTTACTCGATTTCAGTATCAATCGACAACGATGCAGATGTACAAGTTCCTCACAAGTGCCATGATATTGAAATATCTAAATAGAAAAAGTGGTCGCTGATACTTTAGTATTCGACTAACTGTCGTCCGACTTCGACTCACAGACCAACCCACTGACCGACCGCCTCGTTACTCTTACTACTCCTACTTATTATAGGTGGGAGAGTCTATTAACTATAGAATAGGTGTTTTCCACTATAACACCCCCCTACTAAAACTTTACTCCGTAGGAGTAAACATTTTTATTTATTTATTTTTTACAGGAAATATGAAGCAAAAACAAAACAAAAATCATTTTTACAACATCGTAACGTATCGCCTACGTTTTGGATCCACTTTTAAATTATCAGTTGCCTTTCTTTTTCTCCTGGATCGGCGTACCCCAGGTCAAATCGTTGCAGGCGTTGTTAAATCAAACGTATCGAAAATCACCTCCATCGGCGTTTCTTCCGCGGGACCGCTGTCAACCACGTCTGAAGCACCTCGCCTAAACTGGTTACTGCACGTGAATTTTTCGCCATTCACCAAATACATCATATTGCCACTCCGCTTTTCTATTTTTTTGGTACTTCCATAGTGTTACCAGAAACAACCTTTCGCTTTGAGCTTCTTAAGGATGGAGTCACAGTTTCTGTAGGTTCTTCTTGTGGTTCTATTTGTTCAGCCTCTAGCTTCTCTTTTGTTGATCTTGTTCTTCTTAACGTTTTCTGTGGTGACTTCAGTTGACTTAAATGATTTAATAATACTGCATGTCCTTGGCTGCCGGTAACTCGCTCCCTAGTTTTTTTCGGTGTCGGCTTCATCTTTACTTCCTGGGGTTTTTTTCACGTATACCTCAGTGTAGCCCATTCACTATATTCAACTTTTTTAAGTACACCGGTTTTTTCTAATCTGTCCAATTCTTTATCTGTTCAATTGAGGCAAACGGCACATTCCTTTTCTATTTGAATACCGCCTGGGCGTTTTCTTTTAGCTGCAAATTTTGTCTCCATCTTGGTACACGTTCCAAACCCTGGAGAAAAAACAGTATGAAATGTTTCCTTAAGTTTCTTTACTAAATTTTGGGTTTCGGAGTTTAAACTTTCTACCTTGTAACAGAAAGAATTTATCGGTAGATCCCATAATTGGAATTCTGTTATCCAATTCGTACCAAGTAAGTTCGTGGTATTTTTTTATGACAAATAGTTTAGCTTTTCGCGTTTTTTTTATTTAACGTGACGTTTGTAACAAATTCGCCAATAAATTGTATTTTTTTCTCCTGTCAGTGACCTCGCGATTTTCTTTGTCTTCATTAAAGTTGGTTTCCCCAACTTCTTCCACGTATGCAAATTTATGATAGATAGGTCGGAACCAGTGTCGAGTTGCATTTTTATTTTTTTTATTACTTATTTCGACGGTAACAAATTTTCTGGTTATTCCATCGTTCACCTCGTTGGACTTTAATTTTCTTATTTTATTGTCTTTATTTTTTTACCTGCAGTGCGTGCTTTTATGACCCACTCTTTTACAGTTAAAACATTTTTTATTCCTAAAATTGCAATATCTGTACCAGTGAAGTTCACCGCAAGCAAAACATGGCTTCGGGAGTTTTTTTTATTTTTCTCTGGTATTTCACTTTTTGCTTGATAATCCGCAATTTTAGAATTATTTTTGGTAGATTGACTTTCTTCTTTGTAGCGTATTTTCCTTACATGCGAAACGCCAGACTGGTCTATCTTTTTCGAATGTTTCTTTATGCTAACATATCTTGTGCAGTCCTCTGCCAACCTCTGCACCGTAATACATGAATTGCTTTCCAATTTTGCCAGTACTAATTTTCTCAACTCTGCGTCTCTTTCCGATACCAGCCCCTGAACAAACACCAAGCACTTAAAATTGTCTGCGCTTAACTCTACCAGCTTGAATTCTTCACAATGCTTATTCACATTGGCTGCGTACGTTATATAGTCTTGTTCGTCATCTTTCATCAGATTCAAACATTTCCACCTCTTGTGAAACAAAGATGTCTCTTTACTAAATAATTCACTTAATATATTTACCGCCTCGGTAAATGTCAACTCACTAGTTTTTTTCGGTAAAATGTAGTTTACCAATTTGTTATGCTCAGCAATTTCTAATTTGCTTAAAAGAAGCCTAACCTTCTTTCCTTCAGACCACAAGTGGCAGTCCTCGTTATACACGTCCGTATATTTTTTATAATACTCCTCAAAAGTTATCTCTTCATCTGGACTCTACGTGAATATTTCAATTGAATTCCATATTGTATTCTTTGGGAAAGAATCATTTTGTAGATTTTTCGCTTTCCTCTTCTCAGTTATTTCCAGAATTTTGTTTTGAAACTCCCTATGCATCTGTTACATTTTTTGTTGAAATTGCATTTGTCTATTAAAAGTTTCCTCTTGTAGCTGCATCTGGAATGTCTTCTGTTGCTTTAATATTGTCATCTGTTGTTCCGACTGGAACTTAAAAAATTCCTGAAATATATTTTTGCATTCCTCCATCTTCGCAAAAATTTACACAATGCCTAAAATACTGTAAGGGGGTGTCCTACAAATTGGCAATTCGTGACCTATTTGAGCAAACTGCATTATCGAGAAAAAAATCTTTTCTCAGTTGAGAATACGACAGATTTTTTCGTCACTAAGTTGACGTCTTGGCTTTCGAAAAACTTTGCCAAGTTTTTTTTTAATAGTGAATCCGTGATTTTGTCGCCGAAATTATTGTATATTTTCTTTTTCCACCGTATGAGTACGAATTTCGTCACCAAATAATGTTGTGGCGAGCGAACTTTTTTTTTCTTCCACCGTACGAATCCGAATATCCTCGTCGCTAAATAATACTGTGGCGAACGAATTTTTTTTCTTCCAACGTATGAATCCGAATTCCTCGTCACCAAATAATTTTGTGGCGAGCGAATTTTTTTTTCACCGTATGAATCCGAATCCTTCGTCGCCAAATTATGTTGTGGCGAACGAATTTTGTCTTCCTCCGTATAAGTACGAATTCCGCGTCGCCAAATAATGTTGTGGCGTGTTTTCACAGTGGAAGCTTGTATTCGTACCTAGTCGGTCCTAAAATAGGTTCGACGTACAAAACGTTAGGAACTTGATATAATAGGTATAATGCAGAGTAATCTAGTTGTGGTCGCTGACTACTTTCGTATTCGACTAACTGTCGTCCGACCTCGACTCACTGACCAACCGACTGACTGACCAACCGAATGACTGACCGCCTCGTTACTCTTACTCCTCCTACTTATTATAAGTGGGAGAGTCTATTAACTACAGAATAGGTGTGTTCCACTACAACACTTGACCAGCTTTTAGTGCTAGGGCATGATATTATTCATCTTTTGCTGCTAAGTAACACACATTATCGGTTCTAAACTATTTAAAATGAATAAACTCTTTTCCCTTTAAAAACGTTACAATAATCTGAAAAAATGATAGCCAGATGAATCAAGTTCAGAAGAATAAAGAGAATGAGTTAAAAATTTCCATACTTACGCACAAATACGTATATGTCCGAAATGCCAACGAAACCAGGCGAACTGCCTGACTTACAGAGTTAGCCATTTGCGAAATCTTCACTGCAAGTAACGTCCCGATTATGTGATTTGCTCCTCGCGAAAGGAACAATGTTTGTGCTATCATAGAGCTTGCCATCATCTCCCTGCTGCACTGCAACCGTTCTTAATGATATAATTAGGGCATCTTGATGAATCAATGATTATAGGAACGTAATAAGTTGAGACTATACGCTGAGTCTATCATGTCGAACATGAAGTGAGACTTGTTGCCTGTTGACAAATTGCACTCTTGGGTAGAAAGAATAAGAGAGCAGATAAAACTCTAAAGTTGCTTCTACGAAATAAGACTTTATTTACAACGCAATATCAATTAGATTACCTTCATCAGCTTTTTCAATCCAGTAATTTTGTTAACTTTTCCACTGTTTTAATTTTAACATTATATGCAGCAATATTATTACTTCCTCGAGATTTTTACTTCGTTTTGCATTGACTTATACATTTCTTTTAATGACGGACACCTAGACTTTTATTGGATTATTATCTGAAAAGGCTTTTGGCTATTTTGTTAATTTGCTGTATTTGAATTATTCTTGTCAAGTTGGGCAAAATATTCAACTTTGCAGCAACAAAACGTCTTTAAAAAAAGTTGGAAAGCAGCCAAATTTCAATAATAATCTGACAACTGTTTTCAGTCTATTGATGGTGTATGACAACATTAGCATGTCTTTGTATAATACTGATAGAGTACATAAGTTGAACGTAAAAGTGCTCAATACACTACAGTATCAGTCTATATTTCTGAGATGGGGTGTACTGTGTGCAGGAGAGGATGAACTCAGAAAACTTCGCAGTGTGATCGATGTCATAATATACAGACTCTTTTTAAAATTGTTTTAATTATACTTATAATGAAGAATAGACTTTCTTTATATCAGCTTATTTTACCTGTTATTTGTTGTTTACATAGATGTATGTACATTTCTAAATAAGAAACTCGAGCCATATCAGCACATGATATTCTGAATGTGAAATAAATCACAAGTAAATAGAAAGAGACACACACCTCGTGTTTGTTAATCAAACATTTAAATATAAATTCGAGTAATACTTTAATCTTTTTCAATTTCAGAATAGAGATTTTGGCAAGATATTGGGATGCATTTTCTTCATAATTTAACTCAAAGGGACAATATATAAATTAATGAATTATTAAATGTCTGCAGAAAAAATCAAAACGAAAGTATTCTTCCTATTTTTAAGCTAAATATCCATGGGAAATCTCACGAAAGTCTCGTGAAAATTATGACACAGACCAGTCAACACATTTAGAATATCTGAATGAACCAGAGATGTCAAAGATATATAACAATGTGGAAACATTAGAAGCAGATGACATAGTTGTTAGAAACGTTCGATTAAGTGAAATAGCATGAAAGTTCCAATGTTAGGTGTTAAATAAGATTTCATAATAGAATCGGATTTTCTATCAAATATAATTTTATTAAACTTAACTTTGAATAACATAAGAAAATCGATGCATTTGTACCAGAAATGTATGCAAGTTAAATAAATATAACTTACTAAATTCTGTAAAATCTTTCTTTACTTCAATGCCTCACTAACCGTTAACGTCAGGAACTAAAATAATAACAGTTTTCATTCGTATGCATAAGTTTATCCCTCGAGAGATAAAAAGGAAAAGTTGTTAAAGCAAAAATAGTCTATACTGATCAATATAGATGAAAGAAAAATTATATGAAAGAATTAGAGAAAATCCAAGTGATTCCATGACCATGATTACGAGTTTTCAAAGCAATTTTCATTATATTAATCATACAAAGTAATATGAGTTACAATAATAACATTTAAAGAAATAAATTGTAGAACAGACATCGAGAATATAAACTGCATTCCAAAATATACATTTTATTCTCCACTTACTTTTACCACATTAGAAGAAAATAAAAATATGTTCTAAGAAGAAAATTCAATTCTATTAATAGATTAAATGTGTAATTCTGAAAGATCCTAAATAAGAAGCTTCCGGGCAAAAATGAATAAAAACTAAAAAGTGAAAACGAATAAATCATTTTAAAAAGGGCTTCAGCAACTGAATTAAATAAAAACGAAAAAAGAAAAATTGAAAAATTAATTAACAAAAATTCAATTCGCTGCAACCATACAATTTATTTTTAATGTTTTTTCTTCTCTTTTTTTTCTCCTTTGTAATAAGGACGGTAGTTTCACGCCGAGTCAAATAAATTTGTGGTAGGGAAATTGATTGAAAATAACAAAAAGAGTTCGACATTTTAAAAAATCCATACTATTGTGAAACACATGTATAAAACAAAACCATTCAGTAATTCATCATCATTATTATTATTATTATTATTATTATTATTATTATTATTATTATTATTATTATTCATTTTCTTACTATTCGTATTTGACGGTTTTCACTGGGGAGAATATCACTTTTCTTACTGATTTTACTTAGGTACAGATGTTTATCAATTCTCTGGTAACTTTTGATTTTTATAATTAACCTTTTATTTCTCAACCTTATGTAGATGTGAAGATTCTTAATAGTAGAGCCGAAATAATTATCAGTGTGCCTTGACATACTATCTTATCAACGTCATCTATCGGGCGGAATAATCTATGCAGTGTTTTGCTATGCGAATTTCAGTTCTATTATTTTCCATCTTACGAAGATCTCACAATAAACGTGGATAATGTATTTACTAACTTGAACATGCTTGTCTTTTAGTGTTCAGTAGTTTTGTCATTTTTCTGTAATATTTTTATTATTGTCTTTCTCTTTCTCCATCAGTATTCTGACAATTTCTTGATAGCGTAGTTCAGTTCTTCACTTATTTCTTTTTAAGTACAACCAGCTTTGCACATTACTCTATTCCAAAAATGTGTAAGGCTCAACATTCTGATATTAAATTCTTTTTATTTTGGCGAAAAGATTTAAATCATCTATATGAATAACATTGTTGACATTTTTGTGGGAATTTATAAATTTATCTGCTAGATTTTCAGCAGAATCCAGTGAGTCCATATCATTGCTCTGATAAAAAGAGATAGAAATAATCACTCAATCGTTCTGCGCTCCATTCGTCATTTGTATATGTTAGATTTTTCTGGAGACGTAAAAATCAAGCAATTATAGAAATGTCAATAACTGGGGAAGTTTTATAACAGAAATTCGAAGTCGCATTGGAATAAAATAATATGCCATCCGTAAAATATACAAAGTATCAAGAAACAGAAAAATTTCGTTAGCAACAATGTAAAGAGTGTTGAATGTCATATAATATCAATTCTTCTACATAGCAGTGAATGCTGGACAATGTACTCACACATGTAGGGAAAATTGGAGACAATAATATGGTTTTGCAGAAGGATGCTAAGAATACTCTGGACAGGGCATGTGAGCAATAAGAAAGTTTTAAGAAAAAATCAGAAAGATATAATTGAAATGTGTATAAAACGTCATGAATAAAGAGAGCTTAGAAAATTTAACACTCACAAGACATATTAAAGATGAAATTCGAAACAGCGAGTAACGTAATTAACTAGCTTGTTAAATCGATGGCAGAACAGGGAAGGATATGACAACGATATTGCTAATTAAATCGATGGCAGAACAGGAAAGGATATGACAACGATATTGCTAATTAAATCGATGGCAGAACAGGGAAGGATATGACAACGATATTGCTAATTAAATCGATGGCTAAACAGGGAAGGATATGACAACGATATTGCTAATTAAATCGATGGCAGAACAGGGAAGGATATGACAACGATATTGCTAATTAAATCGATGGCAGAACAGGGAAGGATATGACAACGATATTGCTAATTAAATCGATGGCAGAACAGGGAAGGATATGACAACGATATTGCTAATTAAATCGATGGCAGAACAGGAAAGGATATGACAACGATATTGCTAATTAAATCGATGGCTAAACAGGGAAGGATATGACAACGATATTGCTAATTAAATCGATGGCAGAACAGGAAAGGATATGACAACGATATTGCTAATTAAATCGATGGCAGAACAGGGAAGGATATGACAACGATATTGCTAATTAAATCGATGGCAGAACAGGGAAGGATATGACAACGATATTGCTAATTAAATCGATGGCAGAACAGGGAAGGATATGACAACGATATTGCTAATTAAATCGATGGCAGAACGGGAAAGGATATGACAACGATATTGCTAATTAAATCGATGGCAGAACGGGGAAGGATATGACAACGATATTGCTAATTAAATCGATGGCAGAACAGGGAAGGATATGACAACGATATTGCTAATTAAATCGATGGCAGAACAGGGAAGGATATGACAACGATATTGCTAATTAAATCGATGGCAGAACAGGGAAGGATATGACAACGATATTGCTAATTAAATCGATGGCAGAACAGGGAAGGATATGACAACGATATTGCTAATTAAATCGATGGCAGAACAGGAAAGGATATGACAACGATATTGCTAATTAAATCGATGGCAGAACAGGGAAGGACATGACAACGATATTGCTAATTAATTCGATGGCAGAACAGGGAAGGACATGACAACGATATTGCTAATTAAATCGATGGCAGAACAGGAAAGGACATGACAACGATATTGCTAATTAAATCGATGGCAGAACAGGGAAGGATATGACAACGATATTGCTAATTAAATCGATGGCAGAACAGGGAAGGATATGACAACGATATTGCTAATTAAATCGATGGCAGAACAGGGAAGGATATGACAACGATATTGCTAATTAAATCGATGGCAGAACAGGGAAGGATATGACAACGATATTGCTAATTAAATCGATGGCAGAACAGGGAAGGATATGACAACGATATTGCTAATTAAATCGATGGCAGAACAGGGAAGGATATGACAACGATATTGCTAATTAAATCGATGGCAGAACAGGGAAGGACATGACAACGATATTGCTAATTAAATCGATGGCAGAACAGGGAAGGACATGACAACGATATTGCTAATTAAATCGATGGCAGAACAGGGAAGGATATGACAACGATATTGCTAATTAAATCGATGGCAGAACAGGGAAGGATATGACAACGATATTGCTAATTTAATCGATGGCAGAACAGGGAAGGATATGACAACGATATTGCTAATTAAATCGATGGCAGAACAGGGAAGGATATGACAACGATATTGCTAATTAAATCGATGGCAGAACAGGGAAGGATATGACAACGATATTGCTAATTAAATCGACGGCAGAACAGGGAAGGATATGACAACGATATTGCTAATTAAATCGATGGCAGAACAGGAAAGGATATGACAACGATATTGCTAATTATATCGATGGCAGAACAGGGAAGGATATGACAACGATATTGCTAATTAAATCGATGGCAGAACAGGAAAGGATATGACAACGATATTGCTAATTAAATCGATGGCAGAACAGGGAAGGACATGACAACGATATTGCTAATTAAATCGATGGCAGAACAGGGAAGGATATGACAACGATATTGCTAATTAAATCGATGGCAGAACAGGAAAGGATATGACAACGATATTGCTAATTAAATCGATGGCAGAACAGGGAAGGATATGACAACGATATTGCTAATTAAATCGATGGCAGAACAGGAAAGGATATGACAACGATATTGCTAATTAAATCGATGGCAGAACAGGGAAGGATATGACAACGATATTGCTAATTAAATCGATGGCAGAACAGGGAAGGATATGACAACGATATTGCTAATTAAATCGATGGCAGAACAGGGAAGGACATGACAACGATATTGCTAATTAAATCGATGGCAGAACAGGGAAGGATATGACAACGATATTGCTAATTAAATCGATGGCAGAACAGGAAAGGATATGACAACGATATTGCTAATTAAATCGATGGCAGAACAGGGAAGGATATGACAACGATATTGCTAATTAAATCGATGGCAGAACAGGGAAGGATATGACAACGATATTGCTAATTAAATCGATGGCAGAACAATATGACAACGATATTGCTAAGTGCTAAAGAGAATAAATAGGATAAAAACATTTCTAAGAGCTACAAACGATAGAAAGTTGTGAAGCCCCATGAACGCCCGATCTTGACACATAAAAAGAAGAATGAGCTATAGTTATAGTTTATTTCGTAGTTTTTTTTTTTGTTTATTTTTTTCTGTTCTTTTGCCAGGGTTGAATTTTAACGACTTTCCAGATTTTCTTCTTATAAATAATATTACTTGCTCCTCTAGTCGTTTTTCGGCATCCTTTTTTCCCGCTTTCTATATACTTATTCGTTTTCGTAACTGATGGCTTTAACCAATATTGCCAAGGAGTCATGTGTTCACATTAGACGAATGCTAGAATATTCTATGTACAGAAGGTAAGATTTTTATTTCTTTTATAAGAAACAATTCCATGCACCTAATCATCAATTAAGTGAGGAAATATTAACTCGATTATACTAAGTAAATGGAAAAAAGTCTGTGTGGAATATTTCACTTGAGAATAAGATATTTCAAAAAAAGATTCTTTAAAGCTTAGACAAAATTTCACTGTCGTGATGCGAAAAAGTTCTGTATAACATGTATAAAAGAGGGATTGCTGTATAAATACACAACGCACACACACACACATATATATATATAATAGCTGGTCACTCGTATTTCTTCTAAAGTGGATAGGTAATCCCTATTGCAGATGTTCGCTCAGGCACATTTTGTGTTTGCTCAACACCCACAGAGTCTACCAATGGTTTATACTGCAACTATGCTGAGATGACCTTAGTTACAGTTTCTGGGAGAGGGCGTGTTATCTAGCGTGATCAACAATTTGAACAAAGTCAGCCCACTTAAGCCTTCGACCACGATGACTTGTGGCTTCGTGCTAGCACACCTATCGACGGCCCACGAGAGTTATATATATATATATATATATATATATATATATATATATATATATATATATATATATAAAGTATCGTTAGCAGTGTTTCTTATGTAAATAAATTTATATCCAATCTACTACTCCTACTTTTATAACTGAAACTTCCGGAACTTATTGCTAATCTTTTGTTGCTTTTATATGCCGTTGTGCTAAATAACTAAAAAGGTTAGCTTCTTTAGTGTTAATCACATTTTTCTTCTTTTCTATTTATATGAGTCTAGAAATATGCTCGGGGTCGAGAAAGTTTCTTATTTCTATTTCTTCATTACAAGGTCTTACAGCCTTTCGTTCTTTAATTTAAAAACAAAAATAAAATTAATAATTATGTTTAACCTGAAAAGGATAAGTCATCCGAATTAAAATATTACAATAAATATAATTCAACTATAATTTAGAACATCGAACTCTTTCTGGTTAGTGTTAAACCCAAACCCATTGCATAATTCCCAGTGAATAATAGTCTAACCAAATATTTATATTTTTGTATTATTTTTAATTTTCTTCGCTGTAGTCATTGATGATTTATCATCTAATTTTTTCTTTATAGAGGCGACATTTGTTATTTTTCCATGTTTTTTTTCCAATTTTATCTTTAGTTATAACTGTATGTCTTTATATTACCATTTATTTCATATCTTGACCTCTACGCAGCCATGTTCTTAGTCATTTTATCCGTAGATTATTTCATTTGCTTTCACTCATTGATTATCATTGCTGATGTCATTGTCACTATGTCAATATTATAAGCATTGTAATATAATTAGTACTTTTTGAAAGAATCTCATTGAAAGATATATTTTTAATCAATTGCCCCAAGAAACATAAGTACAGCTACAAATAATATTCATATTATATGTAAGACAAAGATCAATTTTGATTGAATAAAAATCCATTTCAATTGCAAGCGTTTCATGTATCATTAAATAATCCTTATAAGAATTATAACAAGCAGAAGTCAGTAAGTAAAGTTGATAGACTTTTCATATGAAGTTCATCGTGAAAGATGCACATCATCCAAAGATTCTTGATATAAGATTTTGCAGGAGCAAACACCATTTGCAAACCGCGTGCAATAGATATAGCTGTAAATAATTTAATTTTAATTTATGATTTAATCAAACAATGCCATTGCCCATTAAGATCGAGAGCTCATAACAATGTTTGACTTGTTTGTGCATAAAGCTTCCGGCAAAATTTAACATAGGTCTATATTTCTGAGATGAGGTATTATAAACATTATTTACATTATTTGGAATATTGTCCTCATCTTTTTCGCCATATTTATTACAACGTTTCGGCCGTTGTACGCTCCGACCTTCTTCAGGTGGTTGGAATGTCGAACTGAACCTTTTATTTCACTCAATGGAGTGGACTGTTCTAGTCCCACGCGCCATGATTAATGGATATCAGTTATCAGTTATCTCCTGTTGATTTTCCTCTGAAAGTTCCCCACTGTCTTAGCTGGGTATTGAACTCACACTCTTTGGGTCACATGGCACCGTGGATAAAGGTGTTAGTTAGATCCAGTGACAGGAAATAAATATTCGACATTGTATGACAAATAACTCTACATATTTTTTCAGAGAATTTATCCATAACAGGCATTCTGAAGAATTTGTTATGAAACCAACATTTGACTTGTTAGATAAGATTTTCTCTTTTATTGCGGTTTTGGGTTTTAAATAAGTGCCATGTGAAAGTTGGACAATTATTAACTCCTCTAAAGAACAAGTGAAATAGTTTCACTCATCTATTGTTCTTTATGTTATATTTTATCAGTTATTCTTTCGTCAATTCTAAGCAGGTCTGCATTAAGAGGATATGGATTCTTAATCTCTACTTACCACGTCCCGATTGAGACAACAAAAACAGTAGGTTGGAGAGGTCATCAAAAATTCAAACTGATTCAATAACACTGATGGGTTGCTTCTTAAAAACTGATGACTTTCATCTTGTTAGAGTAACAATGTCCATATTTGGTCATAGAAACATACGCCTTTTTCAGCAGTATCATAATATGTGTGGTTATTTCATTAATAATCATTTTGATCTATATTGGGAGAATTACATTGGGACATTGAAATAGAAAACATATTATTTTTCTGCATATGTAGAATTGGAAAAACAACAATACAAATATTGCATCTAAATGGCATTGAGCTTGTACAGCTGCACAAATAAGGAATTATTTGAAACTCAAAACTTTAAAATCCATTACGAAGCATTATCTTTCATAGAAACAGGAATTTTCGCCGAATTCTCTTCTTTGATTTCTTTGATTTGTATTTCTTCTGTTGTTTCAATCTATCCCCTTTTATTGCTTCCCGTCTTTGTCATCCTCATTTTCGTTCACCAATTTCTAACCGTTCAGCGTAATACAAGACCTTTTCCAATTACCAAAAGTGGGTAACGTAATATTCGGTCATAATGAAGTTTTTGATTGCTTTAACGAAAGTTTCCCTCTAAACATAAATCATTATCATAGAATACCACAAACATTATTTACCGTGTGATATCTTCAATATAGGGATACAGAGATTAAAAATGGAATCTGACAGTTGATTGTTTTAAAGAAATCGCTACTAATCGCTAGTATGGCGGCCGCGATTTTTCAATGGAAAATATAGTTCTGCAATAACAAGCAATATTTCCAATTTTTCATTAACTAAATTTTCCATCAATCATATTTATTTTGTCAAGATTTATTTTTACATGAATTTATATCAAAATCATTGAAGGTCAACAACAAATTTTGATGGTAAATAGTTTTAAGTTTGAACAAACATTCAGGTAAGACATTAGCTGTGAATGCGATTCATATTTATATTATTCAACCGAAGAGAAAACGAATCGAGCCTTGATTAAAAAGGTAGACAGTGTCTAAAGTTGGGTAATTACGGTTACATTGAGTGTTAGTCGGAAGAAGCAATAAAAGAATGTGAACAAAATTAACGTGAATATTATAGGGCTCCTCGCTAATTAAATATACATTAGCTTTGTTTGAGATCTAATGCCATTGTAAGTGGTCAGTACAAATAGGCATCTTATATATGGAAGAACTTTAAGATACACATATTAAGCATTTGCGAATTGGGTTCGTGCTAAGATAAGAACATGAGGTTTTTCCAATATGACTTTGTGTCTCAAGTGCTTTTCAGAGGATATATAGACTAATCAAAGCAAGGAATTCCGATTTCAAAATATGTCACAAAATCCCATTTGATAACATAAAATTATTAAAAAACAAGAAAGATTTCCGAAAGATTAAATTTCTTTAGTTTGAATATTAATAGAAATTCTGATGTCGGAACGGATTTCGTGTTTTGCGATCAGCAGCAATGAATAAATGAATATCTATTAGGCGAGTCAGACACTTCCGTTCTGATTCTTCCGTTTACATCTGTTGTGGTCTTTCTGAAAGATGACTCCTATTATTTTTCGATAAGATTTATTACAAAATTTACAATTTAGTTGATAAAAACTAGACATCCCTGTTATCTTTTCTAGCTGTTCATTTCTAATACTTTTCCGGCTACTTTTCATGAATAACTTTTACAATTTACGCACGCAACTAAGGGGGCACAGAAAAATTGAGCTAAGCTTAGTAAATAACAACTGCGGGTGGAAGTTCTAAAATGTTCCAAAATGACCAAACACCAGATTTTTTAAAGGGATTCTTTGTGAAGTTGGGATATTTTTGTACTTCCATGAAAATATTTGATAAATCTGGCTTAAAAATTAGCTATCAATATAATTCAAATGTGAGTTTTAATTTAAATTTAAAAGTTTTGTCATCCGTTACATTTACAGAAATACAAATTCTGATAAAACTCGACCTCATAAAAATGTCCAACAATGATAATGATTCAGACATTAAAGCATTGTATGTTTTGAATATTAAAGTTGACTCCAAGAGTGGCCTCATTTTTTCTTTTGTGAAGAAAATTTATCCCAATAGATGAGTAAATAATTATGAGGTTTGTAATCCGTGAACACATCAATCACACCAGTCTCTGTGTCTGCACATTTTACATATCTGTTAGCAGAGTAAACGTTTATTTTTCTATCTCTTAGTTTCTCTAATTGGGTCCAGCTGGAAATTCAATTTGCTTATTTTTTTAAATCTTCTGCCACTTGTGTAAGCAATTGTCTTTGCATTCATCGATAATCAACTTTCAAGTATATTTTTGTCAGTTTATTTAATCAGCTTGTATGAATCTTCCGTGTGTTTTTGTCTCTTTCTCAACTGGCATTTCCAGTCAAGAGTGTCATTGTATTTTTCATACCAGATTGGTTGACTGCCAGTGAGTTGATTCGGTTTGCTCTTACTGTTTTTTCTATTTCAAGTCAATTCCGATTAATATGTCTACATTTTCTCTGCTTGTTTGTCTGTCTGAACTATTAGGTCATCGTATCGTCTGCTTTTGTCTATGATCGTTATTTTTTGTCAAATTGTCTTTTTTATATTTATTGGTCTTTGGATTTTGTTAATCATTTTATTTTCGCCTTACTTCATTTAACAATCTGTTTTTATACTTCTTTTACATTTCTGTCTCTTTGTTCTATCTATTTGTATCTTAAGTCTGGATACGACGATTGTCAACATAGTCATTTAAAGGCAGTATTTATCTTCTAAATGTTTTTATCAGTATCTTAGATTGTACTAGTGATCCTATGAATGGTTTCTTGTCCCTCTTTCTCTGCAAACCAATTCGTTCACTAGGTCAGTCACTAAATCTACTTTTAAAATCTACCACAACTCTCTCTAACTATAGAAGTCATAACATAATTTACCTACTAGAATGCACACTATGCACAAACTACAGAATTAATAATTATCAGGATTCAGATCAAGTCAGATCCGCACGAAAGAATAATCCATTGAACAATATTTCCTCCTCGAAAAGCCATTTCAAATTCACTATAATTGAAAAAAATAGGAATAGACAGGAAAAATAAGCGTAGAAAAATATTAAAACATGTAGACAAATGAATTTTGCCCCTCAAAACACTTCGTTCAGACGAGCTGAACCCCAAATTTAACATAGATAGAATTAATAGAAATAAATCAATCCCTACCCACATTTCTCAGCCACACAAGACAAACATGCTTGCAAGGTGTTGAGGTCTCACACTTATACACACACTCATACCAATATATAGACTTACACACACATCATACACACTTCCAAAGAATTAAAAGATAACATACACTTAGCACACACATCCTCCTCCCAGCAACCAATAAAATTGTCAAAATGACCAAAAATGGAATTCTGCGACTCATGACCCTCCCCATTCTCTATTAAAGATGAAAGCACAAATTAAAACTACAGATAAAGTTAATATTCTTCGTAAACAGTCATTGCTTTCTATAGTTCACTACTACTAACAAACAGAAATTGTTTCTCCTAACATTTTTTTCTCCTGATGATGGCCATGCTGGCCGAAACTAGTCGGGGAACCTAATTAAAATAATAAAATAAAAAAAATATTAATATAAAACCCAGTGTGCCTGAAATTTTTCATTTTTTAATATTTATTATTGTTCAAAACATATATATATGTGTGTGTGCGTGTGTGTGTGTGTGCGTGTGAGTGCGTATGTATGATAGGATATATATATATATATATATATATATATATATATATATATATATATATATATATATATATATATATATATATATGATAGGATAAGTAACAAATAGGAAACGTTTATAAATTTAACATGTTTCGCTTCATCAAAACTGTATATTGATTTTGGAAAGTTTTGTGTTAGATTAAAAGAATTTAAGTTACACCTATTGTGATTGTAGATAGATATATATTAGATTGTTTAAGTATGGATTTTATCAAAATTGGCACACTTTATTATATCACCATATTCTATTTTCTGATAAAGCTTAAATAAAAGCGAAAAATGTTAAATTTATAAACGTTTCCTATTTGTCTATCGTTCTATCGCATTCTAATCTATATTTTATCTCAATTCATTTATATATATATTTGTACGTATACAAAATATAGTGCCTGGCCGAAAATTAGCGTTCCAACCATGAAACGATTATCGCCATCGCGTTGTCAATGGCGTGATACTGTTGGCCTCGGGGGACGATTCCAGTGCATGGTACCGTTGGAAAGAGCCTGAAAACTATGTGACTGGTTGATTCAAAACTAGTGAGTGAAAGTGGTTAGACGAAACCGTTCGGGAGATGTGTATGTGCTATGACCAAATATACTGGCCTTGTTCCTCACGACACTGTAACTGAGACATTCTCGGCATAAGAATAAGCAATTTGACTCTATGTGTGCTGAAGAAATGCAAATGTGCCTGGGAAGAGATTAGCTCGATACCAGGCAGACACTTAGAAACAAGTGCCAGCCAGTATTATTTAATTATCTACACGAAGTTTATATAATCCTATAAGTATGTATCTATAAGTAAATCGGCGTTGGCTACAGAATTTAATTATACGCAACTATTTATATATTTATGGGATTCTTTAAATATATTGATGTGTATCCGTACGAAAGTACAGGAGAGATAATTTTATATCGTTTCGGGTACGAGATGGAATATTACTACGTGCCTCCGAAAGATAGGAAAATAATGCGTGTATGTTGGTCTGTGAGAGTGGAAATAGCAGAAAGAAGCACCTCAATAAGTCTAAAAGATAGCACCTAGGTATAACGGGCGGAGATAGAAGTAGCATGAGAAGAAAGAGTTTCACATCTCAAAACCTGCCCATTCCTTTACCCCCTAACCATTCTAGCTATTCGCCCACTTCCTGTTACATCCTCTCTGTTACCCCTCCGAAGCCATAGACAATGGCAGAAAATTTAGAAGATGCGAACCAGACTTTTGGGTCGATACGAGAAGAAAATCATAGAAATCAACGTGTGAATGGGAGCGGTTAAGATTTGATTGTGTGTCTATAAGTGAGACGGCGTATGCGGTAACATTTATAATCTGTCGATTGATCGTCTATTCACTTCGAAACGGAGAAGATTATCTAGCACCATTTCTGTCACGCTCAGATGCATATGCCGCGGATACCTTCCTGTCTGTCTGACCTCACTCTCTGCATCTTGATCTGTATGTGTGTACGTTCAAGGCTCTCTATTGGTGTGCTAACAACGGGCATTTATATTGTTTTGAAACCTTCGATTTATAAATTTCTATAGCATCAACTGTATATGAAAACAAATCCTCATGTACACATACACATACACATATTTTATACGCACACACAGTGATATTGTAAACACATATTTAATTTAAAATAAAGAGATAAAAGCAGCTAGTAATCAAGAAATCTGTACTTATAAGATCTTCCTTTAACGTGGAAAAATCAACATTTTCCCCTAATTTCACATAACTAATCTTGTAATATATATATATATATATATATATATATATATATATATATGTATGTATGAGTGTGTGTGTGTGTGTGTGTGTGTGTGTGTGTGTGTGTATCTTTACAATGTGATTGTGCATATGAAATATGTGGGTGTGTTCATTGATGTATGACATTGATCTGTTTTTGAGCGATTTTAATAAAATACACATCATTTGGGGTTTTGTGAAAATCAGTGTATAAACTTCCTGGTGAGTGTGTGTATCTCCCAAGTTGGTGCTGAAGAGCGAAGTGATTCATAAGAGAGAAAAGGTAGGTATAAAGAAAATATTGATTGAAAATATAAAATGTCTGTTTGTTTCGATGACTGTATGAAGGTTTAGCTCAGGGACAAGACAGGATTTGTAGACACCAAGGACGGATAAAAGATATCTTTTATCTACTTGGCTAACAATGATTTTTCTCTCCTTAAAATAAGTGCTCCAGATTAAATCGAAACGGACAGATTTTGCAAAATCACAGGGTTTATTTTTTTTATTTTTCACATTCGTTTTGGGGGAGTTTATGAGAAAAGGAGCATTGAATATCGATTATTCTTGTCTCGCTACGTGTTTTTTTTTTATTGCTTTAGTCTAAAAAAATTAAAATAAAACATCTTGCGAAATGGGAGAAGAAATGAAAGCAGATATTTAAACAAAAACATTGAGAAAAGGAAGATTGACATTGAGAATGAAGAAAAATTACAATGATATTAATATATGAAACGTTAATAATAATAATAATAATAATAATAATAATAATAATAATAATAATAATAACAATAACAATAATAATAATAATAATAATAATAATAATAACAATAACAATAATAATAATAATAATAATAATAATAATAATAATAATAATAATAATAATAATATCTTACAGATGATAATGCTGAAACTGATTCTAACGGGGAGTAATATTACTAATTATATCAGTAGTTATGGATCTGCTATTTGGTTGAATAATAATGGCAATAGCTATTCCATTGTAAGAATATGTTCCTAAAAAGTGGAGGTTCGATATTTGTAGACGAAACTAATTCAATCTAATGTGGGTGCTATTGAGGATGTTGATAATTATTGCTGGTGGCTATTAAAAAAGACTAGGAGTTTAAAAAGGTAGTAAATTATACAACAGAAATGGAAGTCAAGGAAGTTGAATCAGGTATAAGAAAACTGTAATAGATGAGATGGAAGTGAAGGAGACATTAGATGATGAGGATAAATATGACAAGTAAAAAAATGAGAAATTGTAATGATAGTGATGTATGTGGTAAGTAGTTTGCTATTTTATGACTTTAACAAAAAAAGGAAAGCTTGAATTAACGCGTAAAAGAGGATCCAATAAACAAAGGTGAGTCAAAGATGACAGGAAAACCCGAGCAAAAAAATGCAATATGAATTGGTAAAAGAAAAAATGAGAATATAGATGTAAATGAAAATAAAAAGTAAAAATATAAACTGAAGCGAGAAAGCAAGAAAATGGGAGAAAAGAATTGTTATTATATATCGGAAACAAATGGGAAATTTCCATAACCAAAAGGGTGAAATAAACATTGAGAATAAAGGAATGGAAGCTCGAAGAAAAGATTTTAGGGAGGAGGAGAAATACAAAGAATGGCAATGATCATTTTACATTTGCCTCATTTGTTAAAATAGACCTAAGTAAGATGGCAGCAAACGAAAAGAGAACTTGATAGGTTGAAAAATGGCGAAGAAATATGATTTCGAGTCGATAAACAAACAATCCGTAAGTATCATCTGTTGCTGTTACAAGTACATTTGATTTGAAGCTCCTAAAATATCTTAATAATGATCCTGTAGAAGAAACGGCTTGTTTGCATATTTCAATGCATTTAACAATACATACAAAGTAATAAGAACAGCCCTCAAACTAAATTTTCACACATAGACACATTGAAACATTGAGATCATTAATGGCAATAATTATTTTTTGTGACTAATATTTAAATCAGTGCTTTTAGAGAACATAAATTCCTGATTTCAGAAAATCCTTCAGGTTTTAACTCCGCTGAAGAAAATTTAATCATCATCATCATCATCAGTGTTTCTTCAGGACAAATGTGATTATAGAACTCCATAACTTCCTGCCCCTTCCTGTTTTAAGCAAATTGTAACTTTTTACAGCCCCGCTTGGCCCTATATAACAAAATACTCGTTTGGTAGGTTACTCGCTCTTTTTATCTGACTTCTTTTTCCATTCTATCATGTCAATATTGAATTTTCCAAGCACTCTTTCCTCATAAAGTGCCCCAGAAATTTAAACTCTCTTTCTGATTGTTCCAATTTACTTTAGATCATCATTACTTATGTATTTCCATGGTATTCTTAGCATCTCTCTACTGACTCACATCCCCGTCGTTTCATGCGTCATTTTAAGCTACTCTATCGGAAGATGAATATGACGAATAATTTAAACAATCACTCTAGTCGACCAAAACAAGAAGATTAAGTTGATTATTTATTATAAAAAAATTAAAAGGTCCAACACATTGTCAACAATAACAACTCATCAGCAAGATCAAAACTACTTTGGACCAAAAATATTTATGAATTTACATGCTTCTTACGGAACTGTATTCCTGAGGAAAGCAAATTAATGAATAACACTGGATGTGCAAAACAAGCCTAACAAGAAGAATTGCCTTGTATTTTTCGGATGATATTCCCATTGGGACCCCATCTAAATACACACGGAAACCTTAACAATCTTTATCTGCAACATACTCGTAGAAAACATGAACATAATAAAGTCATTTAAACCGAGAAAACACTGAAAAATAATGGAAGCCTAATGATAAAAAATAAGAAAGTCTTAATGATATTATTATGAACACGGCCACAATGTGCCGACTGTGTTTGAGAATTAAAGAATTTCTATTGCTAAAAATTTAAACGTTACAATCTACATATTAAGATTTAAAAAACATATTTGATAATGGCTAATAAATTAACTGAAAACGCTTGAATCCAAATATCATTTGAACAGTTTTTATACATCTTATTTCTTATTGTTCGATCATAACTCGGTACTCCGTACTTTTAGCCTTGTGCCACATCTAGGCTATGCTTAAAAAATCACCATATATTATGTCTTATGTACTCCTGCAAGAAAAATATAATAAAAATAATAAAAAAAATTAATTCTCCTTGTCAGTCATCTTCAGTGTGTGTGTATGTGTATATATATATATATATATATATATATATATATATATATATATATATATATATATATATATATATATTAAAACAAACAACATTAAAACAAACAACGTTAAATATTAAGTATTAAACAACATTTACCGAGAAATTTTCATAGAAAATTTTCGTTCTCTATCCTATACGGAAGCGTCATTTAGCCTGACGTGCGTTTAACCGTTTCGGCCACAGAGGAGCGTTCGGTTAGCAAGGTTGATTTTACTGTCTTTAAACTTTAATCTTCCATGACAGTAGAATTATTGCCGGAAGACGAAAATTTCTCGACATTCAGGTCGGTAAATGTTGTTTAATACTGTTTATTATAAAACAGAACATTTACTTAAATATTTGTATCTATAAAAAGAATATATAAACATAAAAATGTCTTAAAATAATTGTCGGACTTTGTCCATTTCATAATGGGTGACGTCATTTGTTTACATTTGATACGCCATGAGCAGATATGAATGTACGTGAGAGATTCATGGAAGATTAAAGTTTAAAGATAGTAAAATCGACCTTGCTAACCGAAAGCTCTTGTGGCCGAAACGGTTATAGGCACGTCAGTCTATATGATGATTCCATATAGGATACAGGTTCGGTTCCTGTCGGAGGACGAGAATTTTCTAAGAAAACTTCTCGGACATTCAGGCCGATAAATTCTGTTTAATACTGTTTATTGTAAAACAGAGCATTTACTTTAATATTTGTCTCTATAAAAAGAATGTATAAATATAAAAATGTCTAAAAATAATTGTCGGATTTTATTCATTCCGTAATATATATATATATATGTGTGAAAATATTGTAGAAAATAGGAAAGAAACTGGTTTGGTAAATAATCCAAAGTTCCTTAGTATTTTTGTAATTATTTTTAAAAAATAGTGCTCGATACGAAAGTAGAGCATAAATATAATTATTTATTTAAAAATATGATTCCAACACGCTACATAAGAGGTCTCATGTTTCAAAACAAGAGCCGAAAACTTCAAAATAATATTTGAATTAACTTGAGTTAAAGTAGGCTCTGTTCCATCTTCAAGCGAAATTTTTTGGGGAATGACTTATTTCTGAAGTTTACGAGTTTTAATAGTATGGTCAGAATTGAAATCAAAAATTTCCATGGTAACATCAAGGGCAGATTGTTTAGAATCGGCAGGGGTCGGGTGTTAATAATTTGTATCAGTATAGAGTTACTTTCATAGATGTCGGGTCACGGTAAGGTGGGGGTGGCTAAATTTACGACGGAGGAAGTTTTCGCATAGTCTAGCTTGAGCGTCTACGGAGATTTATTTATTTATTTTTATTTGATTCTTTTATTATATCTCTTTATGAAAGGGATTTGTGTATATGAAAAGGCCGTAACGTTTGTTGTTTGACGACTTCATAAAGGGTTATCAATTTTTGTAGGTAATTAAAACTATGTATATGGGCTATGGATTTTAAAATTTATTTTTTTGTATGCGTGTTTTAGGCTAGTTATTCAGAGCGTAAGTTCGGTTGTGTCGGCAGAAAACCGTTAATTCTTGCCGGTTGTTTAATAGGTTTTTATTGTTTAGAAGCTTAATAATGTGTAGTTTCTCATGGAGGCATGGGTCATCCCAAGTTTTGCAAGTTCTAGTCCTGTTAATGATTTTCCATTTTACTTTAGGTGTCCTATTTTTTTCTTTCAGGTGCCAAAAATATTTAGATAGAGAGGTCTGATGTCTAAAGTTTATGTTGTTGAAGGAGCAATTATGCTGCCTCCATCTGGTTTTAAAGGCATTTTTCGTGGACCCAATGTATATCATATTATTGTTAGGGTTCTCCGTGGATGATATAGTGCATTGGTATACCACAGATTTGATGCAGCACTTATTTTCTAATGGGCAGTCTACCGGGTTTCTACAATCGCATAATTTTTCCCTATTATTATCTGATTTAAGTGTAGAGTTATTAAAACTATTCAGGTAAGGGGGTTTGTTCAGGATATTATTATTGTGTCTTCTTATTATACCTTCTAGATTTTCAGTGCAGCAATAACTCAATTTTAATGTGTTCTTATTGAATATATTACTAAGCCTACTTTTGGTGGGAAAGTGTTTATCGATTAGAGCTAAGAACTTCTGTCCTATATATATATATATATATATATATATATATATATATATATATATATATATATATATATATATATATATATATATATGTATATATATATATAGTCCGTCTGAAGTGATTATGAAAATGACATAATAAACTTTAATAAATCGAATTTGCTTTGAACAATGTTTGTCAAATTTTAAACGATTAATTTAGACGTTAAAACAAAACATTAGTTAAACCTTTAGGTAGTTTCAACCTGTTTTCTTAAATTTATTGGATTTATTATAAAAACTGCAATCTGATTATGCAGATTAAACTAATATTAGTTTAAGGCCTCTGAAATCTAATCAAAACATTTTTCTGTATGTTAAAACATGGGCAATGGAAAAGATTTAAATGCTGAAAAACAGAAAATATAAAATAACTTATTGAGTGAGTCTCTTTGAGAGAAAACTTGTCTATTTGAGAGAAACTTACAGTTAAGCGAGTTATGGCCAAATCAACCAATTTTGAGTAGTCTTCAGATCTTTGAACAGTCTAGAATCGTTGCATATGGTGAATATGTGTAAAATACATTACAGTTTATCATCTTTAAAAAATGTCACCTAAGTAAACTCCTCTCAGCAAAACAAATATTTCAAAAAATTAAGCCAAGAAATACATGAAAATTGACTTTTCTAAAGTATTTTGATGGACGAATCTCGAGTGACACAAAATAGACCTGATGGATGACCAGAAGATGGATTTTATCCAATCCAGATGTTCCTGTGACTAAAAGAAGGTAGCAAGGTGAGCGGCAATGTGATAATATGGGCTGGAATTTTCGACCAAACCATTATTGAACAATTCAATTCGATGAAGGAGTTAAACTGAACAGTGCTCTCTAGTGTGATTTTATGGACAAGATTTTCTTTGAATGGTAAAAGTAACCATTCTCGCAGTTTCAAATTGAAGTTTGCACAATTTATGCACAACGATGCACCTTCTCATGTATCTAAGGTCACCGGTTATTTTTTGAGTATAAAAGATTTACGGGAGATAAGATAATGGAACGAACACCATCAAGGCCCAATATGAATCTGATCGAAAATCTATAATCAATTGTGAAGATAAAATTATATGAAAAGTGGCAAACAATTTAACAAAATCAAAGGACTGACTATTATTGAGAAGAGGGGTCACTATATTAAGATATTCAGATATGTTTGCTATTTATTCTATTATTATTCTGGTTATTATAGTCTGCTCATTTGTTGATGATTTTATTACGTTGTTATCGAAGTAAAAGTTATTTTCTAGTTTTGCATAATAACTTCACTTATAATAATAACTTATTAATAACTTATTTCATAATAAAACCAATAACTTTAATAAAACATGTTGAAACTACTCAAAATTTAACTTAACGTCTAAATTAATCGTTTGAAATTTGTCAAAAAATGTTCTAAGCAAATTCAAGTTATTGAATTTGATGCGATTTTCATAGTAACTTTCGACGGAATGTATCAAAATATTAAAACAAAATTACTAATAAAGTAGTAGTAGTTCTCTGTTCGAAATAATGATTTAATTTTACCATCTATTCTAAAAGATTTTTCTCACCAAACAAGGCAAATTGTCTATTTGATAAACAATAGCAGCACGATTTCATTGATATGTGGTTATTACTAAATAGGATAAAGTACTTCAATACCCGTAGAAATATAAGATTACTTGAATTCATGCAATTTTACTAAGAAATAAATTCTATTTTCATGATATACAAATGCGTTTAGAAGTAGATTTTATTAACTATTACGAGATTGTAAACATTCGATATGTCAGCTATAAATATCTTATGACTCTCCAGAATAGATCGAGCTCTTCGAAGTATTCAAAACGAACGTATGCACGGATATTTTCCAAAGTATTTGGTCACTGAATCAAACAAAGAAATCCTGCATTTACAGTAGATAATAATGATAAAATTACAAGAGACAATAATTAGAATTAGTCTGTTTGATGGTTATTACAATTGGCTATCATCATCTAAGCATAAAAGGAAAATTAGAAGCTTCGAGTGATCATTAAATTCCTACTTATTAAGTTACTACCAGAAAAAGCGATTTCAAAGTAGCTGTTACTAAAAACATCGCCTTCATCTCGCCACTAAGTGTTTTGACGTTTTGATGTCCATACCTAATGTGAGCTTGTTTTGATTAAAGGTAGATGTATATAATCATCAATATATAAATACTCTAAAACAAAGCCAAGTGTAGAAGATTGTCTTGCGCCATATGTCGTCTATGCATTTAACAATATTACGTATTTGTTCGTGAATGTATTTTCTCTCATATCGCATAAACCTATCGATCACTCGATACTCAATCAGGATATTAATTTCAGTTTTACTGAGTTTTTGGCATATAGTGGGAGAAAAGTTTTTTTAAAATGTCACATTTCAAATTTAATATTTTGACTCAGATATTCATGCATATAATTTTAATAGATATGTTTTGTTTTTTGAACGATCAAGATTTGAAAACTACCAAATATAAAGGAAAGAACATTATTAATGTTAAATAGTAGCATCTATTAAAATCTCTTTTTCTATGATTTTTTCCTTCAGTGTATTTTGCATTGCGAATGTCTCTTTCCAGTTAGGCATAATTGCAATTCAGAATACATAGTTTAAGAAGACTTCATGGCGTCCATTCATGAAAATGTAAGTGAAGTAGCTATTTTTATCTATTACTGATCAACAATAAACAGTCAACACGGAATGTGCTTTTTGAAATCGATATTTACACAGAGCATCATGACTACATGCAAATATGTGATTATTTCACCTAATTTAACTAAGGAATATTTCCGTTCACAACAAAATCGATGCCAGCTAAGTTGAAGCGTGATTAGAATTTGAAATGATTCTGCAGGGAACTTTAGTGTTCATTTCTTTATTCGAATGCGAATTCGGTGCATGGAGAAATATATTCAGATCGGATGGTCATGGTCTCTAAGCATTAACAGTGATGAGCTATTGATGAAATTCTCAAGAAGAAATACAAGAAAATCTGTTTGTGAAAGAGAAAGCAAAATTACAATAAACAAGTGACGATGAAACTGCAAAAAATGACATCGAATGTTGTTCCCTACTTCGCAATCATGTTTTAGAAAATGTATTCCAATTATCATAAGGATTTATTCGCATTAAATATTCCGATTTTGATTTGATTATATTTATCTACTCAGTGTTATTAAAACTGTTTAAAACGTTTATTGATAATAAATAAGATTTCTGCTGAATATTGTTGATGGAGAGAAGCGTATCGAGATGTGTTTAATATTTTTCCTAATATTTTTACCAACAACATCACCGTAAACGAAGCATGCGAATTAGAATAAATAAAAGAAAAAGAAATAGATAAAATGTAAGAATAACCGCATATCCATAACTATATGAATTAACAATAATAATTAATAGCTAATAATTAATGAATAAATATTAATTGCACTAAATGTATTAATAATAAGTAAAAGTGATTTAAAATATAAATATAACAAACTCTACATAATAAAGTAACCGGTTCGCAGTCCATAGTTAGTTTTAATCAACAGCCGTTAGAATAATTTCCAATAAAATTTCCTGCCAATTATTTTCGGCATTAGATAATAATAAACCGCAAATAACTGACTCGATACTCATAATGTTCCTATGATTAACATATGTACTGACGCTACAATCCAACTAAGAAAATATTGACTTCAAGCATTAAAAAACTGTCGTCACACTGGGTTCAACTCTGTGTCCAGATTGCTTATATTTCCATACAGACATTGAGTACCTTTACACTATAGATATAAATAGGGTATACCTTAAAAACTATATTTTAGAATATATATATATATATATATATATATATATATATATATATATTGAGGCATGTCTCATTAAATAATATAGACAAGTTTTTGTCTATTTGTAAGTTACTTTCATATTGCCTGATAAGTTTAATAACATTATCATTGAAGGACGAAAGGAAATCACCATATTGATACATGTTTAAATCCAATCTAAGCTTTCGGCTTACATAAGCCATTATCAAAGATGACAATTACTTTTCAATATATCAACCAATACACGGAACAATAATGATAGTCTGTTTTTGTTGCATGAAAAATTTCAAAGCAACGACTAATACGTGTATACGAGACACGGAAGCGGAAATCGCGTCGCAACTCGTGACGTCACACATGACAACGCGAAAAAAATTTATGAACGCCATATTTTTAAAAAAGAGATAAATGAATAAGCAAATGACGTGAGGTATGGTAGAAGCTGAGGAAGAGGATGAGGGGGGATCAAATGTCTTGGAAATTTATCGGTGAGGGGGTTAAATGAAATATACATACGTTCATTTTATCCAACTTCAAATGAACTCAAAAGCAAATTTTTAGTAATCATACAACGGGACATAATTTCCGATGTCTGGTTTAAAATGTTTTGAGGTCCAAAAATTTTGTTATAGCAAATTATTCTTGTTGACAAACGTTTCAGATGTTGTTATGATTGTTGTAAAGTTTTGCTGTTTTGAAGAATTTTCTAGTTTATAATCGGATCTTTAATTCTTCTTCTTTAATTTCCATACATGGTTGACTAATTTAGTAAAATTTCTAAGGCAATCTTGCTTGATGACTTATGATTGTACTTTTTAAAGTTACCCTCAGTGCAAGGTTGAACGCAACATAACAGAAACCGCTAATTATATATATATATATATATATATATATATATATATATATAGGATGCGATGGATAAATTGCCGTCTAAATTACGCAAAAATGGAAATAACATATATCTAATTTCAACAGATACATTTACCAAAATTACACAAAAATATCTTGAAATACTACAAAGAAAATTTATTCAATAAAATCGCTATTGGCTTAAACCATGGACTCCAGATGACTTCGGAATCTCTTGCAACTCTTCTGGATGGTTTCCTTAGTGAATGTTGCCTTAGTCCTTGCCTTCAGTTCATCTTTGGTGTTATAAGGAGTTTTGTTGGTCCCGCTCACACATAATAGTCAAGAGGGTTGCAGTCTGGGAAATTAGGTGACCAGATGTAAGGGGTGATGTAGTAGCAGTAATTGTCTGGCAGCCACGACTGTGTTCTCAGACATAGCGTCTTCCAGCAGTCACTCTCTTGATCCAGGACAGCACTACCTCCTCAAAGCACTTGATATAGGCCTTCCCCGTGTCCGAGGCTCTGTGGGAAGATGAACGGAGACATAACTTCGCCATCACAAGTAATCACTCCATACACCATGATGTTCATCGGATAGAGCATCCAACTCTTTTCGAATCCCTACACTGTCCTCAGATTGATATTCACACACTCTGAAATGTGCGTATTGGAGCTTTCACCGCGAATGCCAAGCATTACATCATGCCGTTTAAAAATTTATGGGGAATTGAATTACGTCATGGTGTTCTTTTTTTCACAACGGTGCCCAAATGAGTCTACCATACAGTACTGTATATATATATATATATATATATATATATATATATATATATATATATTGAAAAATAAAAAATATTAAAAAATTAATATCTTCAGACACACTAGGTTGTAGATTAATATTCTTTCGATTTTTTTATTATTATTCCATTTAGATTCCTCGACTAGTTTCGACCAAAATGGCCATCATCGGGAGGAGAAATATTTCTGCTTGCTGGTAGCAGTAAACTACAGAAATGAATGTCTTGATGGTGAAAAATGAACTTTTGTCTGTAGTTTGCATTTGTTTTTTTATTTTTTTATCTTTTTAACATGAATTCCTTGTGTTGGTCAGTCTCTTTTAAGTTGTTATTTGAGATAAGAGCTGGATAGATACATGCTGCTATGAATTCCCCTGGTCAGTTTGACAGTTTTATTGGTCCTGGAGAGGGGATGTTAAGTGTTTGTGTGTGCGTTATTTGCTGTGGGTGTGTGTTATTATTTGGCTCATTAGGGAGTGAGTGAGTATGATGTGTGTATGTTCGTGTGGGCGTGAGTATAAGTGTGAGGCCTCAACACCTCTGTAAGCATGCCTGTCTTGTGTGGGTGAGAAATATATATATATATAAAAGTGAACATAGAAGTCAACACTTAGAAGCGACAGTCTATTTCTAGCGAGATGCAATCGTCAGGCCACGAGTGCTGTTATTTTTCTCGGCTATTTATATATACGGGTCACTGGTGCATTGTGGGTAGTCTATTTTGGCGGTTATTTTACCGGAAGTCGTTTATTTATTTATTCGGGTTAAATTATTTTGGTTGTTTTTATTTATTTTTATTTTTCATTTTATTTTTTTATTTTCATTTCATATCTTATATATTTATTTATTTATTCATTTTGTTTTATTTTGATCGGTGTTTTTATTAACGTGGTAAAAATTTGTTTATATCGCTTATTTAAGAGGTTTTTTTTTGTTTGGGAAGTTAATTAAAGCTATTTATTCAATTTTGGGGTTGATTGTTGTACTTTATTCTTGTTATTATTTTGACGAGAAGAGTTTTTAATATGTTTATTACTTCATGTATTTACTTGGATTGATTATCTTTGTTTGTTTTTTGTAACGGTTAGTTTATCGGGATCGGTTTGTTCGTTTATTAATTTATTTGGATGAATTTAGGTCAATTTATTTTACTTGTAATTATTTATTTGGTATACTTAATATTTTCCCTTTTCGGTTTTTCGATTTCTAAGTAACATAGTATTTTTTTTTCCTTTTATCGTTATATAACAGTTATAGCTATTTTTTCGTCCGATTTTTTATTTGATTTTTTATAGTCTAACTATTATTTTGGTCCTGATGGTTTGCTAATTTGTTTATTATTTACTTTATTTATATGGGTTCATTGATTTTGTTTCTTATTTTTATTCTATTTCGTCTCTTCTAACATGTGGGATTTGGTAATTTGTTTTGGTTAATTTATTTTGGTTATTTTATTGTCATTTTGTTTATTTATTTATTTATTTTTATTTTGCAAGTTTTTGATTGGTTGTTGTAGGCTGATGATCTTTTCCTTATTTTCCAAGATATTTTTGGTGATGTGCGTTTTGTTTTTAATTTCCCAGATATACTTGGAAAGCATTGTGCTGTTCGCATATTTAATATATGTGAAAGATGTTTTGTGTGCATAATTATTTTGTTTCCAGGGTCCTTCAGTTACTTCTATGTATACTTTTTCTTCATTATCTGGTGATTTCATCGTGGCTTGGTATATTACGTTGTTTTGTAAACAGTTACCGTTTAAGAGAGATTCGTTCTTTATTCAGCAGTTGAACGTGGATTTTTTTAGCAGAAACCATGGACGGGGATATATCAGTGAGTATATATTACATTCTAGGGTGAAGATCAGGCAAGGACACATATATTAATCTTACGGCGACTCATAGCACATTTAATGTATCTTCGATAAAAATTTATTTGATTTATTAAAATAGAATTTAATTGTCAAAATTGTGATCACATATGTTCCAGTGGCATAAAAGCTCATTGCATGTATTAATTTGATGTTTAATAATAATGTTTAATTTTAACTGCTTTTTATTTTCGTATATTATCTGTAAATTTTTGGATGTTTCACAGATTTAATTTGGAAGGTATTGTTTACATTTTATTTGTAGGCTCTTGTATCTGATGCAAAGTTAACTTATTGTTGTAGATTGCCCTCATGATTTTGCACGCTTTTCTTTTAGCATTGCATTTGAAATTATAAGGATACATAGGTGTTAGTCGATCAATTCTGACAATGTCTATTCCTTATTAACTTTCTAATCGATTTGTTAATTTTTTTGTCTCAGAAATTATTTCATGTTAATCGATTTTTTCATTCTTTTCTAGGAATGAAACGCGGCAATTAGAAATTTTGCATTTTCTCATTCACTCATTCCTTGATTTGCGTATCATATCTTCCATACATATTTATATATAGCTATCTGTCTAGATAGATACATAAAAGGAGTAAGGTAACATTGTGACAGTCAGTTTTATGCCATAAGCTATCATCAGACAATGAAATGAAAGTAGAACCGACACTTGACTGTTTTGTTGCAGAAGAAGGAAGGAGAAGAGTTTACGTAAAACTGAAAATATACAAAATTATGTGATGAGAAAATGAGATAGGTTTCTTTTCTTTCTCAGATAGGTTACCAGAAAGCACCAACAAATTATCCATCAAAACCACGATGTGTTGTTGGCTCTAGCAATTTATCCGTCTTCAGAATGCCAGTAATTATTTTGCTTAGTTTTATAAAATTAGTTTTGCATTCAAGAATAATGTCTAGATTTAAATTGTAATCAACCTTTAAAACTACAAAATTGTTATATATTCACATATATATATATATATATATATATATATATATATATATATATATATATATATATATATATACAAATATAGATAACTAGACTCGTTTCGAAAAACCCTCGAATTTTTGATTTGCCAATAATAAAATCAATCTGGAGGGAAAAAAAGGTTATAAAAAAAGAAAGAGCTAGAAACATAAACTACTGTCGAAAAAATCGCACAGATGCAGGTCTGAAGCCCAAAGAAAAAACTTCGATACGAGTAAACAACTAACTAACAAAAGAGCTCATTACAACTGTAGAGCAGACCTAGATACACCTAGTGAGCCAGACAAACCTACCTAGTTTTCACCTAAACGGATCGTCAGGGAAAGGTCGGCCGCGCTTTCCCTGACGATCCGTTTAGGTGAAACCTAGTTAGGTTTGTCTGGCTCACTAGGTGTGTATATATATATATATATATATATATATATATATATATATATATATATATATATATATATTACTTTTTCGAATTACAATTTCCTTATTTTTTTTCAGAGTTTTTTATATGCTTATTTTAATGCTTTGGCTAAGAGTGAATTTCGTAATGTTTAATTTTTTTATTTCGGCTTTAAGTAATGTTCGTAATCTGGGGTGAATCGTGCAGTGTTTATCAGCCTATAGTTACAGAATTCCTTGCATGGAATTTCATTTTTGTCCTTTTAATATGACTTTCAAAATTTAAATGTAAAGAACGGTTCCGTTTCAGGACAAAAATTACTTCTCCCCTTTGCTAAGGTGGCAATCGGGTGAATTTGAAAAAAATTTTTCCTTGGTACAGATTATTAAGCTTTTTATGTCTAAATAATTTTTAAATAAATTATTCTCACGATTTAATTTCTGTAATGTAGTACATTGTTTCAACTTTCGAGCTGAAGTTCGCGTTCTTCAGTGAACATTTTGACTTTGTCATCTGATTACTTAATGGATATTAGCATCCATTGAACTTGTAATTTAGCGAGTTACTTAGGTCTGGAAAAGAGCTATTCTCTAGTGGTATGCGAGTGAATAAACAGTTAATGTATTGCACGCAGGTAGCATTTCTTAAATCGAAACCGCGAGTAACTCATGTGCAAATGATAGCCATTGTAGAAAGAGGCTGGAGAATAAATTTAATCGCAAGTGTCAATCGTCACTGCCCACCTTTAACGGTCTCAATTAAATATGTTGCAATACAAACATTGGATAGGATCGCATTGAAACTGCTTGAAAGGAGGATCGGTTTGTCGATAGCGAATCTTTGCTCGATGTGGAATTTGGGGACCGAATGCAATTCTACGTTCTCTTTTACCTGGTGAATGACCCGGAGTACGCTATCACTCAAAAGTTGGCGTTATAAAGTAAGCATGTAATCACTGCCGTGAAGATATAAAAGAAACAGCTGAGTACGCATGTCTCAAGGTTTTTCAGTAGGTCCATTTTGAGATTTCTTTAGTTTGTTTATCTCAGCCGATCAATTCCTGCAATTGGATGTTATTGCAGTATTCAAAAAGACAGAAGATGGCGATTGATGTTGCACTTAAAATTTTGAAGATTGTAGTTATCGGGGAAGCAAGCAGTCGAACCGTGTGAGGTAGTTGCCAAAATTAAATTCATGTAGTCCACACACCAAAGAAGAAGCCAAGAAAATATTGGTAGAAAAGCCAGAGGAACTTTACGTCAGGTCGGTGTGAAAGAGACTGAATTCGTGATACCTGGTAACGATCGATTATATTACAAACCCTTCTTTGATTTTTTTTCAAGAATCATGAGATATACAGCAGGGATACCAGACCAAATATGGCATCAATATTCAATGCATAGATGAATGGTAGATTTATAAATGTGCAAGATGGATTCTGCTGAAAAAAGGTTTCTGATGCGACACAATAAAATGATTTTCCTAGCAGTAGACGTAGCAATTGATTGTTTTCTACTTCATGTCAGTGGAAAACATGAAGTTTCTCATGATGTTCATTGTGCTTATAATTATGATATGGAAGACGCTTTTAAAAGGAATCTACGAGAACGTTTTCTAGGATTTGATTTCTTATCTCGAACATCAGTTTAAAGTGAAAATTACATGTGTGTTTGAATCCCATGGATAGAAATAGAGACCTTGGTGTGAGGAAAAAATATCAAGTTTCGGGGTTAGAAGCTATTTGGTGCTTTGGGGTTAAGGATCTTACGGAATCCAACGCCGGTTAGGCTAGAAACTACGTGTAACATCTGAAGTTAATGTTTTGAGGTATTCGCAGATACGAATCCCCATTTTTTTTTGTTTTTCTTTGATTATCTTTCTTTTCTTGTCTGCATTAAAAAAACATTATTAAATCTTTCTTTCTCATTTGTTTTGTCTGTTTCCACACCAACCACAGAAATGCATAAGAACTTAGAGAAAGTCCTTGTGCGTTTCTGGTCAATACAATGGCACAAAATTATCGAACTCGTAGGAACACAGAAAACAACTGAATTTCTCCCCACTAGATAGGCGGAAAATAAAGATCCCATACTAACACACTGCTTTCTCTTATTTTTATTTAAGTTTTTAGTTTATTTGTGTATAAATCAATAAAATTGTATATGTTTTCATAGAGAGATAATTGATGTTCATACATCAAATGTAATATTATAGTGATTGAAAACAGAAATTGGTGATAGATTAATTCATTTTCTGTGTTAGTAACAGTATTGTACACATGGTTGATGAGTGGATCTAGCTAAGATGGGATAAGCAAAGATTATATAGCTAAAATAAAATAATCTTTTATTCAGTTCTCTCATGACATTTTTGACACATTTTGTAATTGATGCTAATTAAATGTCGTTTAGTTGATGAAAATTTCCCACCATTGAACTTTGAAATTTCTGAACGTTGATTGAGAAATTCGAAAAACAAGAAGAAATATTTGATGAGACGACATTTTCATCAGTTAACTAGCGAAAACTGAAATCCACTTATAAAATAAAGACAAACTAAGATATTAAATAAAAAGAATATCAGTATAAAGAAATTTACAATATATGAAAACAGAAAAAGTTTATTCAATAAAATCACTCTTAGCCTAGAGGACAGTTTTGCTGCATCGTAGGAAGTGAATGCATAAGCGGATCAAGTGCTTCTTATTCATGGTGACCATCACAGCTACGATGGAGACTTGGTATTGTATGATACACCAAATATAGTAGTTTTGGGGACTCAAATCAGTAGCGTTAAGTGCCGATACATTGGAAGCAAGACATAACCAAGTATAATTTTTGTCCGAAGCGTAGTTAAAGAATTAGTATTTTTAACCATTTTCAAGGGATTCGTTGCAGAAACTATTGATGACATGAGTTCGTTTCGGAGCAAAAATAAACACCAAAAGTTAATCATTTGATTAAGATACGCAGATGACACAGTACGGATAGGGGACAAGGAAATGAAATTACAAAATCTCCTACAGAAGGTAGCGACGGAGAGTGAGAAGAAAGGACTAAGCATAAACTACAAGAAAACGGAATGCATGGTCGTCAGTAAAAGAATGAGCCCGAAATGTGATCTGAAAGTCAGGAACACTAGAATCAAGCAGACGCGTAAGTTTAAATACCTGGAAGCGTTTTGAGAAAGGACGGTAAGTGAAACACTGACATCCGTAGACGTATTGGGATGGCCAAGGACACATTCCAAAAGCTGGGCAGAGTACTAGGAGACAGGAGGATATCTTTGGTAGCAAAGGAAAGAATACTGAACTGTTATGTGACATCTGTCCTTCTTTACGAAGCGAATGTTGTTCGATTTCCTCAAAGATGAAGAAGAGACTCGAGGCGACAGAGATGTAGTTCTACAGAAGGATGCTAAGGATATCATGGACCGAGCGTGTGAGCAACAATGAGATATTAGAAAGGTTGCAAACAAGGAGGAGGGTTACACTTAATATCAGGAAGAAGCAGCTAAAGTTTCGGGGACACATAATGAGGAAGGAGGGCTGGGTCGAAAGAGGGAAAGAGAGACAAGAGAAAAAAAGCGAATGGCATACCTAGCGAAATTGGGCAGGTGAATGATAGAACGGGGTCTGGGGGAGGAAACATAGAGCTGCAAGGGATAGAGAGGGGTGGGCTCTGATCACCTACCTCCTGAAAGGACATGGCACATAAAAAAAGAATATTCATCTAGGATGAATTTCAACAAACTTCACAAATAATTATCATTTCTACAATTCTGAGAGTCCTTTTATCAGCTATTAAAAATATTCAAACGAATCAGAATGAAAAAGGCTGAAAGATTTTCTTTCCACCTAAAATATTGGACAGCATCAAATAAATAGCCACCCCGACATTTTACAAAACTCGCTTCCCTTATAATGAAATTGATTTCAATACATTTTGACCCATTCCCGTGTAGGCAAATGGCAACACTTTTATTTTATTTCTTTTCATTCATATTTCAGTTTGATGTCTTTTCTTTATACTTCTACATCATTTTTCCTAGACTCTTTCTTGCCTTCGTCTATTACAATTTCTTTTTTTCTTATTTTATCCTTCGATATTCATAACAGTTTCTCTCATTGTCTTTCAATTTGCTGTTCAAACCCTTCCCCCTTTCTCGATGTTGATTCAACTTTGTTTTGCAGTCACGTTTTATAACATTTTTCTCATTTCCGATCTTGTCAGTTTTTCTCCTTTTCCTGTGTACTGTTTTAGTTCTCTCTCAGTTTCTCTCTCTCATTTACCTTAATTCCCTCTCTCTCTATATATATATATATATATATGTGTGTGTGTGTGTGTATTGATGACTCTATGTATATGTATATATATATATATATGTATATATATATATATATATATATATATATATATATATATATATATATATATATATATATATGTGTGTGTGTGTGTGGCTGACTATATATATATATATATATGAATAAAAAGAAAGAGCAGTAAGATATATAATCCGGTGTTCTTGTTATTTTTTATTTTTATTTTTTCAAAACAGTGCTCAATGAAAATTTAAATTTGCAGAACATAAATATTATAAATTAACTGATTAAAAAGACATATTTTAATCAGTTAATTTATGAGACACACACACACACACACATATATATATATATATATATATATATATATATATATATATATATATATGTGTGTGTGTGTGTGTATATATACATATATATATATATATATATATATAGATAGATAGATAGATAGATAGATAGATATGCTTACTTCTTTTTATTTCTTTTCACAGTTACTTTCTGTCAATCTTTTCGCTCTCTTGGTCAAAATATTCCCACCCTCTCATACGTTTCTCCACCCTTTAGTGAATAGCCCATTCCCCTGTAACATTTTCACCTCTTCTTTTTGTTTCTATCTCTCTCTATGTATGGGTGGCATTGTTGTTGGCCAATGAATTCTTAGTATTGATTGGCAAACTAACAAACGCTCTCCCCTCTATTTTATGGGGTAATTGATCTACCGTCCGTGTGTCTATGTGGGTTCCTATTACAAAAGAACTGTTTCTCCTTCCTTCTCTTTCAGTCTGTCGATCGAACTCTTCAAGTCTGCAAATGTATGTGTGTGTGTGTGTGTGTGTTTAGTTTTATTAAAACTGGTCAGACTGTAGTTGGGCTGTGACGGGAGGAACTGGGTGTGACATGACAATGAGTGAAAAAAAGTTGCATGTGCATCTGCCTGTCTTTATCTGATGGTCAACTATTTTAAAAGTGTAAAACGATAATGCAGATATTTTCACTATGGGGCTATTGCGTATTTTTCGCAATAGATTGTTAGTAAGTGTTCGTTGTGATGGTTCCGCAAAGAAATCGACTTAGTGAGTACCATTATTTTGATACTAGTATGAAAACCTCTACATGTGCTAGGCTTCTTAGACGTTTTCTCATCATATAAAATAAGAAATGAAAGAAATGCGGGCCTTTAGCTTTTATCTAAGACGTTTTCGTAAAATACTCAGAAAGTTTTTAAATGTTTTTCTACATGAAATCCTAAACATTTTCTATTATTTTTTAAAGTTATTTTTATATGTGAATCTCTCGATCCTGTAATTGTTTTTAGTTAATTTATGACAAATACTACAAGTGTTGGTCACTTATTGTTGTCTGAACTTACTATAGTAGTAATGGTCGACAAAATTAGCTTGTAACCACGATACGACGGCAAGGCGCCATGTTCGTGTCATTTGGTTTCGATGCGTGCTCACAAATACTCATGACTGGTGGAGTAACACAGATATGAATATTTCGAGCTTCGAATGAAGTGTATTTGCATTTTACGTAAATATATGTAAACGCTTTCTTCTAAGCCTGAGTCATGGCAGCGATGAAGGCAGACCTGTATTACATCAGAACAGGAATATTGTCTTTTTTTCTGTCTATGTGTGTATAATCGTGTGTGCTTCCTGTAAGCATGTCTTTACTGTTGTATCATTTTACATTTATATTTTAATCATGAATAGTTAATTCACAATTCATATACTACATTAAAAAGGAACTCATCATTACGAGAAAAGCATTTTCATGTAATTTCCCTCTTTAGATTTTAAATTTAAATTCCAAAGAAATGCATGTTATATTTTGAAAGATAAAATTAACTACAAAATTAATCATTTTTTGCATAATTTAAAATTCAAAACGTCTATATCAATTTTTCAATTGCTATAGTATTACGTAAATATCAAAATACTAAGTTGTCAATTTGACCGATTAAAAGCAGCAATCAATTAAAAGCATCTAGAATTGGTTACTCGGTCTGGTGTCATCTTGCATCATGACAGCGCCAGATGTCAAGTCTGCAGAAGTTGGTACAGCTTTAAAATGCCCTACAACACTAGCCATACTCGACCTTTACTTAGATCCCTACAAAATTATCCGAATGGGAACAGTATGAATTCTTTTAAGTAAAAAATCCTTTACACTAGTTCATCAGTCAGAAAGATGCCAATATTTCAGAAGATGTCATCAAGAAGTTGTCTCAAAGATAGCAAAGTATGGTGGGACAAAACAACATATATATGGTTGAGTAAATCTATGTACAAATATGTAAATAATACCTTTGAAACTCACATCGAAAATGCTATGAATATTTGTTCCAACCCAATATTTCTCAGTATCATGCGCAGTCACGATCTTTCTCTCCTATCTTCATCTATTGTTGTTATTATTATTATTATTATTATTATTATTATTATTATTATTATTACAGTTTCTTTGTTTTTAATAATGCCCCTCTTAATGATTTCGCTTCCTTGACGCTTTGTATTTTGTTGATAAGACATATTTTATGCCTTCACTGCATAAAGAATAATATTATGAATATAATTTTATAAGAAAGAAAATTCATTTTATTGTGACATTTTTCTTACTTTCTATTAGTTTTTCGTTCGGATATGTCGTGTGTCTCTGTGACTGTCTTATAGATCAAACGAAAAATGAACGATGGCATTTCGGATAATCGGAAAGTAATGACACATCAAAAGAATGGTCAGTGAATGAATTTGTACGGATAACAAATTGTAATTTTGTCTTTAAAATTATCTATAATCAATAGAGGAAAAACTATTAATGTTAAAATTGCTCAAAAAAGTAAACATTTTTTTGCGTTTTATACAAATGGATACGTATTTACTCGATTGAAATAGCAGATATAATTAGTTGTTAAATATATACTTACTCTGCGCATATGCATCAGATATTTTTCTCAAGTCGAGAAAGTTTATTCTTACAAAACAGGCGCTAAAAATTGCTTCAGAAGCTTCGATTGCATTTTATCATAAAATTGCAAAATTTAGTTGCGCACCTAAATTTAAATACTACTTCTTTATGACTACAAGTTAAAGAGGAATTCCAGAAATTCAATGGCGGACAGGAAAGTTTCTCTATGCTGGTTAAATGAGAGCAGTTTAATTTTGGAGGCATTAAAATTTACAAGCCATTTCCTGCCCCAGTTCACCACTGATTGGAGGGCCTTTTCAAGAGCAACGGCCAGGTTAACTTTGTCAGCTCTGACAGATTTGCTATTGAGACAGGAGTAAATGGTAGTGACATCTGCATAAATACCTACCTGGGAACTGAGACATCAGGAAGATCATTGATGAAGATCAGAAACTGCATAGGACTCAGAATAGAGCCTTGAGGAACACCAGCGTTCATGTGAAAGGATCTGGAGGCGAGCCCGTTCAAAACTACCTTCATTTCACATTTTGATAGGAATTAATGGATTAAATAAACAATCGTCCTGTAAAACCGTAACCCAGGAGCTTGCATAGAAGACCAGCATGCCAAACCCTGCCAAACGCATTCGAAATATCTAGAAAAACAACTCGAGCTTCGCCGTTATTATTAAGAGCTTGATATGCATGTTCAGTAATGGCCGTTAGGACATGGCAAAACGGAAGCGATATTGTTTATCAGAGAGTAAGTTGTAAGAGGTAAGTTGCTTAACCACTTCAGCATTGATTAAATCCTCGAATACTTTGCTGAAAAGCGATAGAAGACTAATAGGGCGTTAGGTAGATCCGTCAGAAGATTCTCCAGAGGAGGACTTCCAACAAGCTAGAAAACAGGAAGTAGCGAGGCAATAGTTGTAGAGTTTAAAGATAACTATAGCCAGCTCGAGAGTACTTTCTTTATGACGACGTCTGGTATTTTGACACCTCCGCTTGCCTTATGTCTAAATTAGAAATGATGTCTGAAACCAGTGACTTGGTTATGCGCATATCATTCAGTAGAGCCTCTGTTCTAGTGGGGAAATCGGGTGTTGGTACATCAAAGGAGTCAAGTGTTGAGTTGGAAGAGAATTCCCGAGCAAAGCATTCAACCTTATCTGCTGTAGATGTCAGGACTTCGAATTGATTCAATAGAGGAGGGTTTGAGGATTTTGCTGTTGTTCAGCACACAGCAGAGCTGACAATAATCTCTAGAGACCGAACTTTTGAGATGCTATACGCTTTTTCATTCTACTAGAAAAGAGATGAACGCGATTTAACTTGGTATTTCCTTGCTGGAATGAAATCAACAATTCCGGTTTCACCCAGGAGGAGACCTCAGACGCGCATTTTTTAGCAGATTGTTTAAAAACTTAATTCCAAGGACGTTACGAACGAGTCCCTATCGTTCTGTTGGTGGGAGGTTCTTGGCTGGTTAGGGAGCGGAAAGTGATGTTTACAGACACTACCACATGATCAGAGTTGTGAAGAGGGCAGAGATGCATAGTATAGAGGTGCATTGCCTCTATTCCTGACTCATGTCCCGGATAGAGGTGAAAAAGAGATCTAAGGGTGACTGGGGAAACACGTGGGAAGTGGGAGTGATTGAGAAATTCAGCGTTTTTATGCCAGTGAGGTCAGCGACAGAGTGTTAAAGCCACCTGGCATTGTGAGCGTTAACCTGCCAAACACAAATATATTTGCAAGCGGTTGTAGGAAGAGGGCCTTGTCTATATTATCAGAAATATTACCTAGCACGCAAAAGCCACGAGAGAAAGGGGGCGTTAGCGAAAGAAGAGATAGCTGACAGAGGTTAGTAGAAAAAGACGGAGACGCATACAAGAATGGTCTGGAGATTCAAGAGCCAGCGGGAGATGTTCGCGAACATAAACTCCCAGGCCATGCATGTGGATATTAGAGCCTTTCCTAAAGAGAGACAGATAACCAGGAACGAGATATCATAGAAGGGGAATGAAGAGTTAAGTTTCAGAGAGAGCTTTTCGAAGAGCAACGATTCCACACTACAGAAGTTGGTACGAGTACCAGGAATGTTGAAGAAAGAAAGGTTCAGGGGTTTAAGATTGTTTTTTGTTGAGCTGGTTTAGTTTTATATCTTTGGTTATTTATAGTCATGGTGTGTTATTTTGCTAAGGAAAGTTCTAGGGTAGTAGTAGAAGTCAGTCTAATGTAACATGTGCGGTAATGGAACTGGCTCAGACTACAACATAGTGCTGCCTCAGGGTTGGCCACCGGAGGTGTTTGCAAGGCCACCCCTCCATGCGCGACATGGCACTGCAAGAACCCGATATTATGCGACTGTTGACCAGAGCAGCTTCTCAAGACGCCAAGGAAGAATTCGGACCCCTAACTACCAGTCAGGAACAGCAATCAGAAAACTACCAACCCGGTGCCATCAGTATGAAGGGTCGTTGCCACCATCCACACATATCACAAAAAAAAAATCATGACAGCAACACTGTTAAGGCCAGAGAAAATGAAACAAACCGGGATTCCTTTCCTAAACAGGAATCAAGGGATGAGCTTCTATTCCTATTCAAGAGAAGAGGAAGGATTACGGACCGGGCGATAGGAAAGCATATCTACTCCAATTTAAAAAAAAATGTAATAGAGATGTCCATTAGAAATTCAATAAATAATTACAGTCAACGACGAAAATATTCGTACACCAATCAATTTTGAATATTTTTATCCATTTCCCAGAATTTAATGCCCGTATGATGCCAGGGTTTTTATATGTGCATTACAAAGAAGTTCAAACAGTTTGGCATGACGGAGAATTTACCTGGGCGTGGAAAAATCCAAAATGTCATCGAGAGCTGCACGAAAAGTTTACGATGGATATATCAACATAAGTACTCGCACAATACTGAATTTATTTAAACAACGTTGTTTAAATAGAAATGGGTTGAACGGAAACTGACCACGACGAAGCCATCTTCACAAATCATGTCACATTGTTATTCGGTTTGATTTTGTCAAAACGTTCATTGACAAAAGGGATTGCTTGGAAACAAGTAACTATGGAGCGATGAAAAAATTGAGATTTTTGGACATAATGATGGGCGGAAAATTTGGCGCAAAAAATATGAGGCTTCCCCCCCCCTCCAAGAACACAGTGGAAATCTTAAAACATGGATGTGACTCGATGTGTTTTGGGGCTGTTTTAGCTGAATGGGCAATTAATTGGAATAAAAGGAATAATGAAATCTGCAAACTATATCAAAATTCTGGATGAAAGTCTACAACTATCAGCGCAGAATCTTCATCTAGGTCGACGATTAACTTTGAAGCCAAATAATGATCCCAAACATATGTCTAAATCAGTGACTGCATGGCTTCAGGAAAAGAAAATTACATGATTTTGCAATGGCAAGAATTGAAAGTTCGAATAAATCGTCGGTCACAAAAAAAACATCTGAACGGATAACCATTAAAGAATGGAAGAAAATCCTACAAATGATTTGTTCAAATCTCATTAAATTTTTTAGAAAACAATTGCAGTAAGTTATAAAGATGAGAGAACATGCTATTGACTATAAATATTGGGAAAATTGTTCAATTTTTTTCTATTTTCCATACTTTGTCTTTACCTATTTCCAGAGGCCTACCCCTGAAAGAATTTTTTTTTAAAGTACTGGGTTTGATTTCCAGTTATTTCAAACAATGAACATTCAGATAACTTATTTGGAGAGTCGATCTGCAACCCACAAAACTTTTTGACCACGCAACATTCTAGTATATTAAGTGGGAGAGGAGGTATTAGGTAGTTCTGTCAGGAGTAAATGGCCAGTAGGCCAACTCGATAGAAGCAAGGTAAAAATCAATAATCAAAAACGATGGCTGTTAAAAATTATGATTAATTGTAATCAAAATGATGAACGGTACAAACGTGAAAGTTAACCAAAAATACTCAACACTCAAATACCACGTAGAACATCAATTAGAAAAAAGAAAATTCAGATGATTAGACGGGGTAGTTACTTCTGGGAAGAGACAAAGCTATAGTTTATTTAATAGATGTTTATATCTGAAGAGACTAACATAGAAGTATACAATGGGTAAGTTTTGTGAGTTATGAGAGAAGGCTGCTGACCATAATAAGAATGTTCTTGTCCCCTTAGGTGTTCAAATTCTTGAATACAATTGAATACCATACTCTCCATTCTTCAGCCATCTGTTCAAATGTCTTATGTAGTACAGGAACAGCATCAGCATGGCTCGTCAGCTTGTCTTTGTACCTGAGCCATGGTCTTCCTACATTTCCATTGCCATTGTGGCGGCTGTACATAATGACTTTTGATATTTGATTGTCGCCCATTCTGATATCATGCCCAGCCCATCACAGTTGGCATTGCATCAGAATTCTGCACTTTGCATTTGTCTTAAAGTGTATGTTCACATATTGAGTGAAGGCAGCCTTTGCGGAAAACATTCAGCTGATATATATATATATATATATATATATATATATATATATATATATATATATATATATATATATATATATATATGAAATACTAAAGAACTTCGGATTATTTACCTAACGAGTTATTTCCTATTTTCTATATATTTTCACGCGAGAGAGAGAGAGAGAAAGAGAAAAGTATGTAACCTGTTAGAGGATTAAGTAAATTTTGAATTTCAACTTTCACTATGTAATATTTGATCAGCAGTCGTATACTTATTTGCCTGCCGTTTTAAACCTATCAACAGAAGACAATATTTGTCTATAAATAAGTTGAATGCATATATAAACGAATGAAGGGCTGGCTTCTTTGAAATAACTGCCTGCTCACTCATTGAAAATAAATATAATTGTATTTGATCAATAATTATTTGATGACTATATGGCAATTTCTAAGAAGGAAAATTTAATATTAGGCCTTCTTTCTGCAATACCCCGCGATATCGATTTGGATAGTCGATAAAAATGTTATTAATGCATAAAGAATCATTCAAACATGTGTACAGGTTCTTCATATATGAACTGAATCATATGACATGCATTTTCATTTTATTCATGCTTGAGAAATAATGAAAGACTGATGCGAATTTATGGGGTATACAGCAATCCAGTACATATTCATTTTCACTCTCTTTCTCTCTCTCTCTCTCTCTCACAGGCATACTCTCTCTCTCACTCACTCTCACTCTCTCTCTCTCTTTCTCTCAACGCCTTGTGTTTTTCGAACTTGTTTTGATGCTGTTGTGATGCAAATAACAAATTTCAATAGTTCGAATTTGCTTTGAACAATTGTTGACAAATTTTGAACGATTAATTTCGACCTCAAAGTAAAGTCTGGGTTAAGATTTTTAATTGAGATTTTAGGTAGTTTCACCATGTTTTATTAAAGTTATTGGATTTATTATAAAAACTACTGTCTGAGGTTATTATGTAGATTAAACTAATATTAACTGAAAACTAATAAAAACTTTAAAAATTTTTTCCATAATGTATGTTGAAATATGGGTAATGGAAAGAATCTAAAGAATGCTGAAAAATAGAAAATAACAAAGTTGCTGAGTGAGGGAATGTCCACATTGGAGATATCAATGAAACTTTGCAGAGGTCATCGAACGATAACGCGATCTGTTGAAAATATAACTTGTGAACTAGAAGCAAAGGAAAAGGCTTTAAGAACTTGTCGCCTCGAGGGGAATGTAAATCAAATAAAGTTACAGAGGAACAATCAGTTTTGAACAGTGCCCAGATCTTTCCAAAGGCTGCAATTGAGGGAGGCTGGAATTGAAGGATGAAACATGTAGAATACTTCGTAAACTGGGACCTGCCAAGAAATCTTCTAAGCAAAGTATTCTCAGTAAAGCATTTTAGAGCGTCAACATTTTTCCAAAAAATACAGGAAAATTGACTTTTCTAAAGTACTTTTCTGGAAGAATCTCGTGTGGTATTTGATGGACCTGATAAATGGGCCGATGGGTGGATATCCCATGTAGATGTACCTGTGGCTGAGAGCAGGCGGAAAAGGGGTGGCAGTGTTATGATATGGGCAGAAGTTGTCGATCAAACAATTGTTGGATCATTCAAATCAATGAAGAAGGAAAACTGATTATTGCTTACTATTGCGAATTCGTAAACAAAATTTTCTTTGAAAGGTACAAATACCAACCTTGCAGTTTCAGAATGAAGTATGTATTTATGCGGGACAATACTCCGTCTAATGTATTTAAAATTACCTGTGAGTTTTTGTGCGTAAAAATTTTACAAGCGAGAATAGAACTTAATTGCCCGATCTGAATCCGATCGAAAATCCGGTTAATTGCAAAGATGCAATCTTATGAAAGATGGGGCAAACGACATAACAGCAAAGTAGGCATAATGGGAAGCAAGTCAGAAATTGAACCCCCTGAAAAAGAAAATTTACAAAATCAATGGATAATACTTTTGGGATAGTTATTGAGAAGGGTTACTATATTAAAATATGTAATTGCTACAAAGAATCTCATATATGTTTGATCTTTATTCTATTATATGTGTTGATGATTTTATTATCTTGTTATTGAAATAAAAAGTGATTTTCTTGTTTTTCTATAACATCAGAATGCAGCTTTTTAATAAATAACTTTAATGAAACCTTAAAACTAACTAGAAATTTAACTCGAGCTTAGTTTTGACGTTTAAATTAATCTTATAAAATCTGACGAAAATTGTTCAAAGCAAATTTGAGTTATTGAGGTTTATGTGATTTGCATAATCATTTCAGGAGGACTGTAAGTACTGACTGACCTTGACACTTGCTTACCTCCCCTGATTAAATGAGAACACAGTACATATTAGTTCGCGTTAAAACATTTTTATTTGTGATTCCAGTTATGTATTCTCTACATATATGCATTTTACAGAACGTGCACACGCACACAATTTTTATTTTTCTGTGTTCATGATTGTTATGAAGAAATTGCATTAGCGACACATACTTAAGTACTCATCATTAAATACTTCAAAAATATAATTAAACATACACACACACACACACACATATATATACATAATAAACACTGCTTAAAGTAAACAATCTAATAACACAGTGAAAAAATATATGCATTATACTTATGTCCCGCGTTCTGTCTTAGCCGAGCAACTACTTGTCCAAAGCATGTAGTATTGGAAGCACATACTTGGGCCCATCTGCCTCGAGAATTTTGATCAATAAGAAATAGAGAGGGAGTGAAGAATGCATTCGCCACGAAAGCATCAATAAACAGAACGCTGAATAAGTCGGTAGCGTATTTACAAGATCTTTATCGTTTACTGAATTATTATTCACTGCGCCAATATCGGTCGACGTTCGTTGGCTGCGAAGGAAGTAAGACTGGAACAATACTATCCCGGGTCCTGTCATCCTCTTACTCTTGCTGCCACTGCCACCACCAGCTGAATGTTGCTGCAGTTAACGAGCCATTCACAGATACAATTGTTTTATTGCCAAGTAGCAAGTGGCGATATTTCTGATCTTTTGTCTCATCATGCGTTCATTACTTGGTATCTTTTCAACTAAATCCATGCCTCAGTTAATATGCGAGCTAGAGTATACTTAACTGTTATTTGGTTTTCTTTCTGTTCATCGAGAACAGTTATATAGCCAAGTAAAGTATCTTGGATGTTAAGGACCTCAAGAGAATTTAAGAATCGTAACCCACAAAATCGGAAGACAATATGGATCTATAAACAAAACCTCTTGACCTTTTCAACTTTTTTTCCGATACGCTAAGTACGATCTTTTCAGCACATAAGTGAAAGTTCAGTAGTCAAGTACTACGATTTATTGTATGTTTTCATGTTAATACTAAGTATAATCTCAAAACGAAAATATTTACTACTGATATATTTTCTGCTAATAAAACATTACTATATTTTCGACAACTTTTTAGTTGATTCATTCTCCGTCTTTTTTATTTGTTATCCTGTGCATAACGTCATGAAGTCTGCTTCTTGCGAACAGTCTGGAATTTAAAAAAAAATACATATTCTATTCCATTCTAATTTCTCTCTTCGTTTCTACCACCAGATGCTCGTACCGGTGACGGTGATTTTTGTTTAAAATGTGTGGTTCTACTTGGTCGTTTAGTCGTTAGTTGTGGTGCCTTAGAATTATAAGACATACAATATCAGCATAAGAATCAAATGAAGATTTCAAACTGAAGAAACATCAAAGAAATATACTGAAAAAAAAAATGTGACTTCGAAAAGTAATGAATGTGTATAGGCAATATCAATTGCTAAAAGTTGTTTATGTGAACTAAAACTGATTCGCCAATTCCTAACGGTTCATATTCTTTGTTAGATTTATATTGAATATTTTTATTTTTCACCCCAATGTCGTAACCGTCACCAACAACCTTTGTTGTGAAATATTCCTTGCGAATCATCGGTATGGTTGGATCTATATTTTAGGTATATGAGTTCTGGTTAATATATCAGTTTCACCAGATTACAATCACAGGATAACATTATTAACACTACGACGTAATAATAGTTTTGCCAAAGAGAAATATTTAATAGACAAAACCAATGCCACACCATTCGGCTAGTTAAGTGAGTGAACTCGCGAATCTTTTAATGGATTTATTTCAAAGCAAAAAACAACAATTGCAGAAATAAGGATGAAAAAATGCTTTAATGTTTAGTAAAAACGAGCGAGTGTTGATGAATGAATTAAAACATGAAAGGTATCGAAGGGAATGATTTTAAAAAAAAACATTCATACTGATGAAAAGTACTGAAAATAATTCCAACAGTGCACTTGATCTTATTAAAACCATTATTTTAAGCACCTAAAAATCGATTTTAACTTGTATAATGGAATACGAGCCTTAGCTATTTGTACTACTGTTTCCCAAGTGAAATCGAAGTGCGCAATTATATCTCAATGGTTAGAGAAAAAAACAAAAGAGCAACTATAGCATAGACTGCAGAGAAATGTCCACTTGGTTGCAATTCTTAACCTGGAAGAGCATTTGCAACACTTTCTAATATAATTCTCAAAGGAAGAAATGTTAGTTTTAAATTATGACATCTTTTAATTTTACGGATTTTGTGAGGACAAAATGGAGCGCACAAAATCGATAATTTTTTTCTTCAATTCAATAATCACTATTCTAAATTTCATAAATAAATATTAATGACAATGAAAATATCAGTCTTTCTGGACTAATTCTCTAGACAAAAGAACACTTCTAATATTTTTCTCAATGTCAGAGATATGAGTAATTTTTTATATTACAAATCCCACTCGTCTAAGGTCAGTAATTAAGGATCTGAGAAGTTGTTAGAATCGGAAGACGTGATTGTAACTTTTATTTAGCAATATGATCAATAACTAATTAACTGTTTATTAATAAAAGCTATTTAGGCATTAAAGACACAAGGTATTGATGAGACTAAAATGTTCGACACCTTTTCTTGTATGTAAAATATTAATTTTTAATACGAATCATTCGTTACACCTATATGTATATAAGTAAAAGTTTTCATCTTTTCGTTTGAAATTAGACTATGTCCTATAATCTATAAACCACTTTCCTTTTATCTGTTTGAATTTAATAGAGACGAAATTAACTGTGAATTTATCGTCTTTTGTTATCAAATGCAGGCAAAGTTTTAAACAAAAGAACTTCTTATTGAATAGCTAAGAAAATGGTTGGTATATCGACTCTTCTTCTATGTGTTGTGTCCATTTCGAACGTTGACGATCATGGCTGTCTACAAATTCATATTCTTGTAGATCTAATCATTGTTTGCCAGGCTTTATTCTGCTATCCAAGCTCCTTATGTATTACTGATTGGCTTCGTCTATTTACCTTTAATATATCATGTGCGTGTCAAATTGTCCTAGTCATCTTTCCGCATTATTTCCCATAAATTTCAATTGCCTTTTTCCTTTCATTAATACAAATGTCTATTTTGTAGTCATTTTCCTGAAAACTTCCTCCTTACTCACATGTTCTATTTAGGTACTCTCAATATCTCGGTGGCCTCATCTCTGAAGTTATATCTAACTAATAATTACGACACATGATTCGTTACTTTATTTTTTTCCATTGCAGAGTTAATTTTGTACTTGTTGCGGCATTCGCCGGGATTAGCTGAACCGGTTCCCTCTAACAAATTTACCGCATTCCGAACAAAATCTGACCAAATCTCGGTTGTCGGATGTGATTGTGTCAGTAAGAGCTAACCACTCACGGTTTCAAAGGCGAGTCCCAAACACTAATAACGGTTCGACGTCCTGTTTAAGCCTGAAGCTTAAGTCTTAAACTATATTTTAACTGTACACTTCGCCGCTTCCACAATTTTATGGGGGAGTCCGGAGGAATCGCCTCACGGATTAATTTCACCCAGCATGATGAAATCATCAAAGTTGCTTTGTGTGCAGAGTTTGTTTGAGATAACTAATTTTACAGTGAGTACAGAAGGTGGTGTTTGAGATGAAGTGTTGCCAGCGGACGCGTAGAATTCGGTGCATGCAGAAATGATCGAATGTTTCGAACTCGTGTAGGACCCCAGCTCAGTGGGATCAGAAAGGGATCCTCCTGACCAGTGACTGGTATATTTAAAATTCCGTGTTGATTTTGATCTCAGATCTATACCACAGAAGTGTCCTAAGCCGACAAAACGCAATACAGGCCGCATCAATACTTCTTAAAAGTGGCGGTTATCTCCGATTCCAGGTATTTGAAGCGTCCAACTTTATCTAAGGTTTCCTCGTCGAGAATAACCGATAGCTTCTCAGAAAAAGCGTATCCAGGCGTCAGAATTTTGGTCTAGGCTGCGCTAAATTTCATGGCAATCTGGGATGCAAATGATTGCATTTCGTTGATTGCCGATTGAACGTCAGCAAAGATTTCACCGAGAATATCTATAATCAAGGTCGGTCAGGGTGAGGTTGCCGCCTAATAGCATTCTGTGAAATCTGGAGAGTGTGCAGGAGGTGTTCCAGTCGAACTTCCAGGACAGCACACACCTTTGTCGAATGCCAAGCGTCAAAGAAATCTGCCTTAATTATTTGCGTAACTTAGCAGAAAGATATTCACTCGAAAATTCATGTTTACTTCAAATATATTGGCGAAAGTGTTTTGACGTTTTGCAGAAAATCTGCAATTTTCAGGTAAGTGTTTTTTTAAATTATTTTTGCCATTGTTATTTTCAAAATATGATTGCCGCCAATGATAAATACCATTCCATGCGTCAAAATCTCATCATTATGGCGCGAACTTCAAAAAACAGAAGATGTCTGAAATTACGACCGACATTATTTGTATTACTTCTTCAGAAAAACAAATCTTTTACAAGTGGATGTCTGTGTTGCTCACTGTTTTGTTTCCACTCTAATTAGAAGCTTAAAGAATGCTTTCATAACAGTTTTGCGTTTTGTCAATCTTCTTGTGCTTCTATAAAATCGATAATATTTCATCATGTGAATTGTAATTTAAAAATCCATTAAAATTATTGCTGTTTCGGGTACGAAACTGATTCGCAGAAAACCCAACTAGAAATGTGATTTCATTAAAAAGGTCATTCAAACTTTCCTCTGTCAGGCTGATTTCCACGGCCTAGCTTGTAGCGGCATGCTAAAAAACTGATGGAAAAAGAAGTTGCATGTTCAATTCTTGTTGGGGGCATAGTAAGACGTCTTAATCTAGGCCGGTTATTAATTTCACTGTTTAAGAAAATATAAAATCAGGGATAGCAATTCAAACACGTGTAGCCACTAAAATAGCATTTATATTAATAGGAAACATGTATACGTAATTTGATTAAAACATATATTAACACATATGAATAAATGGATATCAGTATCTGTCTATATTTCTGAGATGAGGTATTATGTACATTATTTACATTATTCGGAATATTGTCCTCATCTTTGTCGCCATACTTATTAAAACCTTTCGGCCGTTGTACGCTCCGGCCTTCTTCAGGTGGTTGGAATGTCGAACAGAACTCTTTATTTTGCTCGCTGGTAGACTGATCTAGCTTCACGTGTCATGTTTAATCGATGTCAGTTACAGTTATCTCCTGTTAATTTTCCCTCTGAAAGTTCTCCACTGCCTTAACTGAACTCACACTCTTTGGGTCCTGTCACTGGATCTAACCAACGGCTTTATCGACTGTGCCATATATCCATGAGGACATCTGTGCATGAATTTCTGGGTATTATAAACCTAATGTCTTCAGCAACTATTTTTTATTTTTTTCTGTTATCATTCCATGTTTTTACCAGGGCTCATATTGCAATTTTGTTGTTATTATCGCTTTTCTCTGGCACTCCTAATTAGTGGTTCCCATATTGTATTCATTTCTATATTTGATCGGCTCAGGAGATTTTTGTGGTCTAGCATATGTGCTGATTCCTTAAGTTTACGAAGTTTCCAATGGTGTTCTTTGTCTATGATCTCAACCTGATCCCACAGAAGGCGGTGATCTCCCTGCTCTCTCCATATGTGGTCAGCCAGGCCAGATTTTCCCACTTCCCCTCGTTTTATAGCTTTCTGATTTTCTTGAAGCCGTACCTTAAGGGGACGGCCTGTCTCCCCATTATATTTCTTTTCCACAGCTGCATACACACATTCTTTAGTCATGTTCTGCTCTATGGTGGGGGGGTCTTACTGGGAAGAGATATCTGGGAAGTGTCCTCCAGCCTTTGAAGGTTGTCCTGATGTTATATGGACCTCGGATCCTTTCTATTTTCTCTGATAACCCCTTCACATAAGGCAGGCAGACTATTTTCTGAGTGTTGTTGTCCTCTTCCTCTATGTACCCGCCTATCCCAGTTTTTTGGAACTGGTGCCATCTTCCCAGGGTAATTGTTACGTAGTAGGGTACTATTAGGTTGGTGCAAAAATAATGACGTAATAGTGTCGTTTTTTGATGTATTTTTTAATGTCAAAAAACGACATTATTACGTCATTATTTTTGCACCAACCTAATACTTATACTGACCAATTCTTTATCTAATGTCTCTGGATCGCCACTTATGACTTGCTTGTTGTAAGCAGCGGACGATCCCTTTCTTTACGCCGTATGGATGGTGAATGTCGGTTTACGGTATACAGATGTCTTGAACCCATGCTTTGTTCGAGATATTAGAACATCCAGGAATGGGAGTGTGTTGTTACTCTCTTTCTCCATTATGTACTGTATTGAAGGTCTTATTTAGTTCACATGGCCCAGATATCAATAGATAGATAGTATTAAACTGTAACAATTCTATGATAAAATGTATCAGATATGTTCAGTGTTTCTGAAAAAAGCCTCTTCAGATGTTGCTCTACTCTCCCTTCACTTATATTCTACAGTTTTCATTATATTTCTTACTACAAGTACACCATCTATTATTAAACAATTTCACCACTTATTTTTAATTTATAACATGTTTTGCTATTTTAATATTGAAGTAAGTTGGATGATTATCTAGATGCTTTTGTACCCGTACCAAGGCGAAGTTCTTCTTAAAGCATTTATATGTACAAATAATACGCACTTAGTTTCATTTCTATTCATCGCACAGAAATTTTGGCTACCTACCGAGCAATATATTTCTTCTAAAGTTGCCCTTTGATAATATTCTTTCATCATAAATAATTAAGCAGTCAAATGCATACATATGGATTGAGATCCGGCAAAATTATAAGATAAGGAAGAAATAGAAACCGTTTATAAACCTAATATGTTTTATCTTTATTTAATCTTCATCAGAGAATGAGATATGGACAAAGAGAAAAAACAAAGAGAAAAATTTTTATGCTTGTTTTTCATTGGTTAAGCAGGCTTCACGTATATTTTGTCATGTAAAGCAGAGTTCGTGTATAAATTCATATGTGCAATTGTATCATAATTCTGGTTTATCTATGCAGGATTACGATTATAATGTATATTCGTGTATTTGTGCGTGTATGTGTATTCATGTGTGTAGCAAGCTTTTTTATTCATGTATGGTGGTTGTCTGCATGGTCATTTAATAACGTTTTTTTATGTAACTTCATTTATCGTGGTGTTAGTAGTAGATAAACATATTTTAGAGTCTTTAAGTGTAGATTTTATAAATTTGCTGTGTTTGATGTATGTTTATTAATGGCAAGAAATTTATCTGAATCCCGCTCGAAGCATTTCCCATGTAAAAAAATCATGTTCATTTTTTTATTTTTTTAATTAGGGTGGCATTTATAAAATCAAGGTTATAGTCAGTTTTGTTCCTGTGTATTACGAGCGAATTTAAAGGGTTGACTCAATGTAGGTCTCACTTATGTTCGTAGATGCGGACTTTTAGATTCTATGATGTCTCACCAATGTTGCTATTTGCAAGCATTTTATTTCATAAATCCCGCCATCTGAAGCGGTGTTTTCTCTATTTTTGTTCCTGAATGAAGCAGCAGAACACACTGAAAAAACATGTCCTGATATTTTTTCAATGTGTCCCACTGTTCTTTGGTATTTGTAAGGATGGCTGCTATTATACCTTCTGTCAGATCTGTTGTTTTTGGTTAAGGTGGTAAGGAATGTCTTCTTTCCTTATTCTAGTTGCAAGTTTTAAAGCCTCCATTGCAGTGATAGTAAATTTCCATCGCCATCTTTTATAAAATCCATACTAAACTATATAAAATATGTCTCTCTACTACTACCACCACGTCAAACGGTGTTAGGTAAAAAATTCCCAAATATACATGAGAACAAGCACCATACATGAGTAAATATTTCCTACTAGACACACGTACATACACAAATGAATATATCAAACGACATATCATCCGAATCCCACATAGATAAACAAGAAGCATGAATGTGAAACAAAATGCATTGATTCTGTTCAGATTTCAATTTCTCTTGAAGTTCTTAATACAAATATGTATATGTATACATATAGATATATGTGTATGTGCGCGTGTGTGTAATTCTTTTAAGAAAATATTTATATATGTATGTATATATTAACGAGATGTGTTTATGCATATATGTGTATTATATATTTATAAAGATAGAAATGTGTGTAATTTTTTCTCTGTATGTGTATGTGTATGCGTGTGTGTGTGTGTATTTTGATCTATAGTCAGTCTTTATTTTCAATTTGGGCAAACATTTCGCTTTCGTATTGTTAGTTTTCTTGGATCTCTATAAATATAAACTGGTCAAAAATCTTTAATTTCATTCACATCCAGTTCTGTTTTTCTTTTAATTATTTCTCTTATTTATGTATTTTTTTTTATCTGATCCTCTTGCCTCAACTCAAAAACAGCTTTTATTCTTTTTCTTTCTATTTGTTTCAACGAGCGCCAAACTTCATTTGATTGCAAAAAATGTTAAATTTCTGACCCCTATTTATTAAAATACTAAGTTTTTACTTAAATAGCAATTGAGATAAAAACATTGTCATCTCTATTAAATTTTTTCTCATGATTTTTTTTTTTATCATAGACACCAGTAAGATTAACACAGGCATAATTCTGTAGGCCATCAAGGAAATTTCTTTCAGGAAATTGTCGGAGGAGGTGGAATTATTCTTTCATGTTAGGTATCTAGTAACCACCTGGTCATAAGATATTTAGTTTGGTTGATGCTCATACAGTCTCTCAGTAGTTTCGATTTTGTGCTTCTTTCATATCTTCCAGTGCACATATGTCGCTCCTTGTTATATCTATGGATATATTCATTTTTTGCTAGATAATATGATCGACAGTTTCATCATATTTTCCGCAGATCCTGCATTTCGGGTTAGTTTCATCCCTGATTATGTGACTGAGTTAAAATCTGGTTGCGAGGTTTTGGTTCTGAGCTACAACAATTAGGACTTCTTTCTCAGCTTTCAATGTGTTTTCTGTTGGTCCACATCTGCTTCTTTCGTTATTTTTTTTTTTAGGTATTTGCCATGCAACCCCTTGTTCTCCCAGTTTTTTTTCTTTTCTTTGTAATTTCATTTGTTTGTTTTGCTTTCTGTTTTATTCTTTTGGCGTAGATTCGCTGCTTTTTTGTTGGTAGATTTTCAGGTATATTAAATTGTTTCTTGAAGAGTGCATCTTCTTCGTTGATAGAATGGATTTGGTGTTTTACTATTTCTAGAACAGGGTCATTGGTTTCTGTGAGGTGTGCTTCAAATCCGATTGTTGCAGTTTTATTTTTTTATTATTATTACCATTATTGTGATTATTATGATTAGAAGAAGAAGAAGAAGAAGAAGAAGAAGAAGAAGAAGAAGAAGAAGAAGAAGAAGAAGAAATTCACAACGAATACACATTAAAAGAAATCCCAGAAAACCCTCACTATCTGAGATAGAAAAAAATGTGTTTATGAACATCACTCCATCAATGTATCATGGGGGGGGGCTCAGATTACTGGTATAATACTTGGTAAAGAATGACAATAAAACTTGGTAAAAGTATAATAATAATAATAATAATAAGCATAATAATAATAATAATAATAATAATTTCTTATTGACACCAAAGTCTCTGAAGGTTGTAATGTATCTTTGAAGATCTTCAAAGAATTATCAAAATACAAAAATCTTAAAATGGAAATCTAAAAAATGTAGTACATGAGGACATCAATAATTTCAGTTGTTGTTGATTGAAAAGGGTTCCGATAGACTCATTTAAGGGATTCCTGGCAGCCCATGCATTAAACAAATACAAAAAAAATCGTACTCATAAGTACAGCTTATATATTACGAAAAGCTTTATCTATGTAAAATGTGTGATCATAGGGTTTTGTGTTTGTTTTTATTACAACAATTATCAGTGTAAAATGTCATGAAATCATTTCTTAAGTTAGGTATCTGGTTGGGATACAGAAAGAAATGTGTATACAACAGAAATCAACAGAAATAATAATAATAATACTAATAATAATACTAATAATAATAATAATAATAATAATAATAATAATGATAATGATGATAATAATCCTTAAATGCAGCATGGTAATATGGAAAACCATATTATACCTAAATCACACCAAAGGCGCTGCCACTTCCAACTTCCTCATGGTGCAATACAGTTTCAACATCCTTAACTGGACTATAGCTGACATTAAGCGAATGGACGCCAAAGCGAGAAAGCTTCTCACTTGCCACCGCATGCATCATCCTAAGGCTGATGTTGATCCTCTATATGTATGTAGATCTGAAGGTGGCAGAAAATTAGTTCAAGTAGAACTATCTTACAAAACTACAAGAATCGGCCTTGAAAGATACCTGGAGACTACAGAAGACTAGATAATTACATGTGTCAAAGAACATTAAAGAAGTAAGAAACTGTATTCGGTAATAAAGGAAGCCAACAAGTTCATAATGGAGTTTCAAGTTAGTGAAAAAATAAAATTAAAACAATACACTGAGTGCAGTTGCAAAAAACTTTCAAAAATAAAGCAAAGGCAAATGCAATCAACCAGATACAAAAACGATGACAGGATAAACGTCTTCACGGTCAATATTCAGCCTGTACGAAACAGGCTGATCTAGACAAACCCTATTCCCAGCACTGGCTACCTAGTACAGGGTTAAAAGCTGAAACGGAAGTTTTTATTCTTGCTGCACATAACCAATACTTGCTAATTAGAAATTACCAAGCACATACTGAAAACTTATCTTTGCCCAAAGTGCAGATTATGTGATAAATATCCAGAAACAATTGACCATCTTGTATCAGTTTGCATGGTATTTGCACCCACTGAATATAAAACTCAACACGACAGAGTTGGCCAATATCTGCATTGGAAAATATGCAATATTTACGGAAAGGAAACTGAAAGAAATTGTCATTATATAACACCACCCAGTCCCAATTACAGAGAGAAGTCCTGCAACAATTTTATGAGGCAATACAAACAAACAGAACAATCAAAACTAATCGCCTGTAAAAAAAAGAAAAATGTACCTTCTTATTGACATGGAAGTCCATGCAAGTTGTAATGCTTTTTTTTTTGCTTTTTTTTTTAATCTTCAAAAGTCTAGCAAAATACAAGGACATACAAATTTAAAAAATGTGGCACATGAGGACATCAACAACTCCAGTTGTAGTTGAAGCCCTCAGACTGACTGGAAAAGATAATAATAGACTCATGGAAGGTGGCCTATGCCTTAAAGAAATAAAATACGTAGTCACAAGTACGGCCCAACCCTACAAAGAGCTTTATCGATGATCTTAGGTGATCGATGCGTGATTTGTTCATTCTTCTGTTTTTGATTTTTTCTCAACAAATGCTCAGTGGAAAATGTCATGATGCCATTTCTGACCTTAGGTCTCTGGTTGGGACCTGGAAAGAAATGTGTATACAACAGATACCAAAGAAAATAATAATAATAATAATAATAATAATAATAATAATAATAATAAAACATTTACTGTTCAAGTTGGTAACATATAGATTCCCACCAAGTGTAGACACTATTATTTCCGCTGTTCTTTTAATTGATCTTTTTCTAATTATTTTCATAATTCTCAGAATCTATTCAAATCGTTGTAAGAATAATACAGTGTCATCGTCATGACACATGTACATCGAATAACAAAGAGAAAACGATAATAAAACTCAAGCCTTACGGTTTGCTCAGAATGGTTATTGTTTTGATTCACATCTTATTGATTGATTATAAACATTATAATGTGACAATTAAGAAAAATAACTAATTATCTGTTTGAGAGCATCAAGGTATTTCAATTTCCCATGGCTGGTGACCTTTGCTGTGCAATTTACAGACTTGTTTTGGCACAACTCAGTTTGAAGATTGCTTAAAATGTTCACGCTCACTAAAATTATTTTCTGACTGATTAGCAGGCTGCAGACGGTCATAATAGCTTTTAATTTTTGTTAATTTGAATATACAATTAACTGCGTCTGAAATCACAATTAATTTTCATTTCTTTTTGCCATATTTTTCACAAAAGGGGAAATTATAATCAGCACAGTAGCTTTCCTGTTTCTAAGCCACTTATTCTTCAACGATCATCCAGCGTGTATTTTGCATGAAATAAATGTCCACGAACTGAGACAATGACGATAGAAATAAGATTAACCAAGTAACAAGGTAAAAAAAAACAAGCAGAAAAATAATGATTTAGCGCAAGAAATACTTGTAATAATGAAATAGGAGAAATATCAGCAAAATGGGGCCATAAAGTAAAGGAAAACTGGAGAATTGCAAAAGAAAAATAAACAAAATAGAAGGTAACAAAAGAAAGGCATGAACACTAGAAAAATGAAAGAGAAATTACAGTGAATGGATCAGTAGTAATGTAAATAAAGGAAACAAAATGTCAGGAAAATTGGAAATATTTTATTATACACCATAAAACATCTACGCTTCTTGAAGCTAGGTTTTTCTCTCGAATTAACTGAATGGATTTCTAAGCCATATAGAGTTAGTCAATGATATCCAACAACAACTGCTTTTCACGCTGTATTGGATCAAGAAGACTTTAAGATCTGCCCTGCCTTAATGCGACAATAACTTTATTGTGCAAGGTATCAACATCAAGCAAACGCAACAATGTAACTATCAGCGAAGTATTATAACAGACGATGCAAAATATGGTATAGAATTTCCAAGGTGCATTGGAATAGCAAAAGATGTTATGCTGAAAGCTAAAGAAAATATTAAGAAACAGAACACTTTCATTGCAAATAAAGTTGAGAGTGATCAACTCTTATGTAATATTAATCCTTCTATAGGACAGTGAATACTGGACAATTTCCTCTGATGACGATGATAATTGAGGCAACAGAGATGTGAGTCTACAGAAAAATACTGAGATTACCGTGGACAAAACATGTGAACAACGAGGAAGTTTTAAGTAAAATGGGAACGAAAGGAACACTTTTGCTTGGGTTCAGAAAGTTAAAGTAGAAATTTGGGGGATAAATAATGAGGAAAGAGGGCTTAAAGAATTTGACATTCACAGAATATATCAAAGGTAAAAGCAACAGGGAAACAGCGAGTAACATACCAAATGATCTAGATGGTAGAACTTGAACTGGAAGCGATTTCTTAGAGTTTCAAAGGAAGTTGTGGAAGGTCATAATTATCCCTATCTCAAGGGACAAGGAAGATAAAAGAAGTGCAATGTGCACAAATAGTCACCTATACCATTTCTGAAATATATTAAACCGAGGTTTGATTTTATCGTTTATTCAAACTGATATCCCACAAGGTTAGTTCGATTAACCCTTCCACAAAACAGTGTAAAGAAGTTCAAGGTTGCTAACATGAAATGGCCTAGTAATCTCATCATAAATTTATGGGATGACATGAACAGTGAAATTGCCAGTCGATGTGAATTCTATCAAGGACATCTGCACTAATAGGATTTCAGCAGAATATTGTCAGGGTCTCACAGCCAACATGCTCTGTTGTACTGAAGCGGTTACCTTGCAAAAGGTGACCATGCAAAGTACTGGTTTATATTGAAAATAATATGAAAGAAAAAAACTGATTTCAATTATTTAATGCATTAAAGTGAGTACTAATTTTTTATGCTATTGAATTTTTTGTTTGGTTTGCTAAAAAATTTTAGGTAGTTTTAAATCTTAAATGTAAAAACTGAATAATGTTGTCATTTTTCTTATCTAAAACATTCGGCCTTTATAGAAACACCAAGTATTATCTTTTAACAAATGATCCTTCAGATTATTCGTTTAAAATCTGAAAAAATGTTTCACATTTTTTTTACATTTTTCTTTGATTTTCCTCTAAACAAATACTGGCATCTTAAATTGTGTCTCCGTAAAACATTCCTTGTAATAAAATTTATACTATTTGTATTCTGACAATTGTCTTTATCATTGTTGTTTTTATCATAATGTTTCGATCGCTGTGCCTTCCTCAGCTGTATACAGATCTGGGTAACCAAGAGGGAATACTGAACTGAACACTTTCACTGCCCATGGTGAAGGATAGCGGCTAGTTATTATTTTACTGAGTACAGTTCAGATAATTGCTTTTACCCGTTTCCACAGATTGAACTCACACCCACTATGTCACCTAAAGTGTTTTAATTTTGACATAAAATGTAAACATTTTTCTAGCTTTCTTTTGCGTTCTGGAAACTCTGGCTGTTGACTTCTTATTCTAGAGGGTGGTCCGAAAGTCTTGTCACCCTAACCTTTTCTTCCAAACTGAAGCAGCTCGTGTCAGCTGGCTCAAACAGAAAATTATGTGATTTAGGAGTGACAAGACTTTTGGACTAGCCTGCATATGAAATAAAAAAACGAATATTTCAATGCTTAAGAAGTTTCCAAGTGAAACATATTACATATCCCGCTACCAGAGAGTGTGTAATCATATGACGCTGGAACTTGACACTAAGTTATTAAGTTTTTCATTATATATGTATATAATATTCTCTACTGAATTATTATTATTATTATTATTATTATATATATATATATATATATATATATATATATATATATATATATATATAATATTCTCTACTGAATTATGTGAATTAACAAAGAAAGTCTGATGAAAGAAGGATATGATATAAAATAAATGTTGTGTGTATGCGCGTGTCTATATGTGCACGCGTATATGGATCTCTTTCTGCATTTCGATTAAATATTATAACCACTGGAAAAAACTGTTTTCTTTAATGTGATGTCGTTTAGAGTGAATGATATTTCCAATAATTGTTACTGGAAGCAAAGAACGCCACTACTAATGTCCCCATCTGATATTTAAACTTAAAGTTGCGCCGATAAATGCTGCAAATAAGGAGGTTTGGTTTGATTTTTGGAGGAAATATAGAAAGAAAATATGACACTTGGCAAGGGACTTCCTGTGTTCATACGCATTAGTAGCGAGTACAAATACAAAATAATCAAAAAAGCCTTGTAGTAAATTTCAACGCAACAAACTTCTAAAACGAAAACACACTCTCCAATTTTAATTGTTTTAAATAAAACAATTAAAATTGGAGAGTGTGTTTTCGTTTTATCAACATTTTCTTTTGTTTCCCTTCGTTTTCCTTCTAACAGACTTTGTTTGGCTTTTATCTTTTCTTTCATAACCATTCTTTATTTACTGTTAATTTTCTGTCTTTCAGTTGCCCATTTCATCTCCTTTTCTTTTTAAAGTTTTTATTTTGACGAAATACGATTTTCTTATTTTGTCAAAATAAAAAAAAATAATTCATATTTACCGCATTTCTCTCTGTGAGTGACATGTACTGGTAACAAGATTTTTTCTTTCATACCTCGTTCCGAGAAAGTAAGTATTATTGTAATCTTGCGTTTCTCTTGAAAGTTCTCCCTCTGTTTCTTTCTTTTTATCTGTCTATCTATTTATCTATCTGATGCCATTGTCAGATTTCCACTTTCCATTTCTATGTATACCTATCACTTTACTATTGAGACTTAGCACTAGTGCAACCACAACTTCTAAATCAGTTTCTACCGCGATTAATGCACAACGCTTGCGCATTAATGTCATTCAACATGTTCGGTTCTAACAATTGAGGCCACACTTTGTCTTCTATTCTCATGGTGTTTTTGATGCAAGATTTGTCCGTTATTATTTTAGCATTTCATTCTATTTAACGCGGTGAAGTAACGCTTCTATTTTGGATATAGTAGCACCGGAAAACGGGATATCGATTTGTTCAGTGTACTATGAGCATTCTGAATGAAACGACCAAATAAATGGAGAGTTACCAGTAAAATCGATGCATTTCTTCACCCAGCCTCCATTTCCCACCAGGTAAATTTACAAAAATACAAATCGCCTCAATTATTGATTGAAATGACCTCTCCATATTCTATCATATATTGGTGGGCTTTTTTTTCTTCTCATCTTACAATCTCCTTACAATTATTTTCGTCACATATCGCCTTTCTCTTTTTTTTTTTTAATTTCTATCGCTTTCCTCTACTTAATCTCATTTAGTTCCTCATTTCAATTATTTACTAATTTTACTTCATCCTACCCGACTATTTAATAAACACTCCTTTTTTCTCAATTATTTTCAATATTTTTTTCTCTCTCTCTCTCTCTCTCTCTCTCTTTATATATATATATATATATATATATATATATACATATATATATATATATATATATATATATATATATATATATATATATATATATATATATGTTTCTTTCTTTCCTGGATGTCTTTTATTTTGTCTTCATTTTCATTCATCCTTTCCTTTTAAGGTTTCATAATCATTCCATCCTTATTTTGCCATACTTCCACTCTTCTTTATTCTTACACTTCTTTCAGTTTCCCTTTTTTAGACCCTATCAACATTTTCTTTTGTTTCCCTTCGTTTGCCTTCTCACAGACTTTGTTTGGCTTTTATCTTTTCTTTCATAACCATTCTTTATTTACTGTTAATTTTCTCTGTCTTTCAGTTGCCCATTTCATCTCCTTTTCTTTTGCTATTATTTTACTCTTGTTCTTCAGAATGATTATTGTGTCCCCACTTTACTTCGCCAGTACAAAAAAAATATCTGTCACTTTCTTTCCCTCGTTTTGTTTTTCTTGAATATATATATGTGTGTGTGTATACGTATATCTGTGTATACGTATATGTGTGTATATTTGTATTCGTATGTGTATATATGACAAATATGTCATTAATGATATACATATTATATATATATATGTGTGTGTGTGTGTGTGCGTGTGTGTGTATGTATGTATGTATGTATATAAAGACAAATTTTACTACATTCAACCGACAACATCTGTCTGTTTAATGTTTATTGAGTTTTTCAATTTTCGAATGTTGTGCATTCCTTCCCAACTGTTTAAAATTTATTTTGTTTTGAAGTAATTTCGCCACTCTCAGCCATTAAAAAATGAAGGTACTCAGTGTGTTAGACAAGATTTTGTTGTCGATAACATGGCAATTTTGGAAATGCTGAGATTAATCCAAAATGATGTCATTTGTAACACAATTACAGAGCTAGACCTCATCGCAAAATTATATCAAATATTTATACGTATTATTATTTTATGCATATGAACTAGTTTTCTTCATTATGGGTCACTTAACATAAGAACCAATATATATTTTTAAATTCTAAACACTTTATATTTTAAAATACTATTTTGTAGCGCAATCGGGTGTCTTCTTAGAAGTAGTTTGACTCTTTCTTTATTGTTAATGCTACACAATATTTAAGTATTATATTTTGTAGTTGTCTAATGGTAATAATCATATTTTAGTTTCATACGATATGTCGATCAATGTGTAAGAATGGCATTATATTCGCTAAGTGAAATGTTAGCCTCTGAGAGTATGCTGTGGTTGTGTGCCCAATACAATATATATATATATATATATATATATATATATATATATATATATATATATATATATATATATATATATTGGTGTGGATGCATGTAAGTGTATGTATGTGTATGTATATGTGTGTAGATAGACCGATACGTGTATTCAGTATTTTTATTAAACAATGTTGGAATTCTTAGCATAAAAGCCTAGGCTTCTGAAAATAACAGACTGATTTTATTTTATTTTTTTGCATTCCGTTTACTCTTGGTTATGTGGCAAACTTCAATTTGGATCAGGACCATTAATTTGCTGATTCTTCTTTGTATCTTATCAAGGACATCAAGGTAAATAGCAGTGGCACCGGACAACATGTAGCAGAAGTATTTCACGCATGAACGAATGGAAGACTTATTGACATATAAGATATAATTCTGGAAAACCGGCTTTCTTAGCAGCTGATTTAGCAATGGGTTCAATATAGTCTTTCCAATTCATGTCAGTTGAGAACCTGAACCGTGAAGGCACAACGAGTCAGTTTCCTGGAGGTTAGCATCAGCCATGCTGATGTTAGGCAGCGAAGTGTCTCTCAGATGATTAATGAAGAGAAGTTTAGTTTTGGAGGTGTTAAAATTAACAAGCCATTTTTTGCTCTAGTTAACGACGGACTTGAGGTTGTTTTGGACATCGGCTGCTATTTTGACCTTGTCGGACTGATCAGCTTTACTAAGGCTTATAAGACAACCATTTACTGCTGGCTAAATGATTGTGTCATCAGCGTAGATACCAAGTTGAAAGCTTATGTAATCGGAAAGCTCATTAAAGAAAATTAAAAACAGAGTAGGGTCAAGCATGGAGACCTGGGAGGACACCCACGTTAGTACAAAAGAATGTAGACGACTGGACGTTTCATTTCACGATTTGATAAGAAAGACTAGATCAATTCAAAGTTCAAAAAAGTGTCCGATGACACCGTAGCTTTTAAGCTTGTGAAGAAGATCTGAATGCCAGACCCTGTCAATGGTTTTCGCGGATGTCCAATACTTGAGCTCTGGAGTCACCATTTGTATCTAGAGTATGATAGACTCTTTCTGCAATTATCGTCAGTACATCAGCAATTGACCCGGAGAAACGAAAGCCATATCGCTTGTCTGTGATGAGAGATGTTGAATTAATTCAGATTTAATCTAGGAATTCTAGATTTCTCCAAAACAGGTAAAAATAAATCAAGTAGAGAAGCATGTTGCTCGATTTGGTAAAGAAAATAGTAGGCAAGTCCACGATTTGAGTAAGCGATTAGACAATGGAAAAATTTAATGTCTGAATAATGGCATCATCAGTACCTTTGGACTGTTTAAGCCACGTGTTGTGGTGACAATGAAAATCATCGAAGACAGAAATGTTCGCAGATAGATAGAAAGTGCCCTTTCTACAATGTCAGCTATTATGTCTAATATACTGCAATCCTGGGAAGAGGGTGTCCATAAAGGAAAAAGAGATAGCTAACAGAGTTTAGTAGCAGATGAAGGAAGCACATGAAAGAGTAGTCTGGAGCCCAGAGAGAAAATTACCTGTTCATCAAAAGATTATCCTGAATGTAAACCCCAACGCCATGCATGTGAAGGCTGGAATCTTTTCAGCAATGCTGGAAGTAAGAATTAATTGATAGGAATAGAAGAATTTAAATTTATTTCACAGAGGGCATAGATATATGGCGACCTTTTCAAAAGTAAAGTTTCTACGCTGCAGAAGTTGGAGCGGATACCACAAATATTAGAGAAAAATGGTTGAGGGGGTAAGTGTTTTGTTTTTTTACTGGTTTACTTATATTTACCCTGATATTATGCAACTGTTGATCAGAGCAGCCTCTCTAAGAGCTACCATTGAGTTCGGGCTCCTAACGACCAATCGGAAACAGAAGCCAGCAAACTGCAAACACTGTACCCTAACAAGGGATGAACCTCTGCCCCTGTTCAATAGACATGGAAGGAGTTTGGATCGAAAGATAGATGAGCATATCTACTCATATATATATATATATATATATATATATATATATATATATATATATATATATATATATATATATATATATACAAATAATTCATTAATTGTAATGTCATTCCAATTAAATACAGGTTAACGTTGATTTTGTCAAAAACATTAACCAGCATACTAAGGATATAACCAAATATTGCTATATTGCATTTGAGCTTTATTTAGATTTTATTGAAACGTACCAATAAAGCGTTCTTGCTTGGGGAATGTTATATGTCAGATTTTTTCTTTCAAGCATAATTCACAATGGATGCTGCTTTGTGAGTTTGTGTTGTCCAGGAGAATCTGACATTTGACGAAGTGATTTAACCGACGTGTCTTTCTGTTCCAATATGGGAAGGAAAAATGTATTTAATTCCTACAAGGAAAAATTTTAACCCTGGCACTTAATTCCTATCTAATTAGAAAACAATGCGCTCAACGCCATTTATCTGGACAATTCACCTTGTCTGATATAGGTGTTTACGAGCTATTCAATTTGATATACTTAAAACTGGGTGAATACAAATTACACCTGACATACAAGATTTTAGTCGCATAAAAGCGAGGCAATCAATTTTTAGTTAAATACATTAAACAATGCCTTTGGGCATTACTTTTTAAAAAGATCAATTATCAACATCCAGCTTTTATTTATTTCAGTTCCAGTTTCTTTCTTTATTTCCAACTAAAATAGCAACATTATATGAGATATTTGTCATAGAAAATGAAGGAATTTCTTTATTCTTTAGATTCAATATTGATGTGGTTAATTAAATAGGGACCTTTGTGGCTTTGGTCAATCAGAACACTCGTCAAACAGACGCTCCCAGCCTGAGTCGGGAGAGAAGTAAGAGAAAAAATAATCAAATGATGGCAGAAGAACCTTCAGTACATAAAGCTTATTATTCCCTCGCGTACTTCCTTTCTTGTTTGTCTCGCAAATACTTCCAAAGTCCCAACCCATCCAGGCACTTGATCTTTCCGCCGCCTTCTTCTCACATCAATATTCGGCCCTTAAGTCCATTATCTATTCTAGGATTCACAACAAGCATCTTTTTGATTAACTTTCCCAAATTTAGAACAGGCCTGAATCGACTGTCCAATTAGTTGACGGACAAACATAGAAAAACAAACAATACGCCTCTAAAGCTTGCTGTAAGCGTCTAGTGATTAAAGATATAAAGAGAATGACAGCCAAAGGCGAGAAAAGAAGGCAAGCGTAACACACGAAATATTTGAAAGTTATGCCACTGTTTTTCTTTCACGTTGCTATTCGGACTTGACATTAAAATGTAAGAAATTTCGAATTCCCTTAATCATATAAAAATTTACCTGATTTGGAGAAACTTTAGGTAATTATTTGATAAAAGACATTATATTGAATGGGAATCACAGGTTTTATAAAACTGATCGAATGGAGACGTTACAATACGCTTTGTAATTTGGCATTCATTTCTAATGGAAGAACTTCAAATAACAAAAGCCAAACAACTGGTAATATGAAATGAAATATTTGCTGCCATAATTAATTTATTGTTTTTAGATTAAGAATATAAAGTAGCAATGGTATTAATTTGCTGTTACTCTTTCATTAATTAAAGTTTATCTCGAAATCAATGGATCACAAGTTCCATGTTCCCTCTTGTTGGAATGATAGACTTTGATTATTTCTAAGTAATTTACATTACCTTTTATCCCAGTTGACATTTAGTATATCTGAAAACGTTAGTGAAATAAGTGAGTAATTATATATCGTCGCCATTAAAAAATCCAATATAATGGCGCCTGTAATTAACTCATTTTCTATTCAGCACTACAATCATTTTATTTTAGCTTCCAGAAACAAATGATAAGATGTTGTCATTGATGCCCTATACATTACATTGAATTTTCTCTGTTTTCCTACAAATCAATGTAAAGCCGAATGGCTTTAATTTTGAAACTAATGAATGAAAATCAGGAAAGATGTTTTCAGAATTGATTGTTAGTTGATTGTTAGATTTAAACATACCTAAACGTTTAAGTGGATCTACTAAACTCTACTTACTGTTGCGGTTCCAAAGTTATGTTTTCAAGTATAATGAAGGAACCATTTATCAAATCTTGCGCATCTAATGAGACACAACATTTACTGAAACAATTACTAAACAATAATTACAAATTTAATTGCTGTTTTGTCCAAAACAAATTGACATTTTCATACTAATTCGGGAAAATAGGAGAATAAATGGTTGGGTCTCTGACTGGCTTGCATTAAGTTGACACTGTGCAGTTAAAGAGAAGTTCGGAAAAATCCCTTTTAATAAAATGGTGCTTAAAATAGAATTGCAATCATCTAGGATTTTAATCTCATAACCATAACTCTTCGCTCATAATAGCGTTTAATGTTGCTTGAATGACCATGTAGAAAATGGATGGGTCATGAGAGTTTACAGCCCGCAGATTCAGCTGCAATATATTTTGTTATACCTTTCCGGATCTGAAGGCTTATTTTTATCTCTTCACCTCAAAAAATCCGTTCAATAACACTCATCACTTTTCATACGTAAAGAAAGGACTAACTCAGCGGATGAAACAAGCGTTGTTCACTGTTTACCTTGAACTCTCTTTCTCTCTCTCTCTTTCTCTCTCTCTCTCTCTCTCTCTCTCTCTCTTATTATTGATACATATTATGTTTGTAAATATTCTTATAAAAATAAATTTAAAATGTGGGTTACGATATCAACAGTTAGATCATGACTTCAATACTATAATTAAGGGTAAATCTTGCTTTCCATTTTCAGTCCTGATCAGGAGTACGGCTATACAAGCACAGATATGATGAAATGGACAGGGGTAATTTAAGCATTCCATACCACATCCCAAACGAAGTTACTTATAGTAAACAGCATTTATCAAATTTAAAGTTTGCTTTTGTTGGGTATTGTAGGTGTGTGCAAGCAATTACAAAAGCATACAAAACTTGAGTTTGTACTGCGGACCGTTTATTCATTTTATATATATATATATATATATATATATATATATATATATATATATATATATATATATATATATATATATATATAAATTTATGAATCATTCATACAAAAAACAAATATAGAGGTTAATGATTTAAATGGCGAGAATACATCGTCGCAAACTTTATAAATAAAATACATCAATATATATATATATATATATATATATATATATATATATATATATATATATATATATATTCATTATTATCACTATTTCTTGGGTATGACGTTTTCTTCTCTGATCCAGAAAGTTACGATAAGTTAAAATTATCGAGCTTAAGTCAGCCTTGCGCTGAGTTAGAACGACCAAAGTAAAGTTTTTACTTAATGTTATTGGTGGAGTTTCGGCAAAACACGTGCGAACGCCATGCATGGAAACGTGGAAAGAGTGTTCAATCGTCATCAACCGAGAACAAAGAAAAATTTTCACATCTTTAATCACGCACTGTTACATCTCCGAGTAAAGACGAGAAACGCGAAGGAAACGCTTGTATTAAACAGCTCCATCTAATGGAGTAATAGTAAAATTTCCGTTTCCTTATTACTAGTATGAGGAAATATATTTCTTTTTTATTTATTATTATTATTATTATTATTGATTCTATTTCATTTTCCCACATATTCCTGCTTTCCTAAGGTCACTATACAGATGATGAGGGGGTATGCCGATAATATAGGTGTTCATAATTTGGATTAGAATGATTGTAAACAAAAAAAATGTTCCACAAAATAGGACTCAAGATGAACCTTAATTTCTCTAAAAATTTCCATAATTTCTCTAAAACAGAAATTATGGTCTGGAACTGGAATAAAGGTAGTGACGGTATGTACTATAAATCCATCCTAAGAATTCAAGATGTGGAATTAATATTGCTTATAACAAATAGTATAGGAGATATGAAAATTGAACAATGAATCAGCTGTGCTAGAGATTACACCGCAACTTGCTTCAAAACCAAAGCAATAACCTACAAAGTCATATTCTTAAATAATTTCGTCAGATTGAGAATTTCATACGGATATCATGCCTGGATTCAAACTCGTTTACAAATATGTGTGACGTTTTTGCGTCCTTATCATGAAAAAACATTTATTTTACACAACGGATATGCATTTTCAATACAAAATCCTTCCTTGAAAATGCACTTAATTTTATAGTGAATATTAATAACACAGATCGAACAGAGAAGATTTAAGATCTAATTTCAAGTAATTACTGTGTCAGATGACAGTCTTATTCATCTAACTTTGTATTCTTTCAAATATTATTAGATTTATGTATAAAAAGTGAAATTTGTAGACTTGTCAAATTGTGCATATCTTAATTTCTGACATTGTTAATCTGTGTCTCTTTCCATTCGAATTTGTTTGCGGATTCGACTTCTATTCACTTGTAAAAACCACTCAATAAAGAAGAGAATGAAACTCTTAATAATTCTACTTTAAATTGTGTCAATATTTTCCATTACAGACAGCCGAGTAATTATAAAAGCATCCATCAGGTTTCGCTGAAATCGGAGCCTGGTCGAAAGAAACATGTACATGTCCTTCAATATTTACCGTTAACGTTTAACGTTAATCAGATTATCTTAATGCTATAATACGTTATTTATACAGACAATGTGAAATAAGAAATCAACACTGTCTCTTTCATGTCAGTAATGCTAAACCAGGTGAATATGTTTCATATGAAGTAAATGAATGACTGCAGCATAAGTATGTACCTCTCTGTACATTTGAATAATTGTACATATATGTGGAAATCAACTTGTGTATATTGAGTTTCTGTAGTCAGTTATAGATTCTGTCTTCCATTTTGTGCTTTCGTGTCAGAGTCAATGGCTGCTAGTATGAACGTTTCAACGTCTCACGTAATATTTTAATGCACATGTCTTTAGCTTCGTCTCTCTATTGTCTGTGTGGGTATAAACATGCATGCGTGTTGGGTTTTTAATCCATTACCCCAACTATTTGACTTCAATTTTTTTTCAATCCGTCGCCGTTTTTACAACCTCCACCACTCTTAGCGCCACCAACCTGAACCACTTTGTCTTCACCGACGCCATTACTGACGCTTTCGCCGTCATCTCCCCCCGCCATTCCCGTTCTTCTATCAAATAATGCAATTCCATTTTATGATTGCTTGTACTCCAAAACGGACATCACAATGCGCAGTCAGTCCATTATCGTGAGAACAAATGAGTGGTGCTACCTGACGAAAACTAAAACAAAACAACCAGAAATGCTTGATTTGAGAAACAAATTGATTAACAAAGAACTTACAGTCGTTGAAATACAACAAAACAATATTAAAAAAACAAACATTTCGAACAGATTCAGCTTTCCAACTAAAGTTACTCATCGTGAAAGAAATGAGGAATGAAAAAGAAACAGGGCGTTGCCTCTAAAAGAATAAAAACAACAATCACTTTTCACATTTATAGTAAGAAATCCTATCTTAAAATAATAATCCGAAATAACTATATATCTATTAGAGTTGATTGCTTCTAAGAAAATTTTTCAGGACTTTAGTAAAAATTATCAGTTTTAATTTGTAATTGACAGTGTATTTAATTAATTAGTTCCAACCATATTATACTACTATAATATTTTTTTAGCTTTGGCTTTCTCTTATTTACAGAAACAAAATTGTTAATATTTCAAGAAAAGCGTGTCGTATGAAACTGATTTTATTTGTATACTTAGTTTGTTTAGTTTGCCGCTAATCCGGAATAGAAGCATGACACCCACTCGGATCTGGACTAAAAATAATCTAAAGGCTTTAACCCTAAACAAACAACCGGAAAAGATTTTACCATACTCCCTTTCCATGGGACACAATTAGCTTATATATATATATATATATATATATATATATATATATATATATATATAGAGAGAGAGAGAGAGAGAGAGAGGGAGGGAGAGAGAGAGAGGGGGAGAGAGAGTCTACACAAACTGAAGTAACACGTGAACTGATGATCGCTTAAGGAATGAAACCTCAAATCACTATGCAGTGTTTATTGCTAGAGAGAGAATAAGAAAGACAATATGCCACATTTTCTCCTGCTTCTTTGATAGTGTGATTTTTTGTTATTCTTACTGCATAAAAAGCAGGCTAAAGAGACGGTCAAGACTCACCAAATTGAGCGTGTTGCAAGTAAGTATAATGTTTCCGTCTGCAAATATACCGGAAGTACAAACGCGCATGCGTAGATGTGTGTGTGTGTGCGTGTATTTGTGTGTGTGTGTGTGTGTGCTTGATGTTTTTCAGATCAAGCAGGTTGACAAAATCAACAAATGTTCTCTATATCAACAATCAAGAAAAGACATTCGCCCTCATAAATCGGCATCTGATAGAGGAGTAATTCCTTGCTAGAGATACACATGTGACAAATACATCTACAAATGCATAGTTTCATACTTCAGTGTTATATGAAGTCTCTGTCTAATGTCAGACAGTTGTCGCAAAGACGCAAACAGTATTTTTAATGGGATGAATTATCGTAAGCCGTTATATCTCCAGTGCAGTTTTTATACTTTAGACTGTTCCATCCCGCAGCAAATACAAGAATAAAACAATCTTATTTTTGTAATCGTCGTGGAGAACATTGCATAGGGCGTGTTTCAAGGTTTTGTTGGCGAAGGTTTTTTCGACGATATTTTCGGTTTGTTGAAATCATTGGTAAAACAGTTTTAAATTTAATCAATTGAAGATGAGTGATTAACAAAATTCTACACACAGTTGTATGAATATAACAGCACAATATGAAAGTGCCCTATATAAACATAGGTAGGCAAATTGAGGGACATAAATCATAAAACAGACTGGGAAAATTACGAACTCACTTCAAAATGAAAAAAATATCTTTGCTGCTTTTGAAAGCGCTTAATCGAAAACCAAGTCATAATCTGTCAAACTGGAGTTGTAAGACGTCATAGATTACATATAATTTGTGTTCACTTAGTGGTTGATATAGTTGCTTATTTCATTCTCATACTAATGCTTGAACAGACAGATCAATTTGATTGAAAAGATAGGCAAAATACATATATAGTTTTATGCTTCACTATATATACTGACGGGAAATAAAATAATGCATCATATATATTTTGATAAAATTATCAACTTTCGGTCAAATTGCAATGTAAAACACTCATGTGTATGTCTGAACAATTTAGTATGATAATGTCTAGGCTACGGTGACGCACGTGTTATTCTCTTGTTCAATTAAAACCGTTTCAGAGAGCATTGGACTGTAGGCATTTAAGAGAGTGAATAGTAATTTCAGAAAATCTTTAGTGTTAGAGGTGCTTCGATGTTGACTATAGTGGTTAAATAAATATATTGTAATTCATAGGTTACTTTCTAGACGGCTAGTACAGACATTTGCCAAGATTAACACATTGTAAGGATAACAAAGGCAGCCCATATGGCATCATGAGCACGAAGAGAAGGAATCTTTTATTTAAAATGTATATGCATCGGTGCTATATGTAAGGAATATATATATATATATATATATATATATATATATATATATTTTAAAATTGCAAGAAATTATTCTGTTCATTAAAAGCATGGCGTTTCTAAAAATAACGTAATAAATATTCCACGTATAATTGATAACATTGATGCTCTCGTGATGGTCGAAAGTAAGTGGACAAATTATTATGAAATTTGAACAGTTCTTTTATAAGTTTGATATGATGGGCGGCAATTCCTGAGCAAATGAATGACAATACGGAATTATATATATATATATATATATATATATATATATATATATATATATATATATATATATATATATATATATATATATATATATTTATATATATATATCGACATTAATATATATAAATATGTTTGAAAATAAATACATTTTCAACAGTCACTATTTGTCTCTATCTACCATGATGATGACGTAAGAAAGTTGTAAACTTGGAGCATATTTCTTTAGAAATTAACTTCGGACAATTTCTGAGAAAATGTCTTTTTTGGATGAAGAATGATTCGGAATTTTGAAAAGTTGATCAGTAAAATTCTTCAACAAAACTTTCTGCTGTCTTAACATATATATATATATATATATATATATATATATATATATATATATATATATATATATATATATATATATATATATATATATATATATATACAACAGTTTTGTCAATACAATGCATATATGGTATGTTACGCAAGAAATCTGGGTAAATGGCCATGAAAAAATGTTGAAATCTTAAATCCACTGTCTTCTACGGAGAAACTCATTTGTGAGTCAGAAATCTGATTTACAAAATATATCTATTCAGTTCGTGTGCCCTGTTCCAGTGAGCTCAACTCGTAAGCGTATGTAAAACTTTATTTCACGTATTCGTTTGTTTGTTTTTTTTTTGTTTTTTGTTTTTGTTTTTTATGGGAGGCGTATATAGATAATTGTCCAATTTTACGTGTCGATGTATACAGATTAATTGATTGATTTGTTGTTTTTTTACGGTGAATCAACCAGGTAGATCGGGAAAAGTCCCCAGTCTGATCAATTTCCCCAAAATATGTTTGGATGCAAACATTAGAATACAAATTTTGGCGCGATAGTGAACTTTTCATTACTTACTCGTAAAAACACACTTACTCGAACACATTGCTTCGAGTGTTTAAACCCCCCCCCCCAGAAAATTTCATCAACCAACCATCGACCAAGCAGATAAGAGGTATCAAACCATCAGCTCATCAGTTTTCTATTCATCAAAATGAAAAAATCTTTCACTTGCCTAGGAAGCAAAGTGAACTTTTACGTTTCCCTAGACGGCCAAATTGTCAATCGCATAAGGAAAGCCTTTAATGACTTTGGTAAACTCCGACATCATTAATGGAATGAAAAAGGATTAAACTAGCAAAAGCAATTAGTCTACAAATCTGTTATCGTCACGAACCTTTTGTACGGATCTGAGCCTTGAACTCCGTATCACACACCCACATATAGATACACAGATATAGATATGCACATATATAAATACATGTATTTATGCTAAATCGTAGCGTCAGATATATTTATATTCAAAAAGATAGATACATTAAAGCATCTATACAAATGGATGTGTATAGACCTTAATAAAGAGAATAGATGAATGGATATCTTGATTATCAGATTAACTATAAACTCCAAGTTATTATCGGCTTTTATTTATATTGCCATGTTAAATTATAAATCTTCATCTAATAGAATTCCTATGGAGCGTCAAAGCAAACACAACTGGAAAAGGAGAATTTCATGTTATTTCGAAGTTTTATTTGATTTTGTTCTTTTTTACTAATAAGAGATAAAATCTCGTGAGGATTTATCAAAGTGGTTTGTATATTTAACAAGTCATTTTGGATCACATTTGCGGAGAGAAAATTTGATAAACAGTATTTAATCTTTCAATTGATCTGCGTTTATTGCGGAAAATAAAGTAAACCATCAATTACTGACTATTTATTTATGGAAAAAAAAAACAAGACAAAATGACTAATCCCCCCCTCAAAAAATAATTGTAAATAATCACAGCAGTAAATATAATCAGTTCAACATTACACTAGAAAAAATTAATTCAAGTATACATGTATGTGCGGGGGGGGCGTGTGTCTGTGTGTGTGTGTGTGTATGATAAAAATATAGTTTTAAGGTATGCTATATTTATGAGTAAAAGTGATCAATATCAGAGATAGATCATCTGTATATATAAAAGGGAACAGTGAGGTCAAGCCCAATCTTCAGGTCATGTGTGTTGTGCATTGTTTCAACTATTCATATATGCATAAACAGATTGTCACTTTTTTATGTTGACCTCAGTGTCAACACACGAATACGCACACTCCCCTCACATACACGCACGCACGCACGCGCGCCCCCAAATACATACATACATATATATATATATATATATATATATATATATATATATATATATATATATATATATATATATGGATATATATTGAACAATAAAAAAAATAAAAAAGTTAAAATCTGGGTTGTAGATTAATATTCTTTCGTTTTTTTTAATTATTATTCCATTTAGATTCCTCGACTAGTTTCGACCAAAATGGCCATCATCGGGAGGAGAAATATTTCTGCTTGCTGGTAGCACTAATCTACAGAAATCAGTCTTTTGCTGGAAAAAATGAACTTTTGTCTGTAGTTTTCATTTGTTTTTTTATCTTTTTAAAATGAATCTTTTAACATTCCTTGTGTTGGTCAAACAGTCTCTTTTAAGTTGTTATTTGAGATAAGAGCTGGATAGATACATGTTGCTCTGAATTCTCTGCTCAGTTTGACAGTTTTATTGGACTTGGCGAGAGGATGTGTCTCTGTTAAGTGTTTGTGTGTGTGTCATTTGCTTCTTAGGGAGTGAGTGAGTATGATGTGTGTAAGCGTGTGTATTGCTTTGGGTGTGTGTTATCATTTGGCTCATTAGGGAGTGAGTGAGTATGATGTGTGTAAGTGTGTATATTCGTGTGGGTGAGTGTATAAGTGTGAGGCCTCCACACCTCCGTAAGCCTGTCTGTCTTGTGTGGGTGAGAAATGTGAGTAGGTTTTGATTTGTTGAGTTATATATTGGTACTATCTGTAGTATATCTACGGCTGGATATCTTGTTTTTAGATGTTGTATCCACTTATTTTTATGGGACTCTAAAATCTTTCTAATGTCATCTGCTCTGAACTTTTCTATTCTCTCAATTATAGTGAATTTGGCATGGGTTTTGAAATCATGTTTTTCCAGGCGGAAATGTTGTTCTACAGGTAATAATTTTTCATGGGGAGTCGACTTAATTCGCTTACGATAATTATTAATTCTGTAGTGAAATATATATATATATATATATATATATATATATAGCATTATGGAAACAAAGTGCGACAGAAAATTTTATTTATAGTGCAGGCCACGCACACACACATACACACACACACACACACACACACATATATATATATATATATATATATATATATATATATATATATAATTATTTATTTAAGAATATGATTCCATCGCTACATAAGAGTTCTCATGTATCAAAACAAAAGCCGAAAACATCAATATAATTATTTGAGTTAAATTGAATTAAAGTACCAAGCTCTGTTCCATCTTCAAGCGATTTTTTTTTTTTTTTGGGAATAACTAATTCTTGAAATTTACGCGTTTTTATAAGCATATTCATTATTCAAATTAGAATTACTGGTAATGGATAGAGCAATTATTTAAAAAATTGGAGTACGGGTTAATAATTTGTATCAATATCCTTGTTACATTCAAAGAGGTCAAGTCAGGGTAAGGTTGGGATGTCCAAATTTAAAGCGGAAGATGACATCGTCTCGTCTGGTTATGTGTCTATGGAGATTTATTTATTTTTTATTTTATTTTCTTTCCTGGAAGGGTTTTGTGTATATAAAAAAACTAACATTTGTTTTTTTTCTTTTTTTGACGACTTCATAATGGGTTTATTATTATTATTATTATTATTATTATTATTATTATTATTATTATTATTATTGGGTAGGGCTTTTAAACTTTTATTTAGACTATGGAGTTTAAAAATTGTATTTATTATTTAATTGTTTGTTTGTTTTTATGCTAATTATTCAATGCGAAAATTTGATGATGTCGGAAAAACCGTTAACTCATGTCTATAGTTTAATAAATTTTCATTATTTAGAAACTTGATAATGTGTAGTTTTTCATGTAGGCATGGGTCATCCCAGGTTTTACAAGTTCTAGTTTTGTTTATAATTTTCCATTTTACTTTTGGTGTTTTATTCATTTCCTTCAAATGCCAAAAATATTGAGATAGAGATGTCTGATTTCTTTTATTAATATTATTGAAGGAGCTTTTATGCTGTCTCCACCTGATTTTGAATTCATTCTTCGTAGACCCAATGTATATTATATTAGTATTAGGACTCTCAATGGATGAGATAGTATATTGATATACCACAGATTTTACGCGGCATATATTTTCCAATGGGCAGTCTTCTGTGTTTCTACAATCACATAATTTTTCACTATTTTTGTCTAATTTAAGTGTAGGGCTTTTATTAATACTATTCTGGCATGGGGATTTATTCAGGATTATATTATTGTGCTTTTTATTATACTTTCTAGATTATCAGTGCAAATGTAACTTAATTTTAGGGTGTTTTTATTAAAGATTTTACTAAGTCTGCTATTTGTATGAAAGTGTTTTTCAATTAAAGCAAGGAATTTATGTCCTAGCTTAATACTAACCATTTGGTTAAACGAAGGGGTTTTTGATTTGAAACACTAGAACTCTTATGTAGCGATGGAATCATATTTAAATAAATAATTATGTTTATGCTCTACTTTTGTATCGAGCACTGTTTTTTAAAAATAATAACAAAAATACTAAAAACCTTTAGATTATATACACATGCACACACAAACATATATATATATATATATATATATATATATATATATATATATATATATACCTCCATACTGTTGTTGATTTGTGTCCAGCCACAAGGTTAATCTAATCTCGCTCTATATTCATCATTAAAAATCACTATTTATAAATCAATTTTCATGTACTACTTCGTCCAGATTTTATATTTTTGTTTGAAATGTGTTGCTTTGATGGGTTTCGTGACTTTCCTCAACGGTCTTAATGTTCTGAATGTTTACAGTCGTTTACATTCTTTATGTAAAATACATGAAGGAACTGTTTTCTTGGTCTTTGTTTATAGCTATGTGAATATATATATATATATATATATATATATATATATATATATATATATATAGATAGATAGATAGATAGATAGATAGATAGGGAGAGAGAGAGAGTAATTAACAAAATTTCAAGGCCACTGCGCTGTAATAAGATTATTTTCTTTTTTTATATTACCTTTTATCATATGAGATTCCATGATGCAATAGCTTTTTTTTGTCATGCATCAGCCATTATTCATACATGATTTATGGTCAAAAGATTTTTGCCATTCCCAAATTAGCAGCCATTGTGATAGTAATTGTGTAGTCAATTAAGCTTAGAATATAGGCAGCTACACGAAGAGCCCAAATTGTGGTTCTACGCGATGAACGCTATTCTCAACGTGAAATTAAATGTTAACGTCTGTTGTAGCACTGCACACTGCTATCGTGAATTTCCAAAATTCAGGAATATTTAGTGATAAGGGTAAAAGTAGATTTCAAAGGAAAACCAGTGCTAGTAATGACCATCCGTTGAAATGCATTGCTAAATGATCCTGAACAAGTTAGTTTAAGACGATACTTGCTGCTCTGTTTCAAAATGGTACAGTTATTGTTTCTATGGCAGATCCACATCATCTGAAATTTTAGTTAGATCTGAAATCATTCAAACCGGCTAGTAAACCATAGCTAACTGTACTCATGAAATCGAAGATTCTGGGAATTGCTAACCAACATGAAACTTGAAGAGCTGAAGACCGTAGCGCAGTTATATTTTCAGTTGAATCTACTCTGAAACTGTTCTTTATGAATAAAAGAAACATTAGAAGACACCCCCTGGTAAGAGATTAAATGGAAATTATGCAGTTCAGTATATGTAATACCCAACAAGCCAGATGATTTGGGGCGCCATTTCCAAATCTTTAACAGCTGGACTCTATTTCTCCCCCTCAAGAAACAACGATGATATGCGGAAATGAGAAAGAGAACAAGAGAAATTGAAATTGCATATTCGTATTCATCAGCGCACAATATTTATGCAATGACACAGATCAAAATTCGGACAACATTTTTTGTAGAGGGTCAAAACTGGCCTCTCTGGGGGACAGCCAAGATCCAAACTAAAAAACAAGCACTGAAAGAGGTTATTAAAGAAGTCTGACCAAAAGTAATTTCGGTTGACTATTGCAACAACTTGATTCTCAGCATGTCATCAGGCATGCAAGGAGTAATTAAGAGTAAAGAAGCTCATACACAATAGTGACCACAGGACGATTTATCTTGAAATGAAGAAGGAACATGGTCACGTACAATCTCGTGCATAAAATTGAGGTATTCTCTCATACATTACTTGCTATTGTGTTGTTCTTAATTTTAAATTATAAGCTGGTTTAAAAATTTAAATTATAAGGTGGTTTAAAACTTTGTTAATGACTGTATATATATATATATATATATATATATATATATATATATATATATGTATGTGTGTGTGTGTGTGTGTGTGTGTGTATGTGTGTGTATATATATATATATCATGTCCATAATACTCCATTATATAAAATTATATATGTGTATATATGCGGAGACATATATGCAAGAAAGCACTGCCTTACGTAAACATGTACATCCATAACATAAGCATGTTCATAAACAGAAATATGTACGTCCATATATCCATATATATTTCTTAATATCATTTCAGTAATCAATATTATTAAACTTCTGTTATAATTTTTAGGTTATAAAAATTGCGTTTCATAAAATATTATACATACTTCTGACAATTATCTGATTTTTGCACGCATACATTTTGGTTAAAATCTACACTAACGGTGATATATATATAGGTTTGGTGTATAATTATCAGGCGTTTTTAGACAATATTTATTATGAAAAAAGAAGCATAATAATTAAACAATAACATTTTTAAATGATTATTCCGGTGTGTGTAATTATCGACACGCACCTGAAAGTAAAATAATATTTTTATCTAAAAAAGTAAACAAAACAGCATTTTTTATTAACAAATCCTACAAACACGCCTGATAATTATGCACTAATCCAATATATATATATATATATTAGGTACCACCAATTTTTTTCTAAAATAGGAGAATACATGATGAAAACATACCTCAAACTTAATAAAAACAAAGTGTTATCGTTAAAATCTTTTTTTATTAAGAGGAAAGACTAACAGAGTTTTGATGATTAAATTATATTTTTAATACTTTTTAGAAGGTTCTAAATTTTGGTTAAAAATGTTGTTTCCCTTGCTTCAACGGCTGAACCTAAATTACCATCGAGAATTTGAGGGTGAAAAACACATTGATTGGAAATTCTTGCAAAAATCAGATAATTGTCAAATTTTAAGGAAACATTCAATTATTTTTTAAATGTAAACTTTTTTTTTAAAAATCTTGATAAAATATTCTTTTACATCTGTTACCTCCACTTATTTAATTTTATGAAATTTCGAAGAAATCATTTTTTTAGAACTTAATGTTCATATCAGTTTTAAGGTCAAGTCCTTGGAGAATTTAAATCATCAATTTTTTTTCAAATACGATCCCCAGTTAGAGAATATCTACTCTGAAACGTAAAAAGGAAAATGCAATAAAATCTAGATATTTTGCAATTAGAAAAAGCTTTTAATTGCATTTATGAATAAAATATATCGTATCAAGAAAAAAATTCGATGAATATTGAAGTTTTACAAGAATTGCTTTAATTATTTTTAAAATTTAATTATAATAATTTATGAAGTTTAACGTATTTTAAAATTCTGCATTAATTTGTATCTGTTATGTGATGTGGTTATTAAGTAAAAACTATATTCGCCATACAAGTAAAATATATATTTTCTCTCTTTTCTTACAAAATGTTTCCATGATACACATACACACACACACAGGCACACATATATAATATATATAATATAATGTCGCTTAATACGCGAGTATATACGGTATATATATATATATATATATATATATATATATATATATATATATATATATATATATATATATATATATATATCGTTGCGCTATTTAAATTTTAAAATTTAAGGTTGTATTGTGCATGAAACACCGAGTCGTGCTAGGGATTATATATATATATATATATATATATATATATATATATATATATATATATATATATATATATATATATATATATATATAGGGAGGTGTTATACAGAGATTAAAAATTGATTTCCTTGACTGATTACAGAACTCCAAAAAGAGATTGCATATCTTTCATCCACTGACACTTGTAGCTAACATGATTTTCTTATTAATTCTTGACGTAACAATTCTACAGCTGAGCCGTTATGATAACATTTCGATACGCGATTCGGACCTTTGACAAAAGAAGTCGGATGATTTTGTTGTTTGAATTGCTTGCAGCCATGACAACGAATAGCGAAGAAAATAATTAAATATCGGTTGTGAACACCGAGAAATAAATGTCTACCGCAATGATCTCACTGATTTTTCACGATTTTCCCTGATTAGAAATTGTATACACGTCTATGTTAAACGTATCTCTGCTTCATCGCCCTCATTTGTACTTGCTTTCACTTTTGCAAATATTGATACAAGGAATTATGGGAGGAACTATTTTGCAGATCATGTTTTTTCGTGTCCGATCGAAAAGAAAAAAATAATTTCAGCTCTAATGAAAATTACCTTCCACTAGCAAGTTTCTTAACATTTATCAGCACTGAAGTTCATAGATATGAAATTCGAACAATAGTTTTAATCTTTTCGATTTGACCTTGAATTCAAGCTACATTGATTTCTCTACCACTGAGTCAAATATGATATATGAACACTAGAATTGGAATCATAAAGTTTAATATTTAGAAATGCTTTTGTTATTTCTGATCGCAGATGCTTACATAACGTTGAATTATTGCGATAAAACAAAGAGAAATACGAGTCCAAAATTAATAATAATTGAAAGAGTTTTTGTTTCGGTTGATCGTGAAGCTGCTCATGTCGTGTTGTTATTTTCTTTCTCTTTTACAAAGTAAACGATATGAATGCCAACACGTGATAGGCCCAGGTTCACAGAAAATAACCAAAATTCAAATGACGCCAATGAAAATAGTAGGTGTCCAGTGAAATATATTGGATTCTTCATAAGATATCTTGAGGCAATGGGAGCGCCTGTAACCTCTTCCTGCATCAAATTGGAATAGCTTACAGGCTATCAGGAGCAGAGTGTAATTACTATCCATATACAAAATACATATATTGTAATATATTCACAACTGAAGTAATTGAATTACTCACTCACGAATCTATATAATTTTACATGTCAATATATATGTTGTATTTTATCGTTTATCAAGTTGATTGTTTTTCATTTGCTTTAAAAGAAAAAGTATATATAATTGTTTCTCACCTCTATGCATTTCATGCTACAATTAATGGTCAATCAATTTTTTCTGTTTTCCTTGTCTTTCTAACAGTTATTTTTCTGAATCTGCTAGCACCAAAGTTTCATTTGCCTGGTGCATGTTGCTAATGTTATATCCATAAATACTAAATCTTGGGAGAGGATTTCGTCACTGAAATTTCATGACCACTAACCATTCATGAAAAAAACAATTGTTTTCTTTCTAGCTTTTTAAAGGTTGCCATTCTTTGTGGACGCTTCACGCATGAAAGTTAATAAATTCTATAATATTTATATTACTATTATGATCGTAAATAATTACAGTTGGGCAAATTTCCTCTTACACCCTGTCTTTTTTTTAACCATTTCCCCCTAAGTAGCAAGGCGCGAAAAGCCACTAAAATGCAAGAGATTACAGAAAGTGAAAGAAACGGAGATGACAATAATCAAATAACTGGATTCAAAGAGACAGAAGATTACCATTGACACTGCTTAAGTTATTTTAAGATTGTAGTTGACAGGAAAGCGGGAAACTGGAAGAGAGTTCGATGAGTGATAATGTGGGAGAATATAGAACTTACTATTACAACCAGCAATTTAAAAATAAAATTATGAGACATATCTTTCAGTCTGCGTTACATTCGTGAAATCAAGGTACCAATGAAGAAGCTCATCAGAACAATTATCGTGAAACTATTTATAGAAAAAAAACAGGGAAGCTATGTTACGCCGATGGGACCTAAGCCGAGATGCTAGGTCAGGATCGATAATCTGGCAGATTCTTCTTCGCATTTTGTCAGGAATCTCAATATCAGGAGTTCTCAATATCAGGAGTTTCTCTTTTAATTTTCGAATAGGGGGATGACTTTCTGACTTATGGCGAAAAGAGTGCATGGGGCAAAAAGGTTTAAATTTATAACAGAAGCATCAAACAGACCTGGCAATAATATTCAATGCACAATCGAATTGTAGATATATAATAGTGCAAGAATGGGGCGAGAAAAATTGTCTTGCACAACATATTGAACCGATTTACTAGCAGCAGACTTAACAATTAAAACTATACAATATAATCGTTTGACTTCATTCCAGTGGAAAACGTTAGACGCGGTGAGTTTCCCTCCTGCGTCAACTATACTGAGAGAAGTCAAAAAGGTTCTTTAAGATTATTATTAGGAATCAGTTTCGTTTTGAAGGTTTTATTATTAACGAGCCATTTCTATCTATCTAGGTGGCTAGCTATTTTAGTCTTTCATATCAGTCAGTATATTATCTATATCGTTCTTTCTGTGTCTATTTTTTTTTAAAAATAGGTGAGACTTATTCACATTGAGCTAACTCAATCTATTCATATCTATCTATCTATCTATCTATCTATCTATATATCTATCTTTACGTCTGTCTGTCTGTTTATTCAATTCTTACTTGAACAGGAAGTGGGTCTTACCCTCACATTAAATTAATTCTGAAGTTTTTAAGTTATTTTTTCCACGTGAACAATGATTTATGATGCCAAAATAGAATATACATATCCTCTTTGGCATATTCGCACTCTGAGTCATAAAAACAATTATATAATTATTGCTGTTGAGGTTGCTGTCATCATCACCATCCACAATCTAGATCGATTGTCATTATGCCAAGAGTTATAAAAAGGAATTTGATTTATTTCATTGTTGTTATATCTTGTTGCAACTATCATAATTTTTTCGACAATTAATGATCGTTTAATTGTTTTATTCAGCCTTTTGTCGTTATTTTTCGTAGTAGTAGTAGTAGTAGTAGTAGTAGTTTTATCAGCCTGGTGCCCATGTAAATAAGTAATTCGCATTCAAGACAGGCAACCTTGATGTGTAACCATGGCAGCGTTCAACGTCTATTCATGCTACTGGTTAGTTCCTCAATCAGTTGAATTGCATGTTGTCCATCCAGTTTTATCAGCCCTTGCGTGCTGACAACCTGATGTTTGACTGATAATGCTTCTTCGTGGCCAATATGTAATTTGGAATTAATTATAGGGTCTCTCAAAATTCCACTTGAACAAAAAAACGTAGTATTGTAATCCTTTGGCAGCAATATTCTATTTTTTTAATTTCATTTTTATTAAATTATCATTAGTTTAGCCAAGCATTTCATGTCATCTGAATTTTTTGTTGCTTTTTATTCCACCTTTAGTTATGCCATCAATCTGTGGCATTTAGTAGATAGTGCAGGATTAATTCCTGGTGGAATGCAAATACACGCTCTTTTTGTCATAGTGTCACTTGGTAAACGAGCAACTTAACTGCTTTAAATCTAGGACAATTTGACAATTTTTACATCTTAAAATTTCTCCTGTTATATGACATGTGAAAAGATCCAGAACTGAAAGTTTTTATGGTTTTATTATCTATAATTTACATAATACGTGATTGCAATACATATGCCGCCTATTAATGTACTACATAAATTGAACGCTTGTATGATGACGAATGTATTAGAAACTATATAACAGGCTTCTATTGAAACCGAAAACTACTTTCATTATAGAAAAGAATATAGAAAAGGGAATCAATTCAATGAATTTGAAGCTTTTAAGGTAAGATTTTGCCTGAAGCATAATAGTAGCCTCTAAGTAAATATTAGACAATAATTTTATATATTTTAATGAGAGAAAAAGTGTATACTCATGTGTACTTACAGAGCTTATAGAGATAAGCTTATAAAGATGCAAATCTTGAAAATAACATTTATAGATTCAACACATGCAGACATGTAGAAGTAGTTATTTATACCTTCTTTCTTGTTTAGGATTGTATTCCTGCTTTCCTTTAAAGTCTACTTCAACTCTGTTCTTTGAATGTATCTGCCTGAGCTTTGAAATTTTATTTACTAATTATTTATTTACATGTTTTTTTTTCCTCCTCAATATAAGTAGACAGGTTCGCCTATCGTCTGGTTCACACTCCTCCTTGGATTTTTGAAAAAGAAAAGAGGTTTATCCTTGGGTTTCCGGTTACCTCTAAGCTTTTTTATTCAGCTTTCACTTTCAGTGACCCATTGCGTTTTAGTGGCATTATGACATTGTTTTGAGCTTATGTATATATATATATATATATATATATATATATATATATATATATATATATATATATATATATATATATATATATATTAAAGCTTAGCGCCCCGAGCAAGGCATGAAGCCACTAGGATGCAGGGGTGTTGCAGAAGATTTGTAGCAAGAGCAGATAGGAGTGATAGAAGAAAGGATGAAGGGAAGGGTAGTGTGTAGATCAAGGTAACTGGAGATGTCGATTGACATTACATTTGAATAATTGGAGATTATAGCTATCAGGGAAACAGTAATTGGGAAGGGTGTTCCACAGGCGAGAGGTGCGAGGTATGAAGCTATTGGAGTACATTTTAAAGTTTCTACAGTGTAAGGGTGAGAGTGGGATGACAGCCTCGTAAGGCGCTTGTATTCATGGAGACTGGGGACCAGGGAAAGCAGCTCATCGGAGCAATTGCCATGAATGTATTTGTAGAAGAGACAGAAAGAGGCGACGGCGCGTCTGTGAGATAGTGGCTGCAGGCGAGACGCCAGATCAGGAGCAAACACATTACATATCCGTCTCTGGATCTTGTCAAGTACTCCGAGGTAAACAGAAGGTGCCCCAGACCATATATGGCAGCAATACTCCATGCAAGGGCGTATGGTCGTTTTGTATATTTGAAGTATCGATTCAGGGGAGAAAAATTTCCTGGCGCGGCACAGAGAGTCAACTTTCCTCGCGGTGGACGATGCAATTGACTCAATGTATTTGTTCCATCTCTTCCCCTGGACAAGAATAGAGGCTCACACCTTGTTTCCTGTCTAAGAAGGGGTTCCCGGTACTCTCTCTCTCTTTCTCTTTCTCTCTCTCTCTCTCTCTCTCTCTCTCTCCCTCTTTTTCTGGCCTCTGTACAAGTGCTGATGTGTTTTCTCCCGTGGCGTGTGCAGTCTGTGGCATTGCCTCTTCATTTTGAGGGTACACGGTTGACAGTTCACTGGTTGCTGTTTCCGACTGGTAGTTAGGAGCCCTAACTCTTGCGTAGCGTCTTGAGCGGCCGCTCTGATCAACAGTTGTATAATACCGGGGTGTTTGTAGTGCCATGTCGCGCATGGAACGGTGTCCCTGCTGTCACCTCCGGTGGGCAACCCTGAGGCCACATTATGATGCTGGCTGTGCCAACTCCTCTCTGCTCATGTTGCGGTCGATAACCGTCTGCTTCTCTTACTTCAGGCCTTCTCATCCTCCAACTTTTACTCCACATGAAGACTAAGGCCTGAAGTACTTCAGGCCTTCTCATCTTCCAGCAATTACTCTACATGAAGACTCAAATGAACCAAAAAAGAAAACCTAAACCAGCCACTCAAAAATCACCTAAACCCTTCAACATTTCGTTCAGCAACATCCGTGGCATAAGAACAAATTTTTGCAATGTGGAATCTTTCCTCACTGCAAACAGCCCGGATATAATGGCCCTGTGTGAGACAAACATTCTCCCGTATATTCTCTCATCTGATCTCTCGATCCCCGGCTACCTTCCTATCCTCAGGAAAGACTCTCTAACCCACATGCACGGCCCTGGTGTCTATGTCAAGGATCATCTCCCCCTGGCCAGAGAAATGTCTCTCGAATCACCAGACCATTCGTACATGTATCTTCGACTATCTCTCCTCAATGCCATAAGCTATCTCTTCTTCCTCTATCGCTCTCCATCCTCTCAAGACTGTGGGATACTCGACAGCATATCGGGCAGCATAGACAAGGCCCTCTCTCTCCACCCGTTTGCTCAAGTATTCGTGTTTGGTGACTTTAACGCCTATCATTCCAAGTGGCTCGAGAATGCTACTACTGACCGGGCTGGCATTCAAACACTTAACTTCTCAATTTCTCAATCCCTCACGCAGATAGTCAACTTCCCCACGCGTTTTGCCCCCAACCTGGCAGATAAAGCCTCCCTTCTAGATCTGTGTTTTACCTCCATCCCCGAATCCTGTAGCGCCACACAGCTCTGCCCTCTTGGTAACTCTGACCATGCCGTGGTATCTGTTAACATTTCCTTCAACTCCACACCCCGCAAAGAACCTCCCATTACTAGAACCTCGTTCTACTACCAACGATCGGATTGAGACTCGTTCCGTGACTTCCTCCGCGATGTCCCCTGGATGTTGTCTTTACACTCCTTGTCCATGAATGTGCTTCTGAGGTCTCATCCTGGGTTAAAGCTGGAATCGACGCTTTCATCCCCTCAAGGAAATTTAAGGTCAAGTTGCACTCCTCCCCTTGGTTCTCCGCTGCTTGCTCAGCCGCCATTGCCCATAGGAACCACTTCTTTCACTTATTTCGTAGCGACATGACGGACTGCAAGTCTTAGCTTCGTTGAGGACATGTTTGCACTCGCTACGAGCGGAGGCAAAGAGACGTCTATTGCAGTCCTCAGAAGCTATATATATATATATAAATATAAATATATATATATATATATATAATATATATATATATATATATGTGTGTGTGCGTGTGTGTGTTTACTGATCAACAAACTCACACACATACGCTAATTAATCTCTAACCACTGTTTTTTAACAAAACTCTGGATTATCGATAGGATAACCCATATCTCTAGTCTAGTAGAATAACGCCAATTTAACCACATCCTACCTAAAATCTACACCAACTTCAGATGCACAAAACTTTACTAATCTATCTCGAAATCGGAAACCCCCGAAACAAAACTGAATAACGTTGAACCCACTCAAGAATTCACACGCCAGGAAGAAATTAACAAAACATTACCATTTATCGGCATGCTGTTAATCTGAAACAAAGAGAAATTAGATTTCAAATTTTATTGAAAACCAACAAATAAAAATGGTTTAATCAATCCCCACTCCCTTCACAACCACAAAAGAAAATCAGGTTTAACCAATAAAGATTCTTAGCTTAGAGCACTCAGAATAAATAGCTCTGCATGAAGAATAAAAGTTCACTGAAAGAAAATGTGCATATAAAATCCATAACATTAAAAAGATAAGTGCTTTTGTCACCAGAATACTATTAGGTTGGTGCAAAAATAATGACGTAATAATGTCGTTTTTTGACGTTAAAAATACGTCAAAAAACGACATTATTACGTCATTATTTTTGCACCAACCTAATAAATTTATAATTCTACCAATTCTCCATCAACAAAACTTTAAAAATATCTGACTGTCCCAGACACTAAACTACTACGTCCAAGATATCAAAGATTTAGCCAGCAAAAAATCCAGAATCGGAAGGTAGAATAAGTAAAATAGTCTGCATTAATTCAATAAGAATTTTGTTCATGTGACTTCTAGAATATTAGCGAGCTCCGTTGGGATAACTCACTAAACTTCTTTGTAATACATAAAAATAAAACAAACAATAACTTTGATTTAAAAACTGGTACGTTAATAAAAAAATAAAAAAACAACAAGCATAACCCATTTACTTAGAATTAATATTAATAAAGGATCACACACGATAAACACATGCCGTAACCAATAATTCTAAAAGCTTTGCTTATAGAAAACTTTATAACCTAATTTTAGACATTTACTCCCACATTTCGTGATATTCGCTATGCAACGAAACCCCCGCCAAAGCAACGCACTTTCCATACAAACAAAAATTTTAAATATGTAAAACAATCGAAATAATAATAATAATAAATTTAATCAACACACGACATACAAATTTCTATCATACTTCGAACATTTCTCAGTGCACATGCAATTTTAAATAATAAAATCAATGAAATAATCACAATAAAATATTAGTTCAAAATTTATAATAATAAAAATTAAATCCACGCTTAAGCATACGTACGGAAGCCATAAGGCAGTCACAGTAAGCCCACTAGAAATTTGATACCAACGTATACACATACTAACGCAACATGATAATCACTTGACATCTTCCCAAAACAACAAACGGACAACAACAAAACAACATTAAAAAATCGAGACAATCGCAAACATTTGCAGATTAGTTTTAATCTAATATTTCTCATTAAGCCGCCGACATTCATCATAGTTGTCATGGTACCAATTATTTATTGGTTGCATGATAAATATACACCAGTATAAGCATTACATTACGCTACCATTTCTGGAATTAGACACACAGACATACACAGACGCACACACAGAAACCACGATAAACGCTGTATGCCCACGAAACGCGACATACATACTAACACTCCAAAATGAACACGTGACATCTACCCAACCAATCAAAACAATATAAATTCAAAATACCAAATCTCAGCATTCCCTCAGCGTAAATAAAATAGCAAAACATGCCAAATATATAAATATTTTCCAAGTTGTTACTTATTGAACCAGTAATCCATATTTCCAATTAATATATATATATATATATATATATATATATATATATATATATATATATATATATATATATATATATATATATATATATCAAAAAGAAGAGAGAAACCGCAAACGTTTTTGGTTGTAATGTGGATTTTTTAAAAATATATTATGCTGCATAATTTTGCTACACGAGTTGCCGGTATCGCAATCTTCATCAGGCAAAGAGTGGATATTTCCACATATTTGCTTTTTTCTTTTTTGCCAATATGTGCATATATATTAGTATGCGTATGTATACGCGCACTCCCTCTCCATACACACATACTGTTTATTATACACACACACACACACACACACAAGACTGCTCACGGGCACACACGCGAGCCCTACACAACATAGGATATGCGCCTGTGTTTGTATGTGTGTATGTATGTGTGTGTGTATATATATGTATATGTGTATACTAATTCCTTATAATAAGACTGTATGTATGTATGGAGAGGGAATATCCGTATATATACGTATGCTGACAAAAACACAAGAAAATGGAAATAGATCTGAGAACACACAGGGGTCATTAAAAGATAAGAATACAGACATCTTTCCCCCCACTTTCTCGGACCAATCTTAACCTTTTTCACTTTTAGTTAAAGGAAGACATTTGGGTCACTAACACAGTAAAACCTGCAAGTAAGAGGCTGTGCCATGGGCACCGTTGCAGCTCCATTATATGCTACAATCTTCATGGGAAAATTTGAGTAGACCCATATCTATCCCCTCATTGGTAGCGACTGCGTATTCTATGCAAGATATATCGATGATATATTCTTTGTATACACGGGCAGTGACGACAAACTTATCCAATTCCTTATGGCCCTAAACACAGTGCACGACTCAATTAAGTTTGACTATGAAAATTCTACAAAATTGGTAACATTTTTAGACACCCGCATTTACATAGATGAAAACAGGAAACTACAAACGACACTACACACTAAAATCACCGACATCCACAACTATCTACACTTTAAGTCTTCCCACCCTAAACACCTCTAGAACCTTCCCTATTCACAAGCACTTAGACTCAAAAGGATATGTTCTAACAATGAAGAAATAAATACACCCCAAATCTGGATCATCAATTCACTAGACGTGGCTATAAACAACACCTAATCAGAGAACAAATAAATAAAGCAATTTTCACACCTAAGGAAGACAACCTATTGCACAAGATTAAAAATAAACCCAGCAGCATCCCTCTAGTAACAACTTTTAACCCCACTCTGCCTCCACTATATCAAATAATCAAAAGTCGCTCGGAAATATTACATCTCAAACCAGACCTAAAAGATTTTTGAGGACCCCAGCCTTGAGTTTGAAGAATACATATATATATGTGTGTGTGTGTGCGTGCTAATGTAGTTATTCCACCCCGAAATTTTATTTTCTTAAACTTAATAATGCCCAATTTCATTTCATTACCTTTGTCTACTGTCGTGCTGTTAAAAAATGCATTTCATGAATTTATAATAAATAAGGGAAGATCAATATTATGAGTTACTTTATTTCCATAATGATGATTTTCGCATCAGTATTCGACTCTCTAAACTAATATGCCGAAGTCCCCTTTGTATTAATCAATGGTAATAAACATTTTCTTTAACGTTCGACAAAGTTTCTGCACATCAACTGGTATTTTCAATCGTTCTTCTATGAAATGTTTTTCCAGATCTTTCAGATTCGATAGATTTGCTTTTATCAACAGCAATGTACCACAAATGCTCCATTGAATTTATGTTTTTTTTTTCTAAAAACATGCTGAGATGATTTTCAATGTATCGAATTGCTGTCATGTTGGAAGATGATCTTACCAAAGAATAGCAGAGAGGGTAAAAGATTCATCGAAAGAATAAACTGATATAAAATAAGCGAACTCATTCCGTTTTCAGCTCTGGTGAATATTCCAATGCCGACTGCGCTAAAGCAACCCTATAAAATGTTGTGGACCTCATAATGCCTAACTGATGAAATGGAATTTTTAAATCCTGCCTCGTGTGTTCTTTTTGTCTCTCAGTGGAATGTCGGGGATAGATATGGGTCTCCTCAAATTTTCCCATGAAGATTGTCCTTAAAGTGCGATTTCCATTTCATCTGATCAATCACATAATTAATCTATTCCACTAATCATGTAACTGATCTCAAAACGTGATCAGTCACATGACAGACAAATCATATATCCTTGAGTTTCTTCTTTCTTGAAACCTCTCCATGAAATCCTCGTTGATTATGCTTTCTGCAAATTATTGAAACGTACATCTGTTCCAGGGTTTTTAAGGTCTGTGTAGAAATATTTTATGAGTGAAACTTCCAAGCCGATTCCGAAAGAAATGTTATGGTATCAATTTTTCCCATTTAATTAAGCAATGTTAAGCATCTTTGGAAATTTCTTACGGCCGTCCCAGGTTCAATTAATTTCTTTTTCATGTCCTTGAATGTTCTTTGGCTTTAGGATCAGATTTTCTACATATTTGAATATTCATGCAACTTGCCCAATTTAATAAAGTTTAAAAAAAATAATACATGAGGCAATATTCAAACACATATCAACATGAAGAAATCTCATTTACTTGCCACAAACGAGAAAAGGAGATCGATTTGAACTTTTAGGTTTGACCTATTTTAAGCAGATATTAGTAGACTAAAATAACTTCATAACGCATACATATAACTAAACTTAAAATTGATGTTTTTATTAATAGATGATTAGGCAGGTAATCTTTTGGGTCAGTTAGAACAGGAACAAATTGGATTCATTACATTTCCCTCAAAAGAAACCAACCAATCTCTCAACTGATCTGTCTTTACTGCAAAACATGGCGATTGGCACTTGGTCAATATTCGTCTGGTTCTCTTGTAATACAGCCGATATGAGTAGATACTTTTCATGGAAACATGAGCATATATTGAATTATTAAACTTCGCGAATCCCTATTCGCTCATTGAATTGTTATTTGGCGCAATTGTGATCTATTTTAAATATTCAATGAACCTATGCCGACTGATATTAATAGAACAATGGACTAAGAAGCGAACAAATATTTTTAGCCTTCATGCAATCGATTTGTTGATCTATTGATTTGTCTTTCAGTTTACTTGTCAACTTTAACCGTTTGTCTGACTTTGTTTAGGAATCTCTCTCTCTCTCTCTCTCTCAATCTCTCTCTCCCTCTCCCTCTTACACACATACACACGCACATACACATGCAAAATAAGTCGTGGTATACAATTTTTTTCTTTTTTTATAATGTGTTGTTTAAGTGTAATTTATTAAGAAGAGTTTAAAGTAAGAGTTATATATATATATATATATATATATATATATATATATATATATATATATATATATATATATATATATATATATATATATATAAGAACATTTAATGCATTCTATTTATTAAAGTAATTATATAGTGCATGAATAATTCTGATCTATTTATATTTAAACGTAACATTTCTCTGGGTTTTTTTTTTACGAAAGTGGTCATAATTTTCGAAATCCTCAATTAGTCCACTGAAGTCAAACGACAATGCTAATACCATCAAAGGACCAGAAGAAATACTTCAACAATAGGAAGAGCATTTCACAAATATATTTGATAATCCTTCTTCTGTCGATTGCAGCATTATAGAGAGCCGGCCACAGTGTGACATTGTAAACCATATGGAGCTGTAATGTTGATCATTTTTGACTAGTGGTTCATTATCGCCGATTTCTTTATCTATTATTATTTATATTCAAAGATTATTTTAATAACATTTGGTGTGAATTTTATTCCTTTACATTTTCTTATTTATTAATTGTAAATTTAATAATTTTCAATTATGTTGGAAAAGCGTTCACATTTATAACGTTATTTTGTTTTGTTTACTAATAGTCCATTTGTTTTGTTATCCATCTTTCAAATATTTTAAAAACAACAACAACAGCAATAATAATAATAATAATCATAAATATTCACATATATTTTATAATAATTTTATATTATAGTATATATAGCAAATTAGCACATTTGATGACGAACTGTTCACTCCGATATCCAATGTAAAATATGTATATGTCATGCGTTTAGGTGGCAGTGGGTAGAAGTAGTACCTTTGTTACTCGGCTGCTGCAACTTATTATTAAGGTGAACTGGCAACACTGGTCTGCACCCATCCCTAAATCTCCACGCACTAAATCACGTGGGAGGAGTGTTTGCACTGCACTACTAAGCGGACGATCTGCACAAGCGGACAAAGGATAGACAATGGATTCAACGACCAAGTGCACAGACCGAAGGCGATACGCATCATGTGGTTTCGGCTGTCAACCAAGGACTTGGAGAGGAGATGGGCACCGTCAAGTTATCTACAAGCCCGCAGAAAGGATTATATATATGTATATGTGTACATATGTATGTATATGGGTAGATGGGGCTCTTTAGTCATGTTTATGTCACCTCATCTAAGATGGAAACTGTGACTGAAACGATTACTGATCATCTCGCTTTTGTCACCAGGTCATAATCGTGTTGTACAAGCGTTTGTCACTATAATCAAGTGAAATACAAATGCCCTTTTGCGACATCTCTCATTATATTTGTACATCTCAACCAAAAGTCCATGGTAATGCATGAAGGTCAACGTGCGTAGACTTAACCAGTTGGAATCACACAGCCACAAATCTGCATATTGGCAGCGAGAGTCTTATCCTAATAAGGCTGTGTGTTTTCATTTTGACAGGGAGGTGGAGGCTTTTGCGACTGAGAATCCCTATTCAAGAGGAGCACTGCTCGCCCAAATACATGGGAAGGTGCTAGAAATAATTGTCTGTCATCTCAACACCGGTTAGTCTTCTGCGGCTAACGGTGGTTCACTAAAAACAGGAAGAACAATAATAATATTAATGGACACCAGAAAATGTACGCAGAGGATCGGTTCAGACTAAACATTTGTTGCTGGAATCTCAGAACTCTCTTAGACAGAACCTCGTCCTTTCAGAGCGTACAAACGAACTTCAGCGACTGGATATGGACATAGGAGCTCTGACAGAGACACAATTGGCTGGAGAGGATCAGTTAACCGAGGTATCATCAGGCTTCACGATTTTCTTGGTAGGTAAACCCAGAGCCGAACGGAGAGAGGGCGGTGTTGGCTTTTCCATCAGAACATTTCTTCTTGATCGCGTCGAATTTCTTTCTAGTGTGAATGATAGAATTATGAAGATGCGGATCTTGTCCATCTATGCACCAAACCTACAGGCCAGCGAGGAAGTCCTCGATTCATTCTACGAGTGCCTTCGCTCTACTATAACAACCACGCCTGCTGACGAGAAATTGCTGATCCTTGGAGATTATAATACCCGTGTAGGCAAAGATTGCTAAAGTTGGTACGCTATTGGCCCTTTCGGCATTGGTAAAATGAATACAAGCGGATTGAGGCTGATCGAACTTTGTTCAGAACTTGATTTAATCATCTGCAACACGTTTTTCCATCAAAAGATTAAGCACAAAGCTACGTGATTTCACCCGAGATCCAAGCATGGTCACATGATCACTCCTAAACGAGATGTGTTTTATGTGATGTGTGATGTGTGTTCGGTGCGTGTAATGCATAATGCAGAATGTGGAACTGACCACCACTTGATGCGTGGAAAATTCAAGCTGCGTATTCGTAAGGGAATTCGTATGGTTGGAATGAAAGCATCGAAACGAATTGATGTGACCCAATGAAAGCAAACGGATATATGGGCAACCGTGATGGAAAAATTTGATAGACTTGACTTCGACGGTACCTGGAAGAACTTTAGAGGCCAGATGTATCCAGTAGGGTACGATGTACTTGGTTTCAGAATCAGGAAACACAAGGATTGGTTTGATGACAACAGAATTCACATCAACTAGCTATTGGAAACCAAGCACACTCTATATTAAAAGCTACTTAGCCAGAATTTTGAAAAGCAACCAGAAGGTGATAAAGCTTACAAGGACCACCAGTTAAGCCTACAACGTGCACTACGCCAAATGAAAAATGATTGACAGAGGAACAGGGCCTCTGATATTCAACAAACCTTCAACACTAAAGATTCCAAATAGTTCTATACATTAATACGTCAAGTCTTTGGACCACAAACATCCTCAATTAGTCCACTGAAGTCAAACGACAATGCTAATACCATCAAAGGACCAGAAGAAATACTTCAACAATAGGAAGAGCATTTCACAAATATATTTGATAATCCTTCTTCTGTCGATTGCAGCATTATAGAGAGCCGGCCACAGTGTGACATTGTAAACCATATGGATCATCAACCTACTTTTCACAAAGTCAGACAGGCAATCAAACAAATTAACTCTGGTAAAACACCTGGTCTAGATGGCATTCTGGTAAACTTACTGAAGGGTGGAAGTCAGAACATAACGGAAATGATAACTAATCTCATTATCGATTGTTGGAATGGGATCCCAGTCCCACATGACTGATGTTATCCTGCTCTCCCTATAAAAAGGGAAAGGTGAAAAATCGATATGTGGTAACTATCAAGGTTTAAATTTTTTAGAGGGAAGGTTTTCGCGAGAATATTACTTAATAGGCTGGAAGAAGATATCTGTAGCCCAGAATCACAGAGTGGTTTTAAGGGTGGAAAAGTGACAATTGACATAATCTTCTCTGCACGACAGATTCAAGAGAAATGAATTTAGCAGAGCATATCCCTCTATCAGGTATTTGTAGATTTGACGAATTCTTTCGACACGATTAGTATGGATGCTCTTTGTATAGAACTCGGAAAAGTAGGATGTCCACCAGGTTTAGGAAAATGGTCAAGCAGCTGCACAAGAACATGAGAGGCCATGTTACTTTCAATGGACAATTTTCAGGGGAAATCCCAATTGACAATGGCGTAAAGCAGAGCGATATCCCTACTGCCACGCTTTTCTCTATCTTTTTTGCTGCTCTACTTGCGAATGCTTTCCAAGATTGTGATGAAGGCATCCATTTACAATTCAGAACCACTGGAGGGGTTTTCGATCTGAGAAGGCTCAATTCCAAGTCGAAAAATTCCCAAGCTTTGATTAGAGAGCCACTCTATGCAGATGACGCTGACTTCTTAGCTCATGCAGTAGCTCGTTTGCAGCATATTATGAAACATTTCTCATCCTCAATCACAGCATTTGGTCTAACGTTAATCCCCACAAAAATCAAGGTAATGCTTACTCGTGTCCTCGGAGAGCCATATGTCGAGGCCAACATCTTTGTTCATGGAATAAGATTAGCGGGTAGTTGAGAAGTTCGTTTAGCTTGGCAGCACAATTACAAAAGATGGCTCACTGGATGCTGAAATATATCTACTCATCAAGAAGGCCTCTGTGGCTTTCGATATGCTGGAAAGAAGAGAATGGGCTGCTCGTGACATTACCAACCATACCAAGGAATGTATTCTGACAGTGAGAGGTGGGGAGAAAACTTGATTAGGCGGTCATCATATGTGAAGATGCGGTGGATCATCATCATCGTCATCGTCGTCGTCATCATCAACATGTGTATGTTCGTGTGTATGTATGCATTCTTTTGTGTTTAAATAAAACATTATGAATCGTTTATAATTTTAGACGAGTCTTTATTAAGCGTTAATCACAAATAATTATCAAGATCGTTAAATCTTAAACAGACGCTGAAAATGATCTTTATCTGCCTGATTCGTTGAATGGCTCTTCAGATGCTGATGAATTTCAATATATAATGATACTTACCTTCAAAATGGCGAAGTTGCTTTTCGGAAGCTTTCAAAGCTACTCTTTTCGGTGACACAGTTATTATATCACGCATCATGAGAAAATTTCACAAGTGTTTGTAAAATCTCTGATAGTTCACTTTGAATTATATCACTTAAAAGTTGGATGGCTTTTAGACAGACATTCACCGACGATCAAGTTTTCAGTTTCCAATTTTTTCGTATGTACACAACTATGTAGACGGTTTCGCTTGTTTAAAAGCAGGCGCAAGTCGCTGCCGAATTTGGATATATTTCTTACAAAAAAAAGCATGAATATGCTCTTCTTACTAAATTACTGCACAGAATTTATTGAATAAAAGAAAAAATAATGAAAATATATTCTGCAGCAGAGAAACATCTTCCGAAACACGAAATCCTTGTCATTTGATTGTTTTGTTCAATTCCGAAAGAAGGAGGAATATTTCATGTTCCCCCCCCCCTTATACTTTCTGCTTAGGCACTGAGGAACTTACGGAAATCGACATTCCGAAAATTTTGAGTACTTGGACATTTTCGAAATAGATATAATGGATGGGCAGTGTCATATTCGAAGTCTTCTCCAAGTGCCAAAACTGTTATTAGTCACTCAACTTTTGCGCTAAATAAAATAGTAACTAATTTTTTTTATCTTACCCTCAGTTCAGGAGATTTATTTTAGAATTAAAATGTTACTCTTGAGCTGTATATTAAGAGATTTAAGATACGTTATTGTATTTACTTAAATATTTACTGGGTGAAAGTGATATTCCATTAACCGTGTCAGTATTAATAGATCTATTTTGTACATCACATTAATATTATTTTAGTTGAGTACAAAATGATGATTTAAATGTTTCAGATTTATCCGATATTCGAACAATTTTGAATGAAAAGCGAAAAAGAAGGTAATTCCATGTGTATTTTTTTTATTTTTGATTTGTATTTTTTTTTCATTTTTGAAGATGCCTTATTTTTGTCATAATTAGAACTTGTCAGTGCGTTAAGAAATCAATAGCTTGATAAGCAATATTAAAATACATTGACCTGATAGTCCCGAATATCACTTACGTGTTGATTTTTTTAAAGAAAATGTATTTACCATTCTGTATATTTATGTAGATATGTACGGGTGACTTTTGACCTATTAATTTTATTTACAGTTATTAGACGCATATGACTTCTTGCTGCAAGTTAAATACACCGGGAAATTCTGCACACTCTTCTTATTCTGCATTCTTAATATTGATTATCTGTTGTATTGACTTCTTTGAAATTCAGATTATTGCACTTTTTGGATTTTAGAACAAAGAAAAAGAGAAAGTGATCAAGATAAAAGATTATGTCAATAAAGAATGACAATTGTTTCTGTTTCATGTAATAAAAATCTATTCAGTGACTTTGATTAGAAAATGGAGAACTTTATAACTTTATAACGTGACATTTCAACAGAAAGTGAACGAATAAAGAAAAGAATGCGCTTAGAAAAACAACAGAAGCCAGAAAATAATTTCAAGAGGGAATAAATGTAGATGAAGAAAAATTAAAATAAAATTGATAAAAAGAAAAAAACAGACGTCGATAATTCTTGTCACCTCGATAATTTAAATGGCAGTAACAATTTAAAAGTACGCTAATGAATGTCAATAAAATAATTACCCTCATCTATGGGTTAATTAAATAATTTTCATTATCACCAAAAGATTATGTCGCCGTAAAAAACATCTAGGAATCAATCAATTCTTAATATTAACCGGATATGTGCTTATACCAGGATTACCATATGATCAATTGTCTGATAATTATGTATTATTTAAGATGTAACGTTTTGAGATCCAATGTGAATAGAAGTATAAAGATGGTACTATAAGATCATAAATGTTCAAAGAACAAATTCATTTGGTAATAATAACTGAGATTCTAACAAAAGAGGCATTGACATTCGGATGATTACGTGACAGTAATCTTACAGGAAGATATTGGTCTTTCTATCAAATCAAACGCTGAATATTAACTTTTTAAAGGCAGAATCTTTACAAACAACTGCACTCCTGCGATGATGTTCTACATTTATCATTCCTTTACGTCTATGTTTAAATTCGCAATAACGACTCTATTTGATTCCAGATATTTGAGTTGGCCTCTCGCTTACGCATAGACTTAGTAATTTCTACTTATACACTTAATACGCTTTTCTTTTGTGTTCTATTAATTTATTAAATTAGTGGACAATATGTTTTCACTCTAAATGCAATTAGAGTAAAAAACATTTTGTCTACTAATTTTCATTCTAAAATTCTGCCAAACGGTTAAATTTCTCGTCCTTTCTTCACAATTTCTTTTAATATTACATTTTGATAAACATTTTAATTTGCCTTTGAACAGACTAGAATTGTTATTTTTCATCTGTTTCAAGATAGATCCCATAGAAATTCTTTTTTTTTCTTTTCATGAAGGTCATAGACTTGTGTACTACGGCAATCAATAATTAAGCCTTTTGTTTTAAGAGCACCTTAACTGAACATTGTTTGTTGGAATATAGTTTTTTAACCTTCTATGGCTGTAAATATCCTAAAATGATAGCCGAGGGGAAGGAGTATGTGTTCTGATTAATCAGTTATTGGTAGTTTCTTTTTTTACCTTTGTACAATTATTATATTCGGTACTTTTGATTAAATACAAAAATTGATTTGTCGCCAAAATAAATTTAGCATTTAAAAGCTTTTTTAACATTATTAGGAAAACCAATGTATTTCATTTTCCACCAAACATCTTTCTTCTCATTTCATGTGCTTTGCCACAATATTCTGCTTATTTCAACTGTTTTTTTACCGTTTTCTAATTGTCTTTCGAAACTTTGTTTTTAATTAGACTTAAAATTATACAGTGTTTTTTTCTTTAACTCTCTAAATAAAATCACTTGGCATTTCAAAAGATTGTTCCGAAAATATGAATAGTTTGGAAGGATCACAAGAAAGAACAGTAAAATGAAAATAAATATGTGATTGTTCCAACTGTTGAAGAAACATTACCAACAAACAAAGAATTCTAGCTTAAAGTACTAGCCATATCGTTGTGTTTCTAAATAGAAATGTTGCAATTCGGTATAAAAAAAAAGTAACTACTGTACCATTCAAATATTTATTTCTCATTTTGTTAGAAACAATGTTCTAATATTAATCTTCCTGTAAGGCAGTTAAAACTGGACAATTTCCTCACAGGTGAACAGGAAACTTGAGGCAGCAGGCATAGGCAAAAGCATGTTAGCAACGAAAACGTTTTAAGGAAAATGGGAAGGAAAAATCACTTCTGCTTAGAACCAAAGAGACAGTTTAAATTTCTGGGACGCATAATGAAGAAAGAAGTGAAGAATTTGACATTTGCAAGACCTATGGAAGACATGGGGCATAAGAAAACAGAGAGCAGTACACTTAATGGACTTATGTAAATGGGTGATAGAACATGAAGATGGAGTGATAGTAAGGGAAAAACATTGATTAAAGCAACGGAAATTGTACGTTATAGAAAGCGATGATCGTCCAGGTCTCATATAAAAACGTAAGAATAGAGATATTGCTTGCGATGATGATAGTGATAGTATTGGTGATGCTTGACTGCATTATTATATTTCAAGAATTTGTATTTCGACAGCAAATTTCTGATAATTCTCACTGAATATAGAAAACACATCCAAATGACCGTGATATAGTAGCAGGTTTTGATAAAAGGATTGCATGGCCTTGCACTTAGAAATACATTGTGAGTGTTTACAAAAAATGTAGGTATGACTATCAAATCCTTGGAACTTAAAAAACGAAAACATCTCACGGTCATAATGCTCCGTGCGTCAGCTTCTCGGAGACATGCTCAAATTGTTATGATCAGGTGGCTAAAAAACAATTTGTAATATTGAAAAGTATATTTACTTTTTTACCGTTTCCTATAATTTTATCTACAGTTTCCTATGCATTCAATAGAAGTTAAAACAAATTATAAGAATTTGTTATATTTCATAAAGCTATAGAATGTTTTCAGTAAATAAAAATAGTCAAACTGTGAATTAAACCAGCTAGAGTCATTGATCGTTTACAGACCTGTCAATTTCGTTTCATAATAAATTCACCTTCATCCATGCAAAAATGATTCAGGGACTGAGTTTCGTTTTTCCTAATAATGTATGTATTTCTAATAGCGACAAAGAAATTTTAATTTTGCAATTTTATTAATGAATTTAATTTGTGCAACAGTGTTTTTCTTATATTTTTTTTTAATTCTTTGAATAATGAAATTAATGTAATTAAATTAAGGAGATGTGCTTTTAATGCTGGAAGAACATGTGTTAGCAGAACGAATAAATACTGAATTTTTTTCTGCACGTAGTTTCACTTTGTAAACATCAAACAATGTTTTAGTCTTCCAACAGACGATGCAATATGTTCGTGAATTACGATATTTTGAAATACTCCACGGAATAGCCATAACGGGAAAAGTTTTGTAGATTATATGGTAAATTATACAATTTCTATAGAAGAGACTTTGTAAGTTTTTTTAAGGTATTCGTCAGTATCATTAACAACTGCTTACAAATATGTAACTAATCATGTTACATCATTTCCTTTATTTCAAATACATTTCTACTACAAAACTATTTAATTTTAGAAGTATTTTATTTTTAACCTAATATTTAATACAATTTATCTCTGTACCATAGTAGGGCCTTCTATCAGTTTCAGACAACAAAATAGACTTATTGGTGCGACATTATAAAGTTGGGCCAATGAAAACATCTTTAATAATTTTTAAACATATGAATTGTTTACTTTTCTGTACTTCCATTGCATAGTTGTATAGGGGAAAAACTCCAAGATTTTATAACATTTTATTTTTGTTTTTGAATTATATAAAAGCACATTAAATAAAGAAACACTTTGTTTCGAATTTTATTTGATTTTTCACAGTAAGTGTTCAAAGCTTTTCATTTAAAATTTCATAGCTATGAGAAAACTTAACATGTGATTTATTGTATATATTAAGATGATAAATAATAATAATAATAATAATAATAATAATAATAATAATAATAATTATTATTATTATTATTATTATTATTATTATTATTATTATTATTATTTCTCTTATTATTGTTTACAGGATTTGTGTATATAGAATGCAATTGCAGACAGGAATACAAAGGTTAAACCATCGAAATCTAAAATTTAAGGTGGAGGGCCAACGAAACAAAATAGTCATTGAAGAGGGCATAATTGATCATATTTAGAAAGAAAAAGGTGATCATGAACACATATGAAATGAAATGAAGCTAAACACTAAAGGATAAGACGTTTGAAATAATCAGCGAAGATATTGTCTCTTAGGTGTAGAAAATCTCCTCAATAGACCCAGCTGAGAACCTATGTTTAAGAAAGAAAGGATATTCAGCAAAAACTCTTCAATCAGGACGCGCATACACATACAGATATTAGTTACAAGGATCAAAATTAGACTACTAGCTTCTACAATGAATACATAGCCGAGTGAATTAGCGTTGTAAATTCAATTTCTGTTTAGCAGACTTAAATGTTACATGTTCTGTTTCAGTGGAAAAAATGGACAAGTCACACAAAAATGAATAAGACTGATGAGTTTTAACTGTTATATGAGTTATCTCCCCTAAACACGGCAAGTGGGATGAGAAGAAACTACCCGCGATGTCTCACTTCAAAATTCCAATAATAAAGCATATGAATTGACTTAATATATCATGGGATGAGCGAATAAAATGATGTTGCACATTTCAGCAGAGATTATACTTCCAAAATATCAAAGCTTTAAATTTATATACTCATATTTTATACCTGACTATCAAATCAACAAAGATAAATCGGTTGTTCTTTCTGCTTTTATATTAAAAACAAATTATAGAGCCTTCAATTTCTGTTACCTACCAAAGAGTCAGTACCTATATATATGCAGATATATTAAACTGTTAATGACACAGCTACATACAGTGACGGCTGTAATCGGCAGCTTCTAAATTTAAGTGCGCGTGAAATAATCAGTGTTCATGCCAATAAGAAACAGCAAAGCCAGAACACCGCTAATATGGCCCCTATCTATAATTAATATATATTAAATGCTTATCGGCATTTCAGCTGAAAATAGCTTCTGTTTTATTCGAGTATTACGTCAGATAAGTGTTGAGATTGGTCTTTTGACGGTCGATTCTTGTTGATCATTGATTGAAGAGCACAAGGGAGGCAAAGTGGGTTCCATTCTTCCGAGGAAGAGATCATAATTAAAAGATTGCCAAGCGAAGAGACACTTTTAAAAGTAGCGTAATTTTTCTCCTTTTCATTTTTTGGCATTCACCCAAGATGTAGAAGCTTAATATCATCAACATCATCATTACAGTAGTAGCACTAGCAGTAGAATGAATATTAATCCTTGGCAAATTAACTGCAAGTCACGTGACAGTAAATAACCGTATATCATCGGTACCATTTTCAATTTTATTCCGTTCTAATATTTCTGTGTTTATCTGTACAAATGCTACAGCATTTTTTCCAATTTCAGATGTGATCAAAACAGAAATTAAAGGGATAAACTAGGTCTACATTTTTGTAAACCCTCTTTATCTTTGTAGACTATCACTGCAGACTATACGTGGAATGACTTTCAGTTCCACTTTTTAGTGCACCCAAGTAGAATCTACTGTGGATGATGACCTGGTACTAATTGTAAGATGTCAAAAATTGAACCTCCTGGAAATAACGATCAGATCTTTTTGTAGACTATCATTGCACAATATATTTAGGATAACTTTCATTTCTTTTTGTTGGCCATTAAAGTAGAACCACCTGGGAATAAAGACTAAATCTTTTTCGCAGAAACTGAAACCATAGGCTATTAAGAATAATAAACAGTTTCGTTGTAATTTATCAAAGTACTATCTACTGGGAATGAGGATCAGGTCATTTTTGTAGGCCATCATCGTCTATTGGGAATAATAATTTGGAACTTTTTGTAGAGAATGGAAGAACAGCCCACTGGAAATAACGTGTATGTTCTTCTTATTGTAGTAGACCATTAAAGCAGAACTTTCTGAGGATAACGACAGGTTCTATATTTTCTAAGCCTTCAAAACTGTATTTGTACTGGGACTAAAGATCAGGCCATCAAATACTGGAAAATTAGGATAGTTTTTTCGAAGGTTAAAGCACATCATACTGGAATTAATAAATCCTTTTTGGACCATAAGAGCAGCAACTAATATGAATGATGGCCATATACCTTTTTGTAAAAGTTGACATAAACTACTGGAAATGACGACCGACTTCATCTTATTGTTTATCAAAAAAAAAACATCCGCATGTGGATAAAATCTGCAATTTCAGCCCCGAGGTTTATTGGCTATTTTATTAGATTTTGATTTTCATGAGTTAATCTAGTGGAAGAAAACCACATGTCTCTGGAGTACCCAGAAATTAACGATAGATCTCATTCAGACATTAAAAGCTGTTTTATATCGCGTGTGCCAAGTGTAAGTGTAATTAATGTTCAATTAAATTTTCTTCCAATTTCTTAAAATTACATCTAAGCACATTGTTATAACGTGCCGTAGCGCTTATAATATAATTAATGTTTCAGCCATTTGCCGTGACAACTGTATTTTTTACCTCTGACCTTGACCTCTTTATTTACAGTTATTGACTAATTCATAAAGTCACCAGGGGTATACTATTTATTCCACAACATCCGAAATTTTGAGATTAATACATTTTATAAATATTTCATTTTTATTAGTATTAGTATTTCCCCTTCTCTTTCTGGAGAGTTCGCCAACGTACTTGACTTTGCAGCGTTTCCGCGTACTTTGGTAGCTTTCTTTTTCTGTAGCTTCCACGACTTGTTGTGCTGGTGGTGCATCGAAAACGTCATATTGCACTTTTATCGGTTCTTCCAATGTTTCAGGTCATCCATTGATTGACCTCTTTTTCAACTGATTATGGTGTCTTTTATGTTCAAATCTTTTCCCTTTTAACATGTAAATCAACTTCTCGATTCTTGCTATTATGCCGTCTTCCCACATTTCTTTGCAATAATTATATTCTCTAAAAAACACTTTATCGCCAAACTTGTAACTTTTGGTGTCGTTTTTGTTATTTGTTCATGTTTTTCGACTTGGTACTAACTTGTCCAACACCGATTTATCTTTCTAGCAAATAATATTTCCACTGTCGATATGACTGAGGGCGTATTGGAGTTAGGTGCTACACGGTAAACTCTCAGAAATTTTGAAGTACTTTCTCATTTACTTTCTCAAGACTTACTTTCTTCAACGCTCTTTTGAAAGTTCCTACTAACCGTTCCTTTTTTTCCGTTCGACCTTGGGTGATACGGCGAAGTCGTAATATGTTCAATGGAGAATATCTCACGAAAGTCTTCGAATTCTTTTCCCATGAATTGCGTTCCGTCATCAGAGACTATAGTATCAGTATGCCATATCTCACAAACAGTTCATTCAAGAATTTCACTATTCCTGAAGATGTTGGATTTTTGCACTTATAAAATTTCCGGTCATTTAGTGAAACTATCAACTGCCACAAGATAATGTGATCTATTCATAGGACCTGCAAAATCTATATGCAGTCTTGACCACGGTGTGTCTGTCTTTGACGACAGTTCTATCTTTGTGATAGGTAGATTTTCTGCCAGAGCCCAATTTCTTCAAGCTTTCACTATTTTTTCAATATCGTCGTCTATTTTGGTCCAATATACGAAACTTCTCATCAAAGCTTTTATTCTTAAAATACCAGGACGTCCGATATGAAAAATCTTTCAATATTCACTTCTGTAACAAACTAGGTATTTTGCCTGAATATTACTGCACCGTAGCATAGCAAGTTAATGTTTATGGTTGAATTTCGTTCTTTGCTTTCATTTTACCGCCATTATATTTCCAATACCGTACTCACTAGCATCTGTAGCCACTACAATTTCTGCTTTTGGTTCGTAGTGTGCTAATAATAAATCTGACGTATGTCTTTTTTTTATTTCGACAAATTCCTTCTGGCAGGTTTCATTTCAGTTTCACTTTACTCCTTTTTAAAGTAGATCGTTCAGTGCATCATTGATAGTAATTAGCCAGTCCTAGAAAAGCTTGTAACATAATCAAGTTTATTGGTGGAGTCATATTTATTAATTGCACTTACCCTCCGCGGATCTGGTTGTAGACCATTTTCTTCAATAATTTGTCTAAAGTATTTAATTTTTTGCAAAACCAATTCGCATTTTTCTTCACTGAGCTTGGATCCGCCCTCTTTTAGTTTTCCAAAATTGTTTTCCCATGCCCAACATGTTCCTTAGATACATTTTTGATTAAAATTTCGTCCAGATATGCCACTGTGATATTGCAATACACACGCATGTTATTATCCATAGCTTATTGAAAAATAGCTGGTGCCATCATTGTACCAAAAGGAAGTCAATTAAACTTATATAATCCTCTGTGCGTATTTATGGTAGTTAATTCTGAACATTCATTTTCAATCTGAATTTGTAAATACGCTTCAGAGAGATCCAGCTTTGAAAATATTCTTCCGTCTTTTAACTTCGATAAAAACCTCTGGACTTAGTAATTGGTTGTTATGAGTTTCTAAACAACCACTTAATCCTGTTGAGAAATCCACGCAAATACGAATTTTATTATTTGTTTTCTTTACATACACAGCTGGTGAATTCCATTTTGAAAGGTTCATTTTTCTATTACACCATTTTTTTCGAGTCTGTGCAACCCTTCGTTGACTTGTTCTAATGCTGCGAATGGTAGGCTCCGTTTCTATTTAAATACTGGCGACAAACCTCTTTTACTTGAAAATCCACTTGATTTGTGAACACTGACCCAGAACATTTGGAAAACGCTTTTTTTTTTAATTCTTTCGTCAGATTTCAGATCTGACTTTTTAAATTGGTCGCTTGTCCACTTACGTTTTTACATTAAGCGTTTATCGGCAAATTCAAATAGTTCCATCCAGTCAGTATCATGTTTCTTTAATACATAAGCTTTAGTTTTTACATGCTTATTATGGAATTTCTCAAAAAAATAATTTCTCACCAGAAACTGAAATCGCGACTTTGGAAGTCCTTTTCAATAAAGGCTTTCCAATTTTAATTTCATGTCGTTTCAATGATTATTGAAATATCACTACCAGTATTCAGTGGAATTTTATTTATTTATTTATTTTCACATTCACAAATTTACTTTTGACTTCTTCCTGTGAGAATGTTTTCTCCATTTGGTTTTGCAGTGTCTTTATATGTCCTCATTTACTATACTTGTAACTTTCTGCATTTTTGGCAGTCATTTTCAAGGTGTAAACTACATCGGAAACCAGGATTTATACTCTTTTTTGTAGATTTGTCCTTTGCCTGTACCAATGCACATTCTATTTCTGAATTTCTTCAGCTTCTTGTTTCATTGCTGTTTTGATCAACTTTCGTTAAAATTTTCGCTCGTATTTCAGCATCATTTATCATTTTTAGTTGTTAAACCTTGAACGAAAGTTAACCCTTTGAACATAGTCATTTTCTTTAGTCTAAACTTTTCATATTCTTTCTTGATGATACCAGCATACCTGACAAAATATTGGTCCACGTTTTTGGTTAGATTTATGGACCTACAATGAACATTAAACAGAGAGTTCTTGTCACTAAAGGAGCTATTTTCCTCAACAACAATCTCGTTGTTCTTTCATTACTGATTATTTGTTCATATCTATGAATATACACAGGAAAAGTCAGTCCCTTATCAAGATTGTATACAAATTCCGATATCATGTTTTGGACAGGACTGGCTTAATAGACGCTGAAGAATTTGTTTTCTTCAGATTTTTTGTTTTATTCAGAATTAAACTCTTGTTGCTGTTTTTGTAGTTCTTGTAATTGTTGATTTTGTTGTTGCTGTTTCTGTTCTTGTTGAATTTTATCTATCGAGGCCAAAATTTGCTCCATAATCGCAAGAATTAGTTTTATTCATACACCCAAGACAATTTTTTTCTTCTGCATAAGAAGAAAAATGTTTTTTTAAACCAATGTGGTTAAAATTCGTCACACGTATCCTAGTTCCCGAAGCAACAAGTATTTCTCCGTACTTGTAAACACAGTATGAATTTTAAAAATCCTTGTAACTCCAGTTACATTTCGTATCAGTTCCTGAATCCTCGTTACTGTGATAAATCAGTGTTCCGAATCCTCGCCACAACGGTTATAAATCGCCTGAGTTTCGAATCCCCGTCGCCACTCTTAGAACGCGCTTCGTAACGCTTATTATATAAGTAATGCTTTGACTACTTGCCGTGAAACCTGTATTAGTCCGAACACTGACTCCAAACAGCTTTTTCCCTTACATCTGTCCTGGAGCTCTTTATTTATAGTCATGGTCTAGTTCATATAGTCACCGGAGTCCACAACACATATCTAAAACATTTTCAATTGTATAAATTACAAAATACAGATGAATGTGAGTCTTTCTATATTTTACGATAGTGTCTTAACAATAATTCATATTATTGTTGTTTTTATTGTTACTTACTGAACTTATGGCTAAATGCAATAAATGCTTGTTACTACCTCACTACGTTAGCAACATACGAAACGAACTCACTAACCGCTGTAAAACGTCGCATCGGCTTAGTCTTGATTTCATAATTCAGATCCTTTTCGTTCATTCCTCGGTGTATTTCTCTTTCTCGTCAATTTCTTGTCATCCTTTTCGTTTTCTTTCTCAAATCCTTCTTCTCGTTTTCATCCCCTTCCGATAGTCAAAGTCATAGAATAATCGTGTCACAAATGAAAATCGGGAAGATTAGCTGACCTCGGAAATAAGTATCTCTGTCATTTATTTATTTGACAGCGCTTTCTTCTCTAATTCTCCTTTCCCATTTTTATCAGCGATTCCTTAAAATTTATACGTTCCACCTTTTCATCTGTTACGTTCATATGATAAAATATGTCACAGCAATCCTTTGTTTTACAGAAGTGTCATTGAAAATCGAAAATTTTTCCTATGATTTGAACAAAGAATCCGATTAAAACCTATAAATTCATTCTGTAAAATGAAACTTCTCTTTCATCTTATTTCCATCCCTGATCGTCACTTCTGATTGCCCTAAAATCAGACAATTCTCCTCCTTTTGACTGGCCTTCCATATACTTCAAAAAGATATTTATATTAATTTTATTTAATCCAATTATGTTTCTGACATGCAGTGACGCCTACACTCATACACGGATTCAATTGAAAATTATATATTGCAAGAAGAAAGAAACAAGGAAAATCAAAGAGAAACCAATTCGATCATAATCAAGAATCATTTATTTTTTCTCAAATTTTTTCTGCAAATTATTGTTCTTTGATAAACATCACCAAAACGCGACATTCAAGTAATTGTAATTGTTGTCTATATATACACTAACGTTCAACAAGTCTTGAGATAGCAACATGTAAAAGTATTGGTATGTAGTGCCACAGCACCTTAAAGTCATGAAAGTACCCAGAGCTATATCAGTTTTTCTCTGACTACTGGTGAGTCAGTGTACGGATGGGATATTACATTTTGAAATTGTGAGGACATTTAACATCCCTCAATCTATCGTAACACTGGTTCAAATTACATCTAAATTCAGTGCAAGAGGTACCAGAAACATATTCAGTAGGTTAGTTCAGCATTCTTTAGCTTCTGTGAGATATGCGCGCGAAGGACTAGTGCGTCACTAGTTACACCACGATAGCAGACGCACCTGGCTCGTGGCGTCGCTAATTGGACCCTGGAAGACTGGCAACATGTGACATGGCCCGGTTTCGATTTGATAGAAAGGTTCGGATTTGGCACTCGTTCACATAGCCATTTTGCAATATGACATCGTTCAGTTTGTTTCGTCCTGGGTATAACGATAAACTACATCTGGCAGCAAAGCCTCTGATCGGGAGATTGAAGGTTTTGAGGAGTATGGAACACATTCTTAATTGTTGTTCCCAGGTTCACCCTGACCCGGGGTGGTAGTACCTGTCAGGCTCCCAACTATGGGCAAATATTGAATCCCCAAACAAAAATCAATAGTACATTTTTATAGTAAAATTACCAACAATACATTTTATGGTCTACAAAATATATATCTAAAAAAATAGCTTTCGTCTGAAAGTATAGAATTATGTACAAAATATCTATAGCTGAAAGCATAAAATTACGTACAAAATATTTAGATTCCGTCATTAAATAACCCATAGAGGTTGATATGCTGCCAAACAAAATTAACCAACCAAATAACCAGCATGAATGAACACTTCCATGACATTAGTCCATGCAATATCCTGCAATGTGTTAAAGAAATCAAACTGCATTTCAAAATATAACTTCAACAAAACTTCAACATAAAATATACATATCACAGATTCTAGTAATCATGTCCACACAAACAAAAGCAGATTGCAATCTGCCATGTATTCAATTGTGCAAGCAGAATAACGTATTATATTTTTCTTCCTTCAAAGCGCCGAATAAAATTAAATTTCGGTATAAAATGGTCCATAAGGAATTGAGATGCCGTTAAAGAAACAAATCAATCATGCAGCGTGGAAGTGTTTCCATAACCGTTGTGTGGTGCGTTAATGTGGCATTTGTTGCGTCTAATGGTCCATCGAAATATGTCATTATGTGGTGAATGCTACGTTGTGCTTCGTCGTGACCATCTACACACATTCATGGACAGTGATACGTTTTTCTAGCCGGATATAGCATATTGTCATCGAACGCAAGTTGCTTGGAATTGTTTTGAGGAGTCTTCCTACAAATGGTGTGGTCACTGCCTTCGACCAACCTGAACACAAATGTGCATTTATAGAATGTGATAAGGATGTCTATTCGAACAAAAAATCATGACCCTACGAATATCAGAATGTTGTAGACAGCTAGAGATCAACACCTCATCACCTTTCCAGATGTCTTTCAAACACTTGTGGAATCGTCTGCTTAGAGGAGAACATAGATTATACTAGTCATATCCATGATTGGCACGTCAGTTTAGGATGGATATATGGATATAACTGACAAGGCTTTTATTTCGTTATTCTGTTGTTTTTCTTCTTTTTTTTATTTTGTTTCTATTTTTGCCAAAGATGAAGGTGTTCGCTGAATTTCCTCATCGACCAAAGCATGAACAAACTAAAGAAAAATAACAATTCGGATATTAATGAGTAGAATTAGGTACAAAATCATAGTAAAAAAAGAAAAAGAAATGTGGTTTTGTATAAGATGTTGAAACAATAAAGAGCTACGTCAGAATGAGTAATAGAAATGGAGGGAGATGTATACTTCGAAACTATTTCAATAACATACCACATAAAGAACCTTTTAAAATGTACACAGAAAGGATATATGAATAAATCCTACTGGAAACAAACGACTTGCACGCGAATGGAAAACGGATTAATGAAAACACCAAAAACGGAAAGAGAATTAAGGCAAGGATTTATTTAACCTGTACAGTGAGATAATATAAGAAAATGAAAGGTCCTATCAACATTTATTATTATCAGATGTACCCATATCAATATACATTACTCCGATGACACTAAGCTGGCAGATTTAGAAAGAAAATGAAAATAATTTTTCGGTGATATAGTCGAGGAAATCAAGGACTGGCCATAAATTGTAAAAAGATGAAATTCATCATAGTAAGCAAATAAAGAGGTCAAGATGTGAATTACAGATTAGAGCCGTTAAAATAAACAAGTGTCGAAATTTAGTGATGTGGACAATGTAGTAACAGACTACCGAAAGTGACATAGAAATTTGAAGGCGAATAGGAATAGCGAAATATGTTTTTTCCAAAATTATATGAAGAAACCTGGAATTGTAAACACAGCGATAACAAGAGAAGAAAAAACTGATTCCTGTCTTTACAAGCTTTTATAAATAGGTGGAAGAACAAGTAACACAAATAGAAAACATGTTCATTAAGGAAAAAGAATTACGCTGGAGATCTTGAAGCTGTGAAGAAAAGACGCTTGCACACCTTCTGAAAAAGCATAGGACATAGAAATTAAGTAATGCCATAAATCTCAAACCATTTTAGAACTACTTGTAGTCAACGTTAATGGGACAATAAATTTTATGAGTTTACACAGTTTGCGGAATTATAGAACAGACCAATGTGTTCTCTGGTTCATCTGAAAATAGCACATAAAGAAAATTAGAACGAATACGCAACAACTTTACTAAAATCTTTAAACCTGCAAAACAGAAGACATGAATGAAAAATAACAAAAGAAGTAACAAATGAATTGGTATTAAAAAGGGTCATGAAATTAATTGATTGGTAAAACTGAGAAAAAGTAATAGAAAACATTAAAGAAGGAAACAAGCGAGTAAAAATAAGAAAAATCTCCTGGAAGAGGAAAAATCAATAAAAAGAAAGAAGTATTCAACAATAAACTAGGAATGAAAAAGATCAAAATGAAGAGAATGAATAAGAAAGAAAGAAAAAAAGAAAGAAAGAAAGAAAGAAAGAAAGAAAGAAAAGAAAGAAAAAGAAAGAAAGAAAAAAGAAAGAAAAAAGAAAGAAAGAAAAAAAAGAGAAAATTGCTGAAATGAGAAAAGACACAGAAAAGGGAAATTAGGAAGGAAGAGCAAACTTAAAAGGATAAAAATCGTTAATTTTGTCTGCGCTTCCAATTAAAGCCATTTTGTTTAAAATTGATTTTCTCCAGTCCAAAGACGTAGAAACCTTAAGAAATGAAATAATGTAACACTACATAATATCAAGCAAGGATATCGGATTACAGTGTTTTGCATTTTTAAAATTGGAGGTTAGAACATTTTTCTTATATGCAGAACATGATCGCATTCATCATTTCAATATGCGATGATTTCAGTAAAACTTAATGAAAATGAAAATTATTTATAATGTAGTGAAATAAATTATTTCCCGATTATCATTCCTGTCTTATCGTACATGAGTTGTATTTGATTTAATTTTGAAAAAATAATTTAGTAAATATAACATGTACTACCTGTAATAGAGATACGGGTAGATTCATAGATTTTCAAATTCACTTCTAACTTCAATTAAATTATCATTAACATCTTAAAGAAAAACAATAGATAGATAGATATGCTCATTTATAGAAGCTCCAGATTTGTATATTTTAAGAATTTTCCTATATTCGATTTAATTGATAACGTTAGCTGTTAAATTTGATCACCAAAAATTCAACTGACAGAGTTTTAAGATAATAAATGCGATTCGTATCTTGTTGTGTTTCCCTGTGTGCTTTTGTTAATGTGTGTCCAGCTCTTTATCAGTATAAGAAGGAGGTAATAACGAACGTTTGCGAGAGACAAATGAAGAATATGGGAATCTTGAAATCTTTCACTACCCAATCCAAAGCTCACATATCGGTTTCGATCGCATAGAAATATTTGTATATGCTCGTCCAGATAAATCGTTGATATTTTTTTTAAGCGTTTCACTCCAAGCAAGGCGAGCAGCCACCAGCACACAATAGATTACAGAGAGTTGAAGCAAGAGCAAAGAAGAGTAATAGAAGAAAGGATAGGGAATAGATCAAGGCATCTGGAGACGTCGATTGATATTACATTTGAATAGTTGGAGATTATAGCTTTCAGGGAAACAGTAAAAGGGGAGGGAGTTCCACAGGCGGGAATTGCGAGACATGAAGCTATTAGAGTAGAAGAGGCGGCTACATTTAACAGTTTCGACAGGGAAAGGGTGAGAGCGAAATGCCAGCCTAGTTGAACGCTTAAATTTATGAAGTCTGGGAACCAGCGAATCGGAGCAGTTACCATGGAAGTATTTGTAAAAAAGGCAGAGGGAGGCAACGGCACGTCTGTGACAAAGCGACTGCAGACGAGATGCCAGATCAGGGCCAATTACATTGCATATCCGTCTTTGGATTTTATCAAGGACCTTGAGACAAACAAAAGGCGCTCCACGTCATATATGGCAACAATACTCGATGCAAGGGCGAATGGTTGATTTGTAGATTTGAAGGATCAACTCCGGCGAGAAAATTTTCCTGGTGCGGCACAGGGAGCCAACTTTCCTTGCGGTGAACGAAGCTGTTGACTCAATGTATTTGTCCCATCTCAAGTCAGCAGTCAATGTGAGACCGAGCAGACGCAAAGAAGTGCTGTCGTGGAGTTGAGCGTCAGACATTTTAATGGGGGGCAGGGACGGCTCTCTGTGGTGAGTAATAGAGAGCAGTTTTGTTTTTGAGGCATTAAAGTTAACCAGCCAATTCCTGCCCCAGTTCACAACCGATTGGAGGTCCTTTTCGAGACAAACGGCCAGGTTAGTTTTGTCAGCGACACTAGATTTGTTTTTCAGACAGGAGTAAATAGTAGTGTCGTCCGCGTAGATGCCTACTTGGGAACCTATGACATCATGAAGATCGTTAATGAAGATAAGGAACAGAGTGGGGCCTAGGATAAAGCCTTGGGGAACACCTGCATTCGTGAGATAGGAGCTGGAAGAGAATCCGTTGAGAACAAACTTCAATACTCGGTCAGACAGGAATGATTGTATTGTCAAACAATCGACCTGAACTTCCATAACCCCGAAGCTTGCGAAGAAGGCCGGCATGCCAAACCCTATCAAACGCTTTGGAGATATCTAGAGCCACGGCACGAGCTTCTCCGTTATTATGAAGAGCTAGGTAAACGATTTCACTGATGGCCGTAAGCACATCATATATAGAATGGGTAAAGCGGAAACCATATTGCTTGTCGGAGAGCAGATCATGGGATGTAAGGTGCTTAACAACTTTGGCGTTGATTAAAGCTTCGAAGACTTTGTCGAAGAGGGGTTGGAGACTGATAGGACGGTAATTAGAAGGGTCAGATGTGTCTCCAGAGTTCTTCAAGACAGGAATAATCGATGAGGACTTCCAACAGTCGGAAAAACAAGATTCATTGAGGCAGTAGTTATATAATTTGGAGAGGGCAGGGGCCAGTTCTGGAGCACATTTCTTCAGGACAATGACTGGTATCCCGTCTCCACCACTAGCCTTGTGGGGGTCTAATTTAGAGATAATACCCAATACCGATGACTGGGTTATGTGCAACTCGCTCAATAGAGCCTCAGTTCTAAGGGCGAAATCGGGAAGTGTCGAGCGTTGAATTGAATGAGAATTTCCGAGCAAATCCCGAATCGAGTCCCAGTCTGCTCGTTGATAGCAAAACAACGTTCTAGTGGTAGGAGGTTCTTTGCAGGAGGTGGAGTTGAAGGAGATGTTGACAGACACTACAGCATAATCGGAGTTGCCAAACGGGCAGAGCTGCGTGACGCTACAGAACTCGATGGAGGTAAAACGTAGATCGAGATGAGAAGCCTTACCATCCAGGTTGTAGGGAAAACGTGTGGAGAAGTCAACTATCTGCGTTAGGGATTGAGAAATTGAAAAATTAAGGGTTTTTATGACTGCAAGGTCAGTAGTAGTGTTTTTAAGCCACTTGGAATGATGGGCGTTAAAATCACCAAACACGAATATGTGAGCAAAAAGATGGAGAGAGAGAAGGCCTTGTCAATGCTGTCAAGAATGCATTCGTTTACACCACAGTCTTGGAAGGATGGAGAGCGATAAAGGAAGAAGAGGTAGCTTACAGCATTGAGAAGCGATAGCTAGAGACACATGTATGAATGGTCTGAAGATTCAAGAGACAGCTCTCTAGCCAAATGGTCCTTGACGTAAACTCCAAGGCCATGCATGTGGGTTTAAGAGTCTTTTTGAAGGAGAGGAAGTTAGCCTCGGATCGAGAGGTCAGAGGTGGAGATAGACGAGTCAAGGTTGGTCTCACAGAGAGCCAGTATATCTGGGCAGTTCGCAATGAGGAAAGATTCCACACTGCAGAAATTAGTTCTAATACCACGGACCTTAGAGAATGAAATGTTAAAGGGTTCAGGTGATTTTTTAAGGGCTGGTTTAGGTTTTCTTTTTTTAGTCATCATGATGTGTAATTACAGTAGTAAAAATGAGAAGGTCTGAAACAGAAGAAGCAGACGGTTATCGACCGTGACGTGGGCAGTGAGAAGTTGGCACAGCCCGCAACATAATGTGGCCTCAAGGTTGCCCGCCGGAGGTGAATGCAGGGACACCATTCCATGCGCGACATGCCACTACAGAAACACCGGTATTATACAACTGATCAGTGCGGCCGCTCAAGACGCTACGCAAGAGTTAGGGCTCCTAACTACCAGAAAACTGTCAACCACGTACCCTCATAATGAAGAGGCAATGCCACAGACTGCACACATCACGGGAGAAAAATGGCGGCACTAGTATAAAGGACAGAGTCCCGGGAACCCCCTCCTAAACAAGAAATAAGGTGTGAGCCTCTACTCTTGTCCAAGAGAATGGGGAAGAGTATTGAACAGGCGGTAGGAAAGCTTACCTACTCCTATTACATGCAACACACACACACACACACACACACACACACACGCAAAAGGCTGCAGCTGACAAGAAATCCAAGCTGACAGCTGAAGAGATACTTACCGAGGGTTAGGAATGGGATTATATTTTTATTTTTCCCTTCCATTACATAAAGTTTTACCTTAGTATAAGTCCCATTGTCCTATCCTAAAAACAAATTTGGTTATCCAGCATTGTGGATATGGCATATAATTCTACTTACATATGGCAGCTAGTGTTCATATTCGCCGTCTTCCATTCTTATGGTCAATTAGTGAATTGTTGAGGCAGACTTTTATCACCAAGCCTTTATGTTTTAAAGAACGCAGAGCTAGGAGGTGGCGGACGGGCATTCCCCCACCACCAACAATGGGCTTGGGGTCTTTGCTTTCATTAAAATAAAATAGACAACGAGAAGAAAGATACGACCAAACATTTCCTCTATTTTATCTAGTAAAATAATCGTCCCACTTGTACATAAGAATACAGACGAGGTAGGTTCACGTACTGTCCAAAATATTTTTTGAGGGTAGATTTCCAACTAAGCGACTTACAGGTTACCAATTAGGTGAAAATTATTAATTCCTGTCATTTATAGAAGAGAAATTTAAAAAAAAAAAGAACCCTAGTGTATATCAAAGCAGGATTTTACGTTTGTGTGGTCCAAGGGTAGCAATCAAAATGGCATCCGGAAGCTTTTTAATGACTCTCGATCAGCTCACGTTGCATCAAAAAGTGATATTTCTTTCAAGTGGCCCGTTCTAGGTGACTTGAATATACAGTGAAAAATAAAAATTAAACTTTTTGTATTTGTTTAATTAAGTTTTCATAAGATTCTAAAATGTTTCAAAATTTAAAACTACTTTTATTGGTGTGTTACAGAAATCTTCATAACTAGCCAAAGAGAGAGAGAGAGAGAGAGAGAATGAGAAAATTAGATATGTAGCAAGGTAAATTGATAGATAGGAACAGATTATTTTAAGAAAAGAATATATCAGTTTTGCAAAACAGCTGACCATAATTATTTTGTTAGAACTATAACAACAGATATAGTAAAAGGACATGATAACAGAAAGAAAAAAATCAGAGCAAAAAAGGGGTAAGAAAAATTTATATTACCGTAAATTGGTAATACAGAAATATAACCATTGAAAGTAGGTGAAAAGGTTTATTGGTCCTATATTAACAGATAATTATTTTGGTTATAGACACGCAACACTCCACTGCGCGAATTTCTTTATTTCCGCGTATATGTCTATGTTCCAAAAGGTTCACTATTTAATGTTTTCAGAAAAGTATATGTTTATAATTGTATCTAGTCTATATACATGTTTGCACGTTGATTTGCCGGCACTGATATATATATATATATATATATATATATATATATATATATATATTATTATTATTATTATTAACAAAGCTTAGTCTGCTTTATGTTTTAGGGATGTGGAGCGGTCCATTGAAAATCGAGCTCTCAGTGAAGTAGTAATTGTCTTGTTACTGATGTCTTAACATTGAGATTGTCTTCAATGGTTACATCTGCATATATTTTATTTTTCCTTTTCCGGGTCATTCTTGATACGCTCAATTCCCTTTATTCCAGATGACCTTGCTTTTGTTATTTCTATAGATCTGCCATAGGTTTAATCTCTTATCAACTCATATACATTTTCTGATGTACAGACATAGTCGCCTAATAAAAACCGTACTGTCTATTAATTAGATCATCTGATGTAATTATCAATGCATATTAATATTATAATAAACAAAATCTTCTGCTATTAGGTTAAAGTAGATGTCTATTTGAAGAGAACAGCTTAAATGATGCAATATGTCTGTATGTGATTCAATGCGCACCTATAAAAATGATACTGAACAATATACGATAACATCTTCACTGGTGCTTAAAATCTTCCTTGCATTACAACTTTGACTCAAGGGGTGAATTCAGAGTTGAGAGTTTAGAAGGGGGACTAAAGAGCAAAACTCTTCTAAAGATCCTAATTATATATGGAGACAAAACAGTGTGTGGAGAAGTGTATAGCATATATATATATATATATATATATATATATATATATATATATATATATATATATATGCGTATAAAATGTTCACCCAAACTCTAGAAGACCAATAGTAAACACTTTGTTTACAGTCATTTATAACTTAGACTTTCAGTATACATACAGACATAGTTGCATACATATATGAATATTACATGAGTATGGAATATTGTGCAAGTCTAAAATTATAAAAACAGAAATTTAGTGAGTGACCTTCAGAGCTTCGAATGTAATCAAGCTTAACTTTGTTCACAAGAACATCTATTGTTTACAGAATCCTAAAAATATGAGACAAAATTAGAGATCGATCGTGTGTGAACCTGATTGTAAGTGTGTGTGAAATATCGAATGCCTAGCAAAAGTCACCAACTTGGGATTCTTCTAAAAGTAAATTTGGAGATTGGCACATTGCTGAAACTTTTAATTTCCAAAGAAATTAAATCAAGAATTCAATGTGTATTTGTAAGTCGAGAGTATAAATAGGTATACACTGATATATATAAAGAGAATTATTCCTTTCTGCATGTGGTTACATGCAGTCATGCATGCAAGGATATATATATATATATATATATATATATATATATATACATATATATATATATATATATATATATATATATATGGTAATGTTTCATGATCTTTACTCGAAAATCTATACAGAAATTATTATTATTATTATTATTATTATTATTATTGTCGCTCAAAGTTATAACAATTCTGTCTTCTATTAAAGTCATTATCATTTCAGACGGATGCTATTTTGGAAGAAATTATGCAAAAATTGAAAAATTTATTGAAAATATAGCAACATGTCATTAGAGTATTCATATCATTTCTGACATAACTTGTTACTAAATTTTTGACGCAGTCAATAGCTTTTTATTTTTTTTAAGAAAGGCAACCAACTTATATTGCAGAATCGATTATATGCTGCTTGCGCTAGCTTCTAGCTCTGTAAACCATCTAGTCGAATTTGGCAGCTATCCAGTTAAATTAACTGCCAACATTCGACCGGAAGTAGGTCGTCGTAACAAAGTAACACTTGCACTTACACAGCTGTCGTTTACCATAGTGCCAAACTCTCCGATAGCCAGAAATAAATGTCTGAATCGAATTCTTTCCTAAATTATATATTATTTGGTTATTTATTAGATTGATCAGCGTTCCACACAACTTCACACATATATACGTAGATAATTATATGCCTATGTAGTTCACCTTTATTAAAACCTAATTGCATGTACATTTAGATTTTAATAAGTGTGAACTACTTAGAATTGTATTCAATCAATCATTTTAAATTACAAAACTAATGGCGTCCACACGATTGGTTATAATAGTGTAATAGTAATTTTTGTTTAATTCCTTATTCTTAAATACTATCTACACAATACTTTAGACAATAAATTAGTAAATAGTATTTTAGATGATTGATCTAAAACAAAGATGTCCTTTTTATTGTTTTTTTTCTTTCTCCTTCAATTTTCCTATTTTAATCGAATTTGATCGTTTTCTGATATAATGAGTCGGACAAAATTGCCATAGAACATGAGAATCTGATTTAGTCTCCATAAAAAATATGTAAGCTGATAAATAGGAGTGTAATTAAAATATTGCTATGTTCTTTCACGCTCTCTTATTAAATTGGAAAAAAAGGCTTGTACCTTTAATAAAATCGGTAATAATATTTTCCAATTCAATATGCATTTATACTGACAGCCAGTTATTTGTAATACATGCTTATCGAACAATTTCATAAAAAAAGAATGTGTTTAGAGAAGGAAACGTTTTGTACAGAGTCTAGCCTGTTTTGTAAATTTTCTTCAGCTTGTTCATGTGTTTTCACGTGACTGATGAAATTGCAAGGTTTTCTGACACAGCCTGCATGCGTAGTACTGATCATAATTTGTAACTTATGATGTCTGAATTGAAGAAACATACTCTTTCACATTCATCACATATAAATTGATGGATTACTGGATCAATGATTTCCCCTTTCCTAACTGTACGCCTGACATTTGCCCAACTCATTGCATATTCTTGCACGGGCTTATTGCCTTCATGAATTTTACGTCTCCATCACAAGCAGCAGTTTCCCACTCAAGGAATACAGTAGGCTGCAAGAGAGTCTCTTTAAACAGTCCTTGAAGGGCTTCTTTGCTTTAAGCTTGGGTAAACTGCCGCAGATCAATTTACCATTTAGAATTTGTTTCGTATTCTGCTGTCGTCAAGGCGAATGACATGGTCTGCTGAGTGAAGCCTGTGGCTATGAACGTGCGCCTCGATGCTAATTGCTTTATACGTTTAGAGGACTACGGTGTCTGACGTCTGAGATAACCAGTGAATAGAAAGAATCAATGTTAAACAAAAATGTTGGAGTCTTTCATGAGTATCTATGTGCTTGAGGTACAGAGAAAGCACGTTCGAACATATAGGCCTTTATATGTTATATGCTAACATGTCAATAATGGCCGTCCTGAGAATTATAGTCGTCTACAGCTTGCACAAGACCCCTACGATTTACACCAACAACGCTACCAATCCCAGAGACAAGCATCTGCAAGATACCCGGATTAGCATTATTAGTTTTTCTTCTCCTCGAGGGATAAGTTATTGGTGTACATCAATCTCAACCCACACGGCTGGTCACCAACTTAAGTATTTCTACCTCCCGGTGTATAACATACATACATACACATAAACATAATATATCTGTATATATATATATATATATATATATATATATATATATATATATATTACACCTGATTTCGGAGTATATTATCATTACTATTATAATAATATCTGTTTACATGATAACATAATTCAATAAATAAATAAATAAGAAAACTGTAGGTATAATGAATGATAACTACTAGAAAAAATCCTTTTCCATAAAAATGTTAGGTTAAAACAAAGTTTGGTCATTTATGCCAATGTATAAAATAATTATCAAATACAATGCATTAATATTCATAATAATTCGTAGTAATAATATATTAAATATTCGTAATAAAATAACTTCGCTAAATATTACTTATTTTTAATATATGTATACATATATATATATATATATATATATATATATATATATATATATATATATATATATATATATATATATATATATATATATATTCCAGGACTAAAAAATAAAGAAATATGTATTTTAATAAATGAAGATAATTAATATATAATAATTTGATAAACAAAGACTAGAATAAAAATACAGAGGAAAAAATAAAAAATAATAACTTCCCTTTAAAAAAAAAAACCATGTCGTTTTCTTGGACCGACGGAAAAATACGTCCATTCACTACAGCAGCCAGCGTTAAATTATACCTTATCAGAAAATACATACATACGCACAAATATAGAGTTGCATAGACATACATGCATTGTGTTTCTAGTATCTTTCAATAATAAAAAAAACTTCTTGTAAGAGAACAACCAGGTAATAAGACGTGAAAAAAGAGCATACGCGAAAAGAAGTTACACAAAATATATAAGTTACTATCTGAATGTGTTTATGTATAAGCGCTTGTACACATCCATTCCTTCTATGAGTAACCTGACTAATTAGAATATTTCATTAGATTGTATTTTCATATGGTATCGCATATGCACATAGAATTAGAAAGTATTTTGACGAGCAACCAACCTAGTGTAAATTTAATTTCTATTTTCATCTGCAATTCTTTTCTCTTTCGAACAAAATCAGAATCTTATTATGGTGATATCCGTTCGAATATATGAATAGTGAGAAATCTCGGTGTTGTTGCTTTAACGTCCTGATCGACTTTTCTAGTTTTCATTACTCAGACGTGCCTCCAGAATTGTTTTAACACTTCCTTAGACTTCAATTATAGTAAAAATATAAATATCTTTTCGCTAGCTAAGTTCTTTCTTCCGAATTATTGGGATTAATTATTATTCCACGGATTCACATCTATAAAAGTTTCTGTCATGCTTTTGACTATCAAATAACGTACAATTTTAAAAGAGAATGGTTAGGCCTTTCTGTGGTAATATTTTTTTAATATGTAACAATGCTGGACATACCGTCACTTCAATTAAGTATTTAAGATTTCAAATTAAATTATCATATTATTTATTATACAGTGGGGATGGGCTTGCACGACATCATTATGTTGCCTAGCTTGTCTACAGTTTTATGAGTGTATTAGGTTTTTCCATATTTAAAGAACTCGGTGTTTACCCTGAAAGAAGTGTAAAAGACTGCATTCAATTTCTCTTTTTATTCGCGATATACAGCTACTTATGAACCGCTGAAATGATTGAAACAAATTAATATCTGTCTAATTTGCTAAGTGTTCTGGATTTGATTGGGTTTATTTTGCATTGTCATACTGGAGAATAACACATTTTATGTTTATCAAAGCAGGAAATAATACTTCGTTTAGCCGATCAAGTTACTGACAATAAAATATCTGCAGTGATAATCCTTAACTGTTCCATTTTGTCGTAATGGATGTCATTTCCATATTCCACAACGCAAAGACTTCTGCGGATGGAGTCCTTATTTTGACGTTGGCACTGGCATTTTTCATCACTTGTAACAGGTTGACGTGTCTGGTTAAACTGTTGATGGTGAAACGCTTTGTTCAGTTCTCAAAAGAAACTTTATGAGGAATCTAAATACACCCATTTCAAGTTTTTTTTCCAATGCATTATAAACAAAACGCCTTTGGATATAGGCGATGATAGACTAATCCTTCCATTCAACCTTTGTTCTGCCTTGGTAGGTTGACTCATAATTCATAGTGATATATAATTACTTTCCGAACATCCTAATAGAATAAAACTTATAAATGAATTAAAGATATATTACTTCAATAAACTCACAAGAGAAACAGTGATTGGCATCTTGGCAAAGTCGGGGCAGAAGAATCATTGAATGAAAAGATAAAATAAAATGAATACTGAACTCATAAACAAATGTGATGAGTCACTTGTATTACATTGAAAAGTTTTTCATGAAAAATATCTAAAACTTTGAATATTTTTAAAAATATTACCTTTCCCCTTTTTATAACAAATGAATGTGCATTTAGCCAATGCCATAATATTGTTCAAGAATGTCCTGAAGAATAGAAATTATTTTACGGTAGATATTAAAGATGTATTTTTTGTTTGTCTGAATTGTATCCATAATTATGCGTTTATATGCATAATCGCTGTATCTCTGGCATTCATCATGCGATGGAAGTTATCAGAAGATCCTTCAGGTGCCTGGTAGGAGATAAGCCATTGAAATGCGAGTAGAGGGGATATATGGACAACATGGCGGTAATAACGACATCTGTACAAGCGCCTTTTAGGGAAGCTGCAGAAAATGTGACCAGACTGAAAATAAAACAACCTAAATCAACAAGCATCTCTATTAGTAAAGGCATTAAGGAGTAACGATATCGGAAAAAATAATAAAAAGTCTGCGTATAACAACAGGGCAATAGTGAGCAGCAAATAAATTATTAAGGGACTGTGCCCTACTACCTGGTAAGCAGAAAATCTGGTGTCTACAGTTTGGAATATTACTTAATCTCTCCTTCATAAATGTTGAAAACAAATATCATTAGTTCCTACATTAGAAAAATGCTTAGGTGTTCCACAATGGGTGAGGAATAGCTTAGGAATATTAAAGTGAGTCTCGAAATGACATTGACAGGATCAAAGAACATCCAGGCAGCAACTCCAACCCTGATAAAAGAAGTAGCCAAGGTAATGACACAGAAAACTATCTCTTCTTTCTGCCACGAGGTTATATTGTATCAAGTTCATCATGGAAGGAATTACTTCTGCATGTGTGACAGAAAACTCTCCTAGCACAAAGCACCGTCATCAGAGCGGCGAAAACTAGTTGTGGATTATGTCCACTCTCAAGAGATATTAATGTGATGTGTTCAAGCCGTGCCTCAGAACAAACAGAGTTAGTGGATGAAATTTGAGCGGGTAGAAAAAAGAAAACAAGCCTAAGATTATTTTGGGAGATGGAAGCAGAAAGAATAAACTTCGCCATTCAATCAACATATAATGCCCCTCCCTACTCCACTCAAAACTTCAATCAGGGGGTTAACAAAGAAGCCCCCAACTGTCACACTAAGACATATCCTGAACAGATACAAAGTAAGCCTGGTCAGGTACGAGATATGGATCCCTGGAAGCAGCAGGGGATTGGCCGATGATAGTGGGAAAACTTTTAACTGTACCACCAGATATGTGTACTAACTTGAGGCCGAATCTAATGCTCTGTTCCAAGGTTCGACGTCAGTTATAGGTGGAATTAACAGTGTCTTGGGAGGGCTCGATACAAGAGGCCTATGAGATTACGAAACTGCAGTATACAGAATTTTCTGCAGAGAAACAAGGCTGGAAAACAAAAATCTGTTAGGTTGAAATTGGGTGAAGAGCTTTTATCATTACATCAATCATAAAGTTCCTAAAAATATAGGGAACGATACTTTGTTACACAGTCAATGAAATCACAAGGGTGGTAGCATTTACGCGCCGGTGGCTCTGGCTATAACTATAAGACCACCATAAGTGGTCTTATATTTATAGGATCATATAAATAAATAAATAAATTATTCTTGATGCTATTATTTTATTGATAATAATAATTATGGTGAAAGTAATGATGATAATAATGTTGATGATGTAGTACTACTACTACTAGTAGTAGTAGTAGTAGTAGTAACTATAACAACGATAGTGATAATGAAATACGTGTCACACTATGACATATTCTAGCAAGAGTGAAGTAAAATTATAGTAATAATAAGAGAGAGATAAATATGATTTGCATATGTAAATTAAGAAATAGGTATATTTGTCCGATGGATGTGACACTTGTTACTTTTTTGTTTTATTCATTTCATTTGTTTTTTTAAGTTAAATATGAATATTCCAATAGTGCCATTTCTATTGGATGATCCTGTTGCCTAAAACCGGATGAAAAAATTGAGTAAAAGTGGCGTTTTCAATGATCAATGCTGAGAAACATGTTTGGTCAAATACCAGTTTTGCTCTTCTGAAACTCCGAGACTGTAAGGTTGGTATCAGCCCGTAATTATTTTATTTTTAATTAGATATTTTATTAAATGGTAATCTCCTACAAGAAATTATATTACTTGCTTAAATCCCTTCCTTCAGAAATAAAAAAAATGGGGACACACTTTATTGTATGAAAATTAAATATACTATATTAACATGAGTTACTGCGTTAATTTCATTTTTTTTTTTCCTTTGGTCATTTTTATCGCACTTTTCCCTGAAACTAAATTCACTTTCGTACAATTATTTTCATGGAACCCTAACTTAAGTTTAATGTTAGCGAAAATAACTCGCTTGTCGCTATTTCCCGACAAAGACTTTTATTTTTATTTTATTTTTTTTTTTATTTGAATATTATTAAGTAAAATGTTGAATATTAAATTTGACAGTTTAAATCAAATATACACTGCGTGACAAATTATTATCGAGATAACTTTTTTCTAATATTTCAAAAACCCTCCAATCAATGTTGGTAACACTGATCTGCGCAATGTAAAAAAACTGGCGCCGTATTTGTTATCAGCAAGGTGATTTGAGAGTGCCAAATTATTAGAAAAGTGTAAGAATTTAGTGAAAAGATGGGTCGTAAAAGCAGTTTAAGTGATGCTGAAAAGAAAACTATCACCTCAGAACTCTCAAAAGGTAAATCTACCCAAGAAATTTCTAAAATGATAGGGAGGTGTCATCAAAAAAAAAGTTCACCGCCGACCCTACACAAGTACGCAAAAGGGCAGATAAAGGCAAGCCGCTGGTTATTTCACGTCGTCTCATGTCACGACTTAAACGAGAGGCCACGAAGGACCCTGGACTTACCAATCAAGAGCTTTTCAGTCATATTGGGGATCCTACTGTGTCTAAAAGTACTCGGTGTCGGTATCTGAGGGAAATAGCAACAACAGTCAAACCTGTATCGAAGCCTCCGTTGACGAGAAATCACATTCAAAACCGATTGAAATGGGCCGAGGACAATATGAAGATTGACTTCTCTAAAGTTTTGTTCACAGACGAAACTTGAGCAACACTTGATGGGCCAGATAGATGGTGCAAAGGCTGGGGTAATGAACGGACAGAATTACCATCCGCGTTTGAGACGCCAACAAGGCGGTGGAGGCATAATGATCTGGGGTGGTATTATTGGAAAAACATTAGAGAGCCCATGGAGTGTACCAGATGGCGTCAAAATGACTGCTGATGCATACATAGCGTTTATGAAGGAGAATCTTGAACCGTGGATGAAAAGGCAAAGACTTGCCTTCAGAAGGGCAATTGTTTTATGCAAGATAATGCTCCGTCACATGCTGCTCACAAGACTACTGAATATTTGAAACTGTTAGGCTTCGATGGACCTCGAAAAATGAAGTGGCCTGCAAATTCTCCGGATTTGAACCTAATCGAAAACCTTTGGAGCATAATGAAGCGAAGACTGTACGCCAACGGACGACAATTCAGGAGCAACGCTGAGTTGTGGGAAGCAATTCTTGACATATCTCGCGGCATTACAGCAGATGACATCCTACAATTAACAAATTCTATAGAGCGTAGACTTCTTCAAGTAATTTCAAAACTGGGAAAACACATTCCCTATTAATTTGTTTATAACTGTGCCTTTGTTTGTATCTGTTATTATTTGTTTGATTATCTTATTTATTAGGTTCTTTTGATCATAAACATTCATGTGCAACATAATAAACGTTTTGGTTGCTCAATTCTGGGAAATTTACTAAACCATTCTAATTGGCACTCTCAAATCACCGTGCTGATAACAAATATGGCGCCAGTTTGTTTACATTGTGCAGTTTTGTTTTGAAGTTTGTTTTTTTTTTTCCAGATATTACTATGGGAATTTTAGCGCATTTTCTCCGCTAAAAAACACATTGATTTGGAAATTCTTGCAAAATAAAATAATCGTTGGAATTTAATGAAACAAATAAATGAAAACATTTTATTTTATTTTATTTTATTTGTTTTAGAAAATATTGGTAGAAACACATTTTTACATCTTTTGTCCCTCTTTACATAAAGAAATTTCTAAAAAGTAAATTTTCTCCCACTTCCTATTTATGTTAGTTTAAAGCAGGATTCCTTGGAGAATGTAAAACTTTGTTCAAACAATTACTCATTTACCGAAAATCTGCTCTGAATCGTAAATTAAAAAAGGCAATCAAACTAAGATATTATTTAAGTATAAAAGCTTCTAATTGTTTTTATGAATAAGATGTATTATCGACACTATTGGCTTAAGAAAAAATCGAAGAATAATGAATTTTTACAAGAATTGTTTTCTAATTAAAAAAATGAATTTTTCATAAATAATAATAATTTTAATCGTAATTTTCTGTACGGATTTTTAAATCTTTTAAATTTCTGTACGGATTTTTAAATCTTTTAAATTTCTGTACGGATTTTTAAATCTTTTAAATTTCTGGACCGGTTTTTGGTGATTTTGTTAAGTAAAAACTATATTTACTAACCATAATTGAAAAAGCTTAGTATAAATCATCATGCACTAATATTCTTAAAAGAATTTTGAATTTGTTTTATATGTACAAATATGCCTATTTTCTATTATACGGTGAACCATACAAGATATTATCAGAAAATAAGAGCGTCAATTTACCGCCAAAAATATTTAAAATTCAATAAAATATTTGATGACGGAAATTTTTAATTTTTTAAGATTACTGAGTATTTAAAAATTATGTTTTAAAGGCAGCAACGTTAATTCACTTAATTTTTTTAATGTCTAAAGCCATCATAGAAGAACATTAGATAAGTATCAATATATCAACAAACTACTGGTACCGTCAGGATGAAAAATTAATTTTTGATATTTTAAACTTAAAGTAAATAATTTTTTCCAATCAGATTAATTATGCTTTAAATCTGCTAATATTCCCCAATTAGAGTTTCCGAAAAACATATTTTATTTTGAGAAGATTTTTAATAAAGAGAATAACATTGCGAGGAAAGACGACTAATAATCAGTTATTTTAACAAAAACAAAAAACAAAAGAAATTCTTTTCCTTTAAAAACTTAAAAGAAATTTAAATTATTAAATTTGTTTTAATTTTTTGAAATACCAGCAACATATATTGCTTGGAAATATTAAATTTAATCAATTAGCTTGAAATTAAAGCTAAAATAAAAGCTTCCATAAAGATTTTTCAATTTTAAAAATTCATTTTAAAACTTAGGTATTGCTTTTTTTTGTTTTTTGTTTTTTTTGGGGGGTAGCATTTTTTGGCGGTGCCTAATATTTTAGGTGAATGTATATAACTTTATTTATTCTAATAATTTCTGCATCTGATCCGTTTGCAACCTGTTTGAAATGGCGATGATAATCTTGACACTTCTGTTATAGTGCTTTCCTACATTAACTTTTTCATCCTCTTCTGGCTACACAGTTTTCTTTTTCCTCACTACTGTACGCAAACGTTACCCGTCCTGCATACACAAAAAAATGTAAGTTATGCGTAATGACACACCTTTCCTTTAAAAGTGATTGTTTAAAAAAGTAATTTTATCTAATACAAATTTCTGTTGATTTTCTTTCCCCAGCCTGCATACCTTTCGTTTTTTTTCTATTTTCTTTCGTGCTCTTTCAACTTTTTTCAAGTCAGTTTGATAATTTATTTCTCCTTTTCTTTCTGCTATGCTCTTTCTCTTCACGTCCTTCCTTTTTACTTATGTCTTTTTTTTTCCCTTTTTCCCTTGTTCAGTCAAATTCATTTGATGTTGTCTATTACAAACAAACTTCTCGTTTCACTGCAAACTAGAGGTGATCTTCTCATCTGGATTAGGATATCTGCTTTGTGTCTATACCTTTCGTTTGCAAGCTCAGATTCTAGTTTTTTGTACATTTCCTAGCGAATTACTCTCCCTACCAATTCATGCCTAGTTTTGTATTTTTATGAGTTAAGTTATACATTATATATTGGAGTGCTGGAAAACTTTCGGCGCAATCTGCGATATTCCAAAAATGTTCCGATTTAGTAATTTGGCCAGATTTCAGAAAATAGGTCAGGCTGAGAAATTTTCAGTACTTCTCACATAATAATGACAAACGTTATTTTTATTCAATTTTCTACTGTATTAAGTAAAATACTTTTTTTTTAAGAAAATGATGTCTCATCCATAATGTGGATACTTTGAAAGTAAAGGCGAGACTTCGTCTGGAACAGACATGTCAAACTAGAGGGCATAAGGAGGGCCGCATCGGCCATATCTGCAGCCTCAAGGGCTGCACCTGCTTACAGTCTTATATTAATCACAGCTAGTGGTAACTAAACTTTAAATACAAAAATGTTTACAAGTTAGTACTTTCAATTCATCTGTGCTTTGACCTTTCATATCCAATAAAACATAACAATTTCGTGTACGCTATCCCGTGTATCTGCGGAAAGAAATATAAAGTGGGGACAGACCGCCCCCTGAAGGTAAGGCTTCACGAACACCAAAAAGCTGTAACACGAGGGGAAGTGGAAAATCGGGCGTGTCTGACCACATATGGAGAGAAAAGGAAGATTACCGGCCTCTGTGGGATCAGGTTGAGGTCATAGACAAAGAACACCATTGGAAAATTCGTAAATCTAAGGAATCAGCACATATGCTAGGCAATATGAGCACTGAAAAAAAATGGTTGCTGAACACATTAGGTTTATAATGCCCAGAAATTCATACACCGATGTCCTCAAGGACACATGGCACAGTGGATAAAGGCGTTAATTAGATCCAGTGACAGGACCCAAAGAGTGTGAGTTCAATACATGGTTAAGGCGGTAGAGAACTCCGAGAGGGGAATTAACAGGAGATAACTGATAAATGAAATTAGACATGTTACGTGAAATTAGAACAGTCTATCCCAGTGAGCGAAATAAAGGGTTCAGTTCGACATTCCGACTACCTGAAGAAGGCCGGAGCGTGCAATAAATATGGCGATAAAGATGAGGACCATAGTCCGAATGATGTAAATAGTGAACACATGGTCTAATTTTTAAATCTTAGAACATAGGTTCTGTTGATGAATTATACAATGAAACTGTTTGAATGTTGAACCTGGATATACGTTTTCTATTTTGTACCTAACTTGGCAGCAATACCATTATGTCTCCCAATCATACTGGAAGCACCATCAGTAGATAAACCCAAGTTTAGTCAAATCAAGGGAATTTTAATGGAGAAGCTTTTCAACTTTCTCAAAAATGTCCTGGCTTGTTATAGTATCATGCATTGGAACTAGTTCAATTAGTTCTTCATTCATTGTCAAAGCGCTGATTAAAAAGGCGAGCTGTGCTATTCCAGCTATGTTAACAGTCTCGTCCAGAGCAGAAGAAAAATGTTCAAAACTTGATCATAAAATCTTCAACTGTCGACTGAAATCACCTGCCATTTCATCAATCTGTTCAGTAACAGTGTTCTTGCTTAATGAAATGATCTTGAAATAAGTGTGACTTCTCTGGATATACAATTTCAGCTATTTTATAAGACATCGCTTTATGAAATCTCCTTCACTGTAAGATTTTCCACTGATGACGATCATTTTGCAGAGTTCAAAGGTTGCAGTAACAGAACTAACGTCGCTTTTCTGATTTTTGTAAAGCAACTCTGTTGTTGTGCTAACTTAACCTTGAATTCCTTCACTTTTCAAACACGCATATCTCCTTCCTATTTATCATAAGATCGATGGTTTGTTTCATAATGTCTTCATTATATTCTTTTGGCGTCGCAATGCAGTGCTTGCAAATCAAACAGTTTATCTTTCCATTAACAGCGGTACAAAAGTACTGTAATTCCCACTTTTCTTGAAACACACGTCCTTTTTCAGATAATTTTCTCTTTTTATGAGATGGAGTAGAATTCGACATTTTTAAGGCAAAATATTACAAAATTTGTTCTTATTTAGTGGTCAGGGATGATCACATAATTAACCGGAAGTTAAAAACAGTCGCTGATATTCGGAAACAAAAAAAAAACATTGAGATAGAATAAAGATCTAATCATACTAAGTAAAACATGTCAGTTTTTAATAATTTGCATTACCAACATGGACAAAATTCTCGATATACCACGGCTATAGAAACTTTTTTGAGAACCGCCAAGATGCATGTAAATGGCCAAATGCGGCCCGCAGGCCGCCATTTGACACACCTACTCGATGACATACTTTGCTAATTCATCATGATAATGCTAGTCCTTCCCTACAAATTCTTTTGCCAAGGTTTATGGCCTGTCTACATCGACAGAATTCATACTTTCAAATTACCTTGCTGTGAAATAAAATTCTCGCTCGCATGTCCAACACAGATAAATGACTTGAGATTGTGGCAGTTTATTGGCTTCGTAGACAATACGTACAATTGCGCTATGTGTTGAAACGTACTTCCTCTTTTGGTAAAGCATATTCATCATCCTAGATGCTTAATAGAATTTATCATAAATTGATGATAGAAAACATAAAATTAATTATTTTATTCACTCTTCATTTTGATCAAATACTGCAATTTGACTATCCGTTTTGCGTATTGATAACATTAATCTCTTAATTATACGTGATTTTTAGAGATATCTGGAAAATATTATCTATTTCTTGCGCCAATTATTAATTACGTCATTGGAGAAATTACAATTATTAATTACGTCTTTGGTTACAGTATGTTTTTTTCAATCTGAACAATTCTGTTGACGAAAAATGTAATAATAAGTGGGAACTAAGTTTGTACCGATAAGTCAGATGAATTTCCTGTAAGGTAATAAACATTAACTCAGTATAAAAATTGATTTATCAGGAAAGAAATGCCAATGATCGATTAATCAGCAAAACCCTAATACTACCAGAAACCGATTATTAGCCGATTGCAATACTGTGGGAACATTATCGAAAGGATATATTAGTTTCTCACTGGAAACATGAGGCTTAGGTTGGTAACGAGACTATACGACCTAAAGTTAAAACAATTCCTGTTTTCTGTTGACAGCGTCTCCGGAATAAACAATAACTTTTGTAATCGATACGTGACAGGATTTCCTGAATGGTGTTTCTTCACTGCACAAGTTTATTTCTTTGTACAGTCATCAAATGACTTGCTTATCCCAATTTTTCTCATTTTTTACTCATCCAACTCAATTATTTCGCAGAAACAAAGAGTACTAGACGAATGGTATCTATTCTATTAGGAAAAATTGTACTTCTATTCTACAACTGTTGGGACGGAAGGCTCTACTAAAAACTCGCCAAATAATCAATCAACAGAAAAAGTTAAATAAGTGAAAGATACCAATTCAGAAAGACCGGAAAATAGAACAGACCGGTTCTTTTGTTCCCATTTTAGGTAAATGATGTGGGCCCAAAGTCGGGACCACGGAAGGAAAACACGGATTAGAAGTAAGAAAGATATATTAAACAAAAAGGTTACAAAGATAGTGTAAGTGTAAGCGGAGCTTACTATGTGCTAGTATCCAATATTGGTCGTCGTACGCGGCTGATACTACAGTATTAGAATTTTCTCTCTCTCTCTCTCTCTCTCTTGTTATATCGCTTACTTTATATAGTCCTGGAAGAGTCCATGTTGTAGGTATGTTACGGTCTCACAACAGTAATAGGGCGCTTGTCAATCGAAGAATGATATCTCGCGTACGGTTTCTACCTCTCACCAGGCCACTAAACTGACATAGGTCAGTTGTACTGTACCGCTGCAATAAGTATTGCTCTCCTTTACCTTTACAGACCATGGACTACTATTGTAATATTTGAGGGGTAGCTGCACAGACCTTACTTTCCAACCTTGAGCTCAATAGCGTCTCCGAGCCCATGTTGGTGATGAATTCTTCTCCACCTTTCAACCTCTCTCTCACACGAGATGTGGCAAGCTTCTCACTGCTCCAAAGAAAGTACTCGGACGAACTACATTACCTGGTCCGGCCGAGGCTAACCTTCACAGCATAGTAGCGAAGCACCCCCCACACCCCATCTATCTTCTATCGGTGAGAAGTAAGTTCCACTCGAACAGCTTCTTCCTTCCTTCACTCTTTCTTTCCTTCCTTCCTTCTTTCCCTCCTATCGGCTTCTCTTATGCCTTCTTATTGGTATCTCTTATGACTTATTTTCCTTTCAGTCGATAGCATCATGCGATTCGAATCAATAATGGAAAACTGTTGCCTCCACTCAGATGGCACTTGATAAACATTCTCAGATGAAGCGAAAGTGTCTGTCACTATGGTAAAGTGGGAGGAAAACTGGGTTTAGAAAAGATTAAGCCGCAAAAGACTTTGGGCTTTTAACAATAGTGATATAATGGACATCTTTTTCTCTTGACCATGTCTTCAAAGCTTGTATGTTTTCGTCATTCGACTAAAATGAATATTTTGCATCACATGATTTATACACATTAGTAAATCAATATATATAAATTATACTGTTAAATTCATCTTTGTTTTAAATATATTTACAATGACTTATTTGCTGGGAAAATATATGCAAATAAACAAAACCTGCGGAATAGTAAAAATACTGGCTAAACGTAGGAAAGCACCCAGCCTACAAACATTAAGCAAAACGTATACGAAATCATGTTTTTAAAGAGGAATTCTTCAGATGAAACCAATGTAATTCTGGAATGAATCTAATATAAATATTTATGTGGAGCGATATGATGAGTCAACTAGAGTTCGAATCCTTAATGGAAGCAGTCAACCAACGCGACTTGGAAAAGAACAGAGAAATGGTGGAATAATGTTTCGTGCTAGTACTATAGGCAGTAAAATAATAAGTACGTGAAACGTTTGATTTCATGATAAATTGTAAAAGTTATTTTAATTTATTTGACAAGATGTTTTTGGGTGGAACAATTCAGAGCAAGAAACATTATTCATGACTGATTATACATGACAATACTCATTCACACTTCCTTAAGTTTACTGCTGCCAACGTTACCAAAGTTTGTGGCAGAATATAATAAAAAATGGAATGGCCCGTATCTTTTAGTTCAATAGAAGGAAATTTTTAAAAGAATTACATACTAGAATAGAAAATATTAGGTTGGTGCAAAAATAATGACGTAATAATGTCGTTTTTTGACGTTACGTCAAAAAACGACATTATTACGTCATTATTTTTGCACCAACCTAAAATTTAATCCAAGAATATATCCAAAAACCAATAAAACTGCTGCAACTTATTTCAAAGTCACAAAAGGAGAAATATTATGAAAATTAATGAATAATGAGGATTATATAGCATCAAGTAGCCCATATTGACAGGTAAATAACTTATTTAGGTAGATAGGTTACTGTTTGCATGATAAAATCTGGTACTCACAAAACAAAAGTTATCTACATTTTTAATAAAGGAACATATAAGCTGAAATACATGATATATTGCGTATAAAATATTTCTAGAAAACCTTTACCAGCATCAATCGATTAATACCAATTTTATTTGAACAACATTGAATTATATATTAAAATCTGACATAGGTTATTTCCCGCATACATAGTTGGGATTGATAAAAATGACAGATTTATATTGATTTTACGCAGTGCGCGAGAGTTATTTGGTGTGAAAAATTCTGCATGCTTTCTAAAGAAAAATAGAAAACGTATATCGTTAAACTGTTCTTATTCTGTTTCAAATATGATAGAATATTTGGCTTCAAACTGACATGACATCTTAAGAATTATAATAATCGAGTAAAATTATACTGTATTCTTCGGAATTCAAATGACCTGACCATTTAGGATGCATAAAAACAATATTTGTATAAAGGCTTCAGACATTTAATCTAAGTCCATTTTCACCCAGAACTGCATTTTCAAAGGATTCAATGGAACCACGTTATTGAATGGCGTTTCTATTCAGTCTTTTATACACTTCAAGGATTACAATATTCATGAAAATTATATAGATGCGAATATTATTAAAAAGAATTTGTTACTTCCCCTGTTATCAACGATATTGTTTAATAATGTTAATTACGATGGTAGGTAATGATATATTTGGCAAAACTAAGATATCTTTTCATGTGAAAACACCAACACACGAGAGAATGAATCAGATTTACTTCCTCGTTTTACTAGATCAAGTAAAGTTTAGATTATTCATAATTTGGCTTTCATTTCAGGTAAAGCCAACTTAATTTAGGGAATAGTCTTCTTTGAAGAAAAGCACTGATATATAATTAAAGTTATTTTTGCGATAAAAATAAAAAAAAATATTGACATACCATTCAGATAAATTTTCTGTGAGAAATGATTCCGTGAAAAAGGAATTTTGTTGTTACTCAAAGAGCAATCGGAGTATTGCGGATCAAGTTTCTCGCATTTTGATGATTTCTTGAATTTTGGCTTCCTTTCCAAAGAAAAGAAGCCAAAAATTCTTTCTTTTCATATACGAATTTATTTTAATAAATTCGTATATCATTTAGAGGAATGGAAATGGGCAATATGCTCAAAACTTTTCAAAACAGAATTCTATTATTTCACAACGCACACACGTATATATACATTATGTGGGTGTTTGTCAGTGAGTGTATCTCTGTGTGTCTTTGTGTGGGTGTGTTTATTCACCTTAATTTAGGTCGACAAATTACAAACTTCATATTGCACAAATCATTCAGGTGAAGAAACTACTTTTCTTGAAAATAATCATTTTGAATTTTGTTCTCAATTCTCAATGCTGGCACCAGCGCGAAATACATGATAATCTATCGCGGCATACAGGTTCACCAATTCATTATCTATCGCTGCAAACTCGTTCACCAAATCATTATCTATCACTGCATGCTCGTTCATCAAATCAGTATCTGTCTCTGCATACACGTTCACCAAATCATTATCTATCGCTGCATACTAATTCAACAAATTATCTATCGCTGAATACTCGTTCATCAATCATATGTATCATTGCATACTCGTTCACCAAATCCTTATCTATCGCTGCACACTTGTTCACTAAATCAATATGTGTTGCTACATACTTCTTCAAATCTTAACCGAAAACTACATATCGGTTAATCAAATAATTATCTATCGCTGCATAAGCGTTCACCAAATAATTCTCGCTGTATATTCCTTCACCAAATCATTGTGTATCCCTGCACACTCGTTCATCAAAACTATATCTATCGCTGCATACAGGTTCCCAAATCATTATCGCTGCACACTTGTTCACCAAATCATTATTTATCGCTGCATACAGGATGACAAATTATTATCGCTCCATTTTCGCTCATAAAATCATTATCTATCGCTGCATACACCTTCACCAAATCATTATCGCTGCACACTCGTTCACCAAATCCTTATGTATCACTGCACACTCGTTCATCAAATTATTATCTATCGCTGCATACAGGTTGCCAAATCATTATCGCCGCACACTCGTTCACCAAATCATTATGTATCACTGGACACTCGCTCATCAAATCATTATCTATCGCTGCATATAGGATGCCAAATTATTATCGCTGCACACTCGTTCACCAAATCCTTATGTATCACTGCATACAGGATGACAAATTATTATCGCTGCACACTCGTTCACCTACTCATTATGCATCAGTGCACACTCGTTCATCAAATCCTTATCTATCGCTGCATGCAGGATGACAGATTATTATCGCTTCACACTCGTTCACCAAATTATTATGTATCGCTGCACACTCGTTCACCAAATCCTTATGTATCAGTGCACACTCGTTCATCAAATCATTATCTATCGCTGCATACTGGTTGCCAAATCATTATCACTGCACACTCGTTCACAAAATCATTCTGTATCACTACACACTCGTTCATTAAATCATTATCTATCGCTGCGTATAGGATGCCAAATTATTATCGCTGCACACTCGTTCACCTACTCATTATGTATCACTGCACACTCGTTCATGAAATCATTATCTATCGCTGCATACTGGTTGCCAAATCATTATCGCTGCACACTCGTTCACCAAACCCTTATGTATCACTGCACACTCGTTCATCAAATCATTATCTATCGCTGCATATACATTCATCATGTCATTATGTGTCGCTGCATACTCGTTCACCAAATCATTATCTATCACTGCATACTAGTTCACTAATTGATAATGTGTCGGTGCACACTCCTTCGTGAAATCATTATATATCGCTGATTGCTCGTTCATCAATCATTATCTATGCCACTATACTCCTACATCAGTTAATATCTATCGCTACATACTCGTTCATCAAATCATTATCTAATGCTGCCTACTCGTTCATCAAATCATTGTCTATCACTGCATACTCGCTCAAAATATCATTATCTATCGCTGCATACACGTTCACAATATCCTTACCTATCGCTGCATACTCGTTCACCAAATGATTATTTATCGCTGCATACAGGTTCACCAAATCATTATCGCTCCATATTTGCTCATCAAATCATTATCTTTCGCTGCATACAGGTTCACCAAATCATTATCGCTCCATACTCGCTCATCAAATCATTATCTATCGCCGCATAGTCGTTCACCAAATCTAGCTAACGTTTGTGTTACTAAGAATATCTATACGTGTAAACAAAGCAAGTCTGTTAGTCCTACATTGTTAAGTTTAGTGTCTTTGATGTTTATGTGCTTGCTTTGTGTCAGATTAAGTGACGTTTAAATAAATTAAAAATTGAAATTCCTGACACAATGGCAATTGTTCCTTTTTTTAGTTTCTAATGCAAGCAACAGTCCCGACAGGGACTACCTCCAACAGCAAGGCCTCTGATCAGGTGGTTTGGAGGAGCGTGGAACCACCTCTTAATTTCAGGTGTTCCCAGGCCCTTCCTGACCCGGTGTGGTAGCACCTCTTAGGGTCCCAGCTATGGGAAAATAGTTAGCCCCCAAAAGGAGGTCAAAACACTATGAAATTGTAAAAATAGGTTTTAATAACAAGAAATAATTCCTAAAAATTATAAGCAGCAATACATTTTGGAAAATATATATTACTAGCTATAAAAATTGTCGGTATTGAGGTTGATATGCCGTAAAACAAACCAAACCAAAAATATTCACTTGCTTTTTTCAAACTGCTTTACAAATATTGCTTTTCAAGTATATACATAACGTGTTTTCATCAAAGAAAAATAGAAAAAAGAGAATTTCCTGCGTTTTTGCCAAATCTTTATTTTGAATGAAGTGATTCCTTTGTCGGGACTCTTTCACGAGCCTATTTTTAATTTGCATTCATTTAATGATATTAAGTTGAGAAAAATTTCCTCGTCTTTACTTAAAGGTAGAAGGAAACTTCAGAGGCAATTTAATTTTGTGGCAAGCATAAATCAGGGACATTCACTTCGTCCTTTCTGTTGGCCTTAGAACAACATTAAGTGAAACACGTTCACAGTGACTCTCTACCAATTGTTCGCTAATGAATTGAAATTTGTGCAGCAGTTCATCGTAAAGCTAACAGTTGATTGATTTTATGTCTCTGGCGCACAAGAAGTTGGAAATATTTTGCAGCGTTGATTTTTCTACTTGATTATATTACTATATTCGTCTTTTTCTTCCTTATTATTTCCTTTTCCTCCTCATGTTACTGGCCATTTCTGTTTAATCCTCTTCTCTTTTAACATCCCTGCCCATTCTCCTTTCTATTCTTTTTACTCGTTAAAATTCTTTAAATATAATTTAGTATCACCAGCAATGAGTATAAATGGCATTGAAAAAGAACACACAAAAAGTTCGGTCTCTTTTATTCATTTTCATATTTTTTATGTTCAGCTTTAAAAGTATTTGTTTTGTTGGGTTTTAATTATTCCTTCCAGTTATGTCATTCACGACTTTTCTTTCTTTCCTTTTTTCTTCATTTTACCATTTTATATTTCAATCTTTCCTCCTTTAAATTTTCCTTTTTTATGGTTTTACTTATCTTCCTTCATTTAATTAGCTCGTTTCTCTTCTATCCTATCATATTTTTCGCTTGCTATTTGCTTATTCTTGTTTTTTTACCTCTTAAGCTGTCTATTTTCTGACTCTTTATTCCTTTCTATATACACCTATTTCCTTCCATATTTCAATTTACTTAGGAGTATCTTTTATCCAAATATTTAGTTAACCTTCTTGGAAGGTTAAGACATAATCCTTTGCATTAAATGTATATTTATAGAAGGCGGCAAAAGATAGTCTTCTTCGCTATATATTTATCTTCACAAAAGAAAATGATTCCTGATACCGAATCATTGAGGCTACAATCAAATCTACTTTCAAGCCAACGAATCTGTCTATTCGTCTAATTAACAAACTACTTTTTAGTCTATCTATGGCTCAGTCAACAGGACTTTGTTGATACTGTTTTTATTTGTTAGTGTATCCTTTTACTTCTTCCTCATTTTTATCTTGTTAACCTTATTTTCTAATATCTATTTTAACTGTTTTCTTCCCTTTTTCCTTCCTCCATTCTTCTTGTAACCCATTTCCACCATCTTCGATCTCACCTTTCTCACATCATTCCCTCCTTCCTTTCTTCCAATCGCGTTAGAATTCCCAAATGCGCCTCCAAACAAATCGAACAACTTGACCGACCTACCCTAAAACTCAACAAAATCAATTCCTTTTTTTCGCCAAGAGAGAGGCAGTCGGTAGAGAGTAAGGAGGTTGATTTGCTCTTACAATGAGTCCTCTAATCATATTTTCATCTTTTTCTGACCAAATTCTTCAGTATCTTCTCCCCCCGCTCTCCTTAGAAAGCTCCTTTCTCTTATAATTGCTTTTACTGACATCTTTTCTTTTTTTTTTTTTTACTAATGAGTTAAAAAACGACCTTCTCTTGTTGTTAGGCAAAAATATAAACGAGTCTGAAATTTTCTAAGTATACATACATACACGAGCGTAAATATACATATATATATATATATGCAAATATACATATATAAAAATAATTATGTGCTAATGTGTAAATGTACCCATATAAACAAATATGAAGTGATATATACATACATACATACATACATACATATATATATATATATATATATATATATATATATATATATATATATATATATATATATATATATATATAACGGTAAGTAGATGTAGATAAACGTGTTATGAATCTTCAACTTTTATTTGTAATTCCAAGGTATTTCTCAAATTACCAGGAACGCTATCATTCAAAATACAAGCTATCTTTTTAAATACAACCCTTCTAATAAATAACGAGATTTTAGTATTCGTTAAAGTCAACATTACACAAAAACACACTCTTATGTCGAGATGGAGATAATATCAATAGATGTGAAAATATGCAGCTTCCTGTTTCTGTTTAATCGTATTCCTAGCCAATAAACTTAATTATACAGTAAAATTTTAGACTAGGAAATTACAGCCTCGACCTTGTGTCATGAGGCCTTCAGCGAAATATTAATCGAAATTTATATATATATATATATATATATATATATATATATATATATATATATATATATATATATGTGTGTGTGTGTGTGTGTGTGTATTCTACAATTTGTAAATAACTTCCATTTTATACATATATGCTTTCAATATAAACATACAAAACTGTGCATTTGTGTCACTGTCACTGTCAAATTTAGTTTATTTTAATAACTAATATCCTCTTTGGGCGTTTATTAAAAACTATGTTACCAGCAGTTTTTTTTTTTCTAACGGAAAAGTAAACATCGCTATCGTCTGCACTGACCAATGTTTTCCATCAATCGATCGAACCTTATATAATTATCGATTTATTACACAGAAAAGAAAGTAGGTAATCCACTGTTGATGCAAAGTTTATCGTCTAGTTTTCTAAGCCGCTCATGTTTTCAAATGTAAAAAATGACTGCCTGTGTTTTTTTTTGTTTTTTCAGTTGCGTCCTTTCATTTGACCGGATGCATATTTACGTATCCTTTACACATATATATAGAAAAATACAGGCATCTAGATATATCGAAAAGTTTTAGTCAATCTCGGAAACTAATGATAGTTTACACAAGTCAGCAAATAATTTATGAATATTTTTCGATTATTGTTCCTCGACGTCATTTTTTTCTAAAGGTAAAGAAATATTTTTTCTGTGTCTGTTGTAAATGAATCATAAATATTCACATATCCAGTAATATGAATTCATACACAAAAATAAGATAATCTTCCTTCAATAGATTTAGCCAGAAAAGGAGACAGTTTTAAGTTTTTCCTTTATTTTATTTAACATCAAAATATGTAAATGTGCATATATATATATATATATATATATATATATATATATATATATATATATATATATATATATATATATATATATTATTCTACTTCTGTTTTTTCTATGCTTTCCATTTTCCTTTTTTATATAAGTTAGTTTTGGGCTTTTGTAGCCATTATCTTTTAGAGCTTTATTATAGAAATTAATATGTTCATCGAAAATCTTGTCATTTGCTGAATTTGTACTTAAAGGTATATGTTTAATTATAGATAGGGGGTGATTTGATTTAGGGTGTGTATATAAAGGGCTGGTGTTGGGGTTTTTATAAGGTGTGTATGTATTTTTTCTTAAATCTAAAAAGATAGTGGCTACAAAAACCCAAAACTAACTTATATAAAAAATGAAAATGGAAAGCATAGAAAAAAGAGAAGTAGAAAAATAATTTGGTATACACCCCCATACAACCAAATGGTAAAGAACAAATTAGGACAAAAATTCCTGGCATTAATAGTCAAGCACTTTACTAGAGAAAGTAAACTAAGTAGTATTTTCGATAAAAATACACTAAAATTAAGTTACAGCTGTGCCTAAGAAACATAATGCTAATATCTTAAATAAACACTTATACCAAAACCAAAAAAATTTAGACAATAGAAAAATAAAAATAAAAACAGATGAAAATAAACAAAAATTATGTAACTGTAGAAACCCTCATAACTCTCCTCTACAAAATAAATGTCGCACAGATACCAATACAATATCTCTTCTATTGAAAATCCTGAAAACATAAAAATTTATATAGGTTGTACTAGGCATGAGTTCAAAAAACGGTTCAATCAACATCAAAGTTCATTTAGGATAAATAAATATAGAAATCAAACATCTCTCTCAAAGTACTTCTGGCACTTAAAAGAATCCAATGAAACACCTAGAGTAAAATGGAAATTAATAAAAAAGCTAGAATATGTAGGTCATTAAAAGACCCATGTCCTTTGTGCATACATGAGAAACTATACATTACTAAGTTTATAAAAAATATACATTTACTGAATCAGAGAAATGAAATAGCTATTTTATGCCGTCATTGTCAAAAATCTCTCTTAAATAATGTTTAAAAATAAAATTAAAAAATGCGAGCTGGTAATATACATACATATATTTTATATGGAAAAATATTTTTATGTAATGTAAGTAATTCTATTGCATTTACTTGTTTTAAAAAGAAATATGGTTCATTAATAATTAAGAGTGAAATTATTTTAAAATTGTAGTTAAATAAAACGTATCCTAACCTAAACATCCCAAAAAATCTTTAAGTATGCAAGTAGGAAAAATGCCGAAAGAATTATTGCCGTTAACAATAAAAAATTAAAAAAAAAAAACAGACAACATGCATTTAACGGATGTCAGAATTCGTTGAAAAATACATCCCTAACCTCCTTAAACTTAATCCCTTTTTCGAACCTAACTAACGCTACCACACTTTGTCTGAATTATAGGATTTCTCTGTATTCTTAGAAGCAGTGAATTATGAATTTTTGTGTGCGTTAAAAACTCAGTAAATGTAAAAAAAATACGTTACTCCAATATTCGCTTGAAGATGAAATGGAACTAATGTTTTTAATTTAATTACAAAATTAAATTTGAAGTTTTTAGCTGCCATTTTTGAAATATGGTTATTACTATGTAGGGAAAAACATATTTTAAACGAGTTAATTTGTAATATTTATGCTCTGTAAATTTACATTTAGCACTGTTTTGTAAAAATAAAAATAAAAAATATTAATAAGAACACCGGATTATATCTAACTTCTTTCTTTTTATTTATATATATATAAATATAGATATATAAATATGTACATATATATATATATATATATATATATATATATATATATATATATATATATATATATATATATATATATATATATATATATATATAAATAAAAAGAAAGAACAGTTAGATATAATCCAGTGTTCTTATTGATATTTTTTATTTTTATTTTTACAAACATACATATGTTTATGTTTTGTTTTTTTTTTTATCGGCTTGGATTGAGGAATCGGAGAGCCGAGTTCGAATTCCAGTCGAATCCATTACATTCACTTGCGTGCTAATACCCTTGGGAAAGGTATGAATACTCTTCTTCTCCCTCCAGATATGGATAAAATAGCAGGACAGACTGGGTTCTATAGCCTTGGATGCCAACTGGTCTAGGAGGACAACTCTGAATTCAAAACCTGCGGAGGGTCTTTTGGGAACCTTGTGGCATTCGGTGCACCAGGTCTCTGTATTCGTCCCTCCAAAAAGTGTGGATGGTCCTGCACGAGACCTTCACCACTATAATCAAATCTCATGTGCCGGTGTCGAGCTGTCGGTTTTCTGGGAACTGATCCGCTTGACCCTCATACGTCGAATCTCGACGGGAGAGTTGATCATATATATATGTATTTACATATGAATATATTTTATGTATATATATATATATATATATATATATATATATATATATATATCAGGTCATCTCATAAGTTCTGTCCGAATTTTGAAGAAAGAAAACAAGTGATCAAATGTTACATTTAATTAGAGATTCAATCAACAATGTATTTTCCCTGATTATCTATGACTTCCTTCCATCTATTAACAAGCTTACTAATTCCATTATTGTAAAATTCTTTTGGCTTTGATTCGAAGAACTCACAAATGACAGTTTTAACCTCTTCCTGTGTTACAAAAGCTGTTTTTTCCAAATGATTCTGTAAGCTACGAAACAAATGGTAGTCTGAAGGAGCAAGATCGGGAGAATAAGGAGGATGAGGAATTTTCTCCCAACCAAGTTCTTCGATCTTTTGTGACGTGATTCTTGCTGTGTGAGGTCGCGCATTGTCCTGATGAAACATCACCTCTTTTCGATTCACTAGAGCAGGTTTTTTTCCCTCAAAGCTTGGTTCAAAAAGCATTAATTGTTGCATTAGGTGGTAAGAATTCAAAGTGGATTATTCCTTGGCGATTCCACCAGATTGAAAGAATAACCTTTTGCCCATGAAGTTCCCTTCACGGCTGGGGTCCTTTCCCTTTACCAAGCCAGTCTACGACGCTTAACATTTTGATAAAAGATCCATTTTTCGTCGGCAGTCACAAGTCTATCCAAAAAAGGTGAAACAAGTTGGCGAGAATGGAGAGAAGAGCAGATGTCAACTCGGGATTAGAGGTTGTTTTCAGACAATTGATGAGGCACCCATTTTCCAAGTTTAGGAAAAGATGACAATGAACAGTTGTATGGTTTGAACTGAGAACCGCTGCTAATTCCTCAAGTGATAAAGCAGGATTTTCTTCAAGGGCTGCCTCAAGAAGCTTTTCATCAAACTCAACTGGACGTCCCGTTCGATCTTCATCTTCAAGGGTGAAATCTCCACCTCTGAATTTTGCAAACCATCTTCTGCAAGTATTAGGTTGGTGCAAAAATAATGACGTAATAATGTCGTTTTTTGACGTAATTTTAACGTCAAGAAACGACATTGTTACGTCATTATTTTTGCACCAACCTAATACATTCATTCACACATTCCTCTCCATAAACTACGTGAATGTTTCTAGCCGCTTCGGCTGCTGACTTTTCTTTCTTGAACTCATAAAGCATTAAGTGCCTCAAATGATTCTTGGGTACTTACATGTTAGCAGGGTTTTAATCAAACAAAATTTAATTTCATTGTTCTCTGAAATAAAATTTGATCAGTTTAAATGCAGCAAAACATAAAAAAAAATGCTCAGCTCTATTAGACATTATAAAATACTCTTTTAATTTCGTTCATTTTAACAAAATATACGTATATATGTATGTATGTATGTATATATATATATAAATATATATATACGTATATCTATATATATATATGTAAATATATGTATATATATATATATATATATCTGTATATATCTATGTATATATATGTATATATATATATTATATATGTATATCTAAATATATATGTATGCATATATATGTATATATATGTATATAGATATGTATGTATATGTATATAAATATGTATATGTATGTGTATATATGTATGTGTATATATATATGTGTGTGTATATATATATATATAGGTATGTATATACATGTATATATATATGTATGCATGTATATATATATATATGTATATATATATGTAAATATATGTGCATCTATATGTATGTATATATATATATATATGTGTGTATATATACGTATCTATGTATATGTATGTATATATATATGTATTTATATATATATATGTATGTATATATATTTGCATATATGTATGTATATGTATATATATATGTATATGTATATATATATCTATATATCGACATATATATATATATATATATATATATATATATATATATGAATTTATATATATTTATGGATATATATGTATGTATATATGTATAAATATATATATGTATTTATATACAGTGGGGGAAATAAATATTCGTACACATGAAAAATTGTATTTTTATGAATATAAAAGCCTTAACTAAAACAAATTTTGATACATTTTATTTGTAAAGATACATTTTAATCAAAAATAGTAATAAACTTAATTAATTCTTATTCTAACAGAAATTTATATTTTTTCATTTTAACTGATAAAAAAGTATTCGTAAAAAACAAAAAAGCATATTAACTTAATCTAATACTTTATGGAATATCCTTTATTGAGTTCAACAGCTACCAGTCTATTCCTGTACGTCTCAACTAATGATTTGCACACATTGAGTGCTATTTTGTCCAATTCTACTTGGCATACTGTCTTCAAATTCTTGATATTTGTTCGTGCTCTTTTCCCAATTTTATTTTCAAATATCGCCATACATTCTCGATTGGGTTCAAGTCTGGGGACTGACTTGGCCATTGCAAGACATCAACATTACTTTCAGCTAACCATTTCCTTGTAGATCTAGCGGTATGCTTAGGATCATTATCCAGTTGGAAACCCAATCAGGAGGTAGCAGAAGTCTCTCAACAGAACGCATTAAATTGTCTTGCAGGATTTTCTGGTAGCTTTCGGCATTCATCTTGCCATCTATTATTGATATTCTGCCAACACCTTTTGCAGAAAAACAGCCCCAGATCATAATACTGCCACCTAACTTTACAGTCGGCAACGTGTTCTTTGGTAAGTAGGCTTCACCGTCCTTCCTCCACACATGATTTCGATAATTATGACCAAACAACTGTATTTTAGTTTCATTTGTCCATAGTACTTTTCCCCAAAACGAATATTCTTTATCCTTATGCTCTCTAACGAATTTTAGCCTAGCATCTCTGTGTCGTTTCAAGAGGAGTGGAGTCTACATTGGGATGCGTGATTTCAGACTGTTTGTGTAGTTCATTACTTATTGTACGCATAGTTACTTTAATCCCTAATGCACGCAGATGTTCTTGCAGCTCTTCTCGGATAACCTGTGGATTTTGTTAGATCGGGCGTCCTAATATCCTTGCTGATCGTAGAGAAATCTTCCTCGGAGCACCTGTTCGTCTTTGGTTTTCGACTCTGTTACGAGTTTTAAAACTTGCAATGAACGAAGCAATTGTAGTAAAAGGAATATTCAGGTTGTTAGAAATCGTTCTGTAAATGGTCCCATCTTTCCAAAGAGACAAAATGTGTTGTTTTTGTGAAATAGTCAATTATTTATCTTTAGGCATTGTTAAAACCTTCTCGTAAGACTAGAAATTGCAGAATGCTCTGGTAATGGCTAATAGCGTTAATTAAATATAATTACTGATGACATTACTGGCACATTTTAGAATATACTTTTTTCATAATTAATTGATTATTTTATTCTAATAATTGATTTGTACGAATACTTTTTTCACGAGTTAGAATAAAAAAGAATGCATTAATTTCTGTTGGAATAAGAATTAGTTAAGTTTATTATTATTTTTAATAGTATGTGTCTTTATATATAAAATGTGCCGAGATTTGTTTTATTTAAGGCTTTTACATTTATAAAAATACAATTTTTCAAGAGTACGAATATTTATTTCCACCCCACTATATATATATATATATATATATATATATGGGGGGTGAATACATATTTATATGTATATATGTATATAGTGTATATATAGTGTATATATATATAAGTGTATATAATTATATGAACATACGCATACAAATATTTAATTCATTGTAATTCCAACTAAAGAATAAACGTACTTTTCAGATGAGTAACTCTACACAGATGCATAACTAAATATACATAGAAAACAAAAAACAACTTGTATTCAATAGAAATAAATACCATTTATCCATTTTAACGTGTGAAAAATGTATTTATACAATGCAAATTTGAGATTTTAAAACTTTTAAATTGCTTTAATACTCTAGATTATTCAAGTGGAATATTCCAGAATGTTCCAATAATATTATCAGTAGTTATTTTTAGCCTAAAAATACAAACAGAACATTTTGTAATTGATATTCGGGCAGGAAGGTTATCATCGTGGAAAGAGGTAAAGAATTGACAAATTCGTAAAAATAAGTGATTGTTAATTTCTGCAAAGGTAAAAGTGACAGGAAAATCTCAGACAACCTAAATATTCCGTTGACTACCATTAGTTCATTCATTGCAAAGTAGAAAAAATCAAAACTGTTGAAAACCAAAGAAGAACAGGTGCTCTACGGAAGCTTTCTTCATGATCTTCAAGGAAATTAATGTGTCAAATTAAACAAAATCCAATATTTGTGTAAACATTTTAATTTTGTTTAATTTGATGCATTGGAGGATGATTTGCATTCATTAGGTATCTGTGTCACTAAACGGACAATAAGCAATGAAGTTTATAGGAACAATTTAAAGTTACGCTCCCCTTGGAAAAACACACTGCTACTGAAAAGACAGAGAGATGTCAGGTTGAAATTCGTTCGTTAACATAAGGATAAGGAAAAATCATATTGGGGATGTTTTTTCTCCAAAAGGTACTGGCAACATAACAGTAATAGATGGCAGAATGAATGACGCAGCATATTTTGGAAGCAAATATAATGATTTCGGTTGAAAATCTTGAACTTTCGCCAGACTGGATCTTCCAACATGTTAACTATCCTAAGCACACGTGCTGGCCTTGAACAGATTGTTGATCATGCTAGATAACACGCACTAAGGTTCTGTTCAGGATAGTTGCAGTATAAGACATAGGTGGGCTATGTGATTGTTGAACAAACAAATATTTCCGAGCAAGTCTGTGCAATAGAGATTGGCTAGCCGCCCTATTATACAGGTCTCCTCGAATATGAATGGCCAGCTACAGATATATATATATATATATATATATATATATATATATATATATATATATATATATACATATATATATATATATATATATATATATATATATATATATGCATGTATACATGTGTATATATGCATGTATATATGTATATGTATAAGTGTGTATATATCGATATGTATATACGTATATATGTGTATATATATTTGTATGTATATATATATATATATATATATATATATATATATATATTCGTATGTGTGTATATGTATATATATATATATATGTGTGTGTGTGTGTATATATATAGAGATAGAGAGCGAGACAGATAAATTTGTATGTTTGTATTCGTGTATATGTATATGTATTTGTACGTGTGTATATGTATATATATATATTTGCCTGTGCGTATATATATATATATATATATATATATATATATATATATATGTATGTATGTATGTGTGTGCGTATATATATAATGTGTATCTATAGGCATATATATATATATTTTGTGTGTATATATATATATTATTTGTGTATATTTGTGTATATATATATATTTCTATTTGTATATATGTGTACATGTATATATATATATATATATATATATTATGTGTGTATATATATTTGTTTAACGTGTATTATATGTATGTCTTTATTTGTATATATATATATATATATATATATATAAATGTGTGCATATGTAATATATATATATATAGGTAATCGTATGTGTGTATATATACATATATATTTGTGAGTATATGTATATATATATATATATATATATTTATTTATTTATTTATGTGTATATATACATATATATTTTATGTTATGTATGTATGTATATATGTATGTGTATGTATATATATATATATGTATGTGTATGTATATATATATATGTATATATATATATATATATATGTATATATATATATATGTGTGTGTGTGTGTGTTTATGTGTATATATATGCATTTATGTATGTAAATATGTTTATATATATATGCGTGTATACATGTATGTATGTGTAAATTTACATATATCCGGATATATATATATATATATATATATATATATATATATATATATATATATATATATATATATATTGCGGAAATATGCAGAAAAATAGTAAGGAACACGTCAGGTAAATAATCCGGAGTTCCTTAGTATTTTTGTTTTTATTCTTAAGAAGACAGTGCTCCATACAGAAGTAGAGCTTATATTATATTTTTTCAATATGATTCCTTCGCTACATAAGAGTTCTCATGTTTCAAAAACGAGAGCCGAAATCATCAATATAATTCTTAAAATTAAGTTGAATCAAGGTGTTGGATCCCGTTTCATCCTCAAGCGAAAATCTAGGAATAAGCTATCATGTGTTTTGCGCGTGTTTATAAGTATGGCCCATTGCAACATTAATTACTATGGAAACGGCTGGGCCGTCCATGTTGGTTAGGTGGTCAGACAGTTAATTCTTATCTACAAGTTTGCTACAGTGTATTCTGACTTAACTAAGGAAGAAACAAACATAATTCTCAGTGCAAAGAAATTTGTCCTCATCCATAATGGGGACCAATGGATTAAAAACACAAATGACAATTTTGACATCACCATGGCATCTCTAGACTCTGAAGAATCTTCGGATCTCGTCGGTCTATTTATACTCTACAATCTAACCGCTCACCGTGAATTAGACATTAAGGACATCGGGCTATACAGAGATGACGGGCTCATGGTAGTGAGGAGCTCCACAAATTTTAAAACAGATAAAATTAGAAAGATAATTGATAGTGAATTCGGAAAACTAAATTTAAAAACAGTAGTCAACACTAAATTAAATAGAGTAAACATCCTAGACGTAACTCTAGACTTAATGAACAACGTTCACCTGCCTTACAGAAAACCTAACACTAATCCCCTGTATGTACACCCTAAGTCTACCCCCCCTCCATCTATAATTAAGCATATACCCACATCAATAGAGAAAAGAATTAGCATGAACTCAGCTAATAGGGAAATATTCCGACAACATAGTAATTTTTATAACACAGCCCTGAAAAATAGCGGATACAAAAACACTGACATAAGCTATAGAAATATTAGTACCAATAATAAGAAAAATAGGAAAAGTAAGATCATCTAGTATACCCCTCCGTTCAACCAAATGGTCAGTACCAAACTAGGGTATAAGTTCCTAGCTTTAATTGAAAAACACTTTCCCAATAATAGCAAACTTAGCAAGATCTTTAATAAAAACACCTTAAAATTAAGTCACAGCTGCACTGAAAATCTAGAAAGAATCCTAAAGATACATAATAATAAAATTCTGGAAAAACATGCATGCCAAAACAGTAATAAGCTCTTAAACTGAAATTAGATAAAAATAGCGAAAAATTATGTGATTGTAGAAAATAAATGCCTCACAAAATCCGTGGTATACCAATGCACTATCTCATCCATTGAGAGTCGTAACACTGATAGGATATACATTGGGTCAACGAAGAATAAATTTAAAATTAGAATGAGACAGCACAAGAGCTCCTTCAACAATATTCAAAATAGAAATCAGACATCTCTATCCCAATATTTCTGGCATCTAAAAGAAACGAATAAAACACCAAAAGTAAAATGGAAAATAATAAATAGAACAAGAACTTGTAAAACCTGGGATGACCCATGCCCTTTATACCTGCACGAAAAACTACACATCATTAATAAAAAGTTATTAAACCATAGGCAGGAATTAACGTTTTTTTTGCAGACATCAACAAATTTTCGCATTATATAATTAGCATAAAAAATAGATAAATAAATAAATTCCCTAGTTTAATAAAAGTCTTAAAAGCTTAGCCAAATCATTAAATAGAAAAAACCCTTTGTGAAGTCGTCAAAAAACAAATTGTAGTTCAGTGCAACACGTTTGTATACCGAACAGCCATTAGAATAAACAAATAAATAAAGAAATTAACAGACAGATAATAATAAAACAAAATCCTCTCGACACTTAACGATTTGACGTCGCGCCATGAAATATTCCTTCGCTGTAAACTAACTAGACGGTGACCGCCACCATTAGCTTTGAAATAGATACCCCACTCTACCTTGGCATAACCTTTCCGAAGGTGACGAATCTGTAGATAACAATTAACTGTCTGACCACCTAACCAAGATGGCGGGCCTAGACGTTTCCATAGTAATTAATGTTGCAATGGACCATACTTATAAACACGCTCAAACCACATGATAGCTTATTCCCAAATTTTCGCTTGAGGATGAAACGGGATCCAACACCTTGACTCAACTTAATTTTAAGAATTATATTGATGGTTTCGGTACTCGTTTTTGAAACATGAGAACTCTTATGTAGCGAAGGAATCATATTTTTTTTTAAATATTATATATATATAATTATTACAATGCATTTAACCACATGGTTCTGTTAATAGCATTTCTTTCTCTCACGTAGGCAAGTACAACGTCATAGAACCGCATTACGAAATTACGACCTACCTCTGCAATTCCGCGACCGTTATTGTTGCATAGCAAACTTCTATGTAAACAAAACAGGATGTCAAATTTAACCGTAAATATTTCTGTTCTCATGTCCATATAACCACTCTGATGATGGCTCATGTGAGCCGAGAATTTACATCGACGATTAATATCATAAGAAAATATCCAAATATTGGACAGTTTTTGTCTTTATTTTCTCTTGAGACTAATGCCATTATACGGCGTTTGGAAAAGCTCACGATAAAACATGATAGACATTCGTTGTCGGTTATATTTAACAAATTAGGTTTGAACAATTTATATGTATATATATTTATATATGTGTATACGCATATATGCATATATACGTATTTGTATATATTCATATATATATATATATATATATATATATATATATATATATATATAAATGTATGTATGTGCATGTATGAATATATATGTATGTGTATACATTCAATTATTTATGTATGGGTATGTATGAATATATATGTGTGTATATATAAGTATATATATATGTATATATCTATATCTATATCTATATATATATATGGTGTGCCAGTATATGTGTATATATATATGTATATGTGTGTGTATATATATATATATATATATATATATATATATATATATATGTGTGTGTGTGTGCATGTGTGTGTGCGCGCATGCATATATGTATATATAAATGTGTGTGTATATATGAATATATATGTGTGTGTGTTATGTGTATGTATGCATATATATGTGTGTATATATATGTGCATATATAAATATATATATCTAATATATACATGTTAATGTATGTATATATACGTGTGTATATATGTATATATATATATGTGTATATATGTATATATATATGTGTGTGTATATATGTGTATATATATGGGTGTATATATATGTATATATGTGTGTATATATATATATATACATATGTGTGTATATATGTATATATATATGTGTGTGTGTATGTACATGTGAGTATATATATATATATATGTATATACATATGTGTGTATATATGTATATATATATGTGCGTGTATAGAGGTATATATGTGTGTATATATGTATGTGTGTATATATGTATATACGTATTTGTGCGTATATATATATATATATATATATATATATATATATATATATATATATATATATGTATGTATGTATGTATGTATAGTAGCGGCCATAATATAAGGAACGGAAACAACAAAGACATAAATATGTGTATTACTTAAAAAGTAATGCATTATTAGCAATTAAATTTTTACCGAATAAAGATTAGTGTGTAATGCATAAATATTATACAAAGTTACAAAAATTTACATAATAGTTTTTTTTTTTTCAAATAAAGATTATATTGAACAAAGGAAATAAGCTACTGGACAAAAGTTAAGGAATGATCTTGTTAATACTTGATTGTGAACAAAATATCAACAAAATTTAATATTTGGTAAACATCCCCTTATTTTCAATGACTTTTCTGCATCATCGACCAAATGATCTAATTAATTTCCTATAACAATCAGCAGTAATTCCCTTCCATTCGTCATTCAATAACTCCCATAGGTGATCCTGGTTTTTCGGGTTTCTTTTCTGAGCCCTTTCTCCAATTATCTTCCAAACATTTTCTATTGGATTCAGGTCGGGGCTCTGGGCTGGCCACTTCATTAGGGCGATTCCTTCTTCTTCAAATAAAGCCATAACCTTCTGAGCCTTATGGCAAGATGCATTGTCCTGCATGAAAATAGAGGATTCATAAAGATTATGGTGTAATCTTGGTACCACATGCTGCTGAAGAAGCCTTTTGTAAATCTCAGCATTGATATTGCCACGTATGCGGATGATAGGGCCAACTCCTGCAGATAAAATCATTCCCCACACCATCACACTGCCGCCACCAAACTTAACAGTTTTCTTGACACATTGAGAAGACAGTCTTTCACCTGTTCTATGGCGTAGGTAAGTTTTGCCCTCTGAACCAAATATAGTAAACTTGGACTCGTCACTGAAATGAACTGTATCCCAAAGTGCGTCAGTCCAAACAACATGTTCTCTCACATACTCCAGGGGTGCCCTTTGTTTTCGTTTTGAAATGAGAGGCTCCGAAGCTGGAATACGGGCATGCAATCCTGCATTTTTTAACCTGCGAGCAACCGTTTTCCTTGAGATTTTATTATCTGTCTCTTCATTAAATTTACGGGCAATTGATGTAGCAGTTTCAAAACGTTCTTTTTGTAAATATTCTAACAATTCTTCGATCTTCTCTTTGCGATGTTTTTGTAGGTCTACCGGTCTTTGGTTTTGCATCTAACGTTTTATCCGTTTTATACCTGCTAATTACACGATGAACGACACTTTTAGACCTATGAACAATATCAGAAATTTCTGAAATTGACTTATTTTCTTGATAGTTAGCGATAATGAGTTGTTTTTTTTCTTCAAAAGAGAGCGTTTTGTGTGTAGAATTTGCCATGAAAAAATTTTTGCTTAAAAATAAAGTCCTAATGATAAATGAACTTTTACTTATTATTGAAAAACTCCATCGAGTTTTTTAACAATGTAAATTAAATGTTTATGCAAATTATTAACACCGTTCCTTAACTTTTGTCCAGTAGCTTATTTCCTTTGTTCCATTTAATCTTTATTTAAGAAAAAATCTATTATGTAAATTTTTGTAACTTCCTATAATATTTATGCATTACACCCTAATCTTTATTCGGTAAAAATTTAATTGCTAATCCTGCATTACTTTTTAAGTAATACACATATTTATGTCTTTGTTGTTTCGGTTCCTTATATTATGGCCGCTACTGTATATATATGTGTGTGTGTATATATATAGGTATGTATGTTTGTGTGCATATATGTATGTGTGTATATGCGCATATATGTATGTCTATATATGCATATGTCTCTGTGTGTATGTATGGGTGTGCATATATGTATATATATATAT
>OZ010587.1:43631681-43646681 GCA_963932145.1 Acanthosepion lycidas | reverse complement strand
ATGTTTATTTTTGTATACTCTTCTTGAAAAAATCCCCCACAAAGAATTAGTGGGCCAGTCCAAAACTTCAATATTTTTTGTTTTGAACCAGTCTTTCGTGAGCTCAGAAGTGTGTACGACTGCGTTGTTCTGTTGAAAAGTGGCATCATGTGTCTAGACGATTCATAAATGGGACAAGTCTTCTATCGAGCAGAGTTTTGTTTCCTTTCCATCACTACTAAATCAGCCTTTCCAGACTCAGAAAAAGCTCCCCAAACAATAACAGATCCTCCTCCAAATAGTCTTTTTGAAAACAGCTTCTTTTCCTTTCTTAAATTATGATATAAAAGATTTTTGTAGATGTCTTGAGCTTGATTGTCCTTCAGAAGCTTCTCGAAAAATTAGACGTCTGGTTGCATTAGTAATTTTAGGTGGACGACCAGGACGTTTTCTGGTGCCATACGATAGAGGGTCCTTCAGATATTTCTCACAACTGTTCGGGACCTTGACAGTTCTCTTGCAATGAAACTATTTATAGATTTTCCTTCCAGTTTATAGGCAGAAATTTGCCCTTTTTCATTTTCATTAAGAGGGAGTTCCTAGGCATTTTTCAGTAACTGTTTTCAGTTATGAAATGTTTAAATAGGACCCAGACTGTTTAAAATCCTGATAGAAGTATTTTTATAATCTGCGCATGCACTTCTCTTCCTTTGCTATTCTGAAGTAAACCAGATATGCAAATTCTCAAAACTATTTCATAATTATTCCCATCCTCGAAAACGATGTTTCGTTAATAACGTTTATTTGGTGGAAAGTTGTTTTAAAATTGAATATGTATACTAAATCCCATTGGATCTAGGTACCACACACAAATTTTCAGAGGAATTTGTGCAGTAATAAGAAAATTATTAACAATTTCGTGGGGTCTTATCTAACTTATTTCCACCACTGTATGTTTATAGACACACACACACACACATATGTATATGTGTGTGTGCGCGTGTGTGTATATATGTATCTATGTATATATCTATGTATGCATATATGAGAATATAGATATATGCATATATATTTTTTCTGTTTTTGTCGCTAATCAAGCTAGTATATATGTCTTTGAATCTCATTCTAAGTCATTCTTCTTTTCATTTTTCATATTTTTCTTCCATTTTTGTTTTTGATTGCTGTTCCTAATTCTTTTATTTTTGAAAAATTGTTCTTTCCAATTGTAGCGAATTTAGTCGACCCCTCTTATTTTTTATTTTATTTTATTTTCAGTCCTTTGTTACAATATGAGTTATTTCAAATATTCATGTTAGCACCGGAGAATTAACTCAACCTCTGCTACAGTCGTGGAGCAATTTTCACCTCTTTTCGAAATGTATGTTTGCACTTAAACTAAGTTAAAACTTTATATTTCTCCCTCTCTCTCTCTCTCTCTCTCTCTCTCTGTGTGTGTTTGTGTGTAATAGGAGTAGACATGTTTGCCTATCGCCAAGTGAAAACTCCTCCCACTTCTCTTGCAAAGGAGTAGAGGCTCATCCCTTGTTTCCTGTTTCGGAAGGAGTTCCCGGATCTTTTCCTTTTTTCTGGTCTCTGTTTTAGTAATGTCGTGATACCCTTACGATATGTACAGTCTGTGGCAACGTCTCCTCATACTGAGGGTACCAAATTGGCAGTTTTCTGGTTGCTGTTCCTGACTGGTAGTTAGAAGCCCTATCTCTTGCGTAGCGTCTTGAGCGGCTGCTCTGATCAACAGTTGCATAATATTAGTGTGCTGGTAGTGCCATGTCGCGCATGAAAGTGTGTCCCTGCACGCACCTCCGACGGGCAACCGTGAGGCCACGTTATGTTGCAGGCTGTGCTAGCTACTTTCTGCCCATGTTACATACGATGACCTTCTGCTTCTACTGCTTTAGGTTTTTTCATCACCAACATATCCCACCATGACGATAAACCATCATAAAAATAAACCTAAGCCATCTCTAAAAATCGCCTAAACCCTTTAATATTTCCTTTTCCAATATCTGTGGCATCCATACCAACTTCAGTAATGTGGAATCGTTCATCGTTGATATACAAGCACTCTGCGAGACCAACCTTAATTCGCCAATCCCCCTCCTCTGACTTTTCGATTCCCGGTTACCTTTCTATTCTTAGAAAGGATTCTAAAACACACATGCATAGCTTAGGAGTTTACCCCCGGGGCCATCTCCCATTGGATAGGGAACTCTCTCTTGAATCCCCAGATCATGTGTCTCCGCATATCTCTCCGCAATTCTATAAGCTATCTCTTCTTTCCTTATCGCTCCCCATCCTCCCAAGTCTGTGGTGTACTCGATAGCATTTCCGATAATGTAGACAAGGATATCTCTCTACATCAGTTTGCACTCATATTTATGTTCGATGACTTTAATGCCCACCATACCAAGTGGCTTCAACACTCAGTAACTGACCTTGCTGACACACAAACCCTTAACTTTTCAATCACTCAATCCCTCACACAATTGGTCGACATTCCTACGCGTTTCCCCAATAACCTTGACGGTAAGACTTCCCTTCTCGATTTGTTTTACCTCTTATCGTGCCACGCAGCTCTGCCCTCTTGACAACTCTGATCATGCCGTCCTGTCTGTTAACATCTCCTTCAACTCCTCCCCCAGCAAAGAACCTCTTACAACAGAACATGTTTCTGTTATCAACGAGCAGACTGGGACTCGTTCTGTGACTTCCTTCATGATGTTCCCTGTAATGTAGCTTTTAATCTCCCCGTTCAAAAATGTACGTCTGAGGACTGCTCCTTGGGTAAAAGCTGAAATTGAGGCTTTCATCCCCACAAGAAAATGTAAAGTAAATCGCGCTCATCTCCTTGGTTCTTGCTTGCTCAGCTGCTATTGGCCATAGGAATCACTAGTCCCTCCTATACCGTAGCAATATGTCTGATTGCAACAGACGTCTCTTTCTCACTGCCCGTAATGAGTGCAAGCGTGTACTCAATAATGCAAAGTTACTTTTTACTGAAAGAATAAAACAACGTATCTCGCAAGTTTGGTTCCAAAGATTATTGGCGGCTCTGCAAGAGCATGCTGAACAACAGCAAACTCACAAGAACTCCTTTATTCAATCAACTTGAGGTCCTGACTTCCTCATTTGATAAGGCTGAATGTTTTGCTCGGAAATTCTCATCCAATTCAACTTATCTGGTGTACCCACATCTGATTTTCTCACTACAACTGAGGCTCTATAAGTGAGATGTCCATAACCCCACCGATGGTATTGGACATCATCTCTAAATTAGACTCCTATAAGGCTAATGGTGGGAACGCGATACCAGCCATTGTCCTGAAGAAATGTCCTCTCCAAACTATGCAACCACGGCCTCAACGACTCTTGCTTTCCAGCCTGTTGGAAGTCCTCATCTGTTGTCCCTGTCTTTAAGAACTCTAGATGTCCTTCTAACCCAACTACCATCTTATAAGTCTCTTACCAATTTGTTCCATATCTGGGTACTGAGCTTTTCTTCCTCTACCTAGAAATTTGGCACTTGATTTAAACTTTTTTACTTCATTTTTATTCTTTCTTCATAAACGTATGTTAGCCTCATTCAACTCATATTCTCTAGCTTCAGCTCTGTTTCCTATTCTTTCTGCTAATTCTACTACTTTTTGTTTAAAATTTGCACTATAACTCGCACGTTTTGATGACATTTTGGTGGTAAAGTGTTATATTTATCAGGAAACCTCGATGGTAATTTTCAACATTATTTTAGCCGCTTAGTTTCAATTTTGTTCTTAATCTCAAGACCGAGAAATGTCTTCGTAATTATTTTTTGACAAAATTTATAGAAGCATATTATATATAAGGATAAATATATTTCTTAATTTTTGGATCATTTGTTGGGGTGCGTATTACTTTCGAGAAATTACGTATATGGTATATCTTTATACATAGAAACACAAATATGCATATATATATATATATATATATATATATATATATATATGTATGTATGTATGTATGTATATATATATATATATATATATATACACACACATTTATGTATACATAAATACACGTATATATATTTATATATATATACTTATATGTATATTGATATACACACACACACACATATATATATATATACACATATATATACGTATATAGGCACAGATATTAGGTTGATGCAAAAATAATATAGTTTTTTGACGTTAAAAACTACGTCAAAAAACGATATTATTTTTGCATCAATCTAATACATACATATATATATATATATATATATATATATATATATATATATATATATATATATATATATATATATATATTAAAAAGAAGAGAAAAGAGGTGCCGTAAACGTTTTTGGTTGTAATGTGGATTTATTTAGAAAAAAATATTATGCATTGTTTTACATAATTTACTACACGTATTTCTGGTCTCGTGACCGTCTTCAGGTAAAAGCGGAGATTTCCACATATTATTAAAAATAATTAATTTTTTCTTTTGTTTTTCAATGTTAAATATTCTCGATATGAGACATTTTCTGTGTTAGTAATCCGAATTTCTTTCTTGAATTCGGATTACTAACACAGAAAATGTCTCATATCGAGAATATTTAACATTGAAAAACAAAAGAAAAAATTAATTATTCTTAATAATATGTGGAAATCTCCGCTTTTACCTGAAGACGGTCACGAGACCAGAAACACGTGTAGTAAAATTATGTAAAACAAAGCATAATATTTTTTTCTAAATAAATCCACATTACAACCAAAAACGTTTACGGCACCTCTCTTCTCTTCTTTTTAATATACATATATCTCCGTTGGAACCACTACAACCTCTTTCTTTTATATTTATATTATATATATATATATATATATATATATATATATATATATATATATATATATATATATATTTATATATATATATATAAACACATATATGAGTTTTCCCTTTTTGCATTATTCGTACTATTGTCCTCATCTTTCTTACCATAATTATCACAACGTTTCGTCCGTTGTACGCTCCGGCTTTCTTCAGGTGTTTGGAATATCGAACTGAACCCTTTATTTAGCTCGCTGGGGTAGACTGTTCTAGTTCTACGTGCCATGTCCAATGAATGTCAGTTATCAGTTATCTCCTGTTAATTCCCATCTCCAAGTTCTCCACCGCCTTAACCAGGTATTGAAATCACACTCTTTGGGTCCTGTTACTGGATCTAACTAACGCCTTTATCCAATGTGCTATGTGCCCTAGGTGGTTGGTCTTAATGCTTTACTTCAGCAATGTGTGTATACAGATACAATAATCAGCATACAATAATCGGCATACATGTCAACAATAATTCCTCTGTGTATGTATGTGTGTGTGTGTGTGTGCGCGCGTGCGTGTTTGTGTGGATGCGCGCCTGTGAAGAAAATGTAAAAGAGCAGGATTTATGGATAAGTAATGGAAAATACTTATGGAAAGGAGGCTGGAATGGAGGTCGGGCTGGAATGGAAAGGAGGCTGGAATGGATATCGGGCTGGAATGGAAAGGAGACTGGAATGGATGTCGGGCTAGAATGGATATCGGGCTGGAATGGAAAGGAGGCTTGAATGGATGTCGGGCTGGAATGGAAAGGAGCCTGGAATGGATGTCGGGCTAGAATGGATGTCGGGCTGGAATGGAAAGGAGGCTGGAATGGATGTCGGGCTGGAATCGAAAGGAGGCTGGAATGGATGTCGGGCTGCAATGGAAAGGATACTGGAATGGATGTCGGGCTGGAATGGAAAGGAGGCTGGAATGGATGTCGTGCTAGAATGGATGTCGGGCTGGAATGGAAAGGAGGCTGGAATGGATGTCGGGCTGGAATGGACAGGAGGCGTGAATGGATGTCGGGCTGGAATGAAAAGGAGGCTGGAATAGATGTCGGGCCTGAATTGATGTCGGGCTGGAATGAAAAGGAGGCTGGAATGGATGTGGGGCTGGAATGGAAAAGAGGCTGGAATGGATGTCGGGCTAGAATGGATGTCGGGCTGGAATGGAAAGGAGGCTGGAATGGATGTCGGGCTGGAATGGAAAGGAGGCTGGAAAGATGTCGGGCTGGAATGGAAAGGATACTGGAATGGATGTCGGGCTGGAATGGAAAGGAGGCTGGAATGGATGTCCGGCCGAAATGGAAAAGAAGGATGGAATGGATGTCGGGCTGGAATGGAAAGGTGCCTGGAATGGATGTCGGGCTAGAATGGATGTCGGGCTGGAATGGAAAGGAGGCTGGAATGGATGTCCGGCCTAAATGGAAAGGAGGCTGGAATGGATGTCGGGCTGGAATGGATTACGGGCTGGAATGGAAAGGAGGCTGGAAAGGATGTCGGGCTAGAATGGATGTCGGGCTGGAATGGAAAGGAGGCTGGAATGGTTGTCGGGCTGGAATGGAAAGGAGGCTGGAATGGATGTCGGGCTGGAATGAAAAGGAGGCTGGAATGGATGTCGGGCTGGAATGGAAAGGAGGCTGGAATGGATATCGGGCTGGAATGGATGTCGGGCTAGAATGGATGTCGGGCTGGAATGTAAAGGAGGCTGGAATGGATGTCGGGCTGGAATGGAAAGGAGGCTGGAATGGATCTGGGGATGGAATGAAAAGTAGGCTGGAATGGATGTAGGGCTGGAATGGATGTCCGGCTGGAATGGAAAAGAGGCTGGAATGGATGTAGGGCTGGAATGGATGTAGGGCTGGAATGGAAAGGAGGCTGGAAAGGATGTCGGGCTAGAATGGATGTCGGGCTGGAATGGAAAGGAGGCTGGAATGGTTGTCGGGCTGGAATGGAAAGGAGGCTGGAATGGATGTCGGGCTGGAATGAAAAGGAGGCTGGAATGGATGTCGGGCTGGAATGGAAAGGAGGCTGGAATGGATATCGGGCTGGAATGGATGTCGGGCTAGAATGGATGTCGGGCTGGAATGTAAAGGAGGCTGGAATGGATGTCGGGCTGGAATGGAAAGGAGGCTGGAATGGATCTGGGGATGGAATGAAAAGTAGGCTGGAATGGATGTAGGGCTGGAATGGATGTCCGGCTGGAATGGAAAAGAGGCTGGAATGGATGTAGGGCTGGAATGGATGTCGGGCTGGAATGGAAAGGAGGCTGGAATGGATGTCGGGCTGGAATGGATATCGGGCTGGAATGGAAAGGAGGTTGGAATTGATGTAGGGCTGGAGTGGATGTGGGGCGGGAATGGAAAGGATGCTGGAATGGATGTCGGGCTGGAATGGAAAGGAGGTTGGAATGGATGTCGGGCTGGAATGGATGTCGGGCTGGAATGTAAAGGAGGCTAGAATGGATGTCGGGCTGGAATGGACAGGAGGCGTGAATGGATGTCGGGCTGGAATGGATATCGGGCTGGAATGGATGTCGGGCTGGAATGGAAAGGAGGTTGGAATGGATGTCGGGCTGGAATGGATGTCGGGCTGGAATGGAAACGAGGCTGGAATGGATGTCGGGCTGGAATGGAAAGGATGCTGCAATGGATGTCGGGCTGGAATGGTTGTCGGCCTTGAATGGATGTCGGGCTGGAATGAAAAGGAGGCTGGAATGGATATGTGTCTGAGAAGTGAACTCAAAGAACATTTTCATTAATTAGAGAAGTGCTGTGAATATCAAGTAAAATTTCACAGCATGCACAATTTGGCCAATTAGATTAATAGCAACAAAATAATTACAAAACATTGCTATATATTAAAAAAAAGCAAAAACGATTTAGATCATTTTGCCAGTTTTTTTTCTTATATATGAGGAAATAGTGAACTGAAATTTTTGTTGATGTGAAAAAAGCTGGTTACATATCGAAAGATAATAGACCACGTATCAAAACACATATAAATGACTTCTGATCTTTATAAACATGCACTTATTTCTATAATATATAATTATATTTGAGAGAAACAGAAATTCATTTTTACATATGTACAGACTATCACCATTTCAAAATTTCAGTGGTAGAATATTTACACACACACACACACACACATATATATATATATATATTTATATATATATATATATATGTGTGTGTGTGTGTGTGTGTGTATGTGTGTGTGTGTAGTTTGATAAGTGATGACAAATGCACTTAAAATGAAATTCACACATATAAATATAGTTTGTATTAACGAATTTTAATGATTTTACACGCAACAAAGTGACAACTTGGTTTTACTTTGAAACCAAAAATCTTTTTCTAGCAGAACGTCGGTTATAGACAGATATCAATAATAGAACATTGTTCTTTTTTCTATCCTTGCAAATACAAACCATATAAAATATCTTGCAGTTACAATATTTTATATAAAATATTTGAATTTATTAATCACAATCGACCTCTCCACATAAAATGGACACACATTTTGCAGTTGACTGTCCATGCAAAAACAAATATAATATTTTTCTTTATTTTCCTTTTCTTTTGCGGACAGAGTCCTAACTCTTACTGTGGCCATATACAAGGATAGAATTGACGTCCTCCATGTATATAATCTTTTACGTTAAATACTGAACTATACTGACAGGTATAATTGAAACAAAATTGCTTTAACTACATATATACCTAAGGATGGTAAAGATTTATAAGGGGCCAGACTGGTTGATTGCTATGTGCTAAGTTTAACGAGAATTGAGTTTTGCACACTAAATATTACGGCGACAGGACCTCGTCACCCAGTAAAGCATTCTTATGAATGAAATCTACATTTTAGATTAGAAGAAAAATCATAGGTCTGTTTCTAATTGAAATTTATTTTATTTCCACAATTAGTGTGTTGATATTCCCCTTATTTGTTCGTCAGTGAAAAAAAAAAAAGAATTGGTGGGGGAAGCTGGGTAAAAGTAGAGAAGAGAGAGAAAGGCAGTGTGTTGATCGAGAGAAAATGTTAACTGGAAAACGTACCACTAGCGCGCAAACGGCAGCAAGGCTGGCTGCATTACTGACGGTAGAATCAGCAGGAGCAGCAGAAAGTGGCAATGACGTCGAATTCCGAAACGGGTGAACCGGGAAAAGAGCAACGAAAGGAGGAGTTGATCAAGATGGGAGGAGCCTAACACTGCATCCACTAATCATTAAGAATATACCAAGAACTACTAATGTTAGTAGTTATATTTCTTCACTCATACTTCTCTTTTATACGCCATGTTCTTTCAGGGCGTGGACGATCATGGCTCCCCACAACTTCCCACCTTTTGTTACTTTTAATAACTCAAACCCCTTTACCACCTCTTGTCTTTCTAAATCAACTCTGCCGACTGCTATTTGCCACTCCTGTAAGAAATGGTTTTGCGTTAGCTGATCGAAGTTTCGCACACTGTTACTCCACACCTCCACTCTTTTCAAACAGGAAACAGAAAAAAAAACACAGAACAGCACTAAAATCTGCGCGTGTGAACGCACAAACGCACGCATGTGTACACACACATACACACACGAATGCACGCAACCAAGTAAGCCAGCAAACACACACATACACACATCTAACAGTAGAAAAGTATAGGCACTCGGAGAAAGGCAGGGAAGCCGAAGTCTTCGAACAAATTGACTCGCTTACAGACGCGCGCATACACAAATCTGAATAAACATTTCACACACTGTGATATTATTTTGCATCAACATTTCCCCCCACTTTCTAAAATTCTTTTTGACTTATTTTGCTACTTTTTCTTTCTCTTTTGCTTCAACTCTTTTCTCTGCTTTGCTTTGTTTGCCCACTTTTCCTCTCTCTCTCTCTTCTATTCCCCATTCTTGTTTCTGTATATTCTCATCCTTTTCAGTTTTTCTTAGTCCGTCTCTCTCTCTCTCTCTCTAGATAAATACATATATATATATATATATATATATATATATATATATATATATATATATATATATATGTGTGTGTGTGTGTGCGTTGTGTATGTATATATATAAAATGTATGTATGTATAATATATATGTATGTATATATATATAGGTATGTATGTATATATATATACATGTATATATACATATATGTATGCATATATATACACACATACATATATATATATATATATATACATATATATATATATATATATATATGTATGCATGTATAAAAGCTCTCTCTCTCTCTCTCTCTCCGTCTGATTTGTCCTCTACAATTATTATTCCTTTTTTTTCTCTCTCTCTCTCTTTCTTCTTCTTCTTCTTCTTCTTCTTCTTCTTCTTCTTCTTCTTCTTCTTCTTCTCCCCGTGTCTTTCTCTACATGTTTTCTTTCTCTCGCTTCTTCTTTTCACTTTATCTTTCTTTCTCCTTTTCTATTCTTTTGATCACCAAAACTGTTTCCCTCACGCTCGCCTTCGCTGTTTCTCTTGGTGATGTGGAAGAAACAAAATGTACATACGTGTGAGCTTACAAGGATGCCGAAAGAGAGACGAATAAATTTCAGAGTATAGATGCACACAGATTCACACAAAATGAAGCTTAATGTATATGACATATATTGTGATATGTAAATCTGAAAAATAATGCGGTTCAATTGTACATTTAAGCATTTACTTTTATATTTATCAATATATTATAATTTATACATTCGCATATATATATATATATATATATATATATATATATATACATACATACATACATATATACTTATGTATGTATATGTATAAATATTTACATGTAAAAATATATCACTGATATGCAAGAACTTCAAGTATATATGCACACACATTTGACCTGTGTGCTTTACACAAATGTACAATTCTATTGTCATCAATGTATATTAATGAAACTGCACTCTTCCAAAACGTGGAAATACATACAGATACTTATATACAGTTGCACACAAATAAGCACACAAATCAACTAACAACAGGGAATCCATATGAATTCAAATATATATAATTCATCTGCACCCACAGACACGTGCACAAATGTTCATTCATACATAAAGACATAAAGAAACCTACATTTTCGGCGTATAGCCGCTACCGTTAGGTAAAATCATTTATACTGATCGAACGAGCAATCGGTTCACTGGTATCGCAATAGCTATGGACACTGACAGTGGAATATTTAATGGACTGTTTTAAACTTACACAGATCTTACATTCTGCTATTTTTATCTGTAAAATCGCACAAGTGAATGTCTGAAAAAAACTTTCCTGCATTAACTTCTTACCTGCTCTTGTCGGCTATTTGAGTACTGATAAGTCTTTTGTGTGATGGCTCCCCACGACTTCCTAACACTTTTAGCACTGTTTGAGCCTTTACTATCTTCATCGCATGTTTTGCTATCCATTACGTGTAGCTCGCTTCTTCCATTTTACCCATCTTGTTTTCTGTATGTCTTTTGAATATCAAATTCTCCAAACCCTCTTTCCTTATTATGCATCCTAGAAATTTCAACTGTCTCTTTCTGATCCTAGGTAATATGTATTTTCGTTCAAATGTCCCTTAAACCTTCCTTGTTTCTCACATGTTCAGTCCATGGAATTCACAGCATCATTCTGTAGAACATCTCTGTTGTCTCAAATTTCTTCATTTGTTAAAATCAATTGCCTAGCATTTACTACTATATAGAAGGGAAGATATTATATAACAGTTGAGTACTCTGAACTTAGTTTCCAACGAAATTTTCCTGTTACTTAACATTTCATTTAGTTTTTGGAAAGCATATTTCCCTATTTCAATGCATCTTCGAATTTATTTATCACATATTCCATCGTTTGTCATAACATTTCCCAGATATTAAAATTTTTGTACTTTGCGTTTTGGTCTGTCCCTCTTGCTAATGACCCTACACATTCCATCCTCATGGTTAGTCCTCGCTCTTCTATTTCCTTCACTGCCTTGTCTAGAAGTGCTCGCAGCTTTTCTTTCTGAATCTGCCAATAATACCGTATTATCTGCATACTTTATGTTGTTGAGGTTGTACATATCAATATAATAGAAGCCGCAGATCTCTTAAGATTGACTCGTTGGGTAATGAACATGTTATGCATATTAATGAACAAATACACGCACATTTATTTCCTGGAACATTGACATATATACGTCAAGTTTTACTTTGTTTTGCACGGAAAATGCTCACCTTTGACTTCGTTTTCATCGTGAACAAGGCTGCCATTTTCCATCTTTTACTAAATACTGTGTTTTTTATTCCTTATGGTTGTACAGATATTTTATTTTCTATGCTTTGTTTAGAGCGACACAAGGACGCAGCCTGTTTAGAGTACGCAAATTTATCAAGCAATCACTCAGTACTAATAATGTTTGATGTTGCTTCAGTGATCTGACGAAAATACGATTTTTAAGTGACTTTACCGATGATGATGACACCATATCTCCTAATCACATTACTAATATACACCAAAACAAGAAAAAGGACATGACCAAATAATCTTCAAATAACACACGTACATCTGCAGAAACATTTTCAGAGAAATCGTTTCAGAAATTATATATATATGAGTGTTAGCTGAGCGAGTTACTCTCATAGAATATGGCCTCGTTGTGGACCAGACACTTCTCCCATCGGTGTTGCGTTACTTCAATCCCATTGGTAAAGAAACTTTCATCCTGTTGTTCAAAAGTCATCAGCAAGCAGATATGACGCCACCATCACTGCAATGCTGGTTCCCAACCAAGTGCTTTGCAATGTTCGAGAAAAACAACTGGAACTGCCTCAAATAATGTCAGATTTTCCCGTGAGGTGACAAGTCTGGTGTGCTATTAATCCGGTGTCAGAAGACGTGTCCCCACCGTGCAGAAACCTTTGTCTTACGGAATATGCTAATAGCATTAGCTATTTGATTTATATCGTCTGTCATCCATGTGGAGAATACGATGAACGCTTTTCTCGGTGTTGGCAGCTGAAGATCGTCCTGAGCATGGGTCATCTTTTAAACTCTTTTTCTCCTCCTAAATTTAGCTACCCACTTTGCACTGTTAATAAAGCTGAAGCTTCACCCTCTAATGTAGGAACCATGTCAACTTGAATGTCCTTTTTCTGCGGGTACTTAATAACACAATGATGCTAAATTTTGTTTATTTTTAAAAGAAATTGCTACAAGTTACTTTTGAAGTTTTGTCAGTTTAACTGGAAAGAAATAATGTAGTTATTAACAAGATTTGAGATTAATGCTGCCCTCCGTGTGTGTGTGTGTGTGTGTACCTAAGTTCAGTATGTGCATGTTAGGGGTAGATATGTACAAGAACTAGAACAATGACACAAGAAAGTCAAATATGGTGAAAAGGACCAGTTCAAGTCCAGTTCAATTAGAACCATAGTAGTGGGATTAGATTGTGCACCTTCCAGTTGTTTAGATGGTCATGTGAGGCGGAATGCGTTAATGGCTCTATCATGTTCGTAACATTGATTAAATGAACATTACAACAAACGTAGCTCAGATTATTGTCAACGCCGTAAAAATGTTCACAAAGAACGACAGTGTATTGGTAGTAGTGGCAGGTTGCATGACGTTCATAGCGCACAGATCGGAGTAAATGTCGCCCCAGCAATGACTGTTGAGTATCTCTTACTTGTATCAAGACTATAGATGTATGTGCCACTAGCCGGATTTATACTTACAGCCACAAACCGTTGTGTATGTTTCCATTGGTGTCGCGATTTTACCAACAGGGCCGAATGACGCTTATAATAATAATAATAATAATAATAATAATAATAATAATAATAATAATAATAATAATTGTTATTATTATTATTATTATTAATATTATTATATGGGTAGTTATTCGAATAAACATGTTGTTTGGTTGTTATACTCGCAAATTTCAGCTGTTTTACTGTTCGGCCTTCTTTGGGTTTCTGTCGCTGTTCTCGTTCTTTAAATTTTTAACCGAAGTATTCATTGAATCAACAGGGGTTGATTTTTCTCATTCCACTTTTCATGTTTAGGGAAGACTCCATATCAATTCATACACATCAATATTATTCACCATTGTCTGTTTATTCTACTGATCTAGTTTATACGTTTTTTCACTATAACCAGATATAGGGATTGACATTCACAATTGTCAAGAAACCAAACATTTTCTAAGCAACGCTTTAATCCACTCAGCTCTGTCTGTCTCTTCGCACTCTATAAGATAAGTTATGCAAATGATAATCGTTAGTGTAGACCTAGGGAGCAATATCTTCCAGGGAGTATTTGCCAATAACATACAGGCCCAATCTCTCACTTCATAATGAAGGTGTAATAAGGTACAACACTCACTCTCTTTTGAACATTAAGGAAGAAAGTTTGAACAACAAAATGTACGTTATTGTTTATCATGTTCTATTTTTATTACTGAAGGAGGAACGGTTGTTTGTCACATTTGGTTAATGCCTGACCCTATGATGACCGGTACTCTGCAAGATGATCGAAAATTTTCCCACTCCTCAGGATAGTCAGACCTGCCCCACATGCCATTGAATATCTATGAAGTATAATGAAACGAAGCTTAATTAATCTTTGACGATTGCTTCAGAAGTGAAGTGATATATCGTAGGATGGTATTCATTATCTTATGATCGCATACATTTAGTAGAACAAGTCTTTGTGTTAACGTTTATTCAGAATATGCATTGTATAAAGGGACTCTATGTACATGTGATATACTCGTTATTACGATTCCATTAGTTTTTTACGGGTTATCAAAATTTTGTGGGTTATCTAAAGCCAACGTATTTTATGGATTGTAAGAATATTAATGAGTTTTCCATATACAAGTCTTACTGCTTAACCCATAATTAGGGGAAAAGATGGAGTCATAACGTTCCCAGGGGTAATTGCATGTAAAGGAATGAAAAGAATCCGATTAGAATCATTCTGATTCTTCATTCCGAAATTTTATCCATTACACCAGCCGCACACCCTCGCTGTGCACGTATTGACCTATGTGAAATCCTTCACAGTAATCCAGCTATATTACCAGATTTAATTTTGAGTAATTTGAAGCACAGTGTACTCTCTCAATGTATAAAGACATCTAATAACTTATTGGCTAACATTATCTAAACA
>OZ010587.1:43174181-43626681 GCA_963932145.1 Acanthosepion lycidas | reverse complement strand
TTATTATGTTCCCATTTCTAGCTTATTACTGAAATCAATTCACATGGAAATCCATGTATATTTTTAAAGTCTTACTGTTTGCAGAGATGCATATTCTGTTACTGTTGATAAAGGCGTTGGTCATATCCAGTGACAGGACCCAAAGAGTTGTGTGTTTAATACTTGGTTAAGGCAGTACTTGGAGAGGGGAATTAGATACGGCACGTGGAACTAGACGAGTCTACCCCAGCGAGTGAAATAAAGAGTTAAGTTCGACATTCCAAACACCTGAAAAGGCCGGAGCGTACAACGGCCGAAACGTTGTGATAAATATGGCAACAAAGATTAGGATAATAGTTCAAATAATGTAAATAGTGTACATAATACGTTATCTCAGAAATATTAGGTTGGTGCAAAAATAATGTCGTTTTCTCACATAGTAACATATGTGAGAAAACGACATTATTTTTACACCAACCTAATATTATAGCTTCAGATACATTAATATTTGTGAAATCAAACTTCGTAAAGTTACTTGGAAAGAGAAAGACGTAAGAAAATAAGACCGTAGTCAACTTTAGCAAAAATGTATCTATTTTAAACAAATGCTTCAACTTAATTTTCTTAGTCATTGCACTTAACTAAACCTGGTGTGTTTACAACGTTTGCCTACATCAATGAACCATATAAATTTAATGGAGGATTCGTAATGCATGCAATATAAAATAAAAATATTGAGAAAAACACTAAATATTGAGAAAAACGCTAAATATTGCTTATTTGCTTTGCATAATTTTGGTTCGAGGCCACCAGAGGATGGAATTTACTTGCTGACAATGATACCACAATGAGTTTCAGTAAAACAATTCGACACAAAGGCATATAGATCTTACTGGCGCCTCGAAAGCCACATAATAGTCACCCATTTTTCAAATTACTGAAGAATTAAATAATTCTATATTGGAATCAATACGTTATCCAGTTCTAATCAGACACAAAAACAGGTCCATATCCATCGACATAGATTAGGATACTTACTTCCCATATGCGTATGCATGAATGAATAGGTAAAAAATAATGAGCTTTTATGATAAGAAAAAGAGGTTGATAAGAAAAACATCCTAAATATACACCTGTTGATTGTATTTGGTAGGTGCTTTAATAAATCAATAGCAATAGTTATTTAAGTTTTAATACAAAGCTACAGATGTGAGGCACCAAGTGAGAATCAAACTTACTGTTAGTTTACTACTATACAATAGCAAGGTTGTATCGTTAAATGTAAATAAATTACTGAAATAAATGATCTACAATGCCAGAGTACTAACGATTACAACATGACGAGACTGTAAAAAATAATGGATATTCACTTATCTTTGTGAACGTATGTGAATAAGTATTTTTTTTTATTAAAGTTCATACAAGACTCCCTATGGTATAAACGAACCTGTGTATATAAACAAATTTATACTACCACTTTTTCTTAAAACCTTGCGCACGTAAGTGTTTACAGACATACTAGGATATATATTGGTGATAGAAAGCTATTTATTCACACACGCACACACACACACACACACACACATATATATATATATATATATATATATATATATATATATATATATATATATGTGTGTGTGTGTGTGTGTGTGTGAAAATATTGTAGAAAATAGGAAAGAAACTGGTTTGGTAAATAATCCAAAGTTCCTTAGTATTTTTGTAATTATTTTTAAAAAATAGTGCTCGATACGAAAGTAGAGCATAAATATAATTATTTATTTAAAAATATATATATGCACCTATTATGTTGATGTGCTATATTTTGCACTTACAAACGAAGAAGTGTACGTATATGACTAAACGTTTACAAGATACAAATATGTATCTGTGTGTTGATTTTCATATGTAGAGAGTGTGTGTATAGTTCAAAATAATCTTAAATGAAATAAACATCAAGCAGAGATATATGTAACACAAGATATGAGGTCATATATCAGTATTTTTATGTATAGTATTATAACTGTGTATAATTATATAGAGACATAACATGCTGCTAGTTCTATACAAACAGTAAAATATTAAGGAACACTAAACTTATATCTACCGACTCTTCATGTAAGTTTCGATCGTCTAAAACTCCACTGCATCAGGGGCTTCACTCAGCCTGCGTAATTACAGAGTCAATTGGTGGGAGTGTGCCAATTTTTGTTTTTATTACCTACCCTCAACATTTCCTACTTTTATGCAAGAATATAGACAGAAAAAGAAAGTGGAAAATGAAGAAGACGAGTAGAGGAAAGATAGGAAGAAAGGAAAGGAAAGAAAGTGTATAGCTTTAAGAAGCTGACGAGAGCAGCTCGAATACAGATACTAGTGAGAGAGACAAGCGAAAATAACGACTGACGCAGGCTTTCAGAAACACGGTAGTTATCAAACTCGGTTGGTCTGCAAGTAGTCCGCTTGTTCTCCACTTCTAGATTGCAAAAGTTTTCTTAGATGCATATATTATGGACATTTCCCCAAAAAGTGAAAACAAAAATTGTGGAACTACCCGTTTCTTTTCTGGTGAAGCAACAGTCAAATTTCCATTTTTTTATATAATCCGGCTTTTTTTAATCTCGAGGTGAGTGTTTATTGTTGATGATTATATTACTTTTTAACTGCATTATTTATTATGACATCAATTGTTAAAGAAATGCCTAGGAAGAGCCAAAGTCTGAGAGGATGGAGAAAAAATAACACTTATGAAATTTTATTTAAATAAAAGAAATGAGGGAATGGAAACAACAACAATAACAAGCCTTTGAAAGTGAGGCGAACATTAAGAACAAATGTTCACACGATGGAGGCGTAGGTTTTGAATATTTATCAAAGTAAATAGTTACAATACATGCATACACAAACATACGCATGCGTGTTTGTGTCTGTCTGCGTACTTTCTTCAAATAAAACGTTCACATAAAATGTTTATGCGTTTTTTTTCCCGAAATATCAAGGTTGCTTTACAAAGTTTTGTATTATTTAAGAACCGCACGCATACAAGAGAAATGCAAATATTGCATAAAAATAATTCATAAAGATTTAATGAAAAAAACTTAAAGCATTTGACTAATAAAATTATATAATTGCGTGAAACTAATTCACGTAATAAGATACACAAGCGCGTGTGCATACCCCACAAGAGTAGATCAGTAAGTTTCTAGCCTGAAACGTAATTATTAACTGAATTTATATCGAAAACTTTCATTATATGCTTCAGCTGTGATTATTATTCCCTACTGAATTAAGTGCATTTACATGAAAAATTGAATAATATAATAAAAATGTTTTTCCTCTAATATAATATATATATATATATATATATATATATATATATATATATATATATATATATCCTTGTACACACATGTATATGCTTACATAAATATCCAACAATAATAATATCAAATTGATGCCCCCCCCCACTCCACGTATTTCTCAATATTGTTTAAAATGTATAAAATGCATTTCCTCACTGTTCTTACTTGAAGTATTTTTGTTTTTCAGTTCTTTATTCCAACTTCTTCAATGCATGGTTGTATTTATTTGCTTCCTCTCTGTGGCAAATTCAATACAAAACATGATTAATATGAGGAGCCCCTATTTTATTTTAAAAGTTAAAAATAATCCAACCCCAAATGATTTTCCTTCAAGTGTCGGAGGTATAGTTTTGATCTTACTAGCTTTGAATGCTATATTGAAATGAGAGCACGGGGAGAGAGGGAGCGGATCTCCAGGCTCTCTGCTTACATATTTAACAAAATGCAGATGGAATAATTTCAACCTACCCGACGATAATTTAAAAACCTTTTCAGATTACTGGGGCGCAAGATTAATTAAATAACTGATTTATGCTGATGTTAGGTTGAAATAAACTTCAAAATATTTAGATAAAGAATAACGTCTATAAAGAGTGATTACTATTTTTACTGATTCTGCGGTTGAATATTTATATAGTTTATGCTTAGATTCAATATTTATTGTCATTTTAATATAATTAATATTTTCATGGATTTTGATTATTTTTCAGATATTGGATCAACCTTTCAGTTTTTATATTTATGTTTGTTTCTGTATAAGCATCCTAAGTTACTAATACAAGAACTTTTCTAAGTGTCGGGGTAAGCTGATTAGTGAAGGAGTAATATGAAATCATGTTTCAGCGAGTTTTGGGGGTAATATGAAATCGATTCCAGATTACCTAGAGGTAAGTTGAAAGTACGGGTAGCCTGAAGTTTTCGTGTCGTATCATTTTGCTCTTGTTTCATTTTTAGCATCTAAACATTTGAATTTCAATGTTTGATATTTCGATACATTTCCTATTTACACACACACACACACATACATACATACATACATACATACATACATACATACATACATGCATACATATTTATTTATTTCAAATAGCCTTGTGCCGCATTTCATCTTCGTGAAGAAATGAATTAATATACTAATTTTAACAGGATTTTTTCACAAAATATATTTTAAATACCAAGTTATAAATTAAGGTTGACAAAATATTTAATAAATACATATATTGATATTTGAAAATAACTCCAAAATATATAAATATTTGATTAATATATCCAATTTGCATTAATTATTTTGTTAATTGCCAAGTTTATATGGGCTACTTCACATTCTAACATTACTTGCAACAGTTTTCTTTTCTTTTCTTTTTTTTCTTTTTTTTTTTTTGCTTCTTAACGAACTTCTCTGCTTTTATTCATTTCCATTCTTATATTACATCATTTTTAATGATGAACTACACAATTTCTATTGGTTTAATATCTGGGGTCTATTCAATTAATTTAATGTCTTTGAAATTTTGTCTGTTTGGCCAATAGTTAACTTTCAAGAATATGAATGTCTTACTGGAATATCGTCCTTATATCGGTAATATTTTTTTTTTAAATAATAATGTCCAAGAGCTTGCAATAATTCTCTACATTTATATTGACAGTTTTGTTAGCTTTAAAAGAGCCTATTATTTTTGCCTATCATACCAACCCAAAACATTATTCCATCCTACCAATGTTGTGTTATTTCATTATTTCTGTGAGGGACTCAATAAAAGTTATCAGATCTATCAAATGTAGACTTATATTCTTCACTAAAAATGACTACTAAAACTCAGTTTTCATGTACTTCTTCGTCCGAAGTATATATTTCTCTTTGTAATATTTGCTTCAGCGTGAAAATAGGTAGTTTGGCTGCTTTCCTGTCTTTTGCCAATATCCTGAATAATCAGTTCTCTTTCTGTTTACATTTGCTACACCAATTTCTTCAAACTTCTTGTTGGTCAATCTTCTGATTTTTCTCAAATTGTTTTTGATATTTTAAAAGCCAGTTGTTTCATGTTATCTTGCCAGTATTTTATTTTTTTTAATTGTTCTATGATTTCCGTTCAACATTTTCATAGTTACCAATATTGCATAGCTATCACTCAATGATTTATTTTAAATCTTGATTCTCTTTTGAGCTTATATCTTTGTTACAATCCATGTCAATATAACTGAAATTAAAGATGTCTAATATATATATATATATATATATATATATATATATATATATATATATATATATATATATATATATATATATATATATATACCAACTAGCAGGGATATAGTTCAGTCCATTATTGCTAATGGACTGAACTATATCCCTGCTAGTTGGTATATATATATGTGTGTGTTTGTATACGTATAAAACTGCTAATTGAAGATGCCTTATATGTATGCAAACGGATAATATTGTAATTACTCTCTCAAAAGATCATCGAACAGATCATTTTTAAATCAATTAACATTGACTAAGCGTCCACTTTAAAATGAATGAGTTTTTATTTTTTTAATTTAAACTTAAAATTTAATCCAAAGTTTCCCAAAACAAGATTTCCAATAGTGGTTCCTCGCAGAGAGAGGAAGACATTCCACATGTCGATATTTATTTTATGGAGTACTCAATCATATTGTAGAGGTAAAGCTAGGATTCCCTTTTTACTATAAGTTTAAAGGCTTCCAAATTAATTTTCTAAGGAAAATTCGTAATAAGTTTTGTATCAATATTATAGATAATGAAAGGAATGGGGAAAAGAGGGGGTCATAATCTTTTTTCTGAATTAGTAACTGGACACATGAATTTATCGCAAGACATTTTACTGACACTTAATGCAGTACCAAACGACAAGAATTGATCTTTATTTTTTCTTTTGTTTGCTTCTTTCTTTCTTTCTTTCTTTCTTTCTTTCTTTCTTTCTTTCTTTCTTTCTTTTTTTTTTCGTGGCGGTTGGACTTAATATTTGATTCCTTGTTTTTTTTTTTCATTTTTCTTTAAAATTATTTTCTCATCACTTTTTATCATCATGTCTTCTATAGTTATTTACCTTTTCGTTTTTTGTCAATTTTAATTTCTGTATTATTTATATCTGAATTTTGCACTCCTCCTTTACATGCTTCACTCTTAATGTTTTATTCTTTTCTTTTTTCACTTAAGCCTTTTTCAAATGTTGATGTACTGAACTCATTTAAAAGAATGGGAACTTATCATGGCTCTCCACAAATTCCTATCTATCGATACTCTAAGCAAAATGTTATTTTTATGACCCCGCTTCTTTTTCTTTGTGTTTGTTCCTCCATCCATTTATTGGCACTAAATTGCCAAGTCAGTTACTCGTTTTTTCCTTAGAATATCCTCATTTGCCGTACGCGCTCTTGTTCTTGAATGTTGAGAATAGAAATTCTCAACATTCTTCGATTAGGTGCTTCAAATCTTTTTTTTCAATTTCACAGCTTCCACCCCACACAACAGGGTAGTTTTAATATATTTATAACAATACGATACTGCAACGAATTATTTATTTTAAAAAGTTAAATTATATTTATTTTGACTTTTTTTTTTTTTTTTACTTGCGCCACTAGATATTCTCCAAAAGTTATCGATTTGGAACTAAGCGAACCAAATTGAACTTTAATCGCACAGATATCTTCATCTGAATTAAATCATTTCAGACGTTGGGACTATTCGGAAATTCCCTATCTATAATTTGCTTGAAGTTAACCGTATTAAGTTAATGGAAATATTGTGGTAAACCGCTGTTGAACACTTAAAAAGTATTTACAGCTGTTCAAAAGAAATTAACTAAGGAATAGTAAAGATTGATAGTTGAGTTTTATATAAAGAAGAACTGAAATAAGGATTACAATGAAAATCTATTAGGTAAAACTTTGACCTGGCAGAAAATAAATGTTTTTGGTTTTTAATAAATTCTAAGTTAAATTTTCATAAAGTTCAAGCTGTCAAATTAAAAAGAATATACAAATGACGCCCAAACTACATAGGTATGCCTAATTTTCTCATAAGGGAATTATGAGTATAGAAGACGCGTACCTCAATTTTAGAAAAAATGTTAAGGCAACATATTTTAAAATATTTAAACCGATGAAAAATGACTTCAAGTTCGTTTATAACTATTTTCCTTTCTTTCACTCAACGTTGCATCTGAAACGACGTTCAATATTCTATGTTTAATCTCAAATGTTTAAAAAGAAATCTGTCGTCAAATAAAATTTTATCCTTTTCGATTCAAAAATCTTTGAAGCCTTGTCATTATTATTACAGTAAGACTGGTTCCTAAGAATAAGGAATAGGGTTCAAGCCTCTCAAGAGAGTTATTCAAAATTTGCAATCCATATTCTTAACGGTCGAAGAACAACCACCTGGAAATTAAGAAGCAACAAAAATAAGAGGAAAAGTTATTATTAAAAATATGAAAAAGGATAGTAGAAAATATTAAAGTATAATTATTTTAAAGGATAATACATTTCTTTAAAACACATAGAAAGTAAAGCTTAAAAGAAAAGTTAATGAGACACAGAAAGAACAAAACGAATGCAATTTCAAGTCTTTAATAGTCGTTTTGATGAAAGCAGTGTGAAGATGTGGGGAATAGTACTAACAAGAATCTCACGTCTCTGGTAAAAATGATTTCTCTACATATTAATCAAATATTGATTTTCTGAAACAAAGACAATCTCATTTTAATTTCAGTTGGTTATAGCGTCGATGTACCCTACAGAATATAACTGTCATAAAACAATGATATAACTGCAAATTAATGTCATGACATGCATGTAGTTGTAATATTATTATAGAAGAAAACGTGATGTCTTTCCGCGACATGATAGCTCAATGTCTAACACGTTAACATGACATAGTTATGGGAAGGGATGAATACAGTTCGATCATAATCAATAGGTGTAACTCTTCACATCTTCCGAGTATTCGTTCATTTAGCTTTGAATCATAACAAATCATATCCACAGTCCGTCAGAAGAAACAATATTCTATTATTACAGCGTCTACTTCCGACTGGATAAGATCAGTTATATCTAAGCCATGTCTTAAATGTCATTTATTCTATGTTTGTGTGTTTCCAACTCTATTTTACTCTTCATCCGCCTCTCTCTTTCTTTCTCCTGTCAGGCACATGACGCTAAAATCTGTGCAATAACCTCATTTTATATATTTGCAAAAAGATTTCAAGCATTTAAGCATTTTATAAGCTAATCATTTTGGGGTTGATTAGATAGCACAACAGAAGGAATTTGATCTTCTGAGTTACAAACGCATTGATTTTTACTTTGAGGCAAAGGGAGATTTCTAAATATTTGCCATAAATAGTACTAGAAGTTAATCCAAACTTTCAATAGTTGATATCTTCACATAAAGACATGACTGTTTATAATATATAAATTTTGATTAAATGACTGTCAAGTCGTCATGTGAGTAAAAATGTTTTCGAATTTTCTTGTAAAAATTTGAGGAACAGTTAATCAATTTTGCATTAATCTGGTCTTATTGGTGCTTTTGCTTAATTGGCTCTAGATAGAACCAGAAAGTCAATTTAATTTCAAAGGAAAATTGATGTAAACATTTAACGACTGAAGCTTGTTTTGAAATGTTGTCTTCTGACATTTCTCATTCCCTTGTTACTATGTGAGAAAACGACATTATTTTTGCACCAACCTAATATTATTAGAAAAATGAATTACAGTGTAAATGGATCGTTAAACCATATTGGTTGTATGCATTCTTTACAATTAAGAAGCCTTTAATGAAAATGAAATAAGGGCTCAATTTCTAATTTTTTCTTTTTGTCTGAACTTTAGATATTTTTCTCTCTCTAGTCGTAACGATTCGAATTGGAATATAAGTTTTCAGATATTGTAAGACTTTAGATACAAAAGTCTTCGTGACTGAGATGGTTAATAATATACTTTATTTCCAAAATGGAAATAGTTTACAATTCAATTCTACTTTGTTTCCACGTTAAACCAAGAACCTCGAAATCATTTAACCTCTTTAAATTATATAAACTGACTTTCAGTCTCCACTTATTTTGCAACTGACTCCAAACTAATAGTCATCGTATATGAAATCGACTGTTGAACAAAATTGAACTTTTTTTCTTTTTTTTTTTAACTCCATTTCAATGCCAATTACAAGTTTGGGACATAGAGCAGCTATATTCCTGAAAGTTCATTCTTGCATTTATAGGCTGGGAAAAGAATAGCTTCAAAGTTTTCAGTTGTTCAACACTTACACAAAATTTCAAAATTCTTTTGTAGTACAAACTCTAAGCAGTAGCGAACTCTGAAACTTTCTATTCCAATTAAATACTCTTTCTTAGAAAGAAATTTCTCGTCTCATCGATAACAAATTACAAAGGCGCTTCATTGTTCGTTGTTTTCTTATAATAGCGATCGATATCAGCTCAGCAAGCTGTCGTTTCATAATCACTGCCTGGCGTCACCCAGCGCGCCCTTTCATAAATGGCGTCGTAAGCCTGATGCGTCGTTTTACGGTAATTGGACAGAGCACTCGAATGTGTGCGGGTAAGGGTAGGAAGGTTGTTTTTATTCATATATAACTGGGTACCAATACAGAGATCGCAGGGAAGAGGCCATCTTTTAATGGATCGAATATTTTCCCTGCGTGAGAGACGATCGTATAGATTCGGTAGATTGCTCTCTTGTTATAGATTTAGCTTAGGTGATATAATTATTTACAGAGATATTTGTATATTAACCTTTTGTTTTAAACATACACACATAGGAACGGTACTGACAAATCTGACCAAATGATTAAACCAATAATTTTTCAAAGGCTTTCTTAAAGGTCAAGCAGAAAACTTGGCAGCATTTCTTGTAATATATATAGGATGGAAAAAACGTTTTGTTTTTTTTTACATATTTTTAATTAACAAGAATTGCAATTAAGTAGCAAGCACTGTCGATGGCTGCAGAAAGAACCGAAATTGTGTGATTCCTACAAACTTTTCTTGTGCTCCTACATTCCAACTAAATAAAAAATATAATTGTCATCCAAATGTTATATAAGCAGCATACATTGATATCTAATATCTCTCTATATACGACCGATATTACGTAATAGTTCACTCTTTTGTTTGCTCATAACAAATTTTTCCTGTTTCTTAATATTTTGCTTAGTATCCAGACGGCTACTTTCGCTATAAATAGGCGTCTTCGGATTACGGTATCACATTCAATTTCTTCCGTTACTTAGATATGTAAATTTTCGTACTTGCTTCATTTTTTTTATTTCAATTCCTACTTCGCATCTTAGGCTGTTCCTTTTGTTGGCAACCAAACATTGTCTTTTTAGAATTGTTGTTCAGTCTTTCTTACTCTCCTTTACTAAATTCTATAAGAGTTCCTGTAATTTTCTTTCTATGCCTGCTATCAACAGTCATTATTCAGTTAAGATTGCTAAAAATTAATCCTCACTGTAAAGTTTGTTGAGAACACATATCCTTGTCTTATGTTCCTTTCAGTTTTTGTGTATTTACTGAATTTATTTGCTAACCCCTTTGCAGGCCGTTTATTCCCAATATAAGTTTTGAATTATTCTAATATGTTTCGCAAATAAATCAAGCTTCCTTAACAGTTCAAACATTGAAAGTATCCGATTTTACCAAACGCTTCTCCATAATCTATAAAACAAAGGTAGGTATCGTTTTGCATTTGTATTTTTCTTTTTGATAGAAATAAATATGGAATTCCTAGTTCCAGCGTCTTTAACGAAATATCACTGTTCTTGTCCGATTTCTGGTTTAAGTTTGCGACACTTTCTATTCATCAGATAAGGTTCGTTATGTGGGTCAAGCTGATTGTCCAATAGAGCTCGCATTACTTTGCACCTGGTGTCTTAGACAGCGCTATGAAAATATATAGTACTACTGTTTTATATTTTATTTATCATTTCTGTAATTTTTCACTGCTGGAATCACTTCTGGCTGCTACCATATCTATTACAGTCCTTCCATATTTTTGTGTATTGCAGGTTTTCATCTTTCCTAGTAGAAGAGTCCTTCAATGTATTCGTTCCATCTTTGAAATATGTTTCCCTTTCATTATTAAGAGTTTCTTCTTTTGATTTGATTGGCTCATGTTTTGGCATTTATCGTGTTCATTTATACATATCTGCTTTAATCTGTGATGGCCATTCTTTCTAATAATGAACACCAGCATTTGTTTCTAATTTCTTTGTGTCATTGATGCCTAAGTATTTTTCCACAAGGGGTTACTTATTTCACACATCAAATATTTTTCTCCTTCATTGTCAATGTACTTAACTACTTCCTTTTGAAACACATATATAGAACATTATATAGTGAATGTCCTAGACAAATATTTAAAGAATCAACATAATAATCAATCTATTTTAATCTATAAAAAGAATAAGTGTCTATATAAATATAGGATTAGGGTTTTTTTCAAATAAAGATAGTTCTTGATAAAATCATGCTGCTGTTATAAAGATTATGTCAAATGGAGAGTAATTTCCATGAGAACAATAAAATATAGGAGTCAACGAAGTCGGTATTATTTGTTTTTATTGTCCCCTTCGATTTACTAAATAAAAACACTTCCATTGGTCCTTTACATTCATATTACATATTAATTATTAGGTTAGTGCAAAAATAATGACGTAATAATGTCGTTTTTTGAAGTATTTTTAACGTTAAAAAACGACATTATTACGTCATTATTTTTGCACCAACCTAATATATTCACATAATACATGGACTTCTATATTCTACTTTACTGGGAGAAAAGGTAATTTAGAAAATCAACTCCATTACAACGAAAAAACATCAATACTAACTTTCAAAATGCTATGTTTGTTTTCTGTTTTTACTTTGGTCAGTTTTATTTTTCTTATTTCGTTGATATCTTTAATTTTTACATGAGTGTTGTTGCATGTAACATTTTTGTATGTTTATTTCCTAGTTCTAATTTTCACGCTTCTTCTCCACAATATCCGACATTTTCTCTTTTATTCCTCCTCCTTGTACACAGTAACCGCCCTTCTTTCTCTTTTATTCTTCCTCCTTGCCCACAATACCGCCCACCTCTCTTTTTATTCCTCCTCCTTGTCCACAATAACCGCCATTCTTTCTCTTTTATTCCTCCACCTTGTCCATAATAACCGCCCTTCTTTCTATTTTATTCGTCCTCCTTGCCCATAATAACCGCCCTTCTTTCTCTTTTATTCCTCATCCTTGTCCATAATAACCGCCCTTCTTTCTGGTTTATTCCTCCTCCTTGTCCATAATAACAGCCCTACTTTCTCTTTCATTCCCCCTCCTTGTCCATAATAACCGCCCTACTTTCTCTTTTATTACTCCTCCTTGTCAACAATGACCGCCCTTCTTTCTCTTTTATTCCTCCTCCTTGCCATAGTAACCACACTACTTTCTCTTTTATTCGTCCTCCTTGTCCATAATAACCGACCTTCTTTCACCTTTATTTTTCTTCCTTGTCCATAATAACCTCCCTACTTTCTCTTTTATTCCTCCTCCTCGATAATAACCACACTACTTCCTCTCTTATTCCCCCTCCTTGTTCATATTAATAGCCCTCTTTCTCCTTTATTCCTCGTCCTTGCCAACAGTAACCGCCCTTCTTTCTCTTTTATTCTTCCTCCTTGTCCATAATAACCGCCCTTCTTTCTCTTTTAATCCTCCTCCTTGTCCATAATGACCGCCCTACTTTCTCTTTTATTCCTCCTCCTTGTCCATAATAGCCGCCCTTCTTTCTCTATTATTCCTCCTCCTTGTCCATAATAACCGCCCTTCTTTCTCCTTTATTCCTCCTCTTTATCCAAAATAACCGCCCTTCTTTCAAATTTATACCTCATCCTTGTCCATAATAACCGCACTTCTTTCTGGTTTATTCCTCCTCCTTGTCCATAATAACCGCCCTACTTTCTCTTTCATTCCTCCTCCTTGTCCATAATAACCGACCTTCTTTCACCTTTATTTTTCTTCCTTGTCCATGATAACCGACCTTCTTTCTCTTTTATTCCTCCTCCTTGTCCATAAATATCGCCCTTCTTTCTCTTTTATTCCTCCTCCTTGTCCTTAAATATCGCCCTTCTTTCTCTTTTATTCCCCCTCCTTGTCCATAAAAACCGCCCCACTTTCTCTTTTATTCCTCCTCCTTGTCCATATTAACCACACTACTTTCTCTCTTATTCCTCCTCCTTGTTCATATTAACAGCCCTCCTTTCTCTTTTATTCTTCCTCCTTGTAAACAACAAACGCCCTTCTTTCTCTTTTATACACCCTCCTAGTCCATAATAACTGCTCTTCTTTCTCTTTTATTCCTCCTCCTTGTCCATAATAACAACCCTACTTTCTCTTTTATTCCTCCTCCTTGTCCATAATAACCGCTCTTCTTTCTATTTTATTCCTCCTTTTTGTCCATAATAGCCCCCCTACTTTCTCTTTTATTCCTCCTCCTTGTCAACAATAACAGCCCTTCTTTCTCGTTTATTCTTCCTTCTTGTCAACAATAACCGCCATATTTTTCTCTTTTATTCTTCCTCCTTGTCCATAATAACCGCCCTACTTTCTCTTTTATTCTTCGTCCTTGTCAACAATAACCGTAATTCTTTCTCTTTTATTCCTCCTTTTTGTTTTGCGGTCCTTTAAATAATTTTAATGACTCCATGCATAGAAAATGCTAAATGTAGAAAAATATCTCAGAAATGGAAATAAACTTAAACTGAAGATCGTTCATTATGAAACTGTTGACTATATCTTCATGTAATACTCAGTTATTTATTCTGAAATAAGCCACGTAAAAAAATTCTTTGAATTGCGTATCTCTTCTCTGTTATAAGGATATTGATTATTCTGGCAGAAGGAATTATAAGTTAGACACAACTTAAATTTCTTCTCCCCATAATCATTAAACTGGGTGCCTGTCTGTCTTAAGAACTTAATAACTAAATCTAGTTAGTATAATATAAATGTGCCTTGTCTTTTGTGTCTTCTCAAAAACTAAAGAACTGTAAAAACCATCTATCTGTGTTCTGAATCTCGATTATCGTAGAAATGATTTTAAACCATTTTTGAGCCCACAGTAATTTTCAAACAACGACCATCTTGGTACTTGTCTACTGTGAAACTTGAAGATGGAAAAATAATGAAAACTTCGCATGCAAGAGCCAAACAAAAACTGATGAAGACTATATTTGCAAAATGTCTTTCTGCTAATGGCACCAGTAAGCAAATAATTGTCTGGCGTGGAGATAAAGTATAGTTCTTGATCCAACTCATTCATTTAATATAAATAATATTCGGATGTTTGAATGATTGATTTTGCAAGCTTCTTAGCACTCCTTTGCATATTTTAATATAATTAAAGTGCGATGCAAAACTGAAGGGACAGCAATCGATAGTGGGCTCAAAAGAACAATAATGAATTGATGTGGAATCCTTTAAAAATCAGTGAGACATAACTGTGTGTCGTTTAACCTAAATCTGATGTTCTAGTTAGAGGTTTGTTTCGGTTTAAATATGTTCTGTTTTTTGTACTCCACAACCTGAATGTTGATGAGATAAACATGTAGGAGACTTTAAATAGATGTGATGTCAATTTCACATGAACGGATTCGAATACTATAAAGCATTTCATCTTTATAACAAAATTCTCATTAAATGTATTTTTGAAATAATTTCGCCATATCCTCTAGTCATCTTGAAAGCAAACTTTGTAAATCTATCGACGACATTTTTCTTAAAAAGCGGCCTATATGATAAGATCTAATACGTGAACAGGAACAATTTAGTTTCATTTATACATTTGCATGTCCACACCAGATGTCCGCTCCTATGTCTATTCTCAACACTGTTGCCATCTGGGATCTTTACTTCTTTGTAATAGATTTTTTTAGGACCGTTCTCAGTATTCTACTAGCAATGGTTACGACTCCCACTTTCATATTGTACAGGTTTTTCAATTCTCTTACGATGTCTACAAATGTTTCTAGATGTTTTTACCCTAAAGAGCAGCATTCCATTATCGGAAAAATCTTCAGCTTATTTAAGCTAACTATATTTATCTAAGATTAATTATCATTGTTATCATTATGAAGTTTAGCCTTCGCTTTGTGTAGTATGAGGTGCCCCAAAGTCTCAACCTGAAATTTCAAGATACAAGTTTTGTATCAGATGATGCAAACAGATTAGGTGCCATGAAATTAAAAAGTGAAATAATGTAATTGTCGCTACCGCCTGGAGATAAACTACCCAAGATGTGAGAAGTATTAAATAAAATCTGCATTAATTTGGGATAATGTTTATATCTATCCTATATGTACTCATTTAAATAACGTTTTTATGAGATCTTTTTAAACAGTCGTTGACTGCTCTTAAGAGACAACAAAGATGAAAACGTTTTTAGTAAGAGAAATATGGCATTAAATCTTTCAAATGACATCGCCACGTTACAACCAGAAAAGCTGTTCATCACTTTTTTGCACACGGTACATATGCGCTCCAAACTGACACTGACAGCCTCTTGCCTTATCATACCGAATACAGGCATAAAACATGTCCTTATCGTACACAAAAATGAATAAATAAGGAAACAAAGATGGAGCAGCTGTACTAAACTTTATATATGAAACCTGCGCGTTGCCACATTTCCTAACTAGGGTAAAAGTTACATTTTAAGCTGATCAGAATGTGGACTATAAGAATATCTGCGCACAAGTAGACATTTAAGTTGACCTTTATTTATAGATCTGTTTTAACTTTGTTTCTTTCTACTTTAGGATTAGCGTCTAATATATATATATATATATATATATATATGTATATATGTATATATGTATATATATATGTATATATATATATATATATATATATATATATATATATATATATATGCTATATCAAATATAAAGTTCTCATTCAATGTGTGTACGCAATGTTTGTGTTCATGTAACGTGGCTACTACTTGAATCAACATCTTTGTGAGCTAATCACAGAAAGAGGAATAGAAAATGATAAGATTAATAGATTCACTCTATATATATTTCTCTCTAATATATATATATATATATATATATATATATATATATATATATATATATATGTATGTATATATAAAGTGTGTTCTAATAACTTGGACCGATTTTAAATGTGGATTAAGTTTAAAATCTATCCAAGTTATTGGAACACCCTTTATATATATATAAACAAAATTGATAAATTCATTAACCTTTCAAACTATGAACTAACGAAGCACCAAAAAGACTTACTTAACCTTGGATATAGCTGTCATATATACTGTAAATGTAATTGACTTTTTCAAAAACTGAAGTTGAGATGCTATACCAAAACATGGTTGGACTTCATGATGAACAACTAATAGAAACATCACCAGAATTAAAAGACTTACTTAAGTCCGAGGCATTCAAGGATCGGGTGATAAAAGCAGAAACTCCTCAAAAATACTTTCTAAACAACTGAAAATTGCTGCACAAGAACTACGCAACCACCCTGACATAATTGTTTAAAAAAAGCTGGTAAGAACAACATTTTTGTCATCCTAAACAAATTGTATTACAACAAAAAACTAGACCACATACTCCATGATCACATAAAATTTTAAAAACAAGAATCTGACCAACCAACTAAAATCAAAACTCAATAAACTCATAATACTGAACAGAACTCTTTAAAACTCCCTAAAATTGTAGGTGATTATAAGCCTGGTTACATATACCATAAAAAAACACATAAACCTAACTATCCTATCCACCCTATCATATCGCAAATTCCAACTCCTGTACAGCAACTAACAAAATACATTAACCAACTCATTAACCAACTCATTACTCCCTACCTTCCTAATAAATATAGCGTGAAGTCAACATTAGAAGTAATCCAAATCCTAAAAAGTGAAAAACCCAACAATGAAAACATTTTTTTCATTTTAACTGATGAAAAAGTATTCGTACAAAACAAAAAAAGCATATAAACTTAATTCAATACTTTATGGAATATCCTTTATTGAGTTCAACAGCTACCAGTCTATTCCTGTACGTCTCAACTAATGATTTGCACACATTGAGTGGTATTTTGTCCAATTCTTCTTGGCATATTGTCTTCAAATTCTTGATATTTATTGGTACTCTTTTCCCAATTTGAATTTTCAAATATCGCCATAAATTCTCGATTGGGTTCAAGTCTGGGAACCCCAAGACATCAACGTTACTTTCAGCTAACCATTTCCTTGTAGATCTAGCGGTATGCTTAGGATCATTATCCAGTTGGAAAACCCAATCAGGAGGTAGCCGAAGTCTCTCAACAGAACGCATTAAGTTGTCTTGCGGGATTTTCTGGTAGCTTTCGGCATTCATCTTGCCATCTATTATTGATATTCTGCCAACACCTTTTGCAGAAAAACAGCCCCAGATCATGATACTGCCACCACCAAACTTTACAGTTGGCAACGTGTTCTTTGGTAAGTAGGCTTCACCGTCCTTTCCCCACACATGATTTCGATAATTATGACCAAACAACTGTATTTTAGTTTCATCTGCCCATAGTACTTTTTCCCAAAACGAATATTCTTTATCCTTATGCTCTCTAACGAATTTTAGCCTAGCATCTCTGTGTCGTTTCAAGAGGAGTGGGGTCTTGCTTGGGATGCGTGATTTCAGACTGTTTTTGTGTAGTTCATTACTTATTGTACGCCTGGTTACTTTAATCCCTAATGCACGCAGATGTTCCTGCAGCTCTTCTCGGGTAATCTGTGGATTTTGTTGGATCTGACGTCCTAATATCCTTGCTGATCGTAGAGAAATCTTCCTCGGAGCACCTGTTCGTCTTTGGTTTTCGACTCTGTTACGAGTTTTAAACCTTGCAATGAACGAAGCAATTGTAGTAAAAGGAATATTCAGGTTGTTAGAAATCGTTCTGTAACTGTTCCCATCTTTCCAAAGAGACAAAATGTGTTGTTTTTGTGAAATAGTCAATTATTTATCTTTAGACATTATTAAAACCTTCTCGTAAGACTAGAAATTGCAGAAAGCACTGAAATTGGCTAATAGCGTTAATTAACTATAATTACTGATGACATTACTGGAACATTCTAGAAAATACTTTTTTCATAATTGATTGATTATTTTATTCTAATAATTGATTTGTACAAATACTTTTTTCACTAGTTAGAATTTTAAAAAATGCATTAATTTCTGTTAGAATAAGAATTAGTTAAGTTTATTATTATTTTTAATAGTATTTGTCTTTATATATAAAATGTGCCGAGATTTGTTTTATTTAAGGCTTTTACATTTATAAAAATACAATTTTTCAAGTTTACGAATATTTATTTCCCCCACTCTACTGTATATACAACGTGATGGTGTCTCCATGTGTTCAGTACTGGGTCCGACATTTAGCAATTTCTACATGTCGAACCTCGAAAATAAGATATTTACAGATTTAAAAAAAAAACAATTCCCATCTACTAAAGATATGTTGATGATATTCTTATGTTAGTTAAAAATACAGATGAAATACTTCAACTTCAAAAACATTTTCAAAATAATTCCGTCCTTAAATTCACATATCAGCTTAATACTAATAAAAAATTCCCTTCCTAGACATATTAATAAACACAAATAATAATAAATTTACTATTTCGCCATATAAAAACCTACCAGCAGAAATTTGTGCACACTTAACTATAAGAATGAATGTCCATATTACTACAAAATAGCAATTAAAAAAATCTAATACATCATGCAAAAACTAATTCATCCACAAATTTTTTTTTTTTACTGTGAACTAAAGAATATAAAACAGACACTTATTAATAATAGTTTTCCAAACTATATAGTTGATGAACAAATAAAATGCTTTCTTAGAAGTCAAGCAAATAGAACATAAGACTGCTTCAACTAATCCCAAACATATTAATCTCCTATATCGTAATCAAATGCATACTAATTATAAACAAGATTAAAATATACTAAAAAAATAGGTAAATACTAATATATCTACAACAGATCCTAGCAAAAAAGTTAAGTTAATTATATACTACACTTAATCTAGTATATCCAACTTAATTATTCGCAATGATTTTCCCCCGCCTGTGAGCGATTTGCAGAAAGCCAACATAGTTTACAAATTCAAATGCCCTCTGGGAGATTGTATCTCTAACGGATTAAATAAAATTTATGTTGGTCACACCACAAACTCACTTTCATGATGCTTAAAAATCTATTTGAATGACAATTCCAACATTTTTAGGCATTTAAAACAACATGCCTGGCCACATACACAATTCCGGAAAATCCTTGTTGAAAATACAATGATACTTAACCATGAAAACAAAAAGTAAAAATTCTTGAAGCTATTTACATAAAACAGTTGAAACCTAACCTGAATAAAATAAACTATGAAAACTCCATAAATATACTTAAATGGTTATAGTTGATAACAGGAGCTATTATTGGTTTATACCAATGGCTTTCCATAATTAACACTTTTCTTCATTTTCAGATTATTCAACAATATGAAAGGAGTTTACTTAAAATAAATAAACAAAACTTATGCATATTAATTAATGAAACATGCATTAATATATATGTATATGTGTATGTGTGTGCATATATGAATGTGCATGTATATATATATATATATGTGTGTGTGTGTGTGTGTGTCTGTATGTGTGTGTATGCATATATGTATATATAAGTGTGTATGCATATATGCATATATATGTGTATATATATGTTTGTGTGTATATGTATGTATGTGTATATGTATGTATGTGTATATGTATGTATGTGTGTATATATATATGTGTGTGTATGTATATACATCTGTGTGTATATATGTATATATGTGTGTATCTATGTGTGTATATATATTTATATGTATATATATATGTATATATATATATATATATCTGTATATATATATGTATATATATATGTATATATATATCTGTGTATATGTGTATATATATATATGTGTGTATGTATGTGTATATATAAATGTGTGTGTAATATATATATATATATATATATATATGTATGTGTATATATAAAATGTATATATATATGTGTACATATATATATATATATATATATATATATATATATATATATATATATATATATATATATATAATTTCGTTGTGCGTTTTTGCACAGGATCTCTCTCTTTTTCAAACACCCACCTGCACATGGATGGCTAGATTGATATTTGCGAGTGTATTTCAACTTCTATTATTGACTGAATAGTCCCTTCATATTTCAACCATAGATCCCATCATCATTTTTGTGAATGTATTTAAAATCTAATAATGATAATAATTAAATGAAAATCAGATCAAAGTTATTTATCTCGATAACTGTTTACACTGTTGAGAATTTTTTTTTCCTACAATCCGTATCAAATCACAATAGTGATCATTATAAATTCAACAATCATCTTCTTCTTCCTAAATGATTTCCAATTGATATTTTCGATATCTACTCTAGTCAAGACAGATAAAATATTGACCAAAGTATCATTTCACTCATAAGATTGATCGCCTAAGGCAATTTTATTTTTACTATGATGTAAAGAAAAACAAAAACAAAAGCATACCAGTTATGACACAAATGTTATCTTGTTTATATTAAGATTTGCCGGATACCAGTTTCTTCTCTGTGTGGCAATAGTGGCGAGCACATTGACTTTGGTCAGCGGTAGGGGGCGCAAGAAAGTAACCAAAATGAAAACCCATGGTTAATATTCACTAATACATGCAGATATTAGGTCGGTGCAAAAATAATGACGTAATAATGTCGTTTTTTGGCGTATTTTAACGTCAAAAAACGACATTATTACGTCATTATTTTTGCACCAGCCTAATAGAATGGAAATTGCGGCATCAATAAAATAAGTTTTAATTGTTGCTCTAACAACGGTTTTCATGAAATATTTTTTAGATTATACGCGGGGTGAATTGCATTTGTAAGAATTAAGATATTCTTTCGAATTAAGTCTGAATAAAAGGCGATTTGAATCGATTATTGGTCATTTAGTTGCTAAAAACACTAACATTTTGAAAAATGTTTACTTTTACATTTTCATCACCTTCACTTAGAGGACTACAGGGAGGCTACCTATTTTCCGAACCGAATGACCCATTTTACCAGAATATAGTAAGAGTCTCTTATTCTGATAAGACGCCTGTGATTCATCAATTATGTGGGTCTAATATCTTTAAAGTATCAGAATATTTCTCATTTAAATTATTTAATAAAATTTTCAAAGGACATTCTAGACTAAAATGACTGCCATACTTGCCTTCAGAGAACGTATTATTTAGTTTTAGGATTGTATAAATATAGGAGTTACATATTTGATGGGAAGTACACTAGGCATTAATATTCCAGGGCAATTCTGTTCTTGGATGGACTATGAACAGCCGTCCAGAATATAAAAAAAAACTTGCAGTTTTCCCATCGACTAATTGATGTGCAACGTACTCGTCATTTTGTGCAGATAAGGAGCTGCAAGACCAACTCGCCGAAAATTGGTGATGTACTCTGTTTCCTTAAGAAAACGCTTTATATCTCTGAAAATGAAGTTACTGAATTGATGTTAGTTATTCAAAAGGTTTTTTTTTTTTCGAAACAAAATTGAATCAGTTTAAATGACTGCTTGTATAAAATGTTCTTCAGCTTCTCTGATTTTGATATCAACGGAGAGGCTTCCATTGACAAGTACCTTGGGAATCGTCTGTCCCTTCCTTTCAAATATGTATAAGATTTTCTCTTTGTTTATCAAATATTTCAGACGCGTTTACTGACACTCACTCTAACAATGATGCTAAATTACGTGTACGCATTATTATATTATTTTTTTTAGATATTAAGTATTAAAGACTGTGGTTATTGCTTAAAATTGAGAAAGTCTGCAATTATTTTGAGAGACAAAATGAAAATCTACATTAAGAGTAAAATGAAACAACGAAAGTTCAAGAAAATAAGCAAATTGATGATTGTTCCGATTCGGTAATTAGTTAATTGTTGAGTAAATGCATCGAAGGCTGAAGACGCAACGAAGAAAGTCGAATTAAAAGAAAGGTAAAGAAAGGAAAGGTTAAAAAGAATACTGGCAGACAAAACGTGAAAAGGTTTACAACGTTTGAAGGAAAACAGTGATAATTTCAATGAGTGGAAATAAAGAAGAAAAAAGAATACTGATAGATGATTCTGGAAAGAGAGATAACAAATGACCAAATAATCATTGGTAAAGGTAGCTTAATTAAAATAGAAGATATGTCGCATGAATTAAAGAAACATCGAAGTATGAGGCAAAAGAAGCACGAGGAAGAGAAAAGAAGGGGAAACGGAAAGAGGACGTTTTATATTGCAACGTTTCTACACAAAGTAGGTCGACCGTGCCTCTCCCTAGATTACCTTTTCTTTCAACTTTAGACGTTAATGTTTGCCACGATAGCGTTCAGTAAGTGTTCTCTTTGTTTAATAAAAGCCAGTTTTAGAGCTTCGTGAGATTGGATCGTCATTCCAGTGAATTTCTACACATGTTGCGCATAGCGCATAGGTGGCAGCAATGGTCAAATGATTTACTTCTGCCACGTAGTACAGATACTCCTCAATATTGTCTCATTTTAAGAGCAGTAGTGGTAAGAATCAGGGCTTTCACAGCAAAAATTTGAGCAATACAAACTGTTGAGATTCGTTTTCTTCCGCCAGAATTACAGGCCTGCATACATCTTAGCCAGAAATGGTTGCTTAATTAATCGAATGGCTTTCTATAATGACGTGAACATGTTTTGTCTTCAAGCAAATAATGGGTGTTTGTATGTGCGGCTTAGACTTGAGAGGTAACATCTTCCACAGTATATTTGCACAGAGCAAACAGGTCCATTCGTTATAATAATGACTGTGGGATGGTATGTTATATCTCTTGAATTTGAAAGGTAAGTTGTATGTAAGCCAAAACATTATTATCCTTTCTGTTGCCATTCCTGCAATAGGTAGGCAACCTGCTGTTTCAGTAAAAAAAAGGGTTTACATTAAGGCCATAATTCTCTAAAATACACTGCTGGTCAAAATCTTAAGGCCATCGAAAATAAAGAAAAAATATAACTTTTGAGCTGCTAACAAAGCAAAAGGTATATTTTTTCAACCAATTATTTGAGTAGAGCTTGAAAAAATGAAAAATAAATAAAAATAGAAATTAAAATCTTGTAGCACTTAATAGGGAAAACTTTAATAGTGGAAAATTACTATGCTCAAAAGTTGAGAGAGCGACTGTAAATGAGATGCCACATCATGACCACATTGCATATCCGTCTCTGGATTTTGTTGAGAACCTTAAAACAAACAGCGGTGGCTCCACACCATATATTACATCAGTATCCCATGCAAGGGTGAATGGTTGATTTATAGACTTGAAAGATGGACTCGGCCGAGAAAAACTTTCTAGCACAGAACCAGCTATCCTTGCTGTAGATGTAGCTATTGATTCAATGTAGCTGTTCCATCTCAGGTTAACGGACAGTGGGAGACCAAGCAGTCACAAAGAGGTGGAGTTGGGCATCAGACGTTCTAATGGGAGGCAAGGAGGGTTCACTGTAGTGGGTAATAAAGAGTAGTTTTGTTTTTAAGGCATTAAAATTAACCAGCCGTTTCCTGCTCCAGTCAACAACAGATTGGATGTCCTTTTCGAGATCAACGGCCAGGTTAATTTTGTCAGCTATACCAGATTTTCTATTGAGGCAGGAATAAATAGTAGTGTCGTCTGCATAGATGCCTATATGAGAACTGATGACATCGGAAAGATCGTTAATAATGATAAGGAACAGTTAAGTCCCAGGATATAGCCTTGGGGAACACCTGTGTTCGTGAGAAAGGAACTGGAGGAGAATCCGTTAAGGACGATCTTCACTAACACGGTTTGACAGGAATGATTGTGTTAAGTCAAACAATCGTCCTGAAATTCCGTATCCCTGAAGCTTACGAAAGAGGCCGGCATGCCAAACCCTATGAAACGCTTTAGCGATAGATATCGCTAAAGCGTTTCATAGAGTTTGGCACGAGCTTCTCCGTTATTGTGAAGTGCTTGGTAAACAAATTCGGTTATGACTATGAGTACATCAGCTGTAGATCGGGCAAAGCGGAAACCATATTGCTTGTCAGAGAGCAGCTCATGGGATCTGAGGTGCTTAACCACTTCGACGTTGATTAAAGCTTCAAAGACTTTGTCGAAGAGTGGTAGGCGACTAATAGGACGGTAGTTAGATGGGTCAGAAGGTTTTCCAGTACAGGTACAATATATGAAGACTTCCAAAGCTTGGAAAGCAGGAATCGTTGAGGTATTAGTTATATAGTTTGGAGAGGACAGAAGCCAATTCAGAAGCACTTTCTTCATGATAATGGCTAGTATCCCGTCCCCACCGCTAGCCTTATGGGAGTCTAATTTAGAGTCGATGCCCAATAGCAGCGATGTGGTTATTTGTAAGTCACTCAATAGAGCCTCAGTTCTAGGGTAGTGGGCGAAATCGGGTGTGGGTACACGAGTCGAGCGTTGAATTGGATGAGAATTTCTGAGCCAAGCACTCGGCCTTATCAGTTGAGGAAGTCAGGACCTCAAATTGGTTGAATAAAGGAGGTATTATGGGTTTGCTGTTGTTTAGACGCCAATAATCTTTGGAATCGAATTTGCGAGATTCAATATGTTATTTCATTCTATCAGCAGTTAGTGACTTTGTTTCATTGAGGAGAGGCTTGCTCTCATTACGGGCTGAGACAAAGAGACGTCTGTTACAATCTGATATGGCACTACGGTACAGGTGGAAGAAGGGATTCCTATGGGCAATGGCAGCTAAACAAGCAGCAGAGGACCAAGGAGATGAGCGCGATTTAACCTTATATTTCCTATTTGGAATGAAAGCATTGATTCCAGCTTTTACCCAGGAGAAAACCTCGGAAGCGCATTCTTGAACGGGGAGATTAAAGACCACATTCCAGGGAACATCGCGAAGGAAATCAAGGAACGAGTCCCAGTCAGCTCGTTGATAAGAGAATGATGTTCTATTAGTAGGAAGTTCTTTGGTGTAGGTTGAGTAGAAGGAGCTCTTGACAGACAGTACAGCATGATTAGAGTTGTCAAAGGGACCGAGCTGCGTGGCACGACAAGACTCTGGGATGGAGGTGAAACATAGATCGGAAAGCCTTAACATCCTGGTTATTGGGGAAACGTGTGGGAAAGTCAACCATTTGTGTGAGGGATTGAGTAATTGAAAAGTTAAGGGTTCGTATGACAGCAAGGTCAGTTATAGAGCTTTTAAGCCACTTTGTATGGTGGGCGTTAAATTCAGCGAAAACGAATATAGGAGCAAACGGATGAAGAGAAATTGCCTTGTTTATATTGTCGGAAATGCTTTCGAGTACACTACAGTCTTGGGAGGTTGGAGAGCGATAGAGGAAGAAGAGGTAGCTTACAGCATTGAGGAGAGATAAGAGGAGACACATGTATGAATTGTCTGGAGATTCAAGAGAGAGCTCTCTAGCCAGTGGGAGATGGTCCTCGACGTAAACTCTTAGGCCGTGCATCTGGGTTTGAGAGTCTTTTCTAAAGAGAGGAAGGTAACCGGAGATCGAAAGATCAGAGGAAGGGATAAACGAGTTGAGATTGGTCTTGCAGAGAGCCAGTATATCAGGAGACTTCTCAATGAGAAACAATTCCACACAGCACAAGTTGGTTCGAATGCTACGGGTGTTAGAGAAGGAAGTGTTTAGATGATTTTTTAGAGCTAGTTTAGGTTTACTTTTTTGATAGTTTGTTGTCATGTTGTGTAATGTTGGTAGTGAAAATGAGTAAGCTTGAAGTAGAAGTAGCATATGGCCATCGTATGTGACAAGGGGAAAAGGAGCTGGCGCAGCCTGCAACATAATGTGGCCTTAGGGTTGCCCACCGGAGGTACGTGCATGGGCACCCTTCCATGCACGACATGGCACTACAGGCATCACGATATTATACAACTGTTGATCAGAGCGACAAGAGTTAAGGATCCTAACTACCAGTCGGGAACATCCTTATCAGAGAACAAAACTTTCCTTCACTTTATATGTTCCATGTTTTGCACCTCTGTGGAGAAGGAAGCGTGGTTTTACGGTTTTTAAAGGCTTTCTCTCGGAGATGTTGTCTTCTTGTTCTTTAGCTGCATTTCGCACACGTAAGGTCCTTAATCTAATTCTGTAATCTGGTGTTCTATGAGCTGCTGTCTTGCCGGACAACACGTCGAATCATCCTGCTCAACGCCGATAGAATTTTCTTTGGTCGACCACTTAACATTTTCGTTCTGTATCCCTCAGTGTATTTTAAAAAAATTGTAACAGGAGTTTTATTATGTCCAATATCACCAGCAATGGCACGTTGAGAGAGACTTTTGAAGCTCGACAATTCTGCTGCGTTCAAACTGTCAACATTTAGACTTTCCTATGATTTTATCTAATTTAACGCAGAAGACACCAGTGGGAGATGTTGACGACGCTAATGCTTGAACGCGAATGACTAAATTTCTTTACATGTTTACCAATTAAAGCTTCATTTAAATATGATCTTAAACTTTTGACCGGCTTGCATTTAACATGATTTCAGTATTCAAATTTTCCCTATTAAATGCTAAAAAGTTATTAATTTGGGCGAGCCGTTTATGTTCGACAGCTTGGCTGCATGATCGGCGTAACTCTGTCATTGATCATTTGTGGGCAGGTTGGAACGATTCTTGATGCAACCGATGGACAACACTTTCGACATTGCTTCAACAAATGTAAGAAGCGCGGAATAATCCATCGCAAGATGGTATTTGTGTCTGCATTTTTGTTTGCATGCCTACGTTAAATTTCAAGAAAGATATATAGTGTATTATTATGGAGCTTGAGTAATTTTTAACCACTCCGTATTTTAGAACCTGTGCACGTATTGATCTGTATATATGACATTTTACTGTAATGTACCTCTGTAACTTATAAGTTTAATTTTGAACCGCATTCAAAATGTTGGCATTTGACTTTCCATTATTTGATATATAATCAGATTTTTTTTTAATTCAGCGTATAAGGTCCATTTTAATTTATTTTCTTTGCCAATATCTGAATGCGGCGTTATATATATATATATATATATATATATATATATATATATATATATATATATATATATATTGGAGAAAAAGAGAAATTTATAGTGATAAGAGTATGGATGTTGCGTGTTAATAAGGTAAAATCACTATATATATATATATATATATATATATATGTGTGTGTGTGTGTGTGTGTGTGTGTGATGTTGTAGCGGAAAAATCGTAGTCAATGTCAAAATTGGAAATGTAAAACATAAAAAGGAATTTGAAGTAATTCATTGAATAAAAATAAAACGACAAATGACTCCAGAGGTAAATAGAGGAAGAACTGAAAAAAGGATGGATTTATTAAGGAGGAGCCAAAATAAAGACTGACAGTCTTAATTTTATGGTGATATCAGTACAGATATGGATGAGATAGAGAAACAGCAAATCGGAAAATACAAAGAGAACTTGGGGAGGATTTTCGTAAGAAAGAAAATCAATAAAATAAGTAAAAAAAATCGATTAGAGCAAAAAACAGGGAGGGAGAGACAAAGCTAGAAAGAAAAAAAAACAACCCCAATAAAAAAATTTTAATTAAAATGACATCAAGATATATGATTAAAATATGGAAGCATATAAAGAAATAAGAACAAAGGAAAGAAAAGGATGTGAAAAGTAAAATGCATAATAGGACAGCAGTTAAATATAAAGATAAGCAACGAAAAAGGTAGAGAGAAAAGAGAGGGGAATGAAAAAGAAAGAAGCAAAGAACGTAAGGGGTTATTTAAGAAAGAATAGTAAACTGAAACGGAAGAAAACAAAGCAGTAAATGTTCAAGTCATGAGAGAATAGAGAGTAAGGTTACTGTAGGAGAGCACAGTAAAAATCACAGGAGCAATTACAGGAGAGTAAACATGTAAAAGTAAGAGAAATTGTGAAAAGGAAAGAAGGTAAATATATTAATATATCAGTCATGCAAACGCCGACTTTCATTGCACGTCGAAGGAGATGCAATATGTATAAGAAAAACAGCGTGACGCCATCAACTTATGCCACAAATTGAAAAATAACAGTTGATGTCAGTTGTTTCAACTGGTTGTCTAATAAGTATACGTACATGCATACATACGGAAACAGACGCCCACAAAATGACAGAAGTGTGCGTACGCACATGAAGATTGTGTATCTCTTCTTGTGCCAACAAATATTTGTTTTACTTTGCGCATAATGATATACGCATATGAACTTATATATAAAATTATGAACGTGTGTGCATGCAACTGGGTATATCTAGACGTGCGAAGAGAGAAATCTCGTGGTTGAACCATATTTGCGCCAGAGGTGTTTTTCGAAAGAATACCATCAACCTGCAAGTGAAATCGACTAGACATTCTGCTTGGATTTAGTTCGATTCTCAGTTATCAAAGCCGACACTGGAGAATAATGATTAGCAATGTCGGAATTCCACAATCATTAAAGAACTTATGTACATCAGCGTGTGATAAGTATGCTTTCAAATATTCAATATTTACTTCATTGATTAGAGGTTAATTCTGTAAATATTTATTCACATAGTCATAATAAAAACCGTTATGTTAGCCTACTTGTGTGTGTTTGTATATATATATATATATATATATATATATATATATATATATACTTTCAAAATAAAGATATAGATTTAAATACAAGGGCTGAATGCGTGAGTGTTAAATTTACGAAACTAAGATTCTAAGTGAGGAATGTATAAAGAAGGTAAGATTGGATTCTTTTTTTTATTTTTTCTTAATTTGTGGTTAACCAAATAAGAGAAGGAAAAATGAAAGGCAAAAATAAATACATACAACTAAATCAGTCGTACAAATGACTTTACATATTAACATAAATTTGTTTGGAAAAAAAATGTATCAAATTCTCTTGAAATTCTAGTCTAGACATCTTTGCGCTCCTTATATGCAACACATTTACCGTCGATAAAATTAATGAAGGAAATAACATTTTCAACAAACTTACTTTTAAAAGGACATCAAAAAGTAAACCTTCCATCCAAATAAAACAAAGTAGTTTTACAGTCTGGATAAACACAGGATGTTGCATTCGCGTTTGCCAAACGTAAAAATTTAATACAGGCGTTCCTGTGTCCCGTGACCCTCTATTCAACACATGCAAGAGCAACATACCTACTCCAACCGTGTGTGTAAAACTGATGGAGATCATTTCTCTTCAGGAAATGTTAAAATCAGTTTTCGCCTAAGAGAAATGTGTCCAGTCGGTCTTACTATTTAATCCATAGCTAGTTGAAGATCTTTGTTTTTCCAAGGACAGCCGTGCGAAACTAAAGTAACACTGTCAAAATTTGAATCCGGCACATCGATTACGCTTTCCGTGACTATATTCGCTTAACAATACGCACGTTCTGTTATTAAATACTTCATTTACAAATGGAGTTGAAACAGTTCTTCATTCATTATATTGATGTCTAATATTAGATCAGATCATTTCTTTAAATAGAAAAGTATAATTTATAATAGAACAGTGATTTGACACAAAAATACATTTTACTCTTCAATGTGTTCAGACAAAACATTTGAATTTGTTTTTATTTTTACTGCAGTGTTCATATACTATGCTGCAATAGTTCTTTTTTAAGGCAGAATTTAACCAGAGAATAATTGTTAGAGAATAATTTTTCAAAATAGTTAAGGAAAACGATTTTCGCATCCGAGATCAGAATTCTAAAATAGTTTTAGGCTCGAACTAATCATGTAGATATTCATCTACAACATTTTGAGGCTAGAAAACAACTTGCGCTAATCAGAATTTGTAAAAAAAAAAATGGATGTTTTCAAGTAAAATTATTTTTCCATTAGAAATGAGAATTTAAAAATAGATTTAATGTACGACTTGATCATATTTTGTTTATTTTCATATTCAAAATAAAACCTAGGGAAGAAAACGCAGAAGAAAATAAGACAAATTTCAAGTGCAACCTGCAAATCATGTGTCAGAAAATTATCAACTATTGTCACTAGATTAGAGATATAATCGTTGATGCACAAAAGCAAACACGTTTCTGGCATCAGGTTTCCTTGACATAACACAAATTGATATTTAGATAATACAGTTTTAGATAATACAGTTTTACAAAGAAAACATGTAAGCCAATCCTTTGTAGCATGTCTTCATTATATACAAAATATTTGGATATAATAAATGAATGGCTAGCCTAATCATCATTTTAATTTAGCTAGATTTGCACAGAAAATACTGATAATCTATCATTAGAGCTCAGACATAACTTACAGTGGTAAGTAGACGCACAGAACTGGCTTCAAGGTCTCATTTCCCGTATTGTTCATTCAATCGAAGAATACACGTTATCTCTAAATTTAACCACGTTAAATCACAAAGCAGTCACCCCATTGCTAATAATTAATCTTGGGCCTTAATTTACTCTAAAACCAAGTTAATACATGTTTAACGTTTTTATACTCCTGTAATGTGTATATATATATATATATATATATATATATATATATATATATATATATATATATATATATATATATATATATATATATATATAATGAAACGATTGTTCTTGAGAGACAATATTATCAAAATTCAAAAAAGGTATTCACATATGCCTTTAGATATAAAATCGCAAATACCGTCAACAACACTGGAGTTTCTATTTTTCTTTACTATTTTTTCATCTCTACAAGAGATTTGATCAAAAACATAATTAAAACTATATACAACCATCTGAAATCTTAAATGACGCTGTCTGGTCAACAAAACGAGTCCATTCAGCAGTATCGCCTGATAGTTTTTTTTGTTTGTTTTTTTTATGAGAAACTGATAATTTCATTATGACATTTACAAACACACTTTTATAGAACAATGCACAATTTAGGACATATTCAATATATTATTTCCTAGAATATAATATAATAAAACGCATCACTTTTATGATTTAAGTTCAACGCTACATTTGCGACCGAGAGTGCGATAAATATAAACTTTAAGTTCTCATTCTACTTTTGTCCAATTCACTTTTTTCTCTATGCAAATTTGTCTTACAGAATATAATTTTATAATAATGTATTATAATCGATCATTCCTTGACTAGAGTAAATTTAGCTCAATGTTTACGGTTCTGTAAAGAAATGGCTTTTGTGATTAAAAAGGCATTTAAACTTCAATGTAGCGGATGATGCAGGATATATTTTTAAAAGCATCGGTCTTGTATATTGGTTTTAATTGCTTGAAAGGAAGGTTTTGAAAATTTCTAAGTATTTTTTTTAATGAAAATATTCTTGAGATACATATTCTTTCAAATTATTTTTATTTTGCAATGCTATTTCAGAAGTTTGCAATTGAATCTGAACTTTTCTATTCATTCTAATGATAAACTAATTGAAGAATGTTTATTCTCCAATGTGATATGTTTATTCTCCAATGTGATATGTTTATTCTCCAATGTGATATGTTTGTACAAGTGCAATTTTTACATGCATGGATCTACTATATTAGGTTGGTGCAAACATATGTCGTTTTCTCACATATGTTACTATGTGAGAAAACGACATTATTTTGCACCAACCTAATATTAATGTTAACAAGCCTATAAAATAAAACTTTATTAGCTAGCAAATCTTTCATTAGAGAGTAAATAGATATTCAGAAATATTTTATTCCCAAAACATCAATAAAATCTTCACGGTCAACAGCCTCTCACTCCTTCTACAAGTCATATTTAACAACCAATGAAGGTCGGGAATATATCGACTAAAACGTTATAATAAAACGAATTTTAAGAAAAACAAGGAAAATGTAGAATAATAATAATTCTATTTCAAAATTCCAGAAAACAAATCATTCATGCTATTGATACCATCTAGCCGATTAGCATAATAATCAATGATGGTAAATAAAAACGAAAGATCCCACTTGCACCATCTCAAATTTTATGTAGGCACATTCTCCTCTATCACAAGATGTTATATTTTTGCATCCGCTTTCCCTATAGAAACCTTCTTTCTCTGCCATTCAGTCCTTATCTTCACTGCATGTTAAGACATGGAACCAACTTTGCTGCCTTCTGTTTGTTCGCTTTCCTGTTTTTTTCTTTAAGCCATTATTTATACTTTATTTACTATTTTCTTTATTACCGAATTCATTCTCTTATCTCTTTTTCTTATAATCTAAGTCTGTTTTTCTCACTGTCCATTTGTCAGGAAGGTAACTTCTTGAGGCTTATCAGCCTGGAGAGGTAATTCCAGCGTGAGACGCATTTAGAAAGTGAAATTGGGTAAACGAGAAGTCACAAGTCATTATGGTCGAAGGTTTGAATGTATTGGCCGTTGTCAGAAAGTTTAACTAAGGCACACCCAAAATAGGTGCAGTATAACCACAGGTGAACTCTGTGCATCTTGAATAACACAAATGTGCCTGAGCATGTGTCCTCAACAGGAATTGGCTAACTACTCTAGCAGAAAGGCATACTCGAAAAATTATCGGCCAACCTTTATATATGGCATGTGTGTGTGTGTGTGTGTGAAACTTTGTGTATGTATCGAAAACTGTAAAATCTTATACACGACCACAACTTTATGCCTATATTTACGTGTATATATATATATATATATATATATATATATATATGCATGCACACACTGACAAATGTGTTTGGTAAAGCGATATGCATATGTAAGTCGTCACGTACGTACGTACTTGCAATCTACCTTACTCCCCTACAGTTTTACCTTAATGAAAATAAGTCACTGTTCGTTTGTTCTATGCCTTGCTTGTATGGTGCCCGATGTGAAAACAAAGGGCAAGAAATCTGAGTTTCACGTCTTGCAGTCACGTTTCTGAAAGAAATACATGGATTATCACGCAAAAAAAAATGAACGTTCGGTCAATTGCTTGACCAGAAACAAGTCCAAACAAAGAAGTAAAGAAAAACGGCGAATGCTTGGCCAAGGACGAAGGCCACTCAAATGACGTCGTTATTACTGATATGGATTGGTCTTTTGAGACTGGATCTGATGATTAACGTGAGAATAATTATGATTTAGCTACGAGTATCGGCTATGCGTGCTATATTTTGTTGCAACATAAAAATGGAAAGACGACGAAAAATCGATAGAAAAGGACGAATAAGTAAGTCAGAGAATAGAAATTATTAGCGAGATAAAATGGAAAGATAATGAAGAAAATGGAGTTCCGTGAAAGGGTTAAAAGACAAAAAAACTGAAAGAAAGACATGAATAATAGGACCCTTAAAGGATATCTCACAAAAGTAAGGATTCAGGAAGAAAGAATTTATAAACGAAGACGATGGTGACTAAAACAGGAAGACACGAGATGAAAAGAACAGAATAAAAGGAGATTCAGTAAAGAGCAGAAAGAAAATAAAAATAAATATTGGTCAAAATAACGAGCAAAAAGAAATTTGTAGAAAGTAACAAAATAAGGCATTCGGATAATTTAAAAAGGAGAAATGAAAAAATATTAATTGCTAAGATAAAAGAACAAAGAGATAAGATGAACCAAAGCTAAAAATATCAGACAAGTTGTGGAAAGTAAAATGCAAATGAGAATAAATAAAAATAGTAAAATGTAAACAAAATATTTTAAAAAATCTGGCAAAGATAAGTGAGAGATGTTGGAAAAAATAAAAAAATAAAAGAAAGTTATATTGAAACGAAAAGATAAAATAATAATAGCTGAACATTCCTAGAAGAAGAAAAAGACTAAAATGAATTTAAAAATAAAATAATGGATAAGTTCCACACTAATATAAAAACGGAACGTGAGGAAAATTATGACGTACCAAGATTTGATCGCTGAAGTCTGTTTTTGAGTCGAATGTTTCCAATAAAATTTCCACAAATGAAGTAATTTTCGTGTTCAAAAGCCCATACTTTGTACGCTCCATTGTGCTACAAGTTACTCAACAGGGTAAGGTTAGGGTTAGATGACGCCATTTTGTCTACTCTGCATATCATGATCGAAGGAACATTTCTATCTATCAAGTCGGCCGGGCTTTGACTTGTACGCTCGTACATGATCAAGAGAGCTGATCATGCGAAAAGCAATGTACTGTGATGAAACTGCATGCGTCTACACCGTCTTTATTGCTTTCTAAACTCAGTTAAGTCATTCGCTGTATAAGTCAAAGTAAAAAGGTTTCAATTTAAAAGTGACTTGTACATTTTTGTAGCCTTTTCTTTTTGTAATATCTGACGTATATTAAATGAGCTGTGACTATATTTGCACAACGATACACAGAGACGTAACATACAGGAAACGATGCCTATGAGCACGCACACATAAACTTACAAGCGTACACTTATGTGCTATTACTTATATACATATGAAAATATGCAAAGAAATAGATATTTATCAATTGAATGCAAGCATTTCGGCCTCAGTGACTTTCCCATCGCCGGAACATAGTTTCCCTCTGTATATAAATAATATAAAAATGTTTTCATTGTAATTATTGTTTTAGTAAGATCTCCTCTTTCGTACGTCGACTTCACGAAATTAAGTGCAGATAAGTTTCATAATTTCACTGTTGAAATTGCTACTTGTCAGAGTAAATTCTATGCTAATATTTTCTTCTCTCCTACTTCTTGGTTAATGGAGTCATTCGGCTTTCTACCTTCCTGCCAACTAAAATCTTCAAAAATTTAAATGCAATTATAATCCACATCTTGTCTCCTTGTCCTTTTCTTATCCCTTCTCTTTCTCTCTTCTCTCTCTCTCCTTTCTTTCCGTTTCTCTTCCTTCTCTCTCCACACTCTCTCTCTGTTCTCTCTTGCCATTCTCTCTCTCTCTCTCCTTTCTCTCTCTTTTCTTTCTCTCCCTAACCCTCTCTCTTTCTCCTCTCTCGCTCTACCCCGACCCTTTTACACGGCAGTCATCAAAATAAATTATCTGAAATTTTCACTCTTTTTGCATTCATCAGAATGTCACCTTCTTAGTGATTAAATTCTTGAGAATTCTTCATAAGCTTGATAAAAATGGGAAAAGAGGGAAGTATAATCCAAAACTAAACAAATTATTACAAATGCACTCCTCTATTTCAGACCATTTTTGATCGAAATCGTACGACTTTTAGCACAAGACATAAGTAAAATCATTTTAACAGCAAAGATGAGTGTTATTTATTAGTCGCAAATATGACTGGTTGACCCTTTTTATTATTCTAACGAGAAAATCTATTTACAGGGTGCGATGTATAAATTGTCGTCTAAATTACGCAGAAATGATGATAACACTGACATTTCATTTTAACAGATATATTTACCAAAATCGCACAAATATGTCTTGAAACACTAAAGAAAAAATGTACGCAATAAAATCGCCATTGGCTTCAACCACGGCCTCCATACAACTTCGGAATCTCCTGTAGCTCTTCCGGGTGGTTACTTTGTTTAAGTTGGTGAATGCTACCATAATCCTTGCCTTCAAATTATCTTTGGAGTTACTAGGAATTTTGTTGATCTCTCGCTCAACTGCGTCCCGTACATAATAATCAAGGAAGTTGTAGTCTGGGGTGTTATGGCCAGATTTAAGGGGTAATGTGGTCACAGAAATTGTCTAACTGCCATGAATATGTTCCCCTGTTTGTGTGGCATGGTTCAGAGCCCTATTGCCAGACATAGGGTATTCTATCACCCGCCCTTTTGACTAAGGGAATCACTACCCATTCAAGGAACTTGGTGTAGGTCTCCGTGTTGAGTCTGAGGCCCTGTTGGAAGATGACTGGAGGTATAACGTCGTCATCCCTAGTGATCACTCCAAACTCCATGATGTTGATTGGATATATCATCTAACTTTTTTTTAAATCCTTTGCACTGTCCTTTGATTGACACCAAAACATTTTCATGTTGGGGCTTCCTGCGTGAATACTAAGTAATACAGCATGTCGTTTCCAAATTTATGGCGGAGTCAATTGCATCATGACATTCTTTTTCTCACAGACAGTTCCCAACTGGCCCTACTATACTTTTCATTCGACAAAATCCAAAACAAACAATGTGTATGCACGAAATAAAAAATATAAAATGGAGACAATTTACCCATCGCACCCTGTATGTCGGGGAGAATGCAAAATGTACACATCTCAAATTCCAATGCCTTGATAAAAAAAAAGAATTAAAAATTCAAGTATAGCAATCATTACTCGACATATTCATTTACTGAACAGTATCAGATACCATTTAATATTTAATACTAACTCTTAGTTAATGCTTCAAAGCTATTAGATCATTGTCCGAGGGAGATATTACCTTAGTCATTAATCTCTCATTTTTCGCGATCATTCTGACTATTCCTAGAAATCCTAGCATTACCCACTATTTTTCTGTTTTGAAACTAATAAAAGCCATAAACATGAGCGAATGTAAATGAAAAATGCCAATTACTAGCTGGTAGGATCGTAAAAATTTAAACAAACTCTGAGCTTTACTATAAGACAAGTGTAAAACGGAATCATTTTCAATCCCATAACATAGGTAGATCGAAGAACCATTTAAAAAACTCTAAGAATTTTAACATTAACCCGAATTTTCACACTGAACACATTCAGTAAAATTCCCGCTCCAAAGATCCACTAGAAAAATCACCGTCCAATGAATCTGCAACTCCTTCTTCTTACTTTCTTCTTCTCATTATTTTCTTTAGCGACCAATCCGAGAATACAATAATAGCACTTATTTTCACTAGTGAGAGTGCGCCAAAGTTTCATCACTAGATGAATTGTTGGATAGATTATAATCACAATATTTGTGTCAAAATATCAAACCCACCAATTTCTCATAACTGTTGCATTATCTGTGTATACAGAGTATTAATTATGTGCAGTCATTACATACCTGTGTGTGAGCAGTTCGCTTAATAATACAAATATATCCCCTTTATCAACACACACACATATGTGGCACAGCAATGAAGCAGCCAACTACATCTAATAAAATTGTTACATCAAACGTTTTTTGTTACCAAATGAAAATATCATCTTTCGAAGGTTTTTTTAATGCCTTGGCGGACCGGTCAATTTCATCACTGACTTCAGGTGTATTAACCATAATGAAAGAAACGTATATTCCCAAAGGATTATATTTTGTAGGATTTTCTGGTCATTGATGTTGCTAGTTCTGGCTCGGATGATGGTATTCACGACTGCAGGGGAACAAAATTAGATGTCATAAAACAAAATTTGGTGAGCAAATATGGTGATTGTAAAAGGCAGCCAGTTACACTTATTTATATAGGAATTATCTGATAATGGAGAGGATGAAATTCCCTTTAGATCCCTCCCTTTGTTTGAATTAGAAGTCTATCAGATTTTTGTGGTCATTTTGAACAGTAAACTCGTCTTTATTTTACATTACGTCCAATTATGCGGACAGATTATTATGATTGTTTACTTTCTTTTTTTCTTTTTCCTGTTTGCTTTACATTTTTCATTAGAAAACTCAATTATTTCTGACTTTTAAAATAATTTTAAGAAAGGCAAAAACATACACAGAACTATACTCTTATCATCTCCACCTAGAAAACAATTATTTATCCATAGACGAATGGGGAAGGACGATACCATATTAATTTCCCACAAATATTCTTTCATTTCACTTTATTTAAAAGTTTTCTGTCATTCATTATCCGTCATTTCTAGAGAGAATGTGGTATTACGATGATTGAGAAAGAATGTGATAGACGAGTTCTTTTGTAGAATGGAATAACACTGTACCTTTGCGTCGCAAATGAAACTAAGAGTACTATAAATTATAAGCAGTCTTTTAAATCACTTCCCTGTGTGCCGTTATATTGAAGTAAATAATCAATATTTATTTGTAAAATGATTCAGTGGGAACAAATACTTAAACAGAAATTCGATATAACTGAATATTATGCAAGAAATACTGTTTTAAAAAATTGAACAATGTCATTTTTGTTAATGAGACAGTAGCATTTTGCCTTTGGTTTTGAGCTGATACACATAAGTCTGTTTTCTGCATACTGTTTAGGTTTTTTCTTCCTTTAATTGACTCCTTTTGACCTTTTTCCGAAAATGTGAATGAAAACTGAAATATGAAGAAAATCGATCATGTTCCGCTTGCTGAACAGTTATTACTTATCAACACTTTTATTTAGGAAGGGAATAACACGAAATGAATATATTTATATTCAGATTTCAAACATAATTACAAGTCTCTTTCATTTCTGAAATTTTCATTGTCATCTATAAAAACTACACATTATCTCTGTGCCAAAGGAAATTGCTGATTTTACAGCTTTAGTGTTTATTGGTTTTTAAACAAAATAATATTTTATTTTGAAAAAAATGAAATCGTCAGCTATGAAAAAAGTACCGGTAGAAAGTTAATAACTTAAACATGTTCTTTCAAAATTTAAATCTATATGAAGATGCGTACTACCGATTTCGATGCTACAAATCATTACTAATGAATTGAGTGTTTTCCTGACAAAACTAATCTAATCTTAGTAATCTCTACCTTCCAACAGTCATTTCTTCATTACAATTGGCACAAAAGAACTGTTGCTTCCCTCCCACTTTCCCATCACCTTATCTTTTGTTTTTTCTCTCTTTTTCACTTCCCCTCACACCCACTTTCTACATTTTTTCTATCTTTTTCATTCCATCGTTAGATCTATGTGATTATATAAATGTAGTTATCTCCAAACGTTTTCTAAAAATGACCATATCATGATAAAAGAAAAGGTTCCAAACCTAACAAAAAAAAAAACCTTTTGCCGTTAAGAGGAAAGACCAAAGCATATTTTAATTATTTTGTTGAATTATTTAATCCTTTCCAATATGTTCAAAATTTTGGTCAACAATCTTGTTTTCTTGCGTCATTAGAGCGTCTTTTTGTTTTTTTTTGTTTTTCTTTTGGCGTTAAAAATACATTTTGGAAATTTTTGCAAAAATAAAATAGTTGTCGAATTTTAATGAAATTTTCAGTACTTACTCAAGAATGAATTAAATATAAGTAAGTACTTACTCAAGAATGAATTAAATTATTAATTTTGTTTATACATATGTTACCCCCACTTAAATAATTTTATGAAATTTAGAGAAATTAAAATATCAGTCTCTTCAAATTATAAAGCAGGACTCCTTGGATAATTTAAATCATCAATTTGTTTTTGTCAGACAGAAACATTTACTGAAAATCTACTTGTAAAATAAGAAATGCAATAAAACGATTACATTATTTAATTAGAAAAGCTTTTGATTGCTTTTATAAATAAGATATATTAAGGATACTGTTGTCTTAAGAAAAAAATTTCGATGGATGATTAATTTTTACAAGACTTGTTTTCATTTTTTGTTTTCATTAGAAAAATGTAATAAGTTTTAAATCTTTTAAAATTCTGCATTACTTTCAACCTTTTTAGATGTTATTAAGTTAAAACTATATTTACTAATCATATATAACCCCCTTATCCATAAGAACTCTTCCCGTTACGAGCACCGCTGATTGGGACTCTGGGATTTTCTTTGTGATGCCTCTTAGACTGATATCTTCAACTCCTAATTTCTTCTTGGATCAAAACCAGCATGAACGCTTTCATCCCTTCTCGGAAATACCAGGTGAAACCGCAATCCTCTCGAAGATTCACGGCAACATTCTCGGCAACAATAGCACTCAGAAACCACTATTTCAGGCTATACCAGCGGGACACCTCTCATCATAACAGGGGCTTATTTGCTACTGCTTGTGACATCCGACTCATCCAACTATCAGCCTATTAGCCTTCTACCTATTTGGGGGAAACTCCCAGAGGTCTTAATCAATGTTGAATTGGTTCATAATCTCTCATCGCAGGGCTTTCGTTTCTTATCTCTCATCGCAATACGGCTTTCGCTTCTCCAAATCAACTGCTGATGAACTAACGATAATTGCGGAAAGAGTCTATCGTGCTCTAGATAAAAACGCGGAAACCAGGGCTGAGTCATTGGACATCTCAAAAGCGTTTTAGTATCTCAGGCCACATTTTTGTGTTGATCCAGTCATTCCTATCAAATCGTGAAATGAACGTTGTCCTGAACTGCCGCTCTTCTATATCAATTCGTACTAACGCGGTTCTCCCCCAGGGCTTCATCCTTAGTCGTACGCTGTTTTTAATCTTTATTAACGACCTTCCCAATGATATCAGCTCTCATTTTGGCATCTATGCTGACGACATTACCATTTATTCCTGCCTTGATAGTAAGGCTTATCAAAATGGCAGAAAATGCTCTTTTCATTTTCTATTCATTACTAATGTTTCTGTTCCTCATTCCTTCACACCCTGTAACCCCTTGCCTGTTAGTGGCTGTACTCTCTTGTTTAGATTGACACCGATTTTAAAAAAATGCTAAATACAAATCAATATTTTTTAAAGAATTTTCAGTTGTTTTATATGTGTATAAACAAGCCTATTTTTGTAAGTACGGACAACCATAAACGACGTTTTCAAAAAATAAGAGCGATAACTGTATTAAATTTAAAACCAAAATTTCTAAAATTCAATAAAGATTAGATTACGGAGAATATTTTCCAAAACTTCTAAAATTACTGAGAACTTAAAAATTATATAAAAAAGGCGCTTACGTTACTTTCTTCAATTATTATGTTTTACCGATAAATTAACCGTAGAACATTAAATCTATCAGCATATGCCAATACAGCTACTGTCGAGTTAAAAATGCATTTCTGCGATATTCTGAACTTAAAGTAGATAATATTTGTTTCAAATCGGATTAATTATACTTTAAATCAGCTAGTATACAATAAATAAAGTTTCAGAAAAGTATATTTTATTTTTGGAAGATTTGTTAATAAAGAGAATTACATTGCGATGAAAGATGATTAAAAATGGCGCTAATCAACTATTTTAGCAAAAAAAATCCTTCCAATCAATTTAAAATAGTTTTTGAAAAACAAAACAGCAAAGTATTTTGCTTATTGGAAATATTAAATTTAGTCTATTAGCTTAGAATTAAGACTAAAATAAAAGCTCCAAGAAAGATGTTGCAGTTTTTAAAATTCATTTCATACCTTATGTATCGAGTTTTTTGTGTGTGGGGGGGTCCCTATATAAATCATATATTAACAGTTCTTCTCATTTCATAATGTAACATTGCATTTTTCAGTTATGTTTAACCTTGGATGAGTTCAAGAAAGGCCACACTGATTATATCAATCTCACAGTTTTAACTATTTTACTATTCCTTCATTCAATTACTACGAAGAATGAACCATAGTTAATTCAATTAAAATTCATTGCTCCTTTGAAAGTAAATAAAATTGTTTTATTTGTCGTTTGAAATACACCTTTTCAAGGTGTTTGGATGAGTCTTTGAGAATAAGCGACAAAAATAATACAACGACCTTTGTTCATAAAAATTAATTTTTGAATCTTCATATTCGCATAGAAATCATTTTCCCTTTTATCTATATAAATCCTTATTTATATATCCTTACTTTTATCTATATAAATCCTTATCTATATATCCTTACTTGGCACCCACTATAGTATAAAGATACTATAGGTGGTGCCAAGTAAGGAAAAACAAAATATATAGAAAATATAGTAGAATATGCTATTATATAAAGAAAAACGAATAAATTAGTATATTTTCTAAAATATGTCTCCCGGTGTTCAATTTAGAAAAACAAAAGCAAAAAATATCTTAATCAATAAAACATTCCTTACCCAGGAAAACATCAGAATGTGACCGTCACTTACACCAACGAGGCTTTCAAAAACCCGTAAATTTTCTGTCTGCGTGGTCTCCTACTTGATAACGTCTCAGACGTTCTAGACCATGTTTGTGGTCACATGTTGGAGGTGACATGGTGTTGAAGATTATCTTCCTACCAGTACTAGATCCCTTGGGAACGAGTCCTCCTTGGACAACATCTCAATCCATATTTGACCACCTTGTCTATTTCCTTGATATAGATTCTGTCATTAACTCCAAAGCCTTATGTAAAAAGTTAAGCGGCAAATATCTCAATTTCTCCAGAACCATCACAAACGACGTGGACCAACCTCGATAATTCCTCAGGGTCTGTACCGAGCTATCTTTCTTTCCTCTTGTTCACTTGACCACTTCCAAGAAACTGGCTGCCATAGAGTCGCTATGGTTGGAGGCTAGTGCTAGGATCACAGCGTGATTTTTCATTTCTTTTGTCAGACTAGAAATTGCCATGTGAATGCTCTCCATATTTTTTTAAAAGAGAAAAGAGGATTTTAAAAAATTGGAGCAGATTATTACGACAGGTTGTCTCTTATTTATTCTTAAATACATGACGTAACGTGTGAGTCTAATATGGACAGGGATTCTTGAAAATATTTTTCTATTCCTATTTATTTAATGCAGTGTTTTTACATCGGTATTTAAACGATGATGATAAATACAATCTGTAGACACACTGGGCCGTTAAAAATTCTTCGAAATTAATCTCCACATAAAACTATTTAAAGAGGAACTTATTTCTTTAATTCTTATGCCATTATTTTCTTTGTATTCCACACTTGAATTCACGATAAACAAGCTCGATTTTCAAAACCAGAATAATTTAGCTTTGTATGTTCCCGCTGTTATACCACGTGAAAAATATATGCATTTTGTAGAGTAGAGAATAACTTATGGAAATTCAACCCCGAGATTGAGACAGAGAGAAATTGACGACTAAGTGATAAGTACAATTTTATACTACTTTGATCTACATACATTGATCTACATACAATATTTGAAAATGGACAGCAGAATCTGCTTTAAACATTAATATCGAATAAGATTTTCAGTCTAAAAATAGAAATCGTCTTTGTTAAAAGACGGGTGCGCAATTTATGGAAAGCCATTCAAATTAAGAAAGAAGAGTTGTTCCATACTCAACGTGCATGAATTTAGAGACAAGAACGATTTTCAAGAATAATAATGATAGCAAGGTGACCTGGTGGAAATTGGCTTCACTATCTTTAAGTTATTCTCTATTAGATGATGTTTCATCCCCATTTAACAAGAGAGAAGAAAATAAAACCAATTCTCTATTAGATGATGTTTCATCCCCATTTAACAAGAGAGAAGAAAATAAAACCAAACTTTAAACACATCCGAGAATGCATTTATAATGTTCAAACCTAAACCTCAGTGAACTAAGACGGTATTTCTTCTCTCACTTACATACTTATCACTTGTCATTCTTAATTGCATAGTTATGCATTTCTCATATGATCCCATATTTTTCTTCAATTCAGTTTAAAAGACTAACGGATGAAACAAATATCTGTTTAACCATTAAATTAAATTGACAATCCTATTACTCTCTCTCTCGTTGCTCTCACACAAACAGACGTCGCCTCTAAGTGTTCACTCTATGTTCACTTTATATATATATATATATATATATATATATATATATATATATATATATATATATAAGTGGTCTTCTTATAAGAAATCAAAACGTCAAAACTCTTGGTTAATTTCATAAGAGCCTTCAATATGAACATACATTTCTGAAGGGATTCAAATCGTTTTCTCTACCGTTGCAAAGTTATTACTAGCTAATTTAAAGAATGCATTTCTGATCAAGAAATTCAAATTGTGTTTTTGCCATGACAGCATTTATGAAACTGGTATTTTAGAGTAAATTAAACAGTTTGCTCAGATTTCATCAAAATAGAAAATATTTCAATTAAAAAGAGAAATGATTCAATGTCCGATTGTTAATGTTATAAATTGATAGGAATAAATGATTTTCCTGGCAAAAATCTATTCACATCAAATCAGTATGTTTTTTCGAATTGTATACTGCAAATATCTTCTCAATTTTAAGTGATATTTGAGCTTCTTATACACGTTTTCTCTCACTTGGACTCTTTTCTTATCTTAATCTCCTTTCAATAATTTAATATTTCAATTCTAATAGGAATAATTGTCAATATATTTGTATTATTTTGAATTATTATTCTCATCTTGGTTGATATAGATGCTATAATAAATATAATATTTCGGCTACGTACCCTCTAGTCATCATCAGGCTTCTATTGTTTGGCTGATATGGGATATCTGTGGGTTGTGTTATTTTGTGTCCGTGATGCCAGTTCTTGTTCATGCTGAACCAATATTTCACAACCTGATTGAAGTTTACAGTAACGCATGTATAGCCAACTACTATATCATCGATGCCACCGTCCCAAAGCATATTAGTGGTGTACTTTTGGAACCTTTATATTAAATGACAATTTCGACATTTGATTGTTGGTCATGTACTGCTTTTCATAATTTATTATTTCATAGCTGAATTATTGACAATATACGTTTTATTATTTCAAACTATTATTCTCTTTTTGGCTAATATAGGGACGGTGGCATGATGAATATAGGAGTTGGTTACTGTTATTTAGTGTTCGTGATCTCAATCTCTGCACCAGGTAGTGAATCTAGCTCCACAAGAACGAACAATAACTCTGATATCATAGGATGAAAATAACACAATCAACAGATATCCCATATCTGCCAAACAATGGACACCTGATGATGACCAGTGGGTACTTCATCGAAGCGATGTGCCTATAATAACATCTATATCAACCAAGATGAAAACAATAGTTCGAAATAAAAATGTATATTTGCACTTTTCTTCCTTTCTTTTGTTATCTAATCTTGTAAACCTTCTTCCCCCATTATGAATTTTGAAAATATCGCTATCAGTTTGGGGGTACTTCATACCTGAATAAATAGCCTTTCGCTTTATAATATTTCTCTAGACCTAATAAAAGGGCTATGTACATGTAGTGTAGCAGTTATTGGCACGTTAAATGGAATCGACGATCCGAGTTCAAATTTCTACCGAACCTGCTGCTTTCATTTTCATGCTATTAATCTTGAGAAGGACATGAATGCATCACTTCTCCCATCAGTGATAGGTTAAACAGTGGGGTGAACTGGCATTTCTAGCCGTGGATATCGATCAGAAAAGGAGTATATGTTGAAAGTGTGAAGAAGCCATCAAGAAACTACACCACTATCTTTCCTAAGATGTCATAACCATTTATAGACATTAAAGAAAAGGAATATGATAGCCTACAACCTGAAGGGATAAAAAGAAAAATTAAAGTGTTATTTACTACTGTTTTCCTCTTCAGAATGAGAAAATATGTACGATTTCCGAAATTCCTTGTCATCCACCGCCAATGATTTATTTTCGCTTTCGACATGTTAATGGCCAATCATGACTCCAAAAACTTTATATTCGTGTCTCGTTTTCCAGAAAGCCTACCTGGTTAGAATGTCATGTTGTTTTCTTTCAACGCAACGCTCTCAAATGTTGTGAATTCATTCAAGATTAAAGATTTTTTTTTTAATTCATGTTTCAAAATGTTTCATTATGTTTCAAAATAAATGAAAAATAAATGGATGAGGCACAGGCAGAATAATGAGTGAAACCACTGCATTAGAGCAAGTAGAAAAAATGAAAGAAGAATATTTTAATGCCTGAATCATATACACACTCATATAAACCAAACAGGGATAGTCTGTTTCATGCTTTAACACAATCTGCAGGCTAGAGGGTTGCCTTGAAGCATAAAACTCACTGTCACCACTTGGTGTTGATTTCAGTGACTATATTTACATTCTCTCTCTCTCTCTCTCTCTCTCTCTCTCTCTCTCTCTTTCTGATACTGAGTACGTTTACCCATAAATATAACATACCTTAAAACTTATGTATATGAGAGAGTGAAAAGCACTTCGATAATGTTATCTTCTGATTGTCGTTACAGATTTCTACAATGACAAATGTCTTAACAACCCGCGTCAATAACTCATATGCTATTTCCTTGCAGAGTATCGACTTGACAATTCCTTTGATGCCACTTAGAGGCGGTAATGGTTAGAGTCAAATAAAAGCCATCATATCAGTTTGGTCAGCAAGAAGGAAAGACAATGCAGAGTCAAAATGACTCGCAAACAGACTGGGCTGATTGATCAATTTATTGATGCATGCGGACTAAATATTGTGAACAGTCGATCAGTGTTAACATTCCAGACTGAAGTATTTGTTTCTTCGCAAAAGCTTTTTAATTCTTCACCCTGAGAGACAAGATTGTTATCTTACTACTATTTATACGATGAGTTATAAATTCAAATATTTATGCTTCCTACTCAAAAAGACAAAGACACGTGTAACTGATTTCAAACCATTAGTCTTATTTCATTGATTTAAATGACAATGACGCATCCAAATAAAGACATTTTGGAACATAGCTGTAAATTTGTAAAACTCATATTACTCTTCACAATCTATCCTTTTTGTAGTCAGTCTTTATTTTAAAATCATTCGTTGAATATCGAAGGGCTGCCATAAGTATTACTATTCTTAGTGAATTCCTTTCACAAAAGTTGTTTGTGCTCATATTGTCAGCAAACGATCAATTTCCAGGGTTAAAAATAAGCCAGACCTTAAATTAAGCGACCACTGACGCTATAGTGGTCGATAAGTCAGTTGATCGATTTATCAAATGTTGACTTAAATATAAATTCGTTCTTTGGGTAAACAAATTCCTTCTTGGCTTTAAATGTTAATCTAGAAATGCTAGGATCTGTTGTTTATGCATTTATACTACAATTTATAATATGATTTTATATTTTGGTTCAGGGAGTTCGAGTTGACGCGGGATACTAATATAAGACAAAAAGTCTTCTCTTAGTATCTTGTAGCCATTTTAATTTGGAAATATGAATACAGAAACTAAAAATATAATTTGCTTTATATTTTTACAAAAACACACCTGTATTTCATCGTGAGGACTATTTTGAACCGAAATATTTAAACTTTTTTCACCTTTTTTTAAAAATTTAACTTCAGATTAGAATGTTTTTGTCGTAAGTAACTGAAAATGATTAGAGTTACAAAGAAATTTTCTTAGTTTTGCCATTTTTATCACAATTTACAGGGTTGACCATCTTCCCACCGTCATATTAATTGCATAAAGAACTGGCAGATTCCGTAAGAAATTATGGCTTTATTTACGCACGAACCATCATTTCTGTTGTAGATTAAAGTTTTTTTCCCCTGGTTCATTACATGTGCGTTCTGTTAACGCACACACACACACACACAAGCACACACACACACACACACACACACACACACATATATATATATATATATATATATATATATATATATATATATATATATATATATATATCTTCTATGCGCCGTATCCCTTCTGGACTTTGGCGATGAAGGCCTTCCACAATTACCTATCTTTTGTCTTTTTAATCTCTCTTCTAAAACCTTGTTCCGCCATCCATTTACACAAGCTCGTTAGGTATATTATGCTCTGCTTTTCTCTCTCCCATGTGTTTTCAGTATGTTTTCTGAGTATCAAATTTGCCCTAGAAATTTCAACTGTCTTTTCTGATGAGTCCTTTTTGTTTGTATTTTCGCATTTCGGTGTTGCATTTTGTATCTTCTGTTAAAACACTACTTAGATATATATTTTTTGACTTGATTAATTCTGGTGTCCCCAATTTATAATTTGTATGTTGGGGTGTTTCATTTGCTGACAACCATACATTCTCTTTTCTTGCATTTGATGTTTAGTTCTTTCTTCTCGCTTTCAATTGGTGCGAAGTTTTCCATTCTCTCTAAAACTTGCTCACATATCCAGTCCATGGTATTCTCAGCATCCTTCTGTAGAACTATTTTTTCTGTTTCTTCAAACCATTTCTCTATCTATGATGAGATTTTCCATAATTCACTACGATATAAGATGACCAATACGACATAACAGTTAAATACTGTTTTCTTTGTTTCTAGCGAAATTTTCCGTTACTTAATACTTTGCTTAGCTTTTGGAAGGTAACTTTTGATATCCTAAAGCGTCTTCTGATTTCGGCGAAGCACTTTTTGTCCACATTTAAACACGATATTCAAATTTAATTTTGGTATCTCCAATTTATAATTTGCATGTTGGGCTGTTTTTCTTTTTCTTTTTTTTTTTTGCTAACAATCATAGATTCTGTCTTCTTGCAATTGTTGTTTAGCGTTTTCTTCATGTTCTTTTCTGTATTTGCTATCAACACTGTCATATCCGATATTAAGAATATGGCAACCAGTATTGAATCCTGATAGGTCGTCTACTTCTCTCAAAATAGTTTCACTGTATAGGTTGAATGTCCTGTGAAAAGACACATTCCTAACATTTTATATCTAGGATGAGAGTTCAAGTCTTTTTCATTTTAACAGTTAGAGTTCATTCAACCTATGATGTTGAGATAATAAAAAAAAATGAACCTAAATGTCGACATTGAAAGAACAATCATTTCTAAAAACATTTTTCATTGTCCTGTATTTTGCAACTAGAGAGCACGGGTAGCACTTATTCAATGGCATCTCTTTGAATGTTTGGAGAAAAAGATCAAAACTTGTCTACAGTGTTCATTTCTTTCCAAAGAACACTTACAAGAGTTTAGCAAGTATACTTTAAATTCATGGGAAATAATTTAAGAAAATCTATATATAAAAAAGATCAATAGGAAGATTTTCAAACTTGAATATATCCATTTACACAATGAACAAATGTCTCGATATGGAAAAAAATTATCAATGGAGGTTATTTTTTCTGCAAATGAAACAGTTTAAAAAGGTAAAATCATTAAATATTGTGGGATTGATGTATTTTAAATCTTAATAGCGAAAGAAAATGACGGATGATACGGTTTTCTATGTTTTAATATAACAACTGTCTAGTTAATAGTTGACGTGGAGAAATATAGATTCAAAATATAAATAATCAGCTAGAATATGTCTGAGATTTTCTTTCATTTACTGTATCTTGTGCTTGATAATTACTTGTCTGTCTGTCATAAAAAGGTTTTGTAAGTGGAAATTCCAAGAAACTAGAGACTATTGGAGCTGATATTCTACACCTTAGGAGACAATTATATTAGAACGCACAGACAACCGATAATTAGAAGGAGCTCATTAAAATGTAAATAGCGAAAAATGTCTGTATTAACACAATAGCTTCAATTTCCTTCGAGTAAAATGTGCGTATTTAAGTCTTGGAACATCATTCTAATCAACATGACCACCATTTATTACAGAACGATACAAATGTATTGTCTTGACTAACATATCTAGCAAACATCTTGCATCTAATTTATCAAGTCGGCTAAGATATAGTGCAGAGGACATCATCCTTGAAAATTGAGTTTCATTATATATTCTGATCTAGATTCTTGTATGATTTTAATATGAATTTTACTTTTATGTCAATTTCGTTCATATTAATGCAAAATACGTCTTTAACAGTGTCTGTTAAGAATGTACACTGTTGATCAGGTATAGTAAACACACAAAAATGTTATCAGATATGCAATGCTGACAATTCTTCAGATATTCTGGTGATGTGTGTGGTTGTGTTAAGATTGTACAATATAGTTGCGTCCATGAAACAGTTTGGGTGAATTTGAAAGGAAAATTTTTAAAATCCAAGGAGGATAGCTCATCTGAACAACTGAAATAACAACCATGAAAATATTTATAGAAAAGACAGAGGGAAGCCATGTTACAGACACTTCTTTGGATTTCATTGTGAACCAGACCAGACCAGATATGGAAGCAATACTCAATGCACGGAGTAATCGCTGGTTTATAAAAACTCAAAATATCTAGCTTTCCTACCAATTCCACTTTATTTCGGTGAAAAACATGAGATCAAGGCGACGTAATGAGTTAATCTCCCCGAGCTTAACAGCTAGTCATGCTGCCAGGAAGGCAAAACTGTCCTCTATGATGATTAAATGATAGTAGATTCGTTTTAAAATGTATTAGCCATTTCTTGTCCCGGTTAGATTGGAGCTCATTTCCAAGACTAGCTGCCAATTCGACTTGTCGGACCTATCGAACCTACCATTAAGACAGGAGTAAATAGTGGTAAATAGCATGAATGCAGAGGTAGAAACTGATGTCATCGAAGAGTTCGCTGAAGAAGAAAAAATGCAGGTCCAAGGATATTATCCGTGAGACCACCGCATTAATGTGACCTTCATTACACGATTTGTAGAGAAAGATTCGATTATCAAATATTCGTCCAGAGATACCACAGACCTAGAACTTATATAAAACTCTGTCAAACGCATTCAAGATATTTAAAGCCACAGCTTGAGACGAGCTGTTCATGTCTAAAACTTGATAAAAATTCAATAATAACCATTAACACATCGGCGGTTGACCTAGTGAAACTAAATGTTTACTGTTTGTCTAAAAGACGGCCGCATGAAGTAAGAAGCTTTGCCAAAATGCAGTAAATGGTCCATGGATCAGAATTTTCATCAGAGTTTTTTGACAGAAATTACAGAAAAAGATATCCAACAAGTTGAAAAACAAGAAGCAGCAAGGCATTTGTTGTAGAGAACAGTTTGGGGAATTTTTCCTTTGTATAATTGCAGGGGCACCATCAAGTCTGCATATCTTGTGGGCATCTAGTTAAGAGAGGATATCAGAAACTATGGATGTGTATATCACTCAAAAATAATTTTCGTTGTAAGAGAAAAAAAAACAATTCGAAAACTCAAGAGATAATTCCGTTGCCACTGGGAATTTTTCAGGGGTATGGTGCGGATGAACATCATTTGAACCCTACTTTCAACAGACAAAAAGATAGCCAGCAATAGACAATTCACTATTAGAGATTGAATTAGAGTTTAAATTAAGGTAGGATTTCTGGAGAACGTTCCAAGATAAAAGACTCTGCACTACAGAAGTTGGTACGAATATCACCGATGTTGGCCTCAGGTTTTTCACAGGCAATGCTTGTACGAACACTTATCCATGCGCGCTGTGACACTGCAAGAACGCTGATATTATGAAACTGTTGATCAGAGTAGTCTCTCTAAATGCTACCAAAGAATTCAGGCTACTCGCTACCAGTCGGAATGGAGAAATCAGAAAACTGCATAACCTGTATCCTCAATATAAAGAGTCGTTGCCTCTAACAAGTCATATCATCAAAAAGTCATGACAGGCATGCCCTACTTATTAAGGTCTCAGAATAATAAACCACAATCTAAACAGAAAACAAGAGACAAACCCTCTACTCTTGTTCAAAAGATAAAGGAGAAGTGTAACCGAGCGATACGCGAACATATCGTGTGATTCGAGTGAATTTAAGTAGAGATAGTTACTTAACTATATATATATATATATATATATATATATATATATATATACTGGGTTTTCATCACAATACGTAGAGAGGAATAAATGCGATAGGCAGCAATAAACTACAGAAGAACTCAAAATTGATCGCTGCATTTAAGTATTGCATTACTATTTAAGATTACCTTTTAAAAGTTCAACGATAATTCTTCTGCCACCTCTTAATTTAAAGACAATTTATTTTAAAGGCGAAGGTACTTACTTTCCGTACAAACAATTATTTTTATACCATGAGTCACTTTCGTTGGATTTTGGAATTAATTTCGATTATTTGCAAATTTATTTCCAAGTTATAAAATTGTTATCGTACAAAAAAAAATTGTCCATAAAAATCACGTAAAAATCGCCAAAAACAATCGTATTAATGAAAACTTGGGTATTCCAATTTCAGGATTGCGGCTCCAAATCCGGCCCGGAATGTTTTTTATTTGCTCACGGACACACTGATATTTGCATTTATTATATAGACATATAGACTATTGGATTCACTTGGTGGTATAAGGGTTCCTATTTTACGAACTACAGCTACTGACCGCCTGACGATTGCGTGAAAACGCATGAAACTGAAAGTTGTGGTCAGTCACTGACCACCTGGAATTTGTTAAATCTCTGCTATTTTTTAAAGCATTGAGCACTATTTTTTCCACTGTTCAATCTTAGGCAGACTCTTTTCGTAGTTACTTATCCTTATCTCTAAATGCAAATGCTCTGGCTGGCGTGAGGGGATGACTTTAGTGGTCCGGTATTCTCGAGCTTGAAACTCTAAGCTCCTCTACCAAAGATACTATTGTTCTCTATGACATTGATAACTTTTTGCTCCACCGGAAAGCCTTTTCTGGTGGAACTTCGATCTTGGCCGGATAGGTTACCCTCTCGCTTGCGAGTTTAGTTGGCTCACCATCTTGGATTCACCTGGTGGTATGAGGTGTTCTATTTTGTGAACTACAGATACCGACTTGTCTGACGATTTTCTGATCACATGTCATTGACCTAATTTGATTTCTTTTTCCAGACCAGTAGCGTCGACACTTTTTTGGATACTTTTTTGCTTGCCTTTTTTGGATACCTTTTTTGTTGCCTTTTTATTTATTTATTTCTTCTTTCAATTTAAATTTTGTTTCTTCATTTTACGTACTTGTTTATTTCAATTTTTGGACGCCATTTGCATTTTTATTTTCTTTACAAAGTTTAACTAAACATCTGTTCATTGCTTTATTTCATTCTTATTTAATTTGCTGTCTAATTTTATATTACTACTAAATCCCGTTTAAATGTTCAACTTTTGAATTTTTTCTTGTCAGCTTTCTTCCACGCACCCCCTCTTTGAACTTATATTTTTTCACGTCTTCTGGCGATTTTATTTATGTCTTTTTTGGTAAAACTTTATATCGTTTTTTACTTCAACCCTTCTGGTTAACTGTTAGTATAATTTAAGTTAACTTTACGACTCTTTGTTCTTATTTTTAGTTTTGCTGGTCAAACGTGTTTCTTTTTAGTATTTCTTTTTTTATATTTCTTTTAAGACTTCCAGGTAACTATTAGAATTTTTCACATAAATTTATTTTTCAATTAGTTTCTAAAACTTTAATTTCCTGTTTAAACCGTTTTTTCTGCATTTTTTTTTTATTCTTTTCGTATTTTTTATACCTTTAAGGATAATTTTGTTATGATTGTCATCCTTTTTTTCTGTTAATTCAGTATATTTATTGTTTTGAATTTTTACACATATTTTTATTTTCCCCTTCACTTCACTCCTTATTTTTATATAATTTCATACAAGAAAAAATACAATATTGCTAACCTTTGAGGCTTAAAAACAATATGGCCGACAGAAGTCGGTCTGTTTGCAAGCACTTGTTTGATTCGTCCTGTAAAAGAGAATCAGCGGATAAAGACGATGCAGTGGAATACCCTGCTCTTCCAAATAATGAATAATGTATGGAGGCCACTTATGATCGAAAATTGGAAACTATGCAGGGTAATATTGGCCAAAATGAAATTAATGAAATAATGAAACAAGTATGGAAGACCATACTGACAAAAAGAATAACAATGCTGAGACTCACAATTCACTCTGTTGTTGGAAGCCCCCACCTAAATGTATCATCTTTATTACGGAGTTATTAGAGTTCCGCTCACCTTTCAAAAGAAGGTGGACTCCAAGAATTTCACATAGGACGTATTGCTACCCACGCCTGAAGACTGTGTTCAAATGACCAGTCGTGATCTCATGACCAAAAATCTCATCCTAAGAACAGCATACGAAGGCAAACATAGGACCATAGTAGCGATATTCGAGCTTTCTCCTCGCGAATCGGGGAGCATATAGCCGGTTTCCTCTCACAGTATGGCCAGATACTGCGTATGACCTGCGATAGCCTGATCGGGGGATGGAGTTTCGAAATAATGTTAGACCGTGAAACCTTGTTCTCTATCCTCAACTGTCTGGATGTATGGGGCCTGAAACTGCCAGTTATTGTGACCGGCCGCAAACCTTCATGCTGGCAGTGTGGAGAGTTTAGTCATCTCTCTTCTCCCTGTCCAGAGACGAAGGCCTCTGGAAGTCAGGCCTCTGGAAGTCAGGCCCCTGTCGACCAAAATCCCTTTCTGCTCACGTTTTCCACTTCTGCCTCGCTTGTAATGGTCATGCCAACATCTGGAACTGTAGTGGTTAAACCCCTGGTTCGGTATGGATCAGAATTCACATTCTCCGAAATGCCTTTTCCCACTGCTTGTGCAATTAAGGAGAAGGAAAATGGGGAATGGCAGGTCGCTAGTATGGCCAGAGGGAACCGCCAGACAGCAGGACCTTGTTCCGAGAAGTTCCGGAGCTAAAGTCCTACTTCCTCTACTTAAGGGTGAGACCCCAGCCTCTAAAACTATCTTTATTATAGAATTCCAGAAAAAATACGAACTGCGTTTTGAAAGAGAAAATTAAGCGTTTTAAAGCGAATTTAGAGTCACAATTGAAAGATTCGCCAACCAAAAAGACAGTACGCCCCTCGACTGCTACCTCGTATTCCCCTAGTAATAAATCATGAAAGAAAAATTCATCAACCTATTCATCCCTCGGCAAACGTTCCCTGCTCAGCAGAGATCCCAACACATTCCAGAATATTACTTCTCATACCGCAGTTCCTACTCCCAGTAATTCCAAAGAAACAACAACAAATGCCCCCACCACCCAAAAGACTGTGAAGCTCTTCTGCAGAAGATAGGGGGAGAAAAGGAAAAGACAGTCTAGACTACCATGTAATTTAAGGAAGGACGTCTGCAGTATTTCTCCGGCCCAGGTAGAAAGAGCTAGGAATTACGGCAACAGAATTAAGGAACTGAAATTATTACTATCGTTTAAAAAAAATTGGCAATAAAAATATTGAAGTCCCCCCCCCCAAACTTCCCCGACGCCAAATAGGTTCTCACGGTCATCCGTACTGGGTTTTGGGGGCAAAGCAGATATGGGGTATGGATGAGGAGGCCATAAAATCCTGTCAGATGTCACCTCCAATTGCCATCCTGGAGGATGAGAATATTAAAAATTAAAACAGTTCTGTTCAGGAAGGATCCCAGTTTTTTTTTTTTATATACCTCCTTCTACAAGGCTCTGAAATTAACATATCCCTAGGACATTGGCGGTTTCTCCTCAACGGCACTATCAAGACTGAAATAGGCCAAGGGTAAATGGGAGAGGCTGTTGTTGTCCTCACCCCGACCATGTTCAAACCAGATTCCCAACCGTAATCGGTCTCATAATGGCTATCTGGTTAGCGAGTTTGAATGCCCGGTGACTGAGATCGGAATCTCGTAGGGCGAGATGAGTATCAGAATGAGCATCCCGTGGAGGTAGTGTGGACTTGGACTAATAGGGTCAGCTCGGCTTCGGTGGTGCGATCTAGCTACACCGACCGAGTCCTAGTTAAGAAACTCGACGTAGGGCTCTTATGTTGTCCAAGTTTTCATTCGATAGTTTACAAGCATCATAGGTTCGTCCGGGTTTGTGTAAACTTAGATATGCCTAAGGTTAGCTTCGCTGGCTGTTGGAAGTTGAACGCATCATTATTTCGTGAGCAAGATTTCCGGTAGCTGACGTGTCCAGTGGTTGGGAATATGTAGTGGGATAATTTCAAATCCAAAATTAAGTCGTTTGCTGCTGATTTTAATCGTCGACTCAATTTATCTGTGTTAGCATAAACGGCATTAGAGCCAAAGGTTGATCGATCCATTAAATCCCATGATAGTAGTGGCGTAGCATTAGCTGGGGCACAGCTAGCCTCCTTGCGTATCAAGAAGGATCAAGCTCTGGTAGTTAGGGCTAGGTTAAAAAGAATGTCTTCCGAGGGTACGAAAATGTCCGCTGAATTGCGTACAGAGGAGGCTCGAAATACAACCAATCGACGAATTGCAAATATCACATTGCTAGTGGCATATGTGAGGATTTTCGAGATTACTTCCAGTATCTTTTTATCAGGGAGACCAGTCTGAGCCCTTTTCAGTTCGACGCTTATCGTCGGCTGAATGGGCTGGGTGCTAGGATCCCATCACAGAATTTGACCCCCTTTTTGTCCCCTTGCTGGCATTAATTTATAAGAACTGGATGAAACAGGGGTCTATACCTCAACGTTTCACCAGGGGTGTGATCAAGAAGGGATTATCGGCATTTGACGATGTTAAACACATAATTTAACGACTTTAGCCAAGATCTTAGCCAGCCTTTTGCAGGCTGTCCTCCCTCGACTGATTGGCTACGAGCGGACTTGTGTAGTAAAGGGCAGGACTTTTCAGGACAACTTTCATTTGGTTTGCTTGATCATCGAGCAAGTCGACAGTGAAGCCGCGCTGATCAATTTAAATCAGTCCAAGGCATTCGATGAGGTTGACTGGAGTAGAATCGGAACATTTCTTATTGTCTCACTCCATTCGTCAAGCTGGTCCGCTTTTGCATTTTCTGTACGTTCTTGCTTTGGAGTCTTTCCTTCGCAAGTTAAAGACGAATCCGCTCCTGCGCGGAATTTCTCTACCTGGTGCTACAACCTCGGCCAGCTACTCTGCCTATAGTGACGACATTTTGGTTATTGTGTCTAGCAAAGCCGAGATTGACGAAGTTAGCAAATGAATCAGCGGGTACGAGACGGTGCAGAGGCTAAGATCAACCGTGATAAGTCTGTTGGCTTGCGGTTGCGTGCGTGGAAGGGAGTTTCCCTTCCCTAACATTTCCTCTGAATGGAAATGCAGGTCAAGATAAACGGCATCTTCTTCGGTCCCGATCTCTTGTTAGAAATGAATTAGTTGGAGGTGTAAGAGAAGCCGAAGTTGCAGTTAAAAGGGAGGCGGGAGTATGTGCCTCACACGTCTACTCGATTCTCCTTTATCAACTCTCTGTACTTCAATTTCTGTGTATCATACTAATGATATTAGTAAGAGTTTTGTTCTCCTTCTTGTGGGAAAGCAGGTCTCCTCCCATGGTATGTCTGGAGATCTGTCACCTCCACTCGTCTGAAGGCAGTCTGGGTGTGCCTGGCGATGAGGCTCGATTCGAATTTCTTTCCTTGATATGATACGTTTTCTATTAAATGAGAGAGACAAATTCTGGAAGGAAAGACGTCCGTAACTACTTTCCATCCCTGAGAAGGATGCACTGATCTGATCGAGCGCTCCTTCTATCGTGAATGTCGACTTGCTCTCAAGTTCCTCTTACGTGCGACCGATGGCCTCCGACGTCCAGGTGTTGTCTCGTACGGCATTACATAAAGTGGCAGTCAGGGGGTTATTTCAGGATAATCTGATCAGCGAGTCGGTCTTACGATGCAAGAGGCTCACTCTATATGATCTTGGGCGCCCGGGTTTAAATGCCTCAATAATGATAATAATCACTGGTGATTCGAAGGGCCCTCTGAGTCAGTAAGAGACTTTGTTCGGTGGGCATAAGTTAAGCGAATTAATTAAAAAGCAAAAAAAAAACCCGGTGAAACCTGGGCTGTAGCACTGGTCACCCCGAAAGCCTTTGAGAGGGTTTGGAATTCATGTTTTCTCAAATCTCCCAGTAAGGAGTAGGAGAGAGATGGGTATAAAATCCGAAAGGTTTCTCTTAAGCGACGCCAACTTACCAAAAGTCGAGACTCGGACCTTTCTCACAGTGTAGAGAAAGGCCCGAGTGCGCTAAAAGTGGCAGAAGACCGATAGTTGGATAGGTCAGATAACCAGATAACCTGAGATCAGATGATGACTTTCAGTAAGCAATAAAGAAGGGGACAGCGAGGCATTCATTAGACAGTTTAGAGCGAAAAGGAACTAGTTCGGGAGCACAATTCTTAATGACTATTACAGGGATATCATCGGATCCACATATTTTGGAATCAAGGTTAGAGATGATAGCAGAAATCATGGAAGGGGCTATGTGCAAGTCACTCAACAGAGAAACAGGGAAATTAGGTAGGGATACTCCTAATGAGTCAAGAGTAAAGGGGAGAATTTACCGGCAAGGCATTGGGCTTTATCAGATTGATAATCGATCCAAGAGGGTGGGGAGATAGGTACCTTGCACTTATTTAGTAATCTATTACAGAGACGCCAATAATCACAAAGGCCACAGTTTTTAGAGGCGTCATTCTCTTAGATTCTTTGAATACTCACTCATTTTTACGTGCAGTAGCAAATAGACACCTGTTATGACGAGAGCTGTCAAGCTGGTATAGTTGAAAATAGTGGTACACACCAGCCAAGCATGCTGCTGTGAATCATGGAGTAGATTGAGGTTTTACCTGGTATTTCCAAGAAGGGATGAATGCGTCCAAGAAGAGCCCTCAGTGGATCAATTTTCAAATGGGAGGCTGAAAATGTGAGTCCAAGAGGCATCACGAAGAAAATCCCGGAATGCGTCCCAATCAGCGTCTTGGTAACGGAAAGAAGTCTCATAGAGTGTTCTTAATTTATTATATGTTTGGAAGGAGATATAAATAGCTATCACAGAGAACATGAAAGCCTAGTCAGTGGCCCCGAGAGACAATTCTCAGGCCATCGGAAGATTATCCCGTAGTTAAACACCAAGGTCATACATGTGAATCCTCCAATCTTTTCGGCAAAGGGGAAGATACCCTGGAAGCAAGAATAAGATAACTGGCGACTTTTCCAGGAGAAAAGATTCTACACTGCAGAAGTTGGAACGGATACCACGAATATTGGAAAAAGAAAGATTCAGCGGGTAGGTGTTTTTTTTTGTTTTGTTTTGTTTTTGTTTTTTGTTAGCTGGTTTAGTTTTATTTCATTTTGTTGTGATTTCCATGAAATATGTTTTGAGGAGAGAAAAAAATCGAACTCCATAATTGTCCCTATCTGTCGACAATGGCAATACAAACCAAACAGAGCATAATGTGACCACATTAAGTCGGGATGAGTCATCCAGAAACGAATGCCAATTTTCAAATAATATATATATATATATATATACAATTTACTGAAGTAAATCAAAATGGACTTAGCAGGCAAACTAAACAATTTGATAGTTAATACAATGTAGAAAACAATATACACGGAATTACATACAAAAACAACAAAAATGTTTAAAAAAATAAATGTGCATCAAATTGAAAATGAAATAAATAAAAGAATAATTAACGCAAAGATTTCAACACTTAAAAACTAGCATTGCATCATTGCAATCTCTGTAAAATTGACATCCTTTTTTTGGGATGGAACAAGCTAATCTCATTCTCAATGGTAGAAATTGGTGACAACTTTCACAGAGAGCGGGGTAGGGTGGAGGTGATGTTGTTCCGAACTTTTCACTTTCAAGGTGGAGGTGGTGCTGTCAGGATTAACTATCTTTTACCGAGCGGGGATTGCAGAGGTGAAGGTTCCTTTCGAATTGCTTATTTCCCTTTCCTTTTTTTTATATTTTAGGTATTTATTTTTGTCCAAGGAATTTAGTAGATTCATTCGCCAGTCACCAAAAATGATGGGTCTTCTACAAACAAATGCCAATTTTCAAATATTATTTCATATATATATATATATATATATATATATATATATATATATATATATATATTAGTTTTGTTAGTTTTGCGTTCTTTGGATTCAACTTAATCTTAATTGCACATTACAAAGACATTGTTTTTTTTTAGATTGTCAACGCCTTCATTCTTTCTGATATTGTAATTAATTTTTTCTAAATATTCGTTGCCTATCGGTAAAAGCTGAAGAGAAACTTAGAAACGAACTGTATCGGTTTCCCTGCCACAATATTTTATTCTAATTTATTAACTAAAATACATTTTAAATTTGTTACTAATATCATTGTCGTCATCAGGAAAATGATTGTAATTATTAAAAAGTTTAGTAAAAGCCAGAGTGATAAGTGTGATGTTTTCAGTAGCCTTTAGCGCTAATGGTCATTTCTTGACTTTCTTTCTCATGTATATAGAAAGGAGATTAGAAACTGACTTGTTGTGCACAGCAATCATAATTTATCTGAATCCTCGACTTAACATCGAGAAGAAAAATATATTCGCTCACCTTCTTTATTCCCTACTGGTTACATGTAAACAGAAAAAGAGGTGAAAGTGTGGAATGCATCGAAATGCTAATGATTTCTAATTAAAATTGGGTGTTAGAAGATTCGTAGATTAAAGGCGAAAACATCGTGTTAGCCTAATTTAATCACCAAATAAAAAATAAAAGCTTTCTCTGTAAATCAGCGATTAGGCGGACAGACATGAAAGACAAAGAAAAACTAATAAAAGTAACGTAAGAGACAGCAAAAATGAAATAAACAAATCCAACCATAAAAAAGTGAAATGTTATCTGTGGTGAACGGCCTCCACCTAAATACACCTAAATTGGCCCTTTTAGCTGTCAAGCCAGTTGTTGCTTTTAAAACATCCAGAAGTATATTCACGGGATTATATATATATATATATATATATATATATATAATTGTTGATAACGACCAAAATTTTACTGTCGCGCAATAATATCAATTTTATGATTAAATTTTGGCTGATATTTATTTGTTGCTTCTTTTTGAACAATTCCTAAATCGCCATTCTTGGGACGTTAAATCAATGTGAATCTAAAGACTAAGCAATAGGCGAGATGTGAAATGGTTTGAGCCTTTCTTTCTCTGACACCGCCTCAGGCACTGTAGCCTCAAAATTATGTAAAAAATTACGATATATTCTTTTCTCTGAACGCTATACATCACAATCTTCTTTGTTCACATTTCAGGACCGTGACATTTCGCGTAAAAGTATTGAAGTTACTTAAATTAAGTATTGTAAGGTGTTTTATGGTGCATTTGTTACATTTTAAATTCTGTAGGTTTTATTCCGAATTTCTAAGAATTTTAACAGCTATTTTCACTGCCTTATACATTGGATTATATATATATATATATATATATATATATATATATATATATATATATATATATATAGAGAGAGAGAGAGAGAGAGAGAGAGAAAAAGAGAGAGATATATAGATGTATACACACACACACATATATATATATATATATATATATATATATATTTGAATTGTGTGTATTTAGGCATTTTTTCATTGATGCATGTTTCATTAAATAGCATAGACAAGTTTTGTCTATTTATTTTAAGTAAATTCCTTTCATATTGTCTGATAAGCTTAATAACATTATTGAAAGAAAATCACCATATTGATATATGTTTTTTAATCCTATCTAAGCTTTCGGCATACATAAGCCATTATCGAAGATGACAATTGCATTTCAATATATTAAACAATACACGGAAAAAACAATAATGATAAAGATTTTCAAGCAACGACAAACTCGTGTATACGAGACACGGAAGGGAAAATCAGACCGCAGCCCGTGACGTCACACATGAGCACGCGTGAGTGAAAACGGGAAGTATTTAAGTATGGGAAGCTGTTGGTATAATTCTGTTATCAAATATAGGCATGCGTATATATGTATGTACGTATATATATGTAGCTTTCAATAATTTTTAAAAAAATAACAATTATAATAATAATAATATTCTAATATATTTCATAATAATTTTATATTATTGTATGTATACTTAAACCGAACAACATCAGTATTGCTGCTTTATCAGAAACAGACTTCCAGAGGGCAACTCTTCTGGGTAGGAAACTAAATGCATTTACACAAAAGTACTGTCACTCTTGATAAATTCATTAACCTTTCAAACTATAAACTAAGCACCAAACAATGAAATCATAGCTTCACTTGATGTTGAAAACTTATTTCCAATGTTCTTGTTAGTGAAACTATTGATATAATTATATATCCTATATTCTTGCTTGAACCGGCTTCTAATGCTCTGGATGTAGCGGCTTGGGGATATTAGTCGTGGCTTGTGGGGGCACACTCCTACGAAAGGATGCTTACCTCCTGTTTAAGGATCATAAGCTCAATTTTGTCAACAACATACAGACCGGCTTAATTAAGCCTTCTAAATCCGAATTAGGATTAATCTTAAAAAATTACTAACACTGTCAGCCTTTGGAAGGACTCTCTAACATAATTCAATGGTTCCGACATATCCCAAATAAACAGACAGCCACATTCACCCAATTTGACATAATCGACTTTTACCCATCCATTTCTGAAGGATTATTAATAAATAGCCTAGATTTTGTTAAAATTTTCATTGATACCACTGAAAGTGAACAAATATTATCATAGCTTCTAGAAGATCGATACTGTTGTACAATGATTCAACTTGGATTACAAGGAACAACGAAAACTTTGACGTTCCTATGGAGGCATTTGACTCTGCCCAGGCAGCAGACCTGGATATATATATATATATATATATATATATATATATATATATATATATATATATAGTGGATAAATATATGTTGGAATTAACCCCAATCAGGTTGGCCTTTATGGAGACGATGGTCTAATAATTGTTCCCAATAAGAATGGTCCTCTAACTTCAAAACTGCATAAAAGATTATTAAGGTTTTCAGACAGATATATCTTCTAACCCATAAATTGTTAACTTTCTTGATACTACTCTTAACCTTTCGAACAATACCTTTAAACTCTCCCTGAAAGAAAGTCAAACCCCAATCTACATTAATGCCCACTCCAACCACCCGAAGTCAATTATAGAACATATCCTCAAAACGGTCAGTACCAGGATAAATAGTTTATCTTCTAACAGAAAAAGTTTTTAATAACAGTAAGTCTATATACAATCAAGTGCTAAAAATAGCAATTTTAAACAAGAACTAAATTGCCAAGAAAACTTTAAAAAATATAATTCTAAAGATTTCAAAAGCAGAAAAAAAGAAAGTTATATAGTTCAATTCACCATTCTGCAGGCTTTCCAATATTAATATAGGCGGTTTCTTCCTAAAACTAAAATCAGTTACTCTTGTGTTAACAATATAGAGAAGATCATCTCAGCCAACAATAGTAAACGCCCTAATAAATTCCAACGGATTGAAGTACTAGATATTAACCCCGCATGCAATTGTAGAATAAAAACCGAATGTCTTGTTGAGGGAAAATGCATGTCCAAGAATATGGTGTGTGAGGCCATAGATCTCTGAAAAACCAAAATACTTTTTCCAGGTAATATTGGGAGCTAATTGACAAAGGTTTCACCACACATTTAGAATGAAAATTCATATCCAGGGCTCGGACCGTTGTGACCTATGTGTCTACAGGAGAAAATATTTATAATTAAATACAAAAACCAAGATACTGAACCTTCGGAGTGAACTAATATCCAAATGCAGGCAAAAAACATCGCCCTAAAAAATAGAACAACCACTTTCCCTGGATTATATAACATCAGATATGGCATAACATGTTTTGGTGTATTCAAATTTGTATATTTATTGGATTGCTTTCATTTCACATGTTTACATAATTGTGTTTATTGTACTCTGAACGTTAAGGTTGTGTTGTATATATGTTTCAATACGTATATTTATTTGGATATGTGCTTATATATATATATATATATGTGTGTGTGTGTGTGTGTGTGTGTGTGTGTGTGTCTGGATATATACTATATGAATGTACATGTGGGTATATGATATGTGAATTTGTGCAACTGCATAGGTGAATAATGGACGGGGTGATATATAGTAGTAGTTATGCACTTGTGAGTGTGAAAGAATATATACATTTATAGAAACATATAGATATATGTTTGTATATATATATATGTGTGTGTGTGTGTAAAAATATATAGAAAATACGAAAGAACTCGTTAGGTGAATAATCCAAAGTTCTTTAGTATTTTTGTTATTATGTTTTTTAAATAATGCTCGATACAAAAGTAAAGCATAAATTATATTGAAGTTTTAGGCTCTTGTTTTGAAACATGAGAACTCTTATGTGGCGTTGGAATCATATTTTTAAATGAATAATTATATATATATGTATGTGTGTGTGTGTGTGTGTGTCTAGGTATGAGATTCTTTTCAATATGTGAAAAGGTTTTATATATATATTAGATATAACACTATTAGATATAATACTATTACGGGTTACTTGATAGATTCGTATATAACTATATGATTGGGTTTTGTGTAGATGTTTTTGATCTGTATATTTTCTATTTATTTATTGTATATATGAGTACGTGTAGATATAGAGATACGCACGTAGACTGTTTAGATTTTGTATCGATGTTAATCATGTGTATTATTTATTTATCTGTTTGTGCTTTTAGAAATCTGTTATTTCCAATGTGACGGTTTTTAATGCAATGTATATTTTAAGAAGAGAGAGCGGTTAAATAAATGACTGACCAATTTGGGTAATACATGTTAATTTATAGGAAAAGTTTCTCGTATAGAAAGATAAACGGATAATTATTGAACTTAAATCTATGAACTTTTAACCTTAGTAGAGATATACTACATAATTCTGACCCGATTAACTTTATATGTTTTAAATATTTTTTTTAAAATCTCTTCGTATCCCGTTAAACTTTAATAAGTTTATTTAAATTATAAAAGTTTGAGACTATTGCTTAATTTATATACTTTATATAAAATATCTAATTGTTTCTTTACATAAATAGATTCTTTGGCACCTCGAGGTGATGTAATGGTTAACAAGCTTGTCTCGCTAGAACAATTACGACTGAGTAGTGAGTTCGATCCTCACTGGGTGACCCCTAATTTCGGCCTTGAGCTACGCTTGGAAAATCGCTAAATAGATTCTATTTATAGATATTTTCTTTTGTATTTCATAGTGTTTTTATTAATTAAATATTTATGGAGAATCTCATGGATAATTATATTTTAAACACACACACACACATATAGGTGTGTATAGAAATTTTGAATTTACGCTTAAAATCTTTTTCTCAATGGCCAATTGCATGTAATGATTTTTGTCTAAAATCCGGATATCAATTTAGGCCATCACGGGTGTTAATAGAAATAAGACGATACATCGTTTTCCCCCCCCATCTTCCTACACGAGGATAGCTTAATATCATTCTTTCCCGACTCACTGTATGAAATCACACTTCTTAATTTTTAAACTTAGAATAAATTTTCCATCTTCATTTGGTTTATAGGTCTTAAGATTTGAAGTCATGTTTTAACCACTGCAATGAAATAAAATATCATGTATGGTTTTTAAGTGTTTGTTAGTCATATATATATATATATATATATATATATATATATATATATATATATATATATATATATATATATGTATATATATATATATGTGTGTGTGTGTGTGTGTAAACATTTCTCAGAATTAACCTGTAAAAAATACAATATGCATAAAGGAAAAAGGATATTTTGCCATTATCACCATTCCTAACAGAATCACTAATTTCCCAAGGCAAACGTAACAAATATATCAAGAAATCAAAAGAAAATATTTGAAGCCGTCAACACATCAATACAAACAATATATATATATATATATATATATATATGTGTGTGTGTGTGTGTGTGTGTGTATATACATATATACACACACACACACACACACATACATACATATATATATATATATATATATATATATATATACAATTGTGGTTACCATACCGAAATAATATTACTAGCAACGATGTGTTGACAGAAAACTCAAGTACCAATCCAACTCGACAAACCCTAATTTTTCCATTTGCAATAGAAATCAACTTCAGGATAAAAGTTTAAGCATTATAAAAGAATTTCAATTGATCCTCCCGGCCAGATTGATACAGAAATTGTGAAAGCCGGTTCATGTAAACAATTTTTAATCGATAAAATATTAAGAGAAACGTGTTTTCTTTCAAACTTGCTAGCATCAAACAAAACTTTCAAGTCAGCTGGCTACAGGATTCAACTTTTCATACTGAGGCTACAGCATTGGGAGTTTTCTGGTTGTTTCATTCCAGCTGGTAGTGAGGAGCCTGAACTCTTGTAGCACTTAGATAGATTGCACTGATCAACAGTTACCTAATATCTGTGTTCTTGTAGTTTGTCCGCACAATCACTTCCGGTGGGTAAATCCTGAGTCCACACTATGTTGCCGTCTGTGGCAATTTCCAGCCAGTTCATATTACGTATGACAATCAGCAGCTCCTTTTATTCTTGGACTTTTCCACCTTAAAACAGTATCATGGCCAAAACGATTAAACAAAATATATCTAAACTAGTTTAAAAAAAAAAATCCTAACGCCCTTTCGTTCTCCAACATTCGTGGTATTCGTACCAATTTCTGCAGTGACGAATCATTTTCATTGAACGTACTCCAGAAATCCTAGCACTCTTCAATCTCTACTACTGAATTCTGTTCTTGGTAATTTTTCTCTCTTTCATGCCTTTGATGTCTGTTCATGAACATCTATCACTGGCAAGGAAACCGTCTCGTGAGTTTCCGAATTGTTCTTATATGTGATGTCTTTCACTTTTAAACTCGTTCTTCTTCCTCTCAAGACTATTGCTTGCTAGATGGGATTTCTTATATTATAGATAAGATCCTATCTTTACACTCATCTGCAAATACCTGTGTATATAAGTAGCTTCATCACTTCAATGTTACTGATCTTGCTGGTATCCGGACTTCTCAATGTCTCACTCAAATAGACTTATTTACGCGTTTCCCTCGTAATTATGGCGATACGCTTCTCTACTTTATTTCTTCATTTACCTCCTCCCATGTTGTGATCTGCAGTTCTGTTCTCTTGACAACGCTGACCACGCAGAAGTCTCTGTCGATATTTCTTTCCGCTCACCTATTAAACAAGATTCCTATTAACATGACTTTTTTTTATTATCAACGCACTAATTGAGACTCATTTCGTAATTTTCTTCGCGATGCTCCTTGGAACAAGATTCTTAATTATCCTGTTGAGAAATGTGCCACTGAAGTCTCTTGGATGAAAGCTGACATCGAAGATTTTGTACCAGCACGGAAAAAAATCAAGTGAAACCACAATCCTCTATTTGGTGTCCCTGACTGTTCAGCCACTTTAACCCACAGGAATCGCTTTTTCTGGCTATACCAACGCGAGAGGTTCGATTATAACGGACGCTTCATTGTAACTGCTTGTAATGGGCGTAAGAGTGTCTTCACTGATAGAATGAGGCACCAAGTTTGATTATAGAGATTACTCTCGGCTCTAAAAGAGTGCACTGAACAAGATAAAATTTTAAGTTCCTAATCTCTTCAGGCAATTTGTATTGTCATCTACAGAATGCTTTGCTCGGAAATTCTCTTCTACCTTCACTCTAGAGTCATCAGAAGTATTGTTGCCTGATCTTCTCCGAGGTGATGGTGTCTCTTGTAAAATTTTCACATAACTCCGTGCATATTTTCTGTTATCATCTCTAAACTAAATCTCCACAAAGGTTTGCACATTCGACATTATCTACGCAATTGTACTAAAGAAATCTTCTCCTGAACTGGCTTCTGTTAAACTCTATAATAAATATCTCGTTGCTTCTTACTTTTCAGCATGTTGTATATCCTCCTTTGTAGTTTCTGTTTTAAGAACTCCGATGAACCTTCTAACCACAAGAGTTATCGCCCTATGAGTCTTTTACTTCCTTTTGACAAAGTACTAGACGCTCTAATCAACTGTCAATCGGTTAAGCATCTCACATCACATAAGCCTTCTTTTGGGTAAACAATATGGCTTCCGTTTCTCTCTGTTTACCACCGATTTGTTAACGGCAATTACTGAATTGTCTATCAAGCAAGATAAAACAACAACAGGGTTTGACATGCTGGTCTTCAAAAGATCAAGGGCTACGGTGTCTCTGGACAAATATTTGGCCAAATCATTCATAAAACAAATTGTGTAATTTAAGGTCATGTTGACTGGACAGGCTTCTAGTTCATTTCATATTAAGCACAGTTCTTCTAGGGTTCTATCCTTGGATCTTCGTTGTTTCTTCAACACATTCTCGATGTCAACACTTCCCAAATCGGTATTTATGAAGATGACACAAATATTTACTCTTTGTCTGTCCTACCGGACTTGTTACTGAGTAAAATTTCTCTCAAAAGGTACCTTCAATCAGTGGTTAACTGTGACACTAAATGGCTTGTAAATTTTAACGCTCCAGAATTGAAATGCTTTCAGTTTTTCACCATAGAGAACCTTTTTCTATCTGCTATCAGCATTTCTGGTGCTAACCTCCAAGTGCGCAACTCATTTCACTTTCTTGGGATCACGTTTCCCACTGACATGGAGTAATTATATTGAATCAATTGATAGGTTTCTACTAGGAAAGTTGGTTCACTGTGTCGTGCAAGACACTTTTTCTCGCTAGAATCCATCTTGCAAATGTATAAACCTGCCATTCGTCCATGCATTAAATATTACTGCCATATTTAACCTGGTCCTTGAAAAACATTCAATAAAGTGTCTGTAAGCGATTCTAACCTTGGCATCTTTGATTTAAGTTTACTTTCTCACCCGCCGTGTGATTCCTTTTCTTTCTTTTCACAAATATGTTCAGGTCAATTGTTCTGATGGGTTTTTCTTCCTGTTGTTCAGGCTGCATGAATTTAATTGTGCTACTAAATTGGCCACTGGATCTCATCGTCTTACTGTTGATGTAACCGTATGTTCTATCTTAATAATTTTTCTTGCACCTTCGCCTTTGGAACTCCTATCTGATTTCTTGTTTCCCAGTCACTTACAACTTTCAAAAATTTAAATGTAATGGAAAATCGCCATCATTTATCTTCATGGAACCTGTTCTTTTATTGTCCTTTCTCCTCGATAAAGTTTTCTCATTCTCTTTCACTCTCAGTAAACTTTTGCGTCCTAGTGGCATTATCGCCTTGCTTAGGGTGAAATTATTAAAAAGGACAGCCAAAAGAGATGTGGAAGGTAGACCTGAACACAGGACACTAAAATATTAAATATAAGTGTGTTTCAGACTAACAATGTTACAAAATGCATGTAAGATTATAGAGATTAAACAATAACATTTACTTCAGGACAGAGAAATTGACGAAGAGAGACTAATTGGCGATCGAGAAGGTTTATAGTTTTCAAAGACGATCGATACTTCCATTTTTGTCTAACTCCGTTTTCTGTCGGTGTGACATCATATCTTAAGTTGCCGACGCTGTTGCTAGGGCAGAAGGCGTCCTTCTAATTAACAGCCATCATTACTCCTGTGCTTTTCCACACACTGTGAGCTACTCTTGCTCAGCTTTTATCACCATGGTAGCAACTATCGGGGCGCTTCATCGTGTTCTCCTAATCAGGTGAGCTATTGGTTGTTAGGTCGCCATTATTTAGTCCACGTGATTATTGACAGCCTCACAGTTGTCCTGCGCAAGTGTGTCATCATGAGCTCTTCTTGACGCATTAAGACATTTTCTTCTTTTGATGAATGAGTCATTATAAGAACAATGATTAAGAAAATAGCAAAAAAAAGCGAATTACCTTTATCTTAGCACAGAAGTGTTCCGAAGTATTATTCAAGTTATGAAAGATTATACCCCATCCCCACGAAGATAAATACATAAATATTCGACTGTCTGACAGTGTGGCGTAACATGAATTTTCTAAGTCCAAGTGAAATTGTCATATTTAGCAATCAAACGCTGTATTCACAACGTGGTTACAAATATTAGTTGGATAATGTATCTGTATAATATAATTGCAGTTTAACAAAAGTCCAATTCTCATAAAAGTGATCTTCTAAGGTGACTTTCTTCAAATATATTAACTAGCGATGCCACGTTAGGCAAACTTGACTTTTCTAGACAACAGACAGAATGAAACGATAGAAGAAGAGGAAATATTTTTCTGGCTTTCTCCTCAAAAAAACATTTTATGTAACTATTTGATATGTGCGAAAAGTCTCTAACGTCTTCATTTTTGTAATGTGTAATCTCTAGTTTACAAAAAAAATAAAATGCTAGGAACTTTTGCACGCACTCAATATAATAGAAATGCTACAGTCTGAAATCTCATAAAAATGAAAGTTATATTTACTCTTGGCAAACTTGTTTAACTGCTGCCTGAAGGATAAATATTTCCTAAGCCTATGGAAAGTGTCAGCTGTCTGCCCTGTCTTTAAGAATGCCGGGAATCGCTCATCCCTGTCTCTTCCAATCAGCATCCTTAGTATCATAAGGAAACTTTTCAAGGCTTCCATCAACAAATATCTTGTTGATTATCCCGACAGAAATCAGCTCCCACGAGACGAGCGATATGGATTTAGAATTAGAATCAGAATCGGTGTCAGGCATTTGATCATAATTTCATTACAAGATTGATCGCCTAAAATATCTCACAGGAAGTTGTTACACAAACTCTCGAGCTATGGAATTTCTGGAAAAGTCCTCGCAATTACCAAGTCCTTCCCGTCCTCTCAGATTGGTGTTAGGCTTCTGAAGTCTGTAGGATCAATCTAAATGCCCCATAAGTCTTACTACTCGATCCTATAAACTTTCTGTTTTAACGATATGTCAAAGACAACCGAAACTTAGGGGCTGTTTGTTTCATCTGAACTAGCTTTAACAGCCGACTCGGAGAAAACTAGCATGTAACTTTCAATACATCAACCAAGCTAGTAACCTTTAAACCATCACCGTGCTGAATTCACACCAGTCATGAATGGATAAAATCCCTAAGAAGCTCCTTGCATCGATTGACACAAGTTCAACCCAGACCACAAATGGAACATATATACGATCTACATCCTAGATCTGGCAGTGATAAAGATGTTAGAAAAGTGGCCAAAGCATTGCTGCCAAATCTAGAATGTAGCTGCCCAATATCTGGTTTTCGCCTGGACAGTTCAAAATCGTTTACACAGTATTGTGGGAGATTATTTTTTTTTTCTACCTGACACCCATTTCCCACAGGCGCTAGTCTGGCCTTGTATTGGGGGAACAATAATTAATAATCCTGGGTATGACAATAAACTTCATCCGGCAGCAAGGCTTCTGATCGGGAGATTGTGAGGTTTTGAGCAGCGTGGAACCACTTCTTAATTGTTGCTGTTCCCAGGTTCACCCTGACCAGGACATTAATCCTAAAACTTCTTAAAGAAATCAAACTGTATCCCAAATATAACTTCAACAAAACTACAATATAAAACACATATATCAGCACCTCTAGTAATTATGTCTACACAAACATGCTTATGCACAAATGCTGATTATCATCTACCATGTATGCAATTGTGAAAGTAGAATATTTTGATTATTTTTATGATATTATTTTTTATTATATTATTTTTATTATATTTTTTATCATATTTTTATTATTTCAAAGCTCCCAAGAAAATTAAATTTCGGTATTAAATAACTCAAAAGGAGCCATAAGCAATTGATGAAACAAATCAATCAATCAATCCTATAGTAAATTGATATCCTGAAATGATTATTTTTAACAAATCTGAACCAATTTAGATAATTAAATAAGGAAATGTCTAACCAAGCTTCCACAGAAAAAAAATGTTTTCAATGCATCGTGACTAGATATTGCACAGAAGAGAGAACAGGTGAATTCCATCTTTTAAAGAGAAAAAGTTTAAAATATGTCAATCGCCGAACATGAATTTGCATAATAAAACTATATTTAATTGCTGATATCCTTAAATAAAGGCTCTATTTTCAAAGCAGAAGTGTCTATTTTCATCATTTTTGTGTTTAAAAAAGAAAAATCATGCATGAAACTAGTCAAAGGATGATTACAATTTGTAACTCGTCAATCACCTATCACAATTAGGATCATATCTATAACATAAATAGTACCAACTATTTGTAATGGCATAAAATAAACTAAAACATCCCGGATTTATTTCCGTGTCAGCCCCATTGAACTCCGTTATGTCTGACAACATGTAAATCTATCAATATCTACATATACACAAATGTAATAAGTATTCAAAAAATGCTATTATCGCACATCAGTAATTTCGAAATCCATCATGTACTTTTTAAAAACTGTAATTAATTTCTGATTATTGACATGACTTCGCCGAGAACTTCAATAACAATCTTTGCTGTGATGCGCCTAATTGACAATTATCTCAACACACGTGAAAACTTGTGTTTTTGTGTTTCAAGGCGATACCATGAAGCCATGCACTTCAAGAGATGAAGAACAATACACAAAACACGTAGATACATGAAGATATTTATATATACATGCCTAATTATTTTTATAGATTTTTTTCATTTCGTTTGTTTATATTTATGACTAGAACGAATGAACTGTAATGAAATATTTTCTATTTCACGGTTTTATAGCGTCCGGGATTCAAAATTTCACAGTACATCAATTCCTAATAGAAAATAGATTCTCTCAAAAACTCTCTCAGATCTAATTATTTCGAAGTCGACGGGTGGACTCGGTTACATTTTCACTAACTTCAATTCGTACACAAGGTAGAACAGTGAAAGGACGTCGAGCGGCGTCAATACTAAAAGTTATATACTAAGTTTTAATATTCATGCTATGCACATTGGTGACAAGATTAGCCTGTTGGAAGCCGGATTAAATTATAGCAAAATTAGTTCAATTTAAATATCAAACCTGTTTATTTCCACCGTGGTCAAACCTTGTCTGATGAGTGGCCCTAATGAAAGGTTAACATGTAATTAAAATTTTCTACATAATTATTAGTTATGACTCTGTAAAAATGGAGTATCATTAACATTTCCCATTCTGTTGCTTTCATTGTAATCATCTTTCATTTACGTGTTTTGATAAGAACCGAGTATAGAGGTTTATTTGCTGAAGACGTCAGTTTACAAATTCTGTTGTGCTTGGATGTTTGCAGCGCCTGGGACGAAATATGAGATGATGCTGAAAAGTTCCCAAGATTACCGAATATCAGATTCCTCTTTGAACATTCCGAGTACTTTTCAGCGCTCGCTGTGATATTTAATATACGTTGTTTAATCATGCATTGTCAATAACTATTGGCTTAGGTTTTTCATAATTCCACGAAGCTGCAATTATTATTATCATCCTGTATTCTTCTTAAACAGGGGGACATATGAGGTTGTAGCAATACGGTTACTTCAATTTTAAAGTACAGATTATATATATATATATATATATATATATATGTGTGTGTGTGTGTCTGTGTCTGTGTGTGTCTGTGTGTTTCTGTGTTTGTGTGATATGTTTCCTTGATGGAAAAGAAATACAGGTTCGATTACTTTCGTTAGCATAACCTTTTTTTAATAGGACTTTTCAATCTCTGCCGGTAGTTATTAATTCGACTGTTTACGAAAAACGACCTGAAATAGCAACTCAAATAAGTGCAGCCACTAAAAATAACGTTTAATAAATATTTTTATTTATGAATAAAAAGTTAGAGCGCTCAAAGTTTTCCTTAAAAATAACGAGGTAAATAAGATGCTTCACTTAAAACTAAATAAAACAATAAAAAAATATTTTCATAAAGTTTAAGGCCCTTTTTATTCATCCTATTCTCTTTTTCAGCGATCTCACGGAGGTCCCGATAGATAGATAGATAGATAGATAGATAGATAGATAGATAGATAGATAGATAGATAGATAGATATGGCCAGTACTTAGTGGAAACTGCTTAATATCAGTAATAGAGCTAATTATTACCTCTATCACTAATATTAAGCAGTTTCCTGCTAATATATTCAGTTGTATGGATATTAGTTTGTGACTGAGTTTCACGCTTTTGCGATCGTCAAACTGCAATTTATCTGATGATCGTAAAAACGTGAAACCCAGGGTCAAAAATAACCATACAACTAAATATATATATATATATATATATATATATATATATATATATATATATATATATATATATATATATATAATTTTGTGTCGCAATTACCTAAATGGGTGTCCGCTTGGGAATACCAGGGGCTGTAAGCATGAATGTGCAGGTAGTGTAAGGAATAACGACTCGGAATCGGAGAGGCCAACTTCTAATTCCAGTCAGGTTCATTATGATCACTTACGCGTACGCGCAAATATTCCCTCGAAAAGGTAGGAATCCACCTCTTTTACCCCCAGCTGTCGGTTCATTTGTAGTACTTATATAATTAAATCATTATCGCCAAAAAATCCTTACAATTTAAAAATATTTTGGGGCTTTAAATAATCAGCAAAAGGTTGATAAACCGTAAAAAACAAATCAATTAAAATATATCTTGTGTGTGTGATATGGAGATTTAATGTAGTATAGGACAACAAAGTTAATCCACTTGAACTGTGTGAAAGTGAAAGAACAACAATTCAATGACCTTATGTTTCATACGCAATTAATAAAACAAGGGAATAAAATTAAGATCCTTTTCACTTTCCGTGAATGTAACTTTGAATCTGAAATATTCTATAGTAGTAGTTTCCCTTAGGTTATGTCTACTTTCATATCAGTATGAGTGTAAAAAAAGGGACAGTTTATTCGTATATAGTCCAGAAGACATCAGAATTAAATGTTTAATTTGGGCCAAAAAGCAGGCTTCTGAGATTTATTCTGTATGGTACACTACAGATAAGGAGTATAACTATCCCTAAGTTTTTTTTTCATTAATTTTTTAATTAGTGTGTGTGTAAAAATATTTTATTCGTTCAGTTTGAAATTCTCATTTGAGAATTGCTATGTAAATATGAAAATCAAAATTTAGTGCTGTAACTCTTGAACTTGCTGCAAGAAACTCACAACAGAAAATAGAAAATTTCCACATTACTCCTAGTGTCATTGTTATTTTTCATATACACATTGATAAAATTTGCTAGTTTTATCTTCGATCTAAACTGTAGAGAATAATTATTTTCAATAACATAAATACTTTTGGTATATTTTCAAAATAATATAAACTCATATGTATGGGTCAAAGATTAGTTTTTTTCAAAATATCTTCATTATTCAGTGCGCCATACATCATTTTAATATTCACTACTGAATTATTTGACAAAGGTTATTTTTTTGAAGATTTTTGTTTTTTTTTACCTCTTTAATCGTGATTAATTGTATAGAGATACACACACACACACACACACACACACATATATATATATATATATATATATATATGTATATATATATTCATTTACAACGAAAAAGCTGTACTATTAGCGTGTTTGCAGTGAAGTCATCGAGGCAAGTTGTCAAATGAGATTTTGCATTATTCTGCTTCAACACTGTCATCACAATCATTGATGACCTAAGCGAGTTGAATTACACTTTCAGTACTTCATTGTCATTATTACTGACAAAAGACTTTCTTCAACCTTGATTATGATTAAACGTTGGCGGAAAACATTTATACTTTCTGCAATGTTCTTATTTCACTTAGACGCGTAAAAGCAACGAAGTTTGTTCTTATCTGAAGATTCAGTCACTAATCTGTTGCTATCACTCTCAAATACCCTGCACAGTGATTCGAGCAGAGCTTTTCAGCAGGTTCTCGCTCGCTTACTATTTCTATTTATCTCTCTCATACACACACACACGTATATACGTATATATATATATATATATATATATATATATATATATATATATATATATATATATATATATATATATATATACGTACGTATTTCTAAGTACGCGTAAAGAAGGATGAGTCAGTAATTTACAAACGAGGAGTCAAGTAACAAAATCACTGCAAAACAATGGCATTCAGCCAATATCCTTGTGTTTATCGCTTACTTGTATGTAAAGGTGCCTATGCTTACTTCTTATTATGATTATTATTATTATTATTAGTGATGTAGATTTTCTTACTCTTCTTCATTTTGGCTTGTCGTAGTATCGTCAGTATAATCTACATCTCGTTTGGATCTACAAGATGACGTCATATCCTCGAGTGTGACGTAATGAATTTATTGGAGCAGTTGAAAACTGACTACGTCAGCCTGCGTCATGTTGTATTTATAGAAAATGCTGCTAGCAGTTTGGAAAAGATGAGAAGCCTCAACCGAAAAGTAATCGGTAAAGATTGGCGGCGAGGCAACATTGGCGTGTAGCAAGGCGAAAAGAGGAAGGAAACGCTGACCGCCCCCCTTTTTTTTAAACGTCATTGACAACAGGAGTGCTTCGACTTCCTCTATTAGCACTTCTATGTCATTATTAGACGCACTGACTTTCTTCAGCCTTAACCTTTTTTTTTCTCTTTTTTTATTATTGTTTAGCGTTCTTTCATTTTGTTTCCTTCTTTCTACACAGCTTTTACCTTTCAGAGTTTTTAATATGTCGTTTTTTGTTTGCTCGTTATGCCTTTTCGTTCATTCTTTATATTTGACATTTAATATTTATTTCATATCTATTTCATTTTTGTCTTTCGATTTCTTTAATATTCTCATGTATTTGATATATCCCCAGTCATTTCAATTTACCAATTACCTTCGTTTTTTCCTCGTTCGTTGCCTTTGTATCACTTTTGGTCTTTTTATTTTATTTTTTCTTTCACTACGTCAATTTTTTTTTCTTTTCAGAAATCTCCTTCTTGCATAAATATAATTTCTTTTGCAATTTTCCTAAAATGTCTTATTTTTGTTATTGATTTCATTTTTTTCTTTTCTTCGTTTTGTTTTTTCGTTCTTCTCCTTTTTTCGCTTTTGTCCTTGATTTTTTATTTCATTTTTTCCTTCTCTTCTTAGATTTTGGGTTTTCTTCTTTACGTTTATTTCTGCCGTATACACTTTTCTTTTTAATCTTTCTTTCCTTCCACTCTTTTGTCACCACTCTCGTATATTGCTAAGCTATTTTTCTTTCATCATCATTTTGATTTTTTTCTTTTACTTTTTTTAAAAAAAAAACTCTTGAAAATAGAAGAAGATAGATATCTTCTTCTATTTTCAAGAGTTTTTTTTTTTTACTTTTTTTGTCAGACTCCATATTTCTTTACTTTTCATTCCCTCTCTAATTTTCTCTCTTCTTTAAAACTATTTTCTTCATTCTGTTTCGTTTTTCCTTTTATTTTCATCATTCTTCTTTCCTTTATTATTTTTCTTATAACAATCATGTAAAAGTCCCAATGATTCATTTATTGCTATTGAAGTTTTTAATTCCTAAAATAAAAATATACCATCAAAAAGTGGGAAGAAAAAGCAAACTTAAAAATGAACAACTTCTTTTGAAAAGAAGTTCGTATGAAATAATAAGAGATGGTTGTTCGCTCGGCGTTGTAGGTAACTTGGCTGTCTGTTTGGTGGACAACGAGAGAAATGGGAAGGAAGGTCTGGAAGCAATACGGAGACATATATAATGTAATATAATGAACATGTAATTGTCTAAGTAATTGTAAAGCTTTCGCCGAGAACAAGGGAACGCAATAAGTATATATTGTTATTTGGTAGTTACAGTTGTGAAGCCAATGGGAGTGAGATTTTCTGCTTTTTCTATGTACAATCAAGCATGTACATGTACACATAAGTATACAGACACAGGCGAACTAATATATATATATTAGGTTGGTGCAAAAATAATTTCGTTTTCTCACAAATGTTACTATGTGAGAAAACGACATTATTTTTGCACCAACCTAATATATATATATATATATATATATATATATATATATATATATATGTATGTATGTATGTATTGCGGCCTAAATAAGTGAATCGTTGAGATGTAGCTTGTTTTTGTAGACATACACGCGTGTGCGCACACTTACATACAGATGAATAGTGAAAGACTAAAAGTTTAAAATACGAATATAATTACATGGGCCTAAATATGTATCTTATATATAAGACTCCTACATATGTATGGAATGCCAACGTGTATATCCAATTGGATAAAAATTATACTACATCACAATTGTGTAGACACATTGATATTTATAATTATAGTGGACTCTTTTCACGAAACTTCTTTTGCTAAGGCATACATGTCCTTATTTTAGAATTATTTCTTTCATTCTTGTTCAAAGATAAAGATAATTTGTCACACTCTGACTTTGACCATTACTGAGTATCACAGAATCATTGTTTGTGGATGGAGAATTGGATGATTGACTGTGGATATAGATTTGTTTCCTTGTCTGTGGATGAAGATTTGTTTGTTAGTAAGTGGTTGGACATTTGTTTGCTAGGCCGTGGATGGAGAATTAGATGATTGACTGTGGATATAGATTTGTTTCCTTGTCTGTGGATGAAGATGTTTCCTTGTCTGTGGATGAAGATGTTTCCTTGTCTGTGGATGAAGATTTGTTTGTTAGTAAGTGGTTGGACATTTGTTTGCTAGGCCGTGGATGGAGAATTGTTTATCTGTGGTTGGAGATTTGTTTATTTGTCTGTGCGTCTAGATTTCTTTGTTTGTCTGTAGTTGGACATTTGTTTGTTTGTGGGTGTAGAGTTGCTTGGGTGTCTGTGGGTGGACATTTGTTTGTTTGTGGATGAAAATAAGTTTTTTATCTGAAGATGGAGAATTTTTTGTGCATCTGTGGATGAGGATTTATTTATGCGTCAGTGGATGGAGACTTGTTTGTTTTTCTGTGTTTGGAAAGTTGTTTTTTGTCTGGGCATGTAAATTTGTTTGTGTGTCTGTGGTTTGAGATTTGTTTGTCGATGGAGATCTTGTTCGTTTATGGTTGGTGATTTGTTTATTTGTCTGTGGATGGAGGTTTGTTTGTTATTGGAGATTGGTTTGCTTGTATGTGGGTGGAGACTTATTTCTTTGTCGATGGAGATTTCTTTGTCTGTGATAGGAGATTTGTTTATTTGGATGTGGATAGAGATTTGTTTTCTGTGGTGGTAGATTTGTTTGTCTGTGGTTAGAGATCTGTTTGTTTGTCTGAGGATGTCGATTTATTTGTGGATGTAGAAATTTTTGTTTATCTGTTTTTGGAGATTTGTTTGGCTCTGGATGGCTTTTGATGGCGATTTGTTTGTTTGGCTGTGAATGGATCTTTGTTTGTCTGTAGATGGCGTTTTGTTCATTTGTCTTTGGTTGGAGATGTGTTTGTGCGTTTGTGGTTGTAGATTTCTTTGTTTATCCGTGGATGCCGATTTATTTGTCTCTGGATGTAGATTTGTTTTTTGTTTGTGGTTGAAGATTTTTTTTGTGGATAGAGTTTTGTTTGCTTGTCGGTGGATGGATATTTATTTGTTTGTCTGTGGATGGATATTTATTTGTTTGTCTCTGGATGGAGGTTTGTCTGTTTAGCTGTCGATGGAAATTTGTTTCTGCATCAGTGGATGGAGATTTGTTTCTGTGTCTGTCGATGGAAATTTGTTTTCGGTCTTATTATGGAGATTTTTTCTGTAGATGGAGATTTGTACTTTTTGTCTGTGGTTGGAGATTTGTTTGAGCGTCTGTGGATTGAGCTTTTTTTGTTTGTGGTTGCAGGTTTGTTTCTTTGTTCGTAGATCAAGATTTGTGTGTTTGTGAATATCTTTGTGGATGTCGATTTATTTCTCTGTCGATTTGTTTATTTGTGAGTCTGTAGATGGCAATTTGTTTGTTCGTCTCTTAATGATATTTTTTCCCACTGTCGATGGCGATTTCTTTGTTTTTGCGTCTGTGGATTGCGATTTTTATTCTTTCTTTGTGCGTCTGTACATGGCGAGATGTGTTTGTTTTTTGTTTATGCGTACTTTTGTGGATAGCAGTTTGTGCGTCTCTGTATGTTAATTTGTTTGTGCGTCTGCGAATAACAACTTGTTTGTCCTTCTGTTGTTAGCTTATGTTTGTTTAAGCGTCTGTGAATGGCGAATTGCTTGTGCCTCTGTGGATGGCGATGTGTTTGTTTTTGAGTCTGTGAATCGCGATTTGTTTGTCTGCTTGTGTTTGTATTATAACAAAATATATATTTTACAAATGTATAAGTGAGTTCAACACAAACTATAAACCAGTTTTGTTTAATACATTTTCGTACAGTATGGTCCCACCAAATTTCCATTTGTAGCTACCATGGTTTTCGACTGCACTTAGCCCCTGTTACAGTCACAGACGATATGTCCGATAGCTAGAAAAAAAAATGAAAGCGAAACAATGAATGAATCGTTGGAGCAGCCGTGTGAAATGAGTGCAATTTTCCAAATGCAATTGTACGCATAAACTAGCTGCTTGAAAAAGTAGGAAATATTCATCTTTGACGCAATATGACAGGTAGTTTATCAGATTGTACTTATCGCTTTCTCTCACATTATAGACGTTTCTTTCATCCACATTTTCTGTTTCATCTTTTCTAGCATTCCCCACTCCTTAATCATCCATATTTCTTTCTTCTTTTCATTTTCGATAATTCAGCTCTCTTTCATGTTTCTTTCATCGTCATTTCACACCCTTCCTGCCTTTTTGAATATTTTCTTTAAATAGCTTTACTTCATTTTCTTTCCTCTACACATTATTTGATTTCTAAAGAATTTATCAACTTGCAGTGACTTTTCCCAATTTTTTAATCAGCCTTTTTTTTTTTTCCCCTTTCATGACTTCATTTCTTTCTTATATTTCCACTGATCTTTCCCTCTCTCTATCTCTCTCGTATTTCTTTCTCTTTTCTTTTTCATTTCTGTTCTTTTTTAGTTCGTTTCCTTTTCACTCGTTCGTTTCCTTTCACTCTTCGCTTTCTTCCTCTTCACATTTTTTATCCTTCCCTTTTTACCTTAATGTTAATTATATCTTTTGATTTTATTACATTTTCCCTTCTCATTCTTCCTTCTTCCTATCATACTCCAAAGATTTAACCACTTGTTTCTTAACTAAATCACTAAAAGTAGGTACCTCCGCATTTTCGCTAAAAAGCATCAATCAAAGTATGATGAAAAAAGCCCCCAAACTTAATAAAAGCATAGTTTTATCGTCTAAATGTTTTCGTTATTATTAAGGGGAAAGACCAGGATATTTTTAATTATTTTTGAAAATTTATTTATTTTTATTTTTAACAAGTTCAAAATTTTGTTTAAATATCTTGATTTTTTACGTCAGCGAGATTAATTTTTAGCGACCTTTTTCTCGTGAAAAACACATTAATTTGGAAACTCTTGCAAAAATTAAATAATTGTTGGATTTTAATGAAAGTTTTAGGACTTATTCACAAATGAATGAAATTATTTTTTAATATTTTGTACCAAGACCTAAAACAAAAAATGTTTTAGTAGATCTTATGCAAAATATTTTTCTTACATATGTTTCATGAAATTTCGCGAAATTAAATTTTCTTTCCAAAATTCTTTCATTAGCTAAAAGTAGAACTCCTTGGAGAATGTAAATCATCCAATGTTTTTTTTTTTTTTTTTCAAACTACTACTCATTTTCCGAAAGTCTACTCCGAATGGTAAACCAAAAATGTAATAAAACTATGACATTATTTAATTAGAATCGCTTTCAATTGTTTTCGTAAATAAGTTATATTAAGGACATTATTGTCTTAAGAAAATATATGTTTCAATGAATAATGAATTTTTACAAGAATTTTTTCGTTTTTTTTTATTTTAATTATAATAATTTATGAAAATTGCTTATATTTACGTTAACGAGAGCATGGCTTCTGCCGATCACGTGAAAGAGAACTTGATACTTTTGGTCTGACTTGCAAGGATCCGGATCGGTCAAGGGATGACGCTCGTGTTCTGGGTCTGCATGTCGATAGGGTGAACAACTCACTTAATTGAAGGCGTGGAAATGACATTCCATCAGTTCCCGAGGTTATTATGCTATGCACCGTCTTTTCGTGGTATGGAAAGTTGATGGGTCATTTTCTTGTGCGTGGTTGTCTATGTGTTGCTGCATCATTTGTTAAATGCAGAACAGTGTCGATCACGTCTGTCTTGGACAACCAATTAACAGATTAAAAACACGATTGAGTACATAGCGGCAAGAATATGCCAGGATGATCCTGCACACGGCAAATGGCGCGCAAACAGACAAGCTTAGACGTGTGACTCGATGCAAGTTCTTTTGCCACAAGGGTTTCGTTGGAGGTTGACAGAAGAATTGTAAATGATGTGTGATGGCTGCGGTGTGTGAAGGACGCGCAATATATCAATCTAGCAGAATGGGATGCTATCCTGAAAGGGCGTCAATTTAGCACTACAGTGGGACGCAACGGGACTGCATCTTTTCAAGGACTCCGCAGATATCGGACATGCTCACTAGCAAAGACAGAATAAGAATTAAGGCGGCAAGTGAGACGTTGATCCGTGGGAGTACTCTTGAAAAGCTGATCCAAGAGTACAACTTATAGAACACCGTAACTTTGGTGGCGTCCAAACAGAATCGAACACATAATATCACAAGTGTACTGCAAAGATGGGATAATGGAATCAAGATAGAGGTCGAGCCAGCACGACCTATATGTGTCTCGATGGTGAATGAAAACACTGCGGATGAAATAAGTTTCATACATTGCCAAAGTAGACATCCTGGCGTCAGGTGAACTCTGTATTTTGCGAGACAATTTCACCCTATAACATCCTAGGTGGCAGTCAGGGCAGTGGTCAGAAAATATAAAGAATGTTAGCCGATTGACCCAGCCTCACGTCGTTAGCAACTTGTGTGACTGAATCTGGACCCGCTTAGGAATGGATATTACGGTGGACAACACCACCTTGCGTTGATTGACTGCGACCTCAGTCGATTTATGATATGGCGAACTAAGGCGGCAAGTAATATGGCAAGGTCTACTTAGCAAGACTCAAGAAGTGTCACCCGACATCTGGGAACCATGTTTTTTAAATTAGGCCTACCATCAGAAATCCTAACCGACAATGATACTGCATTTCGCAGTAAGCCCTTTAAAGATTTCTTGGGTGACTGAGGATTCCAAGGCATAGCAGAAAGATCTCATTGGAGCATAAAGAGAACTGCAGCAAGAAAGCACTGTTCGATAATTGAGGCAGTGTATTTGCATAATAATACGCCGAAGAATGGCACATCATCCACTAATGCGCCCGCCAATATGATTCACCATTACCAACGTATAGTGAAGAAAATTAGTACAATATTCCTATCTGATCGTTGTAAGAATCACTTCATGTACAGAGTTGGGAACAGAGTTGGGGTGAAAGCTCAACACGGCCCGGTATCTAGTAGGTCGCGTGACGAACGTTGTTAGTCCAGAAACAATAATGTTCGACGGGATACCTTTTGCATGTAAAAGATCTTCGCCTTTCCTTAGAGTGGTACATCGTCGTGCGACTACGATGATTTATCGTTTGAATATGATCGCGTAATTGAACTCTAAGAATCGGATGCTTTCACAGACACGGAGGTTCCGGAAACTCCGGATAAACCTGATGACTCCTCAGGAGACGACTCTCTAACACACGTAATAGAGATGGTCCCATTGTGACGAAACGCTAGCCTGAAGCTATCTGATTTGTGTCGGATGGGGTAGCGAAGAAAATGGAGACTTACTTCGTCAAAGCAAGCGACAGCGTATCGCGTGTATCCTACGTAGGAAAAGAAAATAGAGTGCACGTCACTCTTGTTTATATGTGATAACGTCATACAAATTTTTGCTCACCCCTCAGCCAATCACTGACTTCTCGACTTAGATATAAACAGGTGCCGCATGTGACCGGGGATTAGTTACATCTTCGAGTCGTTACACAGCATGAATATGCATTTCTTGAGATGAGCAGCTGCTGTGTCGAATTTTATCCCCTCAAAATTCGACTCCATCGAACGATTAAGGACATTGGGATAACCTATTCCACCTATTTTTGCTGAAAGGTGAATTTTCTTTAATAAGGCTTTCTGTACCTATGCCGGTAGATATCAATTTCACTGTCTATTCAAACATGTATGTCCACTAAAATAGTATATTGGTTGAAGTGTGCTCGACCTGACCTAAAATTGCTTATTGGTCGAAGTTTTCCGTGCCTCTTTCTGTGTGTTTATGCATTTGGCCGCATGCGTGTGTGTATGTAAATATACACATCTGTGCGTCTACATGTCATGTGTTTGGATTTATATAATCTAGAGTTAAAATGCATGATTTTGTGTACGAGTTGGTAGGTGACTGATATGATTCTATTAAGCCATATCATTGATAAAGGTTATTTCTGTATTTATTACATCCTTCATGCTCTTTATCTCTCTCTCGAAAAAGGAGTAAATTAACACGCATTAATATATATATATATATATATATACAGTGCTGTTTGATAAAAGTGACTCACCTGATTTTTTTTATTAAATGTTCTCTTCATCGATGAAATGAAAGTTGAGCTAAATTTAAGGGATAAGCGATCTGTTGCTCAACTGCTTTCTCGAGAGCCTGTACTTTATAATGCTCCATAAGTTTTCTATAGGGTTGAGGTCAGGAGATTGGAGCACCCATGTCATAACACTCACCTGTTTCTCATCAAAGTATTCCTTCATCAATTTTGATTTGTGACAGGGAGCACTATCCGGCATAAAAATGAGCTTGGTGGGGTAGATTTGCACCCTTTCAGCAGTAGGGAACAGACAAGACTCCAAAATTCTCTTGTACTGCTCGCTCCTGAGGGTCTTTTCAATAGGTTTTAAGAAACCAGTTCCATGAAAAGAAAAGCATCCACAGAACATTATACAGAATGGATGCTTGACAGTACTTACTGCTAAATTCAAAGAGTTTCAAAGCTTCTTCTTCTTCGGATTTTAGTTCGCTTATCCTTTGAATTTAGCTCAACTTTCGTTTCGTCGGAGAAGAGAATATTTAGTAAAAAAAAATCAGGTGAGTCACTTTTATCGAACAGCACTGTATATATATATATATATATATATATATATATATATATATATATATATATATATATATATATATATACATATATATATATATATGATAGATAGATAGATAGATAGATAGATAGATAGATAGATAGATAGATAGATAGATAGATAGAATGTTAATTTTTGGCTTTATAAGTCTTTAAATGAAAATCTTCCGTGCCCTTTTCTGATCCGAAATCTCCTCAAATCTTTTTTCCGCGTAGCGACAAAAGAATATATAATTTTTTTATCTTATCCGTGTTCGATCAACAACGTCCTAAGGAACATTTACATTTTAAAACTCATTGTATCAACAAACAATCTCATTAAAGCATTTCTCCAATAGACAGCCGTGTATATTAACGTAGATAACAAATATATTTAGAATTGACATCTAACGCGTTGAAATGAGAAATTAAATCAACGTTAATAAAAGTGTGTTTCATATGTGTATCTACTGTTGTGTAAGAGCAGATCATAACATCTCACAGAAAAGTCATTTGCCCTAATTACATAGGAAAAAAACGTTAATCTTCCAGAATATTGATTCCAAGTTTTGTTTGACTAATTGATATCTTTTACACAGTTGATGTTTCATCACAACATATTCTACAGATTAAATTCCTTATGGATTATTCCCCTCAATAAATCTGTAGAAGGAATCAGCAGAAAAGATCCTAACAATTGTACGAATACACTTTGGAATGTTTATGAATCTTCTAAGTTAAACACATACACAAAAATATCGATGAGGTCAGCAAATGTGTTAGTACGTTGGCATCGTGTTTGGTTTGCTTATATTACACAGTAAACATTATAGATGGAATTGTATCTATCTATCTATCTATCTATCTATCTATCTATCTATCTATCTATCTGGGAAGCAATCTTTTTCATGTCGGTTTTATCGAAGACAACTGACAAGGCACTTCGATTAAGCATTTTATCATATTTTTCTTGCATTCGTACAAGAGATATCTTGTCTGGACTTAGTGTATAAGAACTTCCCAAATGTTCTGTGGATGCGAGGTCTTTCGGCTAATCTATTAAAATTATCAAGGATTTCTTGTTTCTGTCTGAATGTCTAGGCTTTTTGTCTAAATTTCAAAACACAGTCAGCACATTTTGGTCGTATTCATAATTGCTATTAATGAGAATTGGTTTCTTTTTTATTGTTAACGCTTCCATTATTTTTAACCGTTTTCTCCATGTAGATGAATGTATTATGTTCGTGTATTGTACAAATATGTTGCGGATAGATGTTGGTAGGTCTCAGTGTGTATTTAAATGCGCCTGAATGGAGCTATGATCGAAGAGATGTAAAGTAAATCTTCATAAACATGTAATTTCATGTCCCATGTAATTATTATTATTCGGGAATTTGTTTTTCATTAAGAACGCAATTTCATAAAGGTGATGTAAATTCATAAATGTTGGTCCTGTGTAGTTTGAATCTCGCTGCTGACTTATTATTGACGACGTGGTTGACCGTTTTATTAATCGATTTAATCTTCTTCATTTATCTATCTCTGTATGTTGCGAGAAACCGTTATTTTTTTTTTTTTATGAATCCTGGGAAGAATAGATTTACTTTACTGATATTTATAGATTTAATGAAATATATATATATATATATATATATATATATATATATATATATATATATATATTTGTATACCTGGGTTATTTTAACTGACCAAACATCATCGTTCTTGTCCGTAAAAATAGTGAGATCTAAATTCGTTTGCAAAATTAACAAAACGCAATTAATATGCAAGTCTTTCACATTAGAGAATTGGCGCTGGCCAAAAGGTTCATTCATTTAAAAGTTTATCTGAATTGTGATCTTTATAACAATAACTAATGATTAGAGAATAGGGCCAATTGTCAATTTTATCAGTATCAATGACAATAGAAACTAAATCGCATATATTATTTGCTCAGAATACAAAAGTACTAACATTACCCAATATTAGAATAATGTAAATGAAAGTTATTTTTCCGTTATATATATATATATATATATATATATATATATATATATATATATATATATATATATATATATATATATAACATGAAAATCCATCAGCCTTTACTTAATACGTTCTCCATACCACTATACACTTGATTTTTAGATTATTCCCAAAATACTTTTCCTACTTGGGTGTTCGGTTAAAGGATAGAATAGCAGATTGTAGACAGAGTTGTCAAAAATGTTCCAACTCGAATTTATAAGTTTTTACTATTTATTCTATTCCATGAAGGCAAGATAGAATTTTAGAATAACGTAAAATCTCTTCTGTCCAATTGTTAGTAAAGTGCTTTATATTTTTTCAAAATGTACTAGCAATACTAAAATGTACTAGCAATATTAAAAAGTAGTAGCAATACTAAATCTTGTAAGCATCTTCAGTGGAGTAAACCTTTTATTCATTAATATGAATAATTTTGCTGCTGAGAAACTTCAGTGATATGCTAGCGATCAGCCGACACAAAAAAACGATCAATGAAGATATTTTATGTTTAGTCTCCATATCTGATGCAATGGACATTGCTAATTCTTAATATTTATTTAGGAGCAAATATTCCGTGCAAATGATGCATGTACGCTTTTAAATTATAACACACAAACATGCATACTGACAGACACACACACACACACACACACATACATATATATATATATATATATATATATATATATATATATATATATATATATACAGACAAACAGACTCATACATACATACATACATACAGACAGACAGACAGACAGACAGACGTATATTGCTCATTTTCAGTTTATTCCTTTTTGTTTGAATGATTTTTTCCCAGAAGACGCCTATAAGCAAAGGTGTTTGTTTTTTTGTTTTGTTTTTTTTTTTGCGGGGGGGGGGTTTGTTGTTTTTTGTTTTTCTTGTTTTTAACGCCAAATGTTTCCTTAATTAGCCATTAAGGAAATATTTACCATTCACCGATGTTTTCGCTTAAAATTTATAAAATCTTTCTCTTAAAACACTTTTTAGGAAAAAAAAGTTTTTTCCCTCTTTCCAATACTGATGAGGGTTTCCTTCTGAATCTTCTATTTGAAGTTGTGTGTAATTATTTTCTTTACGTTTTCCATGTGCTATCCATTTTAGTTGTTGCTGCTATTGGTAGTCCTCAAGTGATACGGATTCTACTATTTGATACAGTTATTTGTGATTCTGTAGCGCTAAACCACGGTGTTCAAAGCAGGATGATCTTTGCTAAGACCATCAGGTTTACTTGCTCAAATCCATTTTTACCGTTGATCTTAGAAAACTGTTGTATACAGCTGACAGTTTTGATATTTCTGAACGGGTCTGGTACCATGCATGACGTTCATATGAGAGTCTATTTAAGAACATAGTTCAAGTTTTCAGGTTGATAATTTGTTTCGTAGAAATTTGGGGTTTGGGCTAAACTATCTATTCTATGTTCTTTTTCTCCTATACTAAATTTGTTATAGCTAAACCTTAAGCCGAGGTATTTAAAGTGTTTAGTATTTACTAATTCCACATTGTATATTTTCATGATGGGTTCGGGCTCTGTGTCATCGCTGCTTTCATGCCAATTCCCGATCATAGTTTCTCTTTTGGAAAGATTTATCTTGAATTTCTATTTCTTGGAACACTTGATAGATGATGCTCAAGATATCCCCCATTATCATCAGTATATTCTCCTTGGGTGGGAAAGCAATTGTTTTCTATTGGTAGACTCTTTTGGGATGCAATATGGAACGTTTAAGTGGTCATTGCCCATCTCGCCACATCTGTGACAGAACAGATTAAATAGACTTTTCCGCCGTGTTGTACTCCTGAAGAGACCTGAAATGTTTCTGGATTGGAGTCCTCACTAGTTATGTTAGATTCTGTAGATCAATACAGTTCCTCTATTAGTTCGATGCAATTCAGTGGATTCGGGACTTGGAAGCGGTTTCTAATCGGTCCATCATGGTGAAAATGTTAATGAACTTTATAGTAACCAGACTTTCATCGTTTACGAAAATCAACTCCTTACAACCCGGTCAGTTTTGTTTTAGTTCTGGTAAGGGATACAACGGCGGCATATATGTCCTCCAATATGGAACGTTTAAGTGGTCATTGCCCATCACGCCACATCTGTGACAGAACAGATTAAATAGACTTTTCCGCCTTGTTGAAGAGACCTGAAATGTTTATGTATTGGAGTCCTCACCAGATTGCTTATCTGTAACTGTATACCTGCTTTTTCGACTTCACAACAGCATACCTGTACGTGTGAGAGTCTTGAGGTCTACATTTCTGTTTCCGCGGTGTATTAGTGCTTGATAGACTCCACTTTTTTTGGTGGAGTGCATTTCTGATTCCAGACTTTCTTTCAAATGTTCAACTTCAATGTCGAGTGATTCGTCATTATTCCTTCGTTTTATGATAGCTTTCTTAATTAAGAAAGCCATCAGTAAGTTCATTATTGTTTGTTTGGGGACGGGTTTTGTTCTATTTCTGCGGAATTCTTAAGTTTAGTCTGGTTAGGGTTGAAATGAGATTCCAAATGTTTTTAGATACCAGGACATTTTTATGGTGGAGTGGGGGTTTAGTGTATATTATCGCGTTTTATCACTATTCTCTACATTTTAACACACTGTGCTGTTTGGCTTTATTCATTTCATTTCTAATTTTCCGGAGATACTGGTTAACTATTTTCTCCTTTGTTAATTGTTTGGTATTTTCCTTTCCATTTTTGTTCTATTTGTTTGTTTCTTTTTTTTTATGAAAGTTATAGTAGAGAACCCTAACAGGAATGTAAAAAATTAGATGTTGGAGAGATAATGCTCGCTCATCTCCAGGTAACATGGTGATCGTAGATTTACAAACAATGGTTGTTAAAATCTGATTTTTTTCTTTTTCTTTTTTCTAATTAAATCTTTCTTTCCATTCTTCGTGTTATTTCAGTCTAAATCCTCAGGCAAAAAAAATGAAATTAAGACCTCCATTGTATTTCACGTTTTATATTTTAGCAAATTCATGACTAGACATCTTCAATTGGAAATGATCGCTGTTTCTTCATAAAAGTGTAGTTTTTTTTATTGTTTTTGTGTGCCAAGCGATTTCAGGTGAAAAAAAGTATCACTTGCTTCCCACTGATTGAAATCATACAAAAATGAATTTTCCATTATTCGCCAAAGAGGAAATTGTTTTCCTGACAAGAAGAGAAAGATTTTATTTCTAATTTTAGTTTTGTCTACTGTTTCATTAATAAAAATAACAAAAATAAAACCTGAAAAAATCAAGAAAAAAGAAGAGATATATCTCTGCCATGAGCTTGTAGTTTTTTTTTGGGTGGGGGGTAATGGTATTCCCTTCTTTTCGTTTAATTTTTAGTTATTATACAAGCATTTGATTTCCTACCAAATCGACTAAATAAAATCCCTTGTTCTGTTTTTGACGTTTCATACGACTATTTACAATAGTACTTCAACAATAGTTAAAAGGGTATAGAACGGTACCATAACAATAAAGCACTTCAAATCCTCTATAACTTGTTAAGTTTTTTTATTACAGTGATCTTCATCCTACTCGAGATAGATGGTTACAGATCAAGAGGCACAGATATGTGAATAAACGGGTTGAGCCTAGACTTGAACAAGTTAAAATTGTAAAGATTGGGAAACATATACTTGGGATTTGGTTCCACGGAACAGAGGTTTGCTGTGAGAAGCTGATCTGATAGAACTTACATCTCACCAATGGAATATGAAGGAGATGTGGGTAGTTTGCTATAATGTAGCCGCGAAGATTAGAACTGTTGGAAGTAAGTCTGAACACATACCATGGAAATAGCAATAGACCAGTGAGAGGTTTGCAATGTTTCGTCTATGAAAAAGGGGTTGTAGGGTGGCAAATAATTTGTCGCCCACAAAGATGCGGAGACGCTTTTGGACTGCATCGAGAGTGGAAATTGATAAGCCTCTAACCAAATATGGAAGTAGTAATTCATTTTAGGACTGATCTGGCTCTTGTCAAGATAGAAGATAGCTCCTGGGATCAGGTACTTGTTGGATGGGTAGAGAAAATCAACAATTTCTATCTTTAGCGACGGATTGTATGTACCAGGTCTCTCCTCACCTTTTACTGCGATTATTGACATTGTGATGGCATTATGCTTCTGAGTATTTATTAAGTGTTTTTTTTTTTTAAATAAATGAGTCTTTTTACGTATACTATGTATATTTAATAGTAATGGCTTGAAAATATACCTTAATTTTTACAAACAGGGCAAACTTTCTCTCCCTCTCTCGCACACATACAAACACACACACACACACACACACACACACACACACACACACACATATATATATATATATATATATATATATATATATATATATATATATATAAGGGAGGAAGGAAATGAAACTGTATTCCTGCTTCTGCCATTATCATCCCACAAATTTAGAATTTTTCTTTAAACCTGATTGCAAGTAAAATATGTGACAAAACTAGATTAAAATAGAAACAAAAAATTCATCTGCCATATCAAACCAAAATTCAAGCTAAGATTGCGCAAAGGAATTCAGTTGGCTTTATTACCTGGCAGACCTAACGGAGCTTTAGATCCCTGAAGCCCAAAATCCCATCACGCCTGATTGAAGGGATCTTGAATCTGTACCACTTCCGTTTGCCACTCCTTCTGCAGCACCTACTGTTCCCATACCCTGTTAGTTCCCGCTGACCGCCAGCGTACCTAAAGCAGACCTTAAATCTAAAACACAACAATTATTTTACACTTATTCCTTAAACCACTTCGACTTTATGAAAACACTATCCACGGGAACTTGCATTTAAACTTAAATATCATATGAAAACATCTGCCAAATTTCTAGTACATGCATTTCGACCTAACCAGGTAATCCATACAGACAGCTAAACCATTACCTTTAATCGTTCTTCATCGTTAACCTTTAATTTTGAAGGTGCTATTTATATATAAGACAGAATATATTAATCATCTGCTCAAATTACGTACATAGATAAAAATAGCCTCTGAAAACAGCATGCATGAAAAGTAACCGTTGCGTGTTTATTCATATTGTGACGTCCCCCCGGTGTCGCTGCGCCAAATGTGACGTCTACCTAGTGCTATCCTGTCCTGTGACGATCAACTGGCTTGGTATTGGTCGCGGCACCAAATGTGACGTTCTAACCATTTGGTGATTCGGATGGGAATCTGGTTAAATTCGGTATCAGCCTTGTCGTTCCCAGCTCACCTCCAACGTCTGGTTACCGAAGTAACTGTTTTGATTTCCAGTCTAACCTACCAACGTTGTGATTTGATCTTAGGCAGACGAAATCAATCAGTCGCCGGGCCGTAATGCAAGTCGAGTTCGAACAAGGGTGATATCGCACAAGTATATGTAAAAGAAAATAAAGTAATAACTCGAAAAGTTCAAATGTGCTAAAAAAGGATAACAATATTTTATATATGGTTGCTGAATACAGGACTGTCTTCTTCCTAACCTGCTATATGAATTCGTGACACTTTGCGTTTGTTAGGTGAGTCTTAACATCCTAAGTTGTTTGTTCTTTAAGAAACTGGTCCTTGGTGTATCTTCAGGCGATATTCGTAAAACTTGTTTCGGTGGTGTGAGTTTAAGTCATTCTTCAAAAATAAATTGTTCTTGATTAGAAGTTGAGGTCGATAATGCGCGAATCCTAGTCAGCTTCTGCGAGGCAGGTCTTCAGACCTCTCAGATCACTGCAACTGCTTGCCTGTCTGTCTCCAACCCCAACTGCGAACTTCACTCAACTTAACTGGAACTCGAACTGAACTTAACTCGTTGCGACTCTGCTTATATGGATGCCGACCAAAACCGGGGTGGGCTTGTCGGGGTTTGAGGTTCCTTGATAATTCTAAACCCACAATCCACTTCTTTGTTTTCGGTCAGGAAAATTTTATTATTTTCCATTTTTGGAAGTCTTTCGTCTTCCCACCTTCTGTTCTCATATTGGCATCTCACCATGCCCTCAGAGGGTGTCAACGGGTTTCCCTCTCTCTCACAGTGGCATCTCACACCTATCCCTTCAGGGGGGCGCAACAGGCCTCCCCTCCTTCTTCACATGATTACCTCCGCCTAACGCTCATGCCACCATTCAGCCAATGGGCGCTCAGCATTCTTGGTGCCAATTACTGATCCGATAAAATAGTTTCGCTATCATAGCCAGCCCTGACGATAAGCAGATGCTCCTCTCAATGATATTCTGCATATAGACAAAGGCTTAACCTTTCCTTCATGGTGGTCAGCGGACACTTTTGTTTTTCTCGGACAGTGCGTGCTTAATTAATTTTTATTTTTATCTCTTTAGAATTCTGCGGGAGGTAACTTGTCCAACTTGAAAATTCCCTTTACCATTGCCATGGGCAGATTGGACATATCTTACTCTCCGCCCCGTAACATAAATCAGATTAAATTCTGTGTTTTACTTTCTCGACAATGGAAATAAAAATCATACCACTTTTCCTTGTCAGAAAAATAACAGCGCTTAGTGTCCTTTTCGTGATGGATTCTTATCACCTAAATTTAATTCTCACCTTTCTTTTTTCTTCTTTCTTTCTAGCGACGTAAATAGTGTCACAATATATATATAATATTTAGGTTTTATTACATATTCTAAATTGTTTTGCTTTTTAAACATATATGTTTATGTCTATATTAGGTAATAATAGAAAGTATGTAACAAGTGTATTTATTAAGCATATATTTTATGATCAATATCTGTACTGTAATATGTGTTCATTATAGCATGGTGATATGAATATAGGTATTTCAGATCTAATGTAATGTGTGTGCATATCTATAACTGGACGTTGATTTATGTTACAAATTCAGTACAAGTAATATAAATAAAGATTATCATGAGAATTGTCTTTATTTTCTGTGTTTGCTTTTAGCTTTGACGTTTTAGGATCGCCAATTTTCTGAGTAAGTAAACAAAAAAAAAAGAATTTTCAATAACCTCGGCAAAAAAGTAAAACATAAGCGCGAATAAAAAGCAATTTTTACAGTTCTGCTTTATTTTAGTTTTTGTTCTGAATGTTCATGCCGAGCTCTTTCGTATTCCCATTCGAGCAAAGAAGTCGATCATCGTTCGGCCGCCATTGTTGTCTTATAAATCATTCATAATGCTCCTGGTGTCCTGGGTTTAAATAGGAAACCTGTTACATTGTGATGCGTATAATCATTTCTCCTTTTACGGAGAGGTGATGTTCTACGTGAACTAGACAGAAGTACAAAAATTCCACAGAAAGGAAATAACAACCACCTACAATTTCGCCTGATATTTACATTATATACGTCTGCTGTTTTATCATGGGAACCGGTAATAATAATCAGATCAGTTTCGATAAATATTTTGTATACAACAAATAGTTTTTATTGCTATAATGTGGAAATAATTAATATAAACAGAACGCAAGAAAATCTTTTAGGTTTTACTCCTTCTGTTATTCAAAACAAAAAAAAATGAAAGTGTCTCTTGTGTACAGAGTCAAGGGTAAAATAACACTTGTGTTCATGTATGTTTAAACGAATGAAGCTCTTTTTGGTTTCAATAAATCTTAATCCACTTAAGGCATTCTTACAAGACTTTCATACGAAAAAAATATTACTCTGGGCTTTGTGTATAAACTACCAGTAATCATTCAAAAAGAAATTCAACTTATTTGAGAAACACGGAATGGTGGTGATATCATCAAATTTCTTTTGACTTCTCTCAGTGGTTTCTTGTAACATCTGTTTCTAATATAGGGCTTTAATTTGAAACAAATTTAAACTTCTTTCGCAAGCTACTAATTCAACTAAAACTAAAGCTAATTCTTATTTTAACTCTAAATACGGATTTAAAAATTCAATTTTTTCTTTGTCATTCATTCATTAAAACATCAACCAACGTCGGCTGTTTGCAGAGATTTACAATACTCACTTTGCCATTTTGATTTATTTATTCAAGAACTCTCTTGTAAGTATCAAAGATTTCTTTTTCATCATGACGATAATTTGTTCTGTGCTAATATCAAGCTCTATATGGTATATAGAGCGAATGCTGTTTTTTTTTCAGACAATTATTAGATGTCCTTGACAAATTTTCATCTTTTCAATTGTTTGTGCAACCACTGTCCAAATATTTTAGATCAGATTTTCAGGTTAGTTGGAAGCAATAATTGTTGCTTACCAAGCAGTCGATATACAACTTCAGAAACTAGTTACTTCATTCTAATATTCAAAATTTTTAAATGAAAAAATGATATATGCTTCGTAGAATGATTTTCAAGAGTTATTTTAATCTGACCTAATTTTGCTTAATTTTTTTATTTAATTTTCTTTTTTTTTGTTTTGAACAGTAATTGAAATCTATATTAATTAATGTACAGTAATATAAAAAATATATGGGGTGTTAAATTTCACCCTGAGTCCTACGATTTTCAATAATACCACTAAAATTTAATGTAACTGTGGCTGATGATGTTGGGACTACTTTTTTATGTGCCGTGTCCCTTCAGGAGGTAGACAATCATGGCTTTTCATATCTTCCTCTCCCTTAATAAGTTTTGTTTTTTTGTCATTTATCCCAAACCCTGTTCTACCATCCATTTGCTCATGCTCATCAAGTATGTCACGCGTTGATTTCCTCTGTCCCCATTTATCTGTGTCCTATGGTTATCAGATTTTTTTAAGCTATCCTTCCTCATTACGTATCCCAAAAATTTCAACTGCCTCTTCCTGATGTTAAATATAAGTTTTCTCATTTTGTTTCTATTCTCTCCAAAACCTCGTTGTTGCTCACATGTTCGGTCCATGGTATCCTCATCATCCTTCTGTAGAACCACATTTCTGTTGCTTCAAGTCTCTTCTTCATCTTTGAGGAGATTGTTCATCATTCGCTGCCTCACAGGAGGGCATATATCACGTAACATTTCATTACACTTTTTTTTTCTTTTCTTTTTTTTTTCCTTTTTTTTTTTTTTGTTTCCAACGAAATTTTCCTGTCTCTTAATACTCTGCTTAGGTTTTGGAATGCGTCTTTGGCCAATGTTTTTGGATCTGTGTTGCACTTTCCGTCTTCTGTTAAAACACTTACCAGATATTTAAATTTCTGTACCTGTTTGATTTTAGTATCCCCGATTTATAATTTGCATTTTGGGCTCATCCTTTTGCTAATGATCATGCATTCTGTCTTCTCGTAGTTTATACTTAGTCCTTTCTTCTCGCTTTCCTTCGCTATCTTCTGTAGGTGGCTTAGTAATTTCCTTTCTGTGTCTGCTATCAGCACTGTGTCATCTGCATACCTTATATTAAGATTGTGGCTGCCAGTAATGAATCCTGCTTTAGAATTGCCTAGCTGTATAGATTGAATAATTCCGATGAAAAGACACATCCTTGTCGTATACGCTTTTCTACTTTTTTTTTATATCAGCTGAACTCATTTTCTGCCTATATGCAGGAGGTTTGCTTGCCAGCATAGGTTTTCATTATTCTAATGTCTTTCCCGAATAAGTCACGGTTACTGAGCAGCTCTAACTGATCTTTGTGACGTACTTTAAAAACAAAAAGCATTTGTGTAGTCTATAAAACACATGTACACGTCCTACTGCATTTGCATTGCCCTTTCTGTAAACATTCTGAGCTTAAATATTGCGTTCCTTGTTCCGGTGTCTTTGACAAACCCGCACTGTCCTTGTCCTATCTCTGGCTTGATACTGCTGCGCGCTCTATACGTCAGAATTCGGATGATGAATTTTGTTATGTGGCTCATTACGCTGATTGTCCGGTGGAGTTCACATTCTTTTGCGCCTGGTTTCTTAAGCAGTGCTATGAAAATATGTTTGCTAAGGTCTTCCGGTATATCACTGCTGTGGTAGATTTCATTTAATTCTGTAATCTATGCCGAAAATCGTCTATGGCTGTCAGTATCTCTATTACAATTCCGCCTGAACCTGGTTTTTCTGGTGGAAACTGACTAGGGAATATGAGAACGCAGTAATAGAGGTGTTCGGACTAAACGTCTTAAATTGAACAAAAATAATTAGATAACCCGCTTTGTCAGAGATAAAAAAAATTATCAATGAGTTTAAATCATATTAAAACATAATATTTATTTGAAAAATATAGAAAAGTTATAAACTCAAAAACTGCAGGAATTAATGAAAGTCAGGTGTAATCCGACAGAAATATTGTCCTAAACCAAAGTGATACGATAAAAGAAAATATTACTGCTTTAACATTCTCCTAACATGAAGGGATATCGATTCCAAATCTGACTGAAAGGTTTCATTTAAATTCCAAAAATACAATACTGTCTGTTCGTGCCACGAACTGCATATTTTACAATTTTGGTTTAGCTTTTTCCTCGATTTGAATATAAGATTTTAATTTTGTAATTCTTAATTTTGTAACCTGAGCCTTCTCTAAAGATTGAACTGTAGCTGTTTTTATTCCTAGATGAATACAATGGCCACTGTGCAGTCATGAAAAGAGAGAAAACGTTCTTTTTAATGAAATATTGCACATGATCGAGATTTTTAAAAATTACGTGTTTGATAAAAATCAACAATTCATGAAGCATGTATAATGGCATTTTTAGCAGTCTCCTATTGATGTATATACCAAAAAAAAAGATGAAAGTAACAGACAAATGCATTAAGTTTGTTACTGGCTTTCTTTTTTAAGTAATGGTTTTCAATGAAAAAGCATTTTATGTTTGCATATATTTCTGTTTGTTCTTGATAGCAAATAAAAATCTACTAAAAGCAAAATTATTCTTTTCCCTGCATTATGAAACCTGAATTTTCATTGCCGTCCTCAGTTTTTAGTAGCATTTTTGTTTCAGGTTTCACACACACACATACATGCACACACATACATACACACACACACATGTATGTGCGTGTGCAAAGAGTACGGTATTTAGCTGAAAACAAATTATAATGCAAAAAAATCAGTATATGCGAAACTTAGAATAATAGAAAAAAGCTTTTTCAATAAAACTACCTTCAGTCTCGACTCCATGCCCGGATTAAATGTTGGCCATCATGTCCACGATAGCGACATTCTGCAAATGCTTAGTATTCTGAAGCCGGTGGTTGGTCTCGCACCGACGATGCCCCAGGCGTAGTAATCCAGGGTGTCATGTCCGTTGGGACTGATTCCTCGCCCTGTAAATAGGCACCTACCTGTCATCCAGCGACTTTTTTCAAAACGAATATAAGCGATAAGTTGATGTTAACGTCTCAGAAACGTAATATATGGTAACTGACAAGAACAACAAAACCGTCTAATAATCCAGTCGAACGATCCAGGGTTCATTTACCTCGGTCATATGTTTTAAATACAAAAAAGGTAGCCAAATGATTTTTAACATAGAATTGGCTAGGGTTGGCTGTCTTTAAGAATAAAAAATAACTTAGAACTAATTGGATATCTTATACCTTATTATAAGATCTATAGCACTTACATATTATCTGCTTTTTGGAGGGGGTATATGTGTGTGCTTTTTGTGGGGGAATAGAGTGTCTTCTTTGGGTCCGAAATTTAAACAAGAAAATTGAAACCTTTGAAATAATATGATGACATTTACAAACCTTAGGGAAAAATCCTGAAGCTTGGAAAATGCGTTCCATGTTAACTCACGGAAGCAAATTTGTTTAGCATTCAAAATGCAGAATCTTAATACAGAAAAACCGTGACTAGAGATAAAAAAAATTTATTACGATAAACGAAAAATGATGGAAATGGTTCTTATATACGGAACAGTATTTAGTATTCAACCAAAACACGATGCTCTTTATTTCTGTTAAAGTTCAAACGGACTTCGTTATAACAAAATACAAGAATCTAGACCGATTCTGAATGAGTAATTTTCTAGTGAGAAAAATAGCTGTTTAGAATGACTCCTTAGAAAAAAAATCCTCAATGTGTGTGAGAAAGAGAGGGAGAGAGAGACACACACACACACACACACGCAGTATAAACAGACGTATATTCATGGCTATTTCTACATATACAAACGTATGAGAAGTTTAAAAATTTGAAAGAATTGGTTACGTCTGTCTTTGAACTTTGTGGAAGGATGAATAGGTAGCATGCATGAAAACAAAATTCTAATCACTCTGTTTCCCTTTCCCTTATTTTCTCTCTTTATCCTTCACTCTCTATCTTACTCTCTGTTTCTTTCTCTTACTCTTTCACTACCTCTTTTATTTACTCTCTCGCTCTTTCCCCCTCGCTCTATCATTCTTTCTCTCTCTCTCGCTCTTTCTTTCTCTCTATCTTTCTCCTTCTCTTTCTTTCTCTTACAATCTATTTTTCTTTCTTTCTCTTACCCTCTCCCTTATTCTCTCTTACTCTTCTTCTCTCTCTTGCTCTCTCTTGCTCTTACGCTCTCTCTCTCTCTCTTATGCTCTCTCTCTCTTTCTGTTACTCTCTCTCTCATTCTTTCTCTTACTCTTTCCCTCTCCTTCTCTTTTATCTCTCACTCTCTCTATCTATCTCTCAATCTATCTCTCTATCTATCTCTTTCTCGCTCACTCTCTCTATCTTTCTTTATCTCTCACTCTGTGTGTGTGTGTAAGGCCTTGTTGAAGATGAAAAGATCAATTAAGTTTCCTTTAAATAAATATTTCTTATTTTTTCGGCTTATTCCCTACTTATTTTATTTGTATTTTTCTTATGAAAATCTGTTGATATATTAACTTTTTGACAATGGGATTTTATTTGACGAGAGAGGTTTCGAGGCTCCCAAGAGGCAACCACATTTCGCCGATTATTGGATTTTTGGCTTCTATAAATAACAGACTAAAAATGTAGAAAATAATTATTCGAGGTAAAGAAAAAATTGTTTAAATATTTATATCACTCAGTTTTGTTTAATACTGGAGCTGTTTTTCTCTTCGAATCTTGAAGGTAAATAGGAAATGGATTTAATATATCAATTAATGCATACCTACGATTACTCACAAACATTTAAGCGCATCTACACACATTTTTCTCTATACAAAGGGTATCATACAAACATTTGGAAAATTTAAATTTCGTATGCACACCTAATATATTGATTGTATAGATTTACTACGCTATCGTACCCATGTGGTACTTTCTCTTTCGTTAGTGTAGGTGGTGGTTCTCCTCCCTCAAAACAGAGGATTCCGCTGAAAAAAAAATCCATTAGATACTTACATATGTATGGTACACAGTAGTTTGCCAACCTAATGCTGAATCACTGGAAGAATGGACAATTAACAAAAAAGCCTCAATGAACGGCCGACAGGTTGTCATGATAAAATCAATCGCAGATAGATTTTCAAAGTGAGTTTGTGCTGCTTTTTTCGCCAGTAGGATATTATCAATAAAGAAACACGATTCTCATGGATTTCAGCATCTCGCCACTTATAGAAAGGCGCGAACAGGTAGGTTTTGAGGAAATATAGCGAATAGTCGAGTTACGACTGACACATAATGAAACGGAAATTATAACAGCTGAAGCAAAGGAACTTTATTCCTCTTCACAAAAGTCTTCATGCTGAAAACGCTTTAAAATAGACACTTTTGTTCCCTTTTTTGAACAGGGTTATATTTTATATTGTTCTAAATGTACATATGAATGTACATAAATGGATTCTTATGAGTTTAAGTTCATTTTTGTCTGAAGAACAAGTTCATGATTTTTTCTAAACGCAAAAACACTTTCTATCACACGTAGAATCGAACGATTTTTTGAAATTTTTGTTTTCTCAACTTTGCTTTTCCACGTGCAGTACGCCTGGGTAATATCAGGAAGGGGACACGGCCTATGCCATGGAAAGTAATATTATTAAGTAGTGCCTCAGAAATCAAGCAATTTTATACATTCAGACACTCACATATTTGAAACTTTATGGGCACATTTACTCTTAGAACACATGCACGTGTATGTATTAATGGGCGCATTCACACTTAGAACACTTGCAAGTGTGCATATCGATGGGCACGTTACCTAAGACATTCAACCGCACACGCTCATATTCGCATATGTCCTCAATGAAAAGCATAAACACCCAATATTGTATTTCACCATACATGCGACCATAATTGGATTATAAGGCGACTACAGGGATATACAAATTGGATATTCACGTAATTAATGGTGAAACTGAATCCCGGCTTTTGATCTTTCCGCAAACGCACACAAATGAAAAGATAGTAAAACAGAGAAATTGAAAAGACAAATGACGTATTATCATTTTACTTTATATCAGCATAAATTTGTTTACGATTAATGTAATCTTTACAAATATTTGACCTTTTTATTTATTGCAGATTCATTTGAATAATTTCTTGTGCGACTGAAAAACATGTAAGTACCGTTGTTTCTTGAACATAAACTGTTTTTTATTTTATTTTCAATTAATAATTGGCAGGCATCCCAGTAAGTCAGTCTGATTTTTTTTTTGGGGGGGGGGGGGTATGTAGCTATCGAGAAAATTACCGTTTTATAAAACATGGGATAAGAAGCCACTTAGCTCAATGTACTTCTACCTATCATTTGTTTTGTAAAGTTGATCAGGTGGAAATTGAGTTTGCGTAACTGGTGGGGATTGATCTGAGGAGAAACCCTTAAGGAAATGTACATATTAACAAATTTGAAGAGTGAAATTTCACCTATGAAGTTTCGTGTGGGCAAATTTCAATATAATTGGATCAGTTTTGTTTCTTTATATATGTTTTCATTATTTATATAAGGCTATGGTTTGATATTTTGTTATCAGTCTAAAAGTTGATTGTTATAATGAGCTCCAAATTTCATTCTCTTCGTAGATAATTATGTAATAAATTATCCATCCAACAAGTCGAATATCCACGATGTGAAGAAAACGGCTAACTACGTTTATTTTTAGTAAAGATCTTGAAACTGTAGTATCGTATGCAAATTAAATAGACAAGTATAAACAGAGAACAACTGGCGAACATCGGAGTTATGTCTAGCAAACTCGGTTGCTATTCAGGATACGGAAAATTGTACTACGACTACTACTACGCAGAGTAGCATAACAATGACATCAACGATAAGATCGTTAAATTCGATGGACGACCCAGAATAAATAGAAACATGGATAAGAACTTTTGCTATATTTACAAGAATGAAGAGACACAAAGACCGACGGAGGAGAGAACGAGATAACGGATTTATTTCTTGCTACCGCTGGGTACGAAGCTGTGAAGAAAATTTCGACAATGTGTTACCCGATCGAATTAGAAGAAATGACATTTGAAAAAATTATCAAAATTATAAAAAGAACATAAGACCAAAGAAAAGATTGGTCATCCAAGAACCAAGTTTTTTAGAGTTCATTATACAATATTTCATAGATTGAAAGAACGAGACAAGCATTGTGAATTTGAAAAGTTAAGGGCACAGGAAATGACTATAGAAGATGAATTAATCATTCTCGGAATAATTGAAGGCTTTCAAAACCAGAACCATAAACAAAAAATACTAGAATGTCTACAGAGTAGTAGCATGAGTTTGGAAGCTAGCGTCGAGTTTATAGAACAATTAGAGTTGATTAGAGAAATTAATAAACCAAAAGACAAATTCGAGACGTACAGACCAATGCATAATTAAATGTAGACATTGTGGAAAAAATCACGAGAGAGACAAGTACAAATGTCCAAAACAAGAGATCCTTTTCAGAACGTATGCACATGCGAAAACAAAATAGAAATAGTACAAACTACAAACCCCCTCCGAAAAAGAAGCTAAAATATTTACAATGAATATACAAAAAAGAAGTAGAGAAAAAATAAGGATAAATGACCAAATATTTAACATGAAAGTAGATACAAGCAGTGAAGTCACTTTGATACCAAAACATTTCTGGGTAAAATTAGGACGACGTAAATTTAAAAAAAAGCAGCAGCATCCAGTTAAAGCAATTTGATGGAACGACTATAAAACTAATGAGTACATTTCAAGGCCATTTTGAAACCGACAAACGCTTTGAAATAATTCCCATTACAGTTGTAGAATGCGAAAAAGATCATGGATTACTAGGAATTGATGTATTCAAAATAGACACAGCGAGACTAATCAATTCCATGGAAGCAGAAGAAAATGAAATAGGATTAGTGAAAGGCTATAAAGCAAGCATTCAACTAAAAGAAAATTATCACCCAAAATATATAGAGTCAAGAAAGGTTCTAATTCATATCCTACCTTTGGTAGTTAAGCAAATTAAACAAAATGATACAACAAGGCATATTAGAAAGAATAACTGAAGGTGGTAGTAGCATTTGGGCGGTCGCTGATAGTAGCAATAAAGAAACTTGACAGAGATTTAAGAATATGTTGAGATTAAAAGATACGGCTAAATCACCAGATATGTTCAGACTCTTTTCCTTTGCCAAATATCGAAACTGCGAGCCACGAGTTAGCAAAAATGGAACACTTCACAAAAATTGATCTCAAGGCAGTATACAACCAAATAGAAATTGACGAGAAATTCAAGGAAATCACCACGATAAACACCCCCTCCCCATATGTTTACTAAGATGGACTCGTCTACTGTTTGGGTAACGACATCGAGCCATATTTTTCAAAAAACAATTGAAAGAGACTTATTGGGAAAAATAAAAAATATAATAATATACCAGAACGATATGTGTGTAGGGGCAAGAACTAAAGAAGAATTAAAATATAAAACAGAGCAACTTTTAGTGAGATTAAAAAAGGCAGGCATGACTGTAAACTAAAACAAATGTAATTTTGACTGTAAGAAGATATCATATTTAGGATATCAAATATCAAAAGAAGGCATGCCACCCAAATATAGACTAACAAAAAAAATAACAGAAATAGCTGCTCCAACAAATACAAAAGAATTAGAATCCTTTTGGGGGCTAATAAATGTTTATAGTAAATACATACCAAGATACAGTGACATAATAGAGCCATTTGCAAAATTATGCCAAAAAAAGACTTTTGGAACACTGAAGAAAATGTGAAAAAACAAACCAATAATAAAAGATTTTGATCCAGAAAAAGAAGTAACATTAACGACAGACACGAGTGAAAAGGTGATTGCTGCTATTCTAATCACAAGAAGAACACCCAATCATATACATATCAAGAAGGTTAACGTCAGCAGTAACTACTAAGGATTGCCAAAAGTTACATCGTCAAGAATTTTAATGAAATCATGGCATCATTTTAATGAAAATCATGGCATTCAATTTTGACATAGTATACGTAAAAGGGAACACTATCCCTTACGTAGACACTTTATCAAGATTACATTTCAAGAATGAGACAGAAGAAAAACAGGAAAATACTGAAGATAATAATAACTGAGTAGAAACGAGCGTTCTTTCTCTAAATAGACTCAAAACAGAAACAAAGCAAGACCCAATATTAAGCAAAATAGTAGAGGGAATGAAAATAATATATGGCAGAGCTACTCTTTAAAGAAAGGAAGCACAAATTAACCATAGAAAATGGCATATTATGCAATAGTATCGCCACACATATTGAAAAGAGACATATTAAAAGGAGTACATGATGACGTGCATTGTGGCATTATAGCAGAATTTAGAAGACTAAAGTTATACAAGCCTCGTGGCCAGGGTATTCAAAAGATGTAGAGGAATACGTTAAAAGATGCCCAAAATGTGCGGAAATAAAAAAAAAAAAACACTTCAAGCCAGCGAAAATTCACTCATGATGCAAGGAAGCAGAGTCATGGGTTAGGGTCCACATGGATCATGCGCACATAGATAGGAGATTTTTCTTAGTATTAGTGGACCCATATTCAGGATGGCCAGAGGTTGTCAGAGTAAAATAGAGAAAAGCCACCACATTAATTAAATACTAAGAACTATATTCTCAAGGAATGGAGTACCCCAAACAATAGTCACCCAATTTTGCGATGAGAACTTATATGCATGATTAAAACAGATTTGAAGGCTTCTCATACAAGACACCACCACATCAGCCATAATCTAATGGCATTACAGAAAGAATGGTACAAACAGTAAAAATGGGATTAAAACCATTCTCGCCACTTAATGAAAGCATAGAAGTGTATTTACCAAAAATGATCCTCAGTTACAGAACCATTCCACATGTGGGAAGAAAACTGAGCCCTTCAGCATTAATGGGAAGACAAATCAGAGTCCCCATAACTATGTCCTTTGCAACGAAAGGGAAGTTATGGTGTATAAAGAATAGAGGCTGATCCAGAGGAAGCAAATTCCCTGATACAAAAAGGATACAACACAGCTCTACTTGAGAAAAATGGACAACAAATACTGTCACATGCAGATCAGTACAGAAGCATAAACGAACTGGATGATGTAAAAATAGAAGATCAAGAACAAGAAGAGACAGAAAGTTACAAAACTGGAACGGGGTAGGAAATGGAAGAAAGTGAGACTGAAAAGACAGACGAGTATGAAGAAGAAAATGAAAAAAGACCGAGATCATCATTAAAGAGAAAACAAAAAAGACAAGAAGGAAAATAATACGAGAATAATCAGGAATAGTAAAAGAAAAAACAAGGGTATACGACCTCTCCGATTCAGAAAGGTGTAGTATTGTATGCAAGTTAGATAGACAAATATAAATAAGGAACAACTGGTGAACACGGGGGGGGGTGTATGCCTAGCAAACCCGGTTGCTATTCAGGACACGGAGAACTGTACTACGACTACTACGCAGAGAGATATGCAAAACATAACAGGAACGCTTGGTGATCTTTTGTCTAGTCGTGTAGTCAGATGGAGTCGAAAATAGAAGACTATTTCTGTAGTTGATAGTGCTCACTTTATCCATTTGGATTTTGAATGAAAAAGCAGCAAGATATTTGAAATAAATAAAACCTCATTCCTTGTTTAAAAAACGATAATATTTTCTTATTTCAAATCGTCTAATTACGTCCAATAACATGTTCATAAGCCCTCATCCTTCGCAGTTTAAGGCCTTCGTATCGAAAGGCAGAGGCAAGCGTCATAATGTGTAATAAATTCATGCTACAAGATTGCGTGTATTGTGGTCATTCGACTCCGTGTGTTCTTAATACAGCATCTCCATCAATTATATTTGACAAACCACGTTGCTGAGTATATTATATACGATGCTAGTAATATATATATATATATATATATATATATATATATATATATATATATGTGTGTGTGTGTGTGTGATTTTATTAAAAAAAACGGCCAACACATTATGATATAATAAAACACTTTTCACTACTAAGATAGTTGATGTTAATTTATGAGAAGAAATTAATATATTGCACTATTACCCAAAGATATAAGGTTGGCCCAAAAATAATGACGTAATAATGTCGTTTTTTGACGTATTTTTTAACGTCAAAAACGACATTATTACGTCATTATTTTTGCACCAACCTAATAGTATCACTCAGGTTACTTCTCCCAGTTTTGCTAAAGCAAAACAGATGAAGAAAACACGAGAGATAATTTAAATGTTTAAAAGAAAACTTATTTGTGCATTCGTCGTTCTTTTTATTTCAGTTATCAGAAACTTCATTTTCCCTAAACACCAAAAGATTGAATAACTTAACACTTTTGAAAAGTTCTTAACTGTTCGTATAATGTGAAAAAATGTTATATATGAAATTCCTGTTTGAGTCGAAATTATTAGTTTTATTTTGCGTTAACGTTGAAAATCCATATATATAAAAATGTTTGTGTGTAACACATTTATGGATTTCTTAGTAAATAACTTTCATGATAAAATTAAAATCTTGTGTGCGCGAGAGGACTTTGTTTCATTAGCGCAAATATACTTGATTTCGATATTTTCCTATACAACAATAACATTAACTGAGACAGTCAACCACATAATAAATGAATACAGGAATTGATTTTTAAAAAACTATTACAAAAATATGCACGACAGATTAAATTCAATCGTACAATTTGAAATAATCATTTTTTTTAGTTGACGATGAAGGCAAATGTTTTCATCATAAACCAGAGAAAATTCTGGAAAATAAAAAAGAAGTTTTTTTTTTTAATTTGATGTCTACACTCACTAACCTATCTAAGCAAGAGTACTTGATTTGTTATTTGTAAGCAAAGAAAGGGAAGTCGGACAAATCGTAACTGAACCAACGAACTACATGAGGGAGATAAAAAATGAAAATACATGAACTGTGACTGAGAACTAAGAAAACTGTTGAACAAAAGATATATACAGTGAATATGATACTTACCTCGTTTGGAAATTTGCCATAAACACGACATTGGAGAGAGAAATTAACTAAGCTAAAGATGTGATATTGACGAACGACAGATACTAAGAAAGAAAAAAAAAAAAAAAATATATATATATATATATATATATATATATATATATATATATATATATATATATATATATATATTACTACTTATATATATTACTACATATATTACTACTACTACTACTATATTATTATTAATAATAAACAGCTGCAGCGCTTAGGAAGTGAGTGAGACATTTTTGTTTCTCTCATAGGTCGTAACAGCATGTTTTGATGTGTGCTGTAATTACGCTGTAAAAAGAATTTTTATTGTCCTGCTTTAATAAAACATCTTTTGTATATGTCGTTATCCGATAATGTCAGAGAAATAATTGCTCTGACTATCTTTTCATGTCTTCCTATTCTGCAAAGATGACACTGTCTCTTATAAAATTTGAATTCTCATTTACCAAATGGCTTCCTCGAGAGAACACAGCATATTGATTTCGTGACCTTATTCGTTAGTTTCATTGACAGTGAAATCGACGCACTGGACGGAAATTACATAGTGCGGGATCGGCAATACTCGAAACAAAACACATTGACAAGTATTGAGCAGAGTCGACAATATTTTAAGAATATTTCTCAGAAGAAGAGTAAGTCTAGGTGCCTAGTATCAGATGTGTTGCTTGAATATAGTCTACTAATTTGTAGCCTGGATAGTCAATGGGCCAATAACTTCTCTTCATGTCTCGGACATTTGTAAGCCAGAATTATTTCTGCAGTGTTCAATTGCAGTCTTCCGATAATTATTGTTTATCGAAAAGAAACGGAATGCTGTAACAACAACAACAACAACAGGGGAATCAGTCATATATATATATATGTATATATATATACAGTGTAACCCGGATATAAGAGACCCTGATATAAGATAAACCCGGATATAAGAGAGATTTTCTCTGGTCCCAAATTAGAGACATACGTACCTAAACAAAAATATACCAAACCCAGATATAAGAGAAACCCGGATATAAGAGACTTATATTCGGTCCCAACAACTCTCTTATATCCGGGTTACACCGTATATATATATATATATATATATATATATATATATATATATATATATATATATTGCGTTATTCGTCCTAGTGATTTTGTCTATGTCTTTCATAGCGATTTAAGCAACATTTTGTGTAATCATGTTTTCCTTAATAAAATACGTGTGCGATTTTGACTTTGAGTTAAATTTATTTCAGTTTCATGATTTCAGTAGGCTTAACAGACTCGCAATATTAATTAAACAGCTTGGTTGTAATTAGTTGCAAGTTTTATGGCGTTTTCAATGCATATAGACAGGACGACTTCAGCCGTGTCCCAGAAACCGTACTTGCAGTTCTCACAGCTCGCCTATGTTACCTACAAGGCAGAAGAGTTTTAGCTTGTTGGGGTTCTTGTCTGAGAATAAAAATATAAACGTCAAAATACGTTCTAGATCCAGTAGGATATTTTTTTTAAATTTCAGTATTACGATCAATGTACGTTTCTGATAAGAACTACTGAGTTTAGAAATCTTCTCTTACCAAGAAATAAACATTTAAAAAATTCTACGAAGAGGATGAGATGATCAGGAGTTCCAGGACCAACATTCAACCTCTTCAGAACTGACTAATACAGATATTTTACACTAATGTTCATCCAATACAAAGCCTGAGAACCACTCAAGGTAGAGGCTTATGTAGAGTTGTATTAGCGTAAGGGTAAGGAATTAAGTTCTTGGGGCTATGATAGCTACTTGTAGACTTGAAGAGGTCAAGATTTAATTAGTGAATAAAATTTCAGAATTCAGACGGAGACGTTAGAAGTATAGAGTTAAAGTAGACTTTACAAGGAACCGGACACTCAAACCTGAACAGGAAACAAGGAATAAATCTCTACTTCTGTTCAAAAAAGCAGGGAGATGTATGAACCGGACTTTAGACGAACCTATCTACTGCTGGAGGAGAAAAAATAAATAAAATAATGAAACAAAATCAGAATTCAGGCAATATGGGATAAACCTCTACTCCTTTTCAAATGGTTGGGGAGTAGTATGAACCGGACGATAGGCAAGCTTCATTTTTTTCAGATTTGTGATTTCAAAAATTAAACATGGACCTTACATATGAAGCAGCATTCTTTTATGGTCAAAAGTCTCGGGTTTTCGGTAGGTTTCTACTCGCTAAAAGAGGTCTGGGTGGGAGAGTCTCTTAGGATTTTTAGCCATGGATTAAACCTAATTTTAAAGGGAATGGGAGATCATCAGAAAAGAAAGAAACATATTCGTTTACAGCCATCTTGAACTGACGTAGAGAAATTTTTCTACCAACCGATTCCTTACGGTGGATATGCAAAAGACTGACTTTTAGCCGATTCGTGCACCATGCGAAATAACCAACAAGAAAGCGACTTCAGTAAATACAAATAACTGTTGACGTCTTTTTTTCATTATTCAAACGTTATAAATTACAAGTTAAATACAATTAAAATGGGTACATTTGAACAAAAGGCATAATTATTCTAATAAATACTTTGGAAGTACAAAATATAATAATATAATAAATAAAAGCATATTTCCACAATAAACATTTCAGATTTGTGATTTAGAAAGTTAAAGAAATTAAAAACAAAAGCATTAAATCACATAGTTGAGAGTAACTGAAATAGTATTCAAGTCATTAATAAATTGTTGTTTGTTGAAAATAATTTCTATAGGTTCTAACTAGCAGAAATGTATTGCCTTTTATATTAAACTCAAAAACTGAAACCGTACAAATAAAACGACTATGTAATGATTTCTATGTGTCTTTATTCTCTTCAACAGAAGAAGAATCACATCGCAGAAAAAATCTCACTCGCTTTTCTCTCAACCACTACTACCACAAATGCCCCCACTCACATACAAGTTTAACACGAGGTGAACGAAAACAAGGAAGATTACGTTGATAATTCAATTGAGTATATTTTATGTCATACTTGGTCACATTCCCCACTATCTGCCAGTACTAATTCTGTCTCAATGTACAGGGAATCAATAGTCAGATATTCTGGCCTTTGGCAATAATAAAATCAACTATATATTTACTTATCGCGTTGTCCGTCTCTTCTCTGTGACTATAGAAAAACTGACTACGACACGCAACAACCCTAGCCTGTTAAGAGAGCAACGTTTTGGTCATCTACAGTTTATCATCTCCAGCCATGTTTGGTCTCGACATTCGAAGTTCGCCAATCCATGCTATTGTTTGTATTGGTATTGGCCTATGTTATATATAAAAATACTTTATTTCCCTTTGTTAATAACAAATATTTCATAGCTTATTCTGCGCCATTTGTTCTAGTTTCAAATCAGCGTTTTCTTTCTCCGGATAAAAATTGTAGCCGCAACCCTTGAAAACGACATTACAAGACTGGCACACGACTAAATCAACTTTCAATAAAATTAATCGGCACCCTTCGGGGTATTTATTTCTGAAAATACAGAAATTGTGGCACTTGGCCGGAGGGGGAGAAGTAGGGAGGGAGTGGTTTTCATTTGCTGTCCTAATTAATTCGACTCAGTAACCATACATTCATTACAATTTACTCATTCATCACAAGAATTAATCAATCACCTCTCAATTATACATACACCAAAATACTGCATATTCGCAGGAGACCTGCAAAAGACTCCATGGCATAAAAATTCCAAAAAATTCATGATTCATGAAATGATGGCGAGGGGTGGGGTGAATCCAGATAACAAACTAAAATCTAACAAGCTAAAATGTAAGAAACTAAAATGTTCAAAGCAATGTTAGTAGGACCCGGTCCACCCGTCAAAATAATAAACGTGACTAATGGAATGGTTAGGGTTAAGATAAATGACGGAATCGGAAAAATCAAAGGCAAAACCAGCCGAGATAAAAACAGGTGATAACAACAAACTGGGGCTGTTGGGAATCTCGACGTGGGTCATAACAAAAGAGAATGCCGGGAACAAGCTGGAAAAAAAAAACATTCATTTCAACAAGGAAAAGATTATAATATCTAACTTAACCAGGGGAGAGTTCACAGAAAACCGCCCCGTTACATCAAAGAGACTAAAAAGAGAAAATCAAGGTTAGTCCAGTTTACAGGAACCAGGCTCGCCTCAGTCACCCACCTTTCGCAGAAATCCGTCGAAATCAAACGCTTTCGGTCAGATTTTATTTTTACCCTAAGCTGATGCTTAAAGAAAACAACCAGATCCCAATGCGAACAACGTACATTCTGCAAGATACTCTCCTTTCGGGACGTCCACACCATCATTCTTGCCACGGCTAACAACGTAAAAAAAAAACCCGGAGAATGGAGGTGACACATTGTCAAACACGTACGCGAGATCGATGAACACGAGCTGATCGGGAGCGATACGAGCCAAAATTATTCCAGAAAGGGCGTACCTGAGAACAATGGTAGAAGGCGAGCGAAACCGTTTCCTTTAAGGCAAGGTCACACTGATGACAGTCTGACAAATCTACCTCGCCTCATCTGAGGGTTACATCATTGAGAGGAAGCACGTTTCGAATTAATCGACAGTTAAGTGAAACCTGCTGAGATAATCCGCCGCTAGCGCCCAATACCAAAATGAGCGCAACTCTGATGCCGACAAGCCGAGCCGGCCACACAGAGGTTCCTTCGCGATCCGCTCCACTAATTCACGATGCAATAGTCTCCGAGTCCGAGAAAGGTCATTGGACCGAGGAATGACCTTCAAGGCCGACCGACTCTCGCTGAGGAAATTCAAGCTTCCGCGACCGCGAAGGCGACCACGACCGCGAAGGCGACCACGAACCGCGAGGGCGCTTCACCCAATAAATGGAGTGATGGTAAGGCTAGGAAAGGCGTCCCTAACACTCCACGCCAAAATCGAGACCACCGTAAAAACGCGGCGCTGGAAAGCCAATCTTCAAGTGTGTCAATGACTCGCCAGGTGTGGCAATCCTAGATCTTCATGACTCGGACGCTGGAAACAGGCTTCTGTATAGACGCAATGTTTGCGGCCACCCCACAATACGATGGTCAACTAACTCTCGATCGCCTCCCCACGGATCCTACAAAAAGAAAGTACAGCCAAGCGGTAAAGGATGAGGGGTAAGACGTAAGTGGCACGCACCATACACTTTAAGGACAACCTCCTTCGGTGCCAAGTTCGGACCGACGCTCCGACCTTTGCCTCTGCTTCTGACCAATTCTTCTTCACCTGGAGTCCGAGCCCGAATCACACTCCAAGGATGCGGACGAGTGCATCCGTCCAACTAAAGGGACCCGGAAGCGCGAGCCCCTTCCAGCCACCTAACCGCATGCCGGATGACTTGTTACAATTAATTTTGGCCCCCGTCACCTTCTCGTACCATTCAAGCACCTTTTGTACCACCTTAATGTCACTGCGGAACGACACGAAAATAGATACGTCATCGGCGTATGCAGAAACCCTAACTCGAGCTCTACCAGGGAAAACGGCGATTCTGCATAGTGCCGGACTGTACGCCATGTCCCTCAGCCGGCGGGGGAGAGGCTCCAACGCCAGAGCATAAAATAAGAGCGACAGCGGGCATCCCTGTCGGACCGACCGACTCAGCGTAAAAGCGCTCGACCGCTTTCCGTTCATCTGTACCACAGCACATGGGGAGCGATACAGGAGGCTGATCCACTTGCAGAAGTCGGGTGCGAATCCAGCGGACTGCAGGACAGCAGCCAAATATTAATAGTCAAACCTGATAAATGCCTTGGACTGATCTAAATTGATCAGCGGGGCTTGCTTGTCGTCTTCTACACCCTCTATGTTCGTGTGGATCAGATACAGGTAGCTTTGAATTGTTCGTCCCCTCACAGCACAAGTCTGCTCGGGTCCCAACAAGCTCGTAACAACTGACTGTAAATGCTCTATCAGGATCTTAGCCAAAATCTTTAACTCTATGATTAGCAGAGAAATGGGCCTGTAATCGTCTCAATCCCGTCCAACATCCTTGCTCTTTTTCAACAGCATAATCACGCCCCTGGAAATCCGGTCGGGGATGGACCGCTACAGGAACCAGTTGTTGAACACGACAGTCAAAATTGAGACAAAGATGTGGGACAGTCAGAAGTACATTTCATAGGGCAGACCATCAAGTCTCGGAGACTTGTCACTGCCTACCCTCTTCAATGCTAGGTGAACTTCGCCCTCTGTGATCTCACAGTCGCGGCAAGCCGCTTCAGTCGGCGAAAGCCGAGGAAAGCCAGTCAAATGCTGTGAGATTTATCGTCAATGAAACCAGGCTTCTTGGCAAAAAGACTCTTGAAATGCTGTTGAAATGCCTCATACATGTCCTTGGTTGACCCCAGAGAACGTCCGGGACAGACTACACTCTAGAGACTCTCTAGAGCGAGTTGTTGCCTATATTCAGTCATGAAGGACCTAATCCTATCCTTAAGTCTCTCCCATCACTTATTCCCAATAATCGCCCCACTAATTTCCGCTGCACTAATCTAGTCAGCTGTTGCTGAAAGTCCCGCCTGTCCAGTAAGGACAGATTGAACTTCCAGTGTCCAGCTATTCTATGCCTAGTACCTAACATTATCCAGGCACAGACGAGTGTATGATCCGAATAGTCTAAAAAGTGGAACGTAGGACAATTTAGTAAATATAGATCGACCAAGCTACGATCACCCAATGCCCTCCCGCTAGCTTCCCGCCTCGTGTCTATCTGGACTGCCGGTCACGTATGCTGAATAGACATCAAAGTCGCAAAAAAAGTGTGTCTCCTGAATCACGGCCACATCCACACTGAAGGACACGAAGCAGGCAGGCAGCCATACCCCGATTTTCCTGGCACTTCACATTCAAGCTAGCTAGTTTGATAGGCATAATTTAAACCTGGTTCCCTAATACGCAGACTGAAGGACATCTATGGTGGTCAAGACCCCGACTGATTATCCAAGGCTTCCAGTTCCGATTTCGGTTGTAATTCGACCGTCCCTGATAGTACCGTCGACGTCCGTAGGGTATGCTAGTTTGACCGCCCTATATAACGAGGGATGGAGTAATACAGGGACCCTTCCTGAAAAAAATTTAGATAATTTTTTGAGTTCGAGTGAACCCAAATCGAATATTTCATTCGTACAGGTGATACCAAACATTCAGGTACACCCCCCATGTCCCTGATGCAAATTATAATCCGAGCTTGAGGAAAATTACGGTTATCCTCTGTTGACTTCCCATCGACGGATGACAGTTAAAAAAGCGGGTCTGGAAGGGTTTTTTTATGAGCAGACAAGTCCTTCTCCAACTCCTTCCTATCAACTTTACAAATCTCATCAGGGCCGGGGAAATACTTTTTCTTCTTCTCCTTTGCCTTAGCCGGGTGGGGCGGAGAAGAATTGGACGTGTGAGGGGGTGTAGATATTGAACTCAGAGAGGAGATGGAGAGAGAGGGGATGGAGCACGGGAAGAAGAAGAAGGGAGGCTCTTCTTCCATCTTCCTCTTTAAAGATGAGGCACGAAGCGGGGCATTTCCTCCACCTCCATCTCCATCTGTTGCTGATTTTCCTGTTCTTTTTAATGCTGTTTTGGGGGCTGTTTTTATTTTTGGACCATCTTTTGTGACTGTCTTTCCTGCTTTCCGGTACTCCGCTGCACCTTTGGCAGCTTCAGCTGCTTTTTCGGTGACTTCACGTCCTGCTTTTGAGGAGATAGCGTTTTTGTTGATTTCCGTCCCTTCACTTCCTTCCAGTCAGCGTTCGGGGCCTTCTCTGTTGGTGCTACTGCTACTACTGCTGTTGTTTTTGTTGCCGTTGGACGAGGTGGAGGTTGTGAATTCTTAGTGGGGTACACCTTGAACATGTGCCCCGAGGCTCCACATGACCAACAGTAGTGTCCCTCCACCACGACAGCATCCGTCTTTCTCGACACATCAATATGTTTGAGATTTCCCAAAAAGCTTTCCGGGTTAGCGTTACTTGTAACACCATGTCTCCCGTGGTGATTCCGAATTTATTAATGGGGACATTCACTTCATCTACTCGTCCGAAATTCAAAAAGAATGCCCCCATGGGTTCTTCGCAAATGTCCGCGGGGACCCCATGGACTGTGAGCTTTGTCCCCCGGGTGCCCATGTACTTCGTCTGAAGTCGTATTGATGTGTCTGACAGGACGCTTCTGGCCAGCTGCTTCGCTTCCTGCTCTGTGCCTAGAAGGATGTCCCAAATTTCATTGGTCCTTCTAGCTAATATTTTAGCTGCGATATTAAGGCTTTTGAAAACCTCTTCCATTGTTTACATGTTGACCCCAATCAATTTCCGACTCTTTACGTCGCTGGTCATCGGGGACATTATTCTAGAATTCACTGCATCGAGAGCCTCAGGAATCGCAAGGAACTCGTTTCCTTTGACATACTTTTCCTATTTAGGCCTTTGTTCGGCATAGTATGACGAGTCCTCCTTCTTTGACCTGTTCTCCGACCAGGCATTTTTTTAGGCGGCGACGAATTTTGTGTTTGCACCGCCGGTGCATCCGAATTTTCCGCCATGATGTCACAAAACCACCACGGCTAAACAAATAAACGTTCGCCTTTAAATACTAATTGCGTATGAAAGAATAATAAAGTAAAAAGGAAATATCTCACAACCAAGAAAAACGAAATAAAATCAAACAAGAACGTGGAAAATTAAAGCACGTAAGAACTAAAAATAAACACCAATTAAAATAAATACGAAAAATGAAAATAAAACTGAAATAAAAACGGAAGGAATCAAGGAAACAAACTTAAAGAAAGTAAAAGTGAATAAATGAAAACAGGTACACACAAATAAAAAAGAAAACTGAGCACTTCAAAAGTTCAACAAAATTAAAGTAATAAACTTAATTTATGAGCCAGGTAAACTTGGACTGAAGCAAAAATTCCAATGTAACAACACACTCTTGATGGTGAAAGAGTCGGTGCTCAAATGTTTTTCCTAAGCGCTGCTTAGATGTGGAACAAGGCCGAAAGTATGGAGCACCCAGTGAGGATCGAACTTACTACTCAGTCGTAATTGTTCTAGCGAGACAAGCTTGCTAACAATTACACCCTTTATGTGCCTGTAATCGGCACACTTCGGAATTTAGATCTCACAAATATAATTTATTTGCAGAGTTAGTTTGGTAGAGGGTAACACTTGTAAAGTGAACTGTTCTGTAAGATAAAAAGTACTTCTGGTATAACAAATATCCACATGAAGTTTAAAAAGTAACTTCTTTTATAAAAAATAATATTGCAATCTTTGAAATCAGAATTTAACTCCACATATTAATGAACGTTACCAATTGAATATAACGTATATCTCAGCTCTTACTCACCTTCTATTTTATGGACTATAATTGTCTTTTAAACATGTTTGATGCTGATTAGCATAAAAAAGTTTTGTATTTTATAAAATTGTTTTTATTTCGTTTACTTTTAATCGATCATCAATTTCCATCATCTTAGCTGATATATTGATAAATGATGAAATAGATTTTATCAGGGTCATTTTGGGCGCAGATCTTTTGAATATTGTTTTTTTATCCTCTGTACTGCCATTAAGAAAAATCGGTGCTTTTCTCTAAAGGGTTTTAATAACATCTCATGTTATCAAAAAATGTCTTTATTCGTCTTTTGTATATTCAACATCGGATATTTTTTTTCATAAATATCCTTCAGAAAATTCAATTTCTTCTTGAGAACTGAAGATCATTTTAATTACAACGAAATATGAAAATATGGGAAAATTTCTCTTATCTGTTGTAAAAGGTCAAATAAATTTGTTTTTATAAGAATTAATGAGATTTTTCTCTGACGCCAATTTCTTTTCTTAAAAATCTTTAAAATTCTTCGATGAGTATTATGAAACTAATTTTGATAGTAAAGAGGAAAAGTGAATCTACTAGGACTTTCTTTGCCCAAATAATGCAAATTTAAAGTTACCTCTTTTCTCAACTAATGGTGAAAGAAAATAACAGAGGCTTATTTACTAATTATAGTTTAGCATGACAAGACCACAAGATTTAAATTTAAAAAGTTCCAGCTTTTATATTGAGCTCGGCATTCAGCATGAGAATGAATAGTATCAATCAAGCGCGTGGACAATCACTTTCAATGTTGTCAAGCTGGCAACAACACAACATAAAATAAATCTTCAATTTTTTAAACTCTACATTTAACTTATTGCTTACGTTAGATAAGTGAAGAGTGAAAAGTCTGAGATTGCATTCCATTTTCTTTTTCTTTTTTTTCTTTTTTTTCTTTTTTTTTGCTTTGTTTTTCCCAATATCTCCCTCCCTACACTCTGTATTTTGAATTTACACCCCAATAATATATTGGGTTTATATTAACTTTGAGCTTTGAATTTGCGTATAATTTAGCGTTCCTCCCATGAGCTCATTCTTCAGTGGTAACCACCAGACATCTGAAATAACAAATATTTCTGGACGATATAGAGGCTTACTTCAGATTATCGGCAGTGGCCAATATTCGAGTTCATGCAAAATCCAGAATTTCGTCTTACTGTCTTCCTAATCAGTATTCACCCTACCTCATTTGTCAGTTGCTATTCTAAGCACAGTAAACGTCAACAATTATACAATTATAATAAATAAAAGCATAACAATCACTACTGAAATAAAATTGAAGCGCTGGTGTGTTTCTTGTATTTTCAGCTAAACAGTACAAATAGAAACTGCTTAAAAAAGATACCTCTGTTTTTACTTTCATACAAATATAGTAAAAGTATATGCTGCAATATGTGTAATTCTTTGATGCATTCTTTGCGCTTACATTTGAGTTAAATTTTGGTAGTGGAAAGAATTACACATAGAAATTGACTTTATTTTCTATCTGGATGCAGGCGGTTTGTTGCCAATATAGATTCTGGATTATTCTATCCTTCCTAAATTTGTCAAGGTAACAAGCAGTTCAAATATTTCTTTGTAATGTATTTTATCATAATCTATAAAATACAGGTATATATCCTTCTGTATTTGCATTGCTCTTTCTGATATCATTCTGAGCATAAATATCGCGTTCCACATTCCAATGTTTTTAGCTAACCTGCACTGTTCTTATCCTATTTCCAGTCAGATTCTGTTGCGTGCTCTAGTCATAAGAATTTGTATAAGTTTTGTTATATGGCTCATTAATTTTGTTAAATGCTAGATTTATTGGGGTTGATAATGGAGCGGTTCTCTGTTACCTTATCCACGGTGATTTATTGAGACACTACATATAGTTAGTTGGCCGGTTGTTCGTTTTATATCTTAAGTATTTTTATTTCTGTAATATCTACGTTCCGTCCTTGGAATTTATGCATCCTTTTCTCTTTTTCTTTTATTTTTCATGCATATCTGCTTTATCTCTTTTCTTTTATTATACGCATTCCTTCTATTGCTACACATTTTCCGTTAAACTACCCCTCTTTAACCTGCCTGCACATGTTCCTAATTTCCTTGTGCAGAGTCCTATATTCTATGCCGTACCTTGGCATTGATTTTTGTCTCTTTTTCATCCTGTCGAGAATTTCATCTGCCATCCATTCGTTTTTCGTCTGTTTTACTTTGGGGTGATCTCGATTGCTGGTGTTACTAAAGCTTCTCCCCTAATGTATCCAACTTCGAATTTCCATATTCCTTTTGTCCTTCGTATCTGTCCAAATATTTCTCTTTCAGTTTCGGGTCATTCAAGAGTTTGCAGAATTCCAATTTGAGTGCTACCTTGGCCCTCTTCAATTTCCGTAGTTTTACATATCAAAAGAAGGTGCTTGGCGTTCACAGGACATGTGTTGGACATGTGTTGCAGTGTAAAACTGCATTCCTGAATCTGTTATTGATAGTCATATGGTCAAATTGTTTTTTTTCGTTTCGTACACCATTGGTCCCATTTATCTCGGTGTTTATTACAAGTTCCTAATCCAAATTTGCCAGTTATTTCACCGTCCCTCTCGTTGCCTACTTCGGCATTCAGGTCATTCATGACAATTGAAATTTCTTACGGTTTGCGTTGAGCCTTGACGTTATCTAGAGTAGAACTTTTCAATTGTTTCTTCTCTACATTTTGCTGTCGGAGCATAAACAACTGTTCTGAAAGACAGTATCCCAGAACACATTTCTTGGTCTCGTATCTACTGCTCTTTCATTTTTCTCTCCGCCTGCATATATGATACTGAGTTCTTCACTAAACAAAATTGCCAATGTTTGCCCACTTCGTTTCACATACACTTAAAATATTAACATTTAATCATTCTCATTTCCTACTTTATATTTTTCTAAATGTCCACATTGATTTGAAGTTCTAATATTCCATGTCCCGATAATTATTTTTTATGCAAAACGTCGCCGGATGACAGTCAGATAACTTCTGTCGCTCATGTCTTCTCTTACTGGACGAGGAATCCAAGGAGCTTGACCCTGTTTATAACGTATATGTTATGATATTGCTGTTTACTGGGCAATGAGTTAATTGCAGTAGACCCCCTCACACCGTTAACCTTCATAAATTTTGTTAAATGCCATGAAATCTATAGGGATTGATAGGTTTCCTGTTGCCTTCTCCATGGTGATTTATTGAGACACCACCTCTACAGGTGGTTGGCTGTTGACTAGTCAAGAGTTCTTCCGCCTTAGGTATTATTTTTCATTCTACAGGGTTGCTATCAACCCGCCTCGCTCGAGAGAACTTGGAGTGGAGTAGCCGCCTTAGTCGACGACAACATACAAACGCATACTTACCATATACAGACTATTATTATATTTGCATAATTTTCTTTATGTACATATATGTAAAGTGCTACGTATATATTTAAAAATGATTATTTTAATGACAAATACCAAATACTCTTTTGGAAGATGGAGAGTTTATTTAACTTTAACCATCTAACTTTCAGAAAAAACAAGAGGGCATATTCATATCTATAACTTAGTGTACGTTACTTCAGACATTTTTCAGGCTGTTTTACGATAGAAACATAAATAAGAATTTTTTCATAACCTATATCTGCCTACCCCAAGAAAATAAAGTAAAGTTGTCCACCCACCAAATATAAACTTTTCTAGCAACCTGGTGTGCGTGTATCGAATATATATAGAGATGTGTATGCATCCGTATAAGACATTTAAATAATTAACTTGCAGGCATTACTGCATAGGATTATATACATAAGCAAAGATACAGGTCCAGTTATTTGTATAAAGCTAGATATATAACATGGAGAGAAATATCTTTCAAGGATTTCGTAATTCATTATAATAGAAATCGATTGAATTCAGCAAATACGATAAGCAAAGGCGGAGAAAATCAATTCATAGAAATCGGAGATCGATAAACTGATATTGACGTATGTATATTAAGAGTAGGAATATCTCTTTCTCTGCTTCAATGAACTCGCATATGCATGCGAACGGGCGTAGTTATGTTCGATGTTCTATCTGTATAAATAAAAACTAGAATATGTTAACGCATATACAAATCGATGAATTACGTACCACCATATTTGTCTGTCTCTGATTGTCTGACTGTCAGTCCCTTTATAGCTCGCTTTTCATAATTTCAGATATAAAATATTACAAATAACGTGTTACCTTTTCCAAAAGTTCTCGATTAAAATTGAGAAAGTGAAAAACTAAGTTTGATTTGTGTGTGTGTGTATGTTAAAGAATTAACCTGCACCGAATTCAGGACATTGACATTTGTATTATATTGTTATAGTCAATGAACTATACAAAATCGATACAAAATTAGCATCAAATTCAGACGAAGTTGCAATTCCTTTCTTCTTAATAAAGATTTACGAAATTTTATGGAAGCTCCGAATATACAAGAAATATTAGAATTTATTTAATTAGTAATAAAGTCATGTTACCTGTGATATTGAAGCGATTTATCGATCGATTTATCAACTTGTACCACTCATAGATTGTCTCAACATTTCCTTTCCGACACTAACTTTTCATTTAATATGTGTATGATGTCAGCAATAATTTGATTGTGATATTTTCCGATTATCTAACGAAGAATCTCTTGAACCAAATGTTATCGTATTACAAATTCTTTATTTTCTTCTCTTGATCAATCGCTACGACCCTCACCACACCATATATGAGTTCTATTCTCCAACAAGATGAGTACCAATAATAACTGGATATAAAAAAAAGGAGTTTATCCTTGGTAGTACTGAAGTAAACAAATTTTTTCCACTCAGATGAAGAAACACGAATGCTAGTGGAAAAGGCTAATCGCACATTTTTTCAAATCTTTTATCATATAAACCGACTACAATTTCAAAGCCTTGTATCATAAGAACTGCGATTTTGCAGACAGTACAGATTTAGAGCGTACGATCATTCAGAATTTTTTAGTGGCTTATACCTCCCAGAAGTAACAGACCCTTTCATCTTTCTAGGAGAAACAAATTCCAACAAAAAAGCTACGATTCAGAAACTTTACTATCATCTTCCACGTACTGGGTGATGCAAGTAAAGCTCTAGTTTAATGGATTGAGCCAATAAATCTTAAGCCAAAGTCTGTAAAAATTTAATTGTGCCAGCCAGGAGACTTCTCATATTCCCAATGTATGGAGTAGAAGCAACTCTGTAAAATCGGAATTCGCTCTGGTTCTCCTTAACTCCTCCTTAAAGAACTTCTCAATATTGGTACCGTTGGTCATCGTTGTACCTGCAAAAGAGGTGGAATCCACTGCTAAAACTTAACTTAGCAAGTCAAGTCATAATAAAAGTAGGGATTTAATTCACTTTATATGCAACCCACAGCAACTAAATGCATAACGGAAAGGTTTTTATAATCGGTAGAGATTCTGGCACTTTTTTGAAGACACTAACGATGCGCTTTTCTCACTAAAGCATTTATTTTTCATTTAGATGCATTTTCTATATAAACTTAGTCTTAATAAAGTTTATTTCGAAAAAATGAGGATAAGAACATTATATTCATCTTTTAATACTGGTATCAATTCGTGTTTATGTCTAACTAATGTATATGCTAAGCAAACTAGTGAAAGGTGGGTTCATGTTAGAGAACAAGTGACTGGGTAAGTGGGCGTATGCAGATAAGAACAAAATAGTCCAATAAATCGATAAAAATCAATCATGGCATGGTCGACATTTCACTGTATTGTCCTTTTGTGAGAGCCAAAAGCAAAGCAATAATTCCTTTTGGAGTTGTTTTCCCCAGAGAACCTCTTGGATAATATATATATATATATATATATATATATATATATATATATATATATAGTTTTTACATCCAAAATTCCTAAACTGGCTAAGCGAATGCTCTTAATTACCTTTAGCCCATAACTAACACATACTCTCATGGACCAATAATCAAATGCAGCCACATTTGAAAAAGCCCTTTTAATGAGGATAACAGCAAGGTCATTTGGTACTAACAAATGAAAACATTTATCAGACAGCGTTTCCAGTTGGCTTTTTTGTAATTCTTTCTGTTCCAGGCACTTAACGTAAATATTACAAAACAAATAGATGAAACAGATTTTTGAGATTTCTTCGTTTATATCTGTTAAACAAATAACATTGAATTTTTATTTTGTATCTTTTACTTTATATAATGTTATCTGCATTGAATAAATGTTAACCTGAATCCTCTCCAACGATAAAATTAGCTAGATTCTTGGTAATCTCAACGAATCTTGCCCTTGGATTATATAAAAAATATATCACCAGCATTCTTCCATCGTTTCTTGACACGTCTGAGCAAAAAGACCAAGAATAAATTAAGAAAAATATCATTTAATTTTATTATTTTTCCGATTTTTCTCAACTATTACTAATGTAATGAATTTATTTCTCACTAAGTAACTTTATCACCTGCATCAATCTTCATTTTCAAATTATCATGTGTTAATGAAAAGAGAGGATGAGAGGATAGTGTCACAGTTATCAGCCAAGAAATGAAATTCCCGCCTTGTCTGTTACTTTCAATACATACTACTTGCCAAGAAAAAGCTATAAATCTGTCTCTCAACCCATCTGTTTTATGTAAATAGATGTGTTTTGATTGTTTGTCAAGCGAGAAATGATATGTGCACGAATTGCGACAAGTTTCGATAATCGAATAGTTAACCAACAAGGGAGAATAAATCTTATGTGCCCAATGTAGGAATTTGATTTTTTTTATTAATACTGAAAGTGGAATCTTCCAAAGGAGACTAGATTTCAGAAACATTTTTATATCAGGTGATTTGTGAGATTCTGGTTTACTTGTAACAGTTGCATGAGATGTTTTACACTTTTTATAATCAACGATATATTTGAAGTTATTTATTGGAAATATTAATTGATATGTAGCTTTGAAGTATTTTAATTACTGTTTATGCATTGTTAGTCTGCATCTGGATACGAAGGAATAAGTTAATATTGTTTGATATTTGTTTATATAAGGATCGTTGTTCGTACTATTTTTTCTAAAATTGTTTAATTTAAAATTGTTATTTAGCTTAAATGAGAGATTGCATCTTAAATACGGGAAAAATTCAGTTTGCGTATTATACGTTTTCAGACACAGTTGTTGGCCCAATCCTTCGATAACATGACCAAGTAAATGCGACAGTTTTTTTGTTTTTTTTTAACTAAATTTCACTCTATACAAGGCTCGAAAGTTACTGAATAAGGTGTTTGAAAGGAATGAAAGAGGAGGTGGTAGGAAGTGAACATTATGAGGTATAAGGAGGATAGATAATGACCATTTACTTGAAGGTGTTAAGATTGCAGTTTTCAGAAATGTATCCACTCGGAAGTCTTTTCCAGAAATTAAGTTCTTGTGGAAAAGCTGTAAAGGTCTGAACTAGTGGAACTAAAGAATGGAGCTCATCTTAACATTTGCATATAAATAATATAGATTAACGCTAGGCTTGTGAAATAAAGTTTGTAGTAAATAGACAGCAGAGTGGCAAATAAATTGTCATCTATAGACCGCATAACCGAATGTAGACATTATCAAGGCTGGAAATTGAGGATTGAACAACTACAACACCTGATATGGCACAAATGCTCCATCTTAAGTTTAATTTGACTCTTGCAAAGAAAAAAGCATGGCAGAAGGAGCCATGACTTCTACTTTCTGGAGCGAAAAAACCTGCCGACGGCAATTTCCAACATCTTTAGCAATGGATCGAGTTTGGAAGTGAACTTGAGACATTCCAGGCATTGAGTCTCATTGTGAATGAAACTGTTCATCGTGAAATATAGAAGAATATTTTTAAATTGTATACCATTTCTTAGTAACAGATCATCTATCAGTTGGTCCATCATTACCGAGATAATATACCTTGTCATTACAAACGATAAAACAATTTTTGATGCTGAAACGTCAAGGTTATGACATGATCTCCCCAAAATTCAGATCTCGATCAAATTTAGAATCTTTGAAAACTCACTGGCGTTTATGTTACGGAAACGACTCCGATGACGGTGACTGATTTGTGACAGAAATTCTAGGAGGGACGGGAAAAATAGCACTTGAACCATGTACTAAAATATGGCTTGTAAACATGTTATTAATATTATGTAACCAATCAATAACGTTAATTTACATGTGTTTTTCTAAGTATTTTCGAATATTGCACGGTGCGCTTTTTTGTAAAATACAGTTTTTGTCTATAATTTTATTTCTCTTTCAATCTTTTTATGTAAATTTATCGTAGGGGAAATCATGTCTTTCAAAATATTTACTACAATTTTTACCACGATCGAAAGTATAGAATTATATTTTTATTTTTAATCGTTTTCTACTATTGGATGCTAATGAATATGATCAATAGGTTTGTAGCTTGGTATATAGATTTTATTTGAGCTTTTTTTTGAGCCAGAGGTTTTCACTGTGCAAAAAAGTGGTTTTCTTTGGACTGCAGACATACAAATTCGCTTAAAGGGTAGATAGGGAATCTAGAAATCAACACAACATAATGATAGTTTGAGAGTTTTTGAGAATGTAATTATCAATTCTTACCAAAATGTTAACTTACATCATGGGTTTTTTTTAATATCTCCTTTCTTAATGGAAATACCCCTTTCCCAAGTTAACATACATGACCATAAAAAATAAAGAAAACTTATCTCAGGACCTTTGAATATTTAAAATGCATAAATAATTGGAAGCAAAATAAAAAATGATTATATTAAAAAAATTATACAAATTAATATGAGTTGAGTTAAAGGGAGATAACTGAGACATCCGGACGAGGCATTGCACGTGGAACTAGAACAATCTGCCCCTGTGGACGAAATAAATGGTTTAAATCGGAATTCCAATCACCAAAACGTCGTAAATATGGCCACAAAGATGAGGACAACAGTCCGAACAATGTAAATAGTGCAAATAATTACCTCATCTCAAAAATATAGACAGAGATCATCATTGATGATTCCGGAAACGTCGTTCATGCAAATAAAGAAAAACGTATGTCCAAGGATAAAACTCTGGGGAACAGATCGAAAAGGTTGGCCGTTCCAACCAATCTTTCATTGAACGATTTAATAAAGATTGAATCAAAAATTTGCCCAGAAATACCATCATCTTTCAAGTCTATGTGCCTATCTATGTGCCTATCTATATGTGTCTAATTTAAACGTTATTTTTAGTGCATACTTATATTTGTGTAGATTCTGTGGTAATTTTTTAAAACCGTATTTTACTTCGTCTACCGACCTAAACATTCGATAAATCTTATTAGAGAAAAAATGTGCCCTCCGACAGGATTCGAATCTACTTCCTTATTTGCAGGAGAAACCGTCGTTAGATCTGATAATCATCCCAGCTACAAATAACGTCATGATTAAGCGAGGTTCCATTTTGCCTTTTAAACAGACTTTTCCTCATCCAGGTCTTCAAAAGTTTACACTGCTTAGTTTCGTATCCGAAATGTAAACAAAGCAATTTCTAAAGATCTACTGGATTTTTACTTTTTATATTTCAGTAGACACTCCGTTTATTTTTTTAAAACAATAAATAGACGGAGCTTTCTACTCAAATACGATTATCCACTAAAAATAACATTTAAAGTAATACAAAATATGTCGGATTATAAATAAAAATTGATTACATCTTTAGAAATAGATACATGAAACATTCACTGTATAATGTTCGCTATATCTTGTTAATATGCACCACACATATAAGTGCATTGACAAAAATGAGTATTTGTTGTTTAAAATAATGCTTTATTATCCTTAGGAAAATACGTACCTATTTGCTTTCAACTTTGTTCAGTTAAAAAATATTCTATCCTAATTTTTAATACGCCATTTTTTTTACTTTTTCACTTGAATTTCTTTTCTCGAGAGTTTATCAACATTCAGCGGTAGTTGTGCAAAACTGCTCTGCTATTTTGACAGGCATGTAACAAATGATTAACTCTACGGGAATATAGTTCTACTCGATGCATATCATCTGTATACCTAAGGTAACTGTACGTGATTTCATGAGAAACATTTCAACGAGGAGGGATTATTGCAAAGACAAACTGTTATTGATTGATGTGAGATCGATATTAAGACTGACTGGTAGACATTCGGCGACAAAAGCAAAATATTACATTTAGAGTCGAACTTATCATACGACAAAATAAAGAGAAATTGCTATAAATAATAAAGAAGATTTATCATTTTTACGTGCCTGTTTACACTTTCTTTGGATTTCTTTTTTCTCTTTTTCTTTCGTTCTTTATTTCTTTCAATTTATCTCCTTCTTGTTTTTCTTTCTTAGTTTCTCTTTTTCCTCTACAACTATATTTTTTCATATTTATTTTCATCTCGCTCTTTCACTCTCTCTCTCTCACACACACACACACTCTCTCTTTCTCTCACACACACTCTCTCTCTCTCTCTCTCTCTCTCTCTCTCTCTCTCTTTGTCATTCACTTTTTCCATTCACTTTTCTCCAGATATATTTTATATGAGTTGAGTCTTCGGTCCGATTCACTCTATCGGATCAGAGTATTTCAATGACCAAACATTAGCAAATGAACTGAGTCGAAACATTTTCATTATTGCCCCATAGTTGGGCTGTTTTCATTCATCTCTGACTTTTCTTCCAACTGTACAACTATCAATTTATCTAAAGTTTTCAGGATTTTTATCCTTCCCATTAGTTTTTACTTCTCTATTACCTTCTCTCAGTATTCAGAAATGTCTGTGCTCTCATCTAAGTCTTGCTATTTTGCTTATTCTTTTTCTCACATTTTCTTTAATTCGCCTCCATTTTTTAGCAATGGCGTGCGCCTTTGACGTGATCAAATTTTACAGCTGTAACTGATCTCCTCATCAATTTTCAGTAATCATGTCATGTGATATGATAATAATATTTACCGAACGGTAATGTCTGCTGATGTATGAAATTACCTATAGTCTCTTCATTTAATTCATATTACTCTCATACCCATTTAATGCAGTAATGTTCATTGTATGAATATTATTTTGGTTTCATAACCACCGTATTTGTCTTTCTGTCTCTATATGTCAAATTTCTTAGGCTCAAGACATGTTTGCGCCATATATGACAAGATAAAATCTCCTTCCTTGTCATAAAATGTCAATTCCAGATAATCATGTGTTTTGTTGATCTCTTTAGACGACAAAATCAGAACACAACCTCGTTATTTAAGTTAAAATAAACTGAAATTTAAACCATCCAAACTTTCGACGCAACGTCATCGTCTATATCTCCATCAATATTGTTTCTGTTAATAGAATCTAGACAAACAGATTAATCAATTTATAGCACACGAACATTTTGATGCTTTTATATTGGTTAAATAAAATATATCAGTATTATCGGGTAGACAGGGCTAACTACCCGATAATACCCGACAAACCAGGAAAATGCCTTATAAATAAAAACATCGGCTGTTTTTGGCCATATCCACATTTCCTTTTTTTATTATTAGCGCTTCCATTATTTTTAGTCATTTTTTTCAAATGTGAATGAGGCTCTATTATACTTCTATTTTCTACTATTATGTTTGGGATGGGTTTGGTATGATTGTAACACCAAAGATGACCAGAAGGCAAGGATTATGGCAGCATTCACCAACTTAAACAAGGAGAACGTCCAGAAGAGTTGCAGGAGATTTCAAAGTACTCAGGAGGCCGTGGTTGAAACCAATGGCAATTTGATTGAATATATTTACTCTATTACTTCCATTTTGTGTAATTTTGGTAAATATATGTTAAAATGAGATATCAGAGTTATTTTTATTTTTGCGTAATTTAGATGACAATTTCTCCATCTCACCTTGTATATATATATATATATATATATATATATACATCTGATATTCTTTAACTAATAATATATATATATATATATATATATATATATATATACATCTGATATTCTTTAACTAATAATATATATATATATATATATATATATATATATAAGAGAGAGACAGAAATATTGGGGAGATTTAAAAGATTCATTGTTTTTGTTTGGCATTTTGCTTTGCTTTTTGTCGTTATATGGCATTGTGTTTTTTTACTCTGTTAAAGAAATTATCAATTTTAGTTTTTGTAACAACTGGCATTTCAGCATTGCATTTGAAACAAAAATCCATCTAAAATGGCAATAACTAATGTAAAAGAAATACTAATTCAAAACTAAATATTTATAAATAAGAGAAACGGATTATGAATTACGAAAAAGTGTCAGAATCATTTTGCGATTGTGGTTTATTGTTGTAGTTACGAAGCTTATTTGAAATTAATAAGCCAAACCAAGATTTATAAGAATATTTAATAATATAAGAATATTAATATTTGATTAACATAAGAATATTTAATTTTATAAGCTAACATACGAACTTAATCATAATGTAGAGCGTAAAAGAGTATCGGGAAAGAATAATGAATCACCACTAGCAGAGTATTAAATAGCTGGTTCTCATCAAAAGCAGATGATTATGTATCCGATAAGGGGTTTGAAAAGGAATCCTTCCAGAGAACCAAACGAACGAGTCTAACAAGTACTATTGACAATTAGACCAACTGAAGATAACAGTCGATGAAAACCTTTTGGAATCACTTAAGAGAAAAGGAGTATTATTCTATTAGGATGATGTTAGAGTATATTTCTTAAGTGTCCCCACATATTTCCTTACAATTTAATGAATTCAAGTTATTTCTCCCCCGGATAATCATTTATTTCGTTTTTTTATAGAATTTTTTTATTGAAAATTTCAACTGTTTGAAAAACTTCCAAAGACAACTTGACTGAGAAATATTTTAAAAAATGTTCTGGAAGAAGAATTTATGAAGTTGCAAAAAATAGTGAAAACAAAATGCAAATATTTTGTTTTTTAATGATAAAAATTGTCTTTTATTTTTAATCTAATGAATCTAGATAGATAGATATTTATGAATGAATAAATAATTTTTTACACATTTCACTATACCAAGAAAAGTAGTTATGTGGAAGAACTTACAAACTATTGCTTATAGAATTTTGCTGTTTTCTACAGACAAAAACATACCTTTTTAATGCTAATAATAATATGAATGCATATGAAAATATTTAGTTCTAAATATCTATATAAAAAGAATAATACAAAAATGCGATTTCTAATTATGTATAGAGGTTTCTTAGAAAAAATGTATGTATCTATGTGTTTGGGAACTAAATCAAATAAAGGTTACTAGATGTGCTGTATATCTGAGATGCTTTTCTGACAGGACAGAAAGTTTGTCATAAAGACAACCACAATCTTTAAAAAGATTCTATAAATGTTGTCTATTTGTTTAAGTTAAACTTTACTTATATATCCAAAGAACATAGAGACTGAAACTGTTTAAAATACAACAAAATCTTTTTAAAATGTTTCTTACCTATTAGAATGTTTTGTCAGTCACGTCATCCTTTGTTAGTTTAAAAGGTGCCTAAACTATCAGGTGTATGAATAGGGAAGTACGCTGATTAATTCTCGCTTCTCAATTGCAAAATGAAAATCAATGGATGAAAGAACACAATGGAATTAACACACACACACAAACACACAAACACACACACACACACACAAACACATATATATATATATATATATATATATATATATATATATATATATATACACTTCAGGCGAATAAAAGCGAAAATATTTTAAAGAATGATTACATCAACATCTAAATCTTTAATAACATGGAAAAACTGTTTCTTAAGGTTTTAGTATGAAATCTATTAAAGTTAATGTTTGCGTTAATCGTGAAAAAAGACAAAATATGTAGAAAAGTGAAAACGTTGAATTAGTATTGAAATATTTGAAATACTCTTTTCTCAAAATAAAAATACACTCTAAAATATTTTTAAAAGTGATGTTTGGTTTTAACAAATCAATAACTTGTAGTTACGTGTATCTATGGATTTCTGGGTAGAGGAAATTTGCGTAGAATCGGCCAACCGATTTTCATTTTCCGAACTAATCTGTCGTGAAAATCCTTTATTGTTTAAGCTATGGATTACATGGTAGGGGAAACTGGACTCTGAAGCCTTAGATGGCAGTCAGTCAAGGAGAGGTACAACGCTGCATTCAAAACCATGGAGACGGGAACAGAAGCCACTTTACTATCTTTTCCAAGATGTTATTGCAATTCACAAATAGTAAAGAAAAGGAATGTTGGGAGAGCCGTGAACGTTTATATCCCGAATGAACAGGACATTAAAAATGCAAGCACGCGTACAATATGCACGAATAAAAATACAGAGAAAGAGAGAATGTTGAAATATGCATGCATATAATCAAACGTTGACGTATAAAATTTCATTTTTATAATCATCAAATGTTTCAATGATGTTAATATTAGCCACATCTAATTATTATTTTATCATTTATACTTTTGTGTAATAAAAATTAAATGATTTTTATTTTAATAAACGATAAGAAATCATTTCAAGGAACAAAGGTTTCGGGCAAACATTATTTGAATCAATTGACAACATAATTAAACGTTTATTGTCGATAGGGTAGAAAAATCATGATCAGTCTGTTGTATATTTCAAGTCGCAAGTAAAGGCTTTTCACATCTCAATTCTTAAAGTAACATTCTAAACATATGATTACGTGAAATGTAATTTCGACAAAATATATTTCAGTCTCAAAATGTTTGAGAATGAAAAATTAAATGAAAAATTAATGAAAAAATTCTTCATTAAAACTTTGTAAACGTATTTATCAAAAAATATAATAATTAGTAAAATGACAAAAGAAACAAATAAACAATTATATTAAGTTATTGATACGAGTAGGGAAAAGAAACGATTCGAAAATAAATTCTGATTTTTAGTCATTTGGTCAGATTTTAGGAAGTGAATCGAACCGAGAACATTTCAGCATCCCTTCATAATTAAACCAAAATTAACTGTATTATAAACTATTATTAATAATCCCCTCAAAATGTCGAATATAATAATCCAGTCAAAATATTATTTCTGCATCGCCTTTTCCCCTAAGCAGTTTAAGATTTTAATTTTTTTAGCCAAATGTGATTTCGTGCAAACCATGAATAAAAAAAAATTTATTACATCAGTTAGACTTTGTTTTAGTTATGCGAATTCATTATTTGTGGGTTTTTTTGTTTTTTTTTAATTAAAAACGAAACAACCATAGACTTCAAATCAATTCATCAGTTGTCGATATCGGAAAAGTTCTGCTTTAGTTTGGTTATTAAATGCTTGTCTTTAATAAGGTGTTGTTATGGACGATAAAACCATTGCTGTAATTAAATACGTGTCTTTCATAACACCCAATTTAGCATACAAAAAGAATTTACTTGCTATAAAGTTCATTTCCGTGTTACATCCTATTAACATTTGATTTCCTGTTGATATTTTAAAGTCACCTGTAAAACCATAGTTACTAGCAGAACACGGGACTCTTAGTTTGATTTTGAAATCTGAATAGAATAAGTAATAACAAGTCTAACGAACCAGAAAGGATGAAAACAAAATGAAACCTCTGGTCTATAAGTCTTTTTCTCTGTCACTTGAACTTGAAGAATTCATCCACGAATTTCTTTCTCATATTTGAGCGTATTGACCACATACCAATGTATACAAGAATCTTAAATCATTTTCATTTCAGACAAAGCACACGTAGAAAAGCATAGCTGCGAGTAAAAGAAAAACGCATCGACTAAAAAAATGTCCTGCTTTTGTCTTGGTACGGGTAAGATACAAGGAAAAACCAAGCAAACATCTCACGTGAAGAGAGCAAATGTCATGTGAATCTTTGGGAAACAAACAGGCAGCAGAGAAAAGGCAATTCACAAAAATGTATTTCTTCAATACAGTTAAATATGAATCTGGCTCAGTGTCTTACGCCGGTCACTACATAACACTTAATATTTTGTGGTTATTTTAATCTTCCTAAGTTCTTGTAAACGCTGTTTTCATTGTTATGGTAATACTTCAAGTTTATCGTTAGAGAAATTAGGTTTAAACTAATTTCAACTTAGTTTTATTTATTTCTTAAAATGAATTAAAAACTAATTTCTATAAAGATACAGTTAAAGTAAAACTCAAGTATTTAACTGCTTTACCATTCCATAAGATTCTCATCAAACTTCACTCATATATGGTGTAAAATCATGTAACTGCTACATTTAAGCTCGAAAATCAAAGCAAAGCAAGATGAAATAAAAAGAAAAATGTGTAAATAGCAAATCGACCAATAAAAATATTTCCTTAGGCAGTGATGCCGTGCCTCACAGAAACATTTGATAAATATCACACAGTCCTAAAGGATAGTATTCAGCCACCAAAGTTTACGGAACTTTATTCATTGATGAAAATATAGAATATATTGTAAACTACTTAAATATGTTGAATCCTAACTTTTATTTTCACAATTCCCTCTCTAGAAGGGTTTTGCAGACAACGATCCTAAAACAGGTGTAATGTCAGATATATACCTGTAATGAGGATAGAAAATTAAGAGCCCGCTGATTTGCGCAGAAAAGGTCCATCGGTGCCTGTAGACTTTTTCTTTGAGTCCATATTTAGAAGCGTTTTACAATAGAATTTCAAAAAATGGTTTGATTTAATGTAGCCAAATGTGATTACTTTTGGAATGTGCCAAAATGCTATTTAAAGTTTTCATGAAAGATTGCGAATCTGCATTCTGTTGAGAAATCCAGCTTCTACTTATTGCTTTATTTGGTGATAAAATTATATATATATTTGCTTTTCTTAACATGCTTGAATTTGTCTATATTTCTGAGATGAGGTATTATGTACATTATTTACACTATTGTCCTCATCTTTGTCGCCATATTTATCACAACGTTTCGGCCGTTGTACACTCCAGCCTATTTCATGTGGTTGGAATTTCGAACTGAACCCTTTATTTCGCTCCACGTGCCATGTTTGATGGATGTCAGTTATCAGTTATCTCCTGCTAATTTTCCCTCTGAAATTTCTCCACTGCCTTAACCGGGTATTGAACTCACACTCTTTGGGTTCTGTTAACCAACCAACGCCTTTACCACTTTGCCATGTGTCCTTGAAGACATCTGGGTATGAATTTCTGGGTATGAATTTCTGGGTATTATAAACCTAATGTCTTCAGCAACCATTTTTACCAGTGCTCATATTGCAATTTTGCTGTTATCATTCTGTTTTTACCAGAGCCCATATTGTAAACTTTGTTGTTATCATTGCTTTTCTCTGGCACTCCTTATTACTGGTTCCCATATTGTATTCATTTCTATGCTTGGTCGGCTCAGGAGATTTTTGTGGCCTAGCATATGTGCTGATTCCTTAAGTTTACGAATTTTCCAATGGTGTTCCTTGTCTATGATCTCAACCTGATCCCACAGAGGTCGGTGATCTCCCTTCTCTCTCCATATGTAGTCAGCCACGCCGTATTTTTCTACTTTCCCTCGTATTACAGCTTTCTGGTGTTATTGAAGCCTTACCGCGAGGGGGCGGCCTGTCTCTCCTTTATATTCTTTTTCGCAGCTGAAAAACGGTCTGCCTGCCTTATATGAAGGGGTTATCAGAGAAAATACAAAGCATCTGCGTTCCATATAACATCAGGACAACCTTCAAAAGCTTGACGACACTTCGCAGATATCTCTCCCGAGTAAGATCCCCCCATAGAGGAGAACATGACTAAAGACTGTATGTACGCTATCCCGTGCAGCTGCGGAAAGGAATATAAAGGCGAGACAGGTCGCCCCCTCAAGGTAAGGCTTCAAGAACACCAGAAAGCTGTAACACGAAGGGAAGTCCATCCATCAAACATGGCACGTGGAACTAGAACAGTCTACCCCAGTGAGCGAAATAAAGGGTTCAGTTCGACATTCCAACCACCTGAAGTAGGCCGGAGCGTACAACGGCCGAAACGTTGTGATAAATATGGCGACAAAGATGAGGACAATAGTCCGAAGAATGTAAATAATGCTTGAATTTGTACTAAAGACAGTCGTTGGTTGGATACTTGGAAATGAATCACGTCGCATAAATATTGATTCATTTCTCTTATAGGGATTATAACACTCCACACTCCCCTAGAATATAATGTTTCTAACAAATACAAGCAGAACAGATGAAATGGGCAATCTTCAGTTTAATGGAAGAAGTATAAACTGAAGCAAGAATTCTTAAAACCAGGTTTAATCAAATGTTAGACGTCTACAATTCAGAAACTGGGTTCTTAATTGGGAAGGTCGTATTAACAACTTGTAATTTTGTTAGTTTTCCTGCCTTCAGTCAGTCTGAATAAATTGTCGTGGTTTGCTTCCGCATCACACTGTGTAGACAGTTGTCGTTCGATTCCGACATCAGCAAGGCTAAAAAAAATGGATGAATACATTAATAAATATACGCGTTTGACCAATGGAAAAAATACACATCTGAGCCTTATGGAAAGGTCAATGTATTTGTCAGTCGCCATGTTGTTTTACTTCCAGTACCTTAGTTGAGAAAGATGATACAACCCAATATGTCTGCATATTAGCAATCAGAATAGTCGACTATTATTAGAATGCGCATGGTAGGAATATTCCGATGCACCTATATTGCATTGTATACAAAGTATCATAATTATTATTCTCTTTTTGTTTTTCTGTCTGTTTAACGTTTCTAGTATATCCTACTCATCGCCTTCTTTTCCACACTTGTTCTTTCTTTCTTTTTCCACACATTTGTTCTTTCTTTTTCCAACACGCTTGTACTTTCTCTCTTTTTCGCTTTTGAAATTAAAATCATTAATTTGCATTAAAAATCGTTAACTGATGAAATGTTTTGCGTGTTATCGTCTCTCTCAGACATACATTTACACAGATAGTCATGCCTTACACAGTTCACGCACAAAAATCTGAATACAAGTGTAGCGGCATTTGCTCATGTCTGTTCTGCAGTCGGCATTTAATTGATTCAATGTAACATGAAAAGTCCTTCTTGCATGCAAGAATGAGAAAGCAAGAAAAGTGCAGGAGAAATAAGAGTTTCTCGAAACAGAGGGCGAGTCTAAATGAAGACTATACAAATTAAATAAAAAATATAATCAAACAATAATAATAGGGAAAAGAATAATGATGGTAATGAAAAGTTAGAGCTGAAATCACACGATCAGATAAAAACTGTGTTCGGTTTTTGAGTTACTTTACTAATGTTTGCAAAAAACAAGAAGATTGGACGAATTGAGAATTTAAGATTCGATTTGTTCCGGGGTAGAATTCAGCAGTTGTTTTTGAATATATATATATATATATATATATAACTTGTTTAGTATATTTTATTTAAGTTGGAAGAGCCTCGTATTCAAACAAGTAAAACATTATAAGAACCTCAGCGATGATTGATTTCCTATGATGATTTTATGACCGATGAAGCAAATCATAATGGAGGAAGAAGGAAAGATGAGGAAGATAAAAAATGCTACTGAACGAATGAAACCGAACACGAAAAAAGACCGTTCATCAAGACGTGTAACGCGTTCTCTGTTTAGTTGTATCCGCACCAATTGTTGTGCTTCGTAACGCAGATGTACGGTAGTTCAGTATGGTTGCAAAGGTAATGAACTAACGGAAATAATCAGCTTTTGTAACCGGATACCATATCCCACTTACGTTCCGTCCACACAGAAGACCGCTTAAGAACTATATCATCGTCTGGTAACAAACACCACCAGCCAGCCGAGTTGTCCCTGATAATAAACACTGTCAGCGACTAGGAAAACAAGAATTGTGATCTGGTAAGAAATTGAAAACGGCAAGAAAATGTAGGAATGACAACAATGAAAATAAAATGGCATCAAATGTTTTCTAGTAATGTATTAGTTCAAAATTGCAACGTAAGTCATGATGAAACTATTCATAAATAATTTACAGTATTTTATGTTTCATCTTATAGCAACAATATATAGACAGTGAATTGATTCCCTTTAATAATCTGAGAAATGTTGTTGTCTTGTGTCTGTACATAAATAAGGTAGTGCATTAAAATTACTGCATCATTTAAAGAAACTAACAAATGAAGCTGGCACCATAGCATTTCATTAGCTATTAATGGAAATAAACAATTTCAGGTTTTTTGTATAGTGAATGCATCTCTTACTTGTCACTTTACTTTAATTGCAGTATTTTCCTTAAAAAATCTTGTTTAAGAATAATCAATTTATTTATTGTTAGATTTAATCTTTTCAAACAGCTTTCGCAATTTAAAAATCTGATTTTTTTTTTTTTTTTTCGTTATTGAAACGGAAAGTGGACTCGGCGAACTAGGTTCAAATTACGGCCTAGTCTGCTGCATTCATTTTTGCACTGTTACCCTTGGAAAATGCAGCTCGTCTTCCATCACGCTCAGCTATGAATTAAAAGTAGGTTAGACTGGGTTTTGTAGCTTTGAGCGGCAGCCAAGCTAGAGAAAATACTCTGAACCGTAAAGAAGGCAAGGAGAAACAATAGTATTATTATTTTCCCAAGAAATCATTGTAATTCATAGACAATAAAAAAGTTAATCTGTGGAGCAGCAGGATCACCTACGTCCTAAAGAAATAGGTGATTAAAACTATTTTAATTGTCCATATATAGTCAGTTGAAATGTCACAGACATTTTCAGAGATAAAAATATTTCCTATATTTTTTAAATCTGTTACATGCACACAAAGTACAAATTATCGAAGATATATATATATATATATATATATATATATATATATATATATATATATATATATATATATATATAATTATTTATTTAAAAATATGATTCCAACACGCTACATAAGAAGTCTCATGTTTCAAAACAAGAGCCGAAAACTTCAATATAATTATTTGAATTAAATTGAATTGAAATAAGCTCTGTTCCATCTTCAAGCGAAATATTTTTGGAATAACTTATTTCTGAAATTTACGTGTTTTAATAGCTATTAAAACACGTAAATTATTATAAATTCACGTGTTTTATTGCTATTATGGCATTATGTCATTTTCAGTAATCTTTATACTTATTAAAAATATTAATAATTTGCTTTGGTAGGTATCCGGTTATGCAAAATACCTAAGTACACAATTTTTTGTTTACCAATCTTTCCGTATTAATATAGGCTTATTGACATGGTATAACGTTTATCGATCTTTCATTCACTGGTTTTAACTTTATTCTTTCAACTTTAACATTACTTGCTACAGTTTTATTGTCTCCCCAAATATTTTTACATAATTATCCATTTTCATATGACTCGGTTAAAGATGAACCACAAGTTTTATAATACTTTATGTCTGGATAGGCTAAGGGCCAATTCATTAATGTGATGCTTTTAAAAGCTTTTTTTCGGAATTGTTGTCAATAGTCAGGTTTGCATGATGTAAGAGAGAATTGTCTTGTATTAATATCATCTTTAGCTTAAAGTGAGTTGTACCATTCCAAAAAGTTCTTTTCAAAGAACTTAAAATTCTTTGAATGAAGCATGTAAACACCGTCATCAATTTTGTAATGACCTATAATTTTACAGCCTGTAATAAATTTCTCCAATTCACCATATGTTGATATTAGCTTGTTTGAGTACTTTCATGAAGAATCCAACCGTGTGACCCCATCTATCATGTCCATTGTAACTCTGCATTACTAAAATTGCTAATGAAAAATTATTTTTCTTGTAATTTTTGGTCCAACTTACAAATTTATGTTTGTGATGTAATGTGGTAGTTATGTATGTTTCATATCTTTAGTGAATTCCTTAATATTTTTTATCTTTTCTCTGTTTACATTCTTCTTCATATATCTTCTTGCAAAGCCAATCCATTTCTTTCTTATTGCCCTCCTAATTCTTCTTAAATTCCTTTTCTGTTAAATTACTAAAATTAGGTTAACTGATTGTTCCTGTCATATCAATGTTTTAAATTGCTGTTTTGGATTTTTCTCTTCTGTTCAACGTTTTTGCAATGGTGTCATCTCACGATTCTACAGTTTACAATAATTTTTACTCTTTTACGTTTTCTATATTTAGATCTATGAAAAATCAGATAAAAGCTGAAGTTCACATCATATAAATATATTTTACCATATTGTAGCAATATCAGTTCATAGAAAATATATTGTAAAAGTTATGATTTTCATAAAGCATAAGATCACTGTTGAGAAAGAAAGAGAATCATTTCAAATAAAATATACTATTATTAACAATAAGGCAAAATTATTTACACCACAATTTCTGGGAAATAGTTTAGTTCTTAGTTTTGTAAGTGTTGCGCTTAAATGGTGTGTAGATGGTTTTTGTTGGCAGTTTCATAGCTCATGAGTATCAGATATTTCATCACTCTTCTGTATTCCATGTTTTATTTACAGAAATATATTAGTTAATATTATATTCGATGAAATCTGTTTCCCTTGAAAATCTGTATTCATAAATTGGATCTTAATCTAACTTGACAATTAAAGCCAGCTTTCTGCTCAGCTTCCAACAAACAGTCAAATAACTAGAAGCTTAATAAGCGAGCATGCACCTCTGTGCATTGTTGCTGTTAGTGTTTAGTATACACATAGAAACACTATAATGCATATAGACACCTAGGTCAGTGTGTCTGCATTCTTGTTTATAGGTGTATGTCAGAAATCAGCTAACTGGCCTTTCCGGTCATTTTCTCTATACAATCCATAGAGTTCACTTCCCGCCTGACTAACCCTTTCTATTTCTATAGATTTTTGCTAATCATTTCGACATACTGTCTATTTCGGCCACTGAAGGCGCCACGTGATCAACTGGCGCGGGAAAAACAGAAGAATTTCCATAACTGCAATTGAAGGAGAAGAGGGTTCAGTGACGAGGCTATGACTTGTATACAAGTCTGGTAGCCAGGAGATTTCATATGTCTCGGGAGAAGGCTGAGGAAGAAGAGTAATAGGCCACTCCATAGAGGTCAAAGCAAAGAGATGATGGCTTCGTGGGTAATCAGCTGGTTACAACGGAAACATATGTGCTTATGGCGGTTGGCGGCTGTTGCAAGAATCGATATCGATTTGCCAGTTGATATTTATACTTCTGAGTTACTTTGAATGCAAGCTACCCTATGGACATTTGTGCCATGAAATATCTATATGCCAGTATATATATATATATCATTTGAAAATTGCGAGAACTCGTATAATAAATGTTGTGAAAACATAAAAAGGAAACCTTCGGAATAAATATCTGAAATAACAATAAACTCATTATGCACTCTTAATAATGATATGTTGGTTATATGCTACTAAAAGCCAGACTGTATGTTTAAAGCTAGCAGCATAATTGTTGAGATACATTTTATTGAAAATTGGATTTTGTGTTCTCTATTATTTTAACGCTTTTTCATGTTTTTGCCGTTTCATATGAAACTTTGTTTTTTTGTTTTTTTTTCGCATAAAATCATTTTCTATTTAAAGCATCATCTTTAAATTCGATAGTTTTAATGTTTTATAAAGAAAGTTTGAAAAGAATAGTAATTCTGCAAAAAAGGTTCAGTAGCATATTTAATCGTCTTGCGTAAGTTAACAAGTAATATTACTGCTCTCGTTTTAAGTCAAAACAATTTCTTTTTGTTTTCATTTCATTTAGATTATTTGTAATCATCTGGCACACAGGATTGGAATGTTTCTTTTGTGCACAGGTGGGGTATGTACGCTAAGTGTAACTATAGTAGCGATTCTGTCTAACGTTGCTACAGATCTGTCTGATTACTCATCATTTTATAAAGAATATATATAGATAAAAGTAAGTAAACTTGCAGTTAGACTGTTGCGTGTTAAAGGAAATATGTTCTACGCAAACAGACTACAATCTTCCCGTAGTTTATAATAAATTCATATGCATATATTATCTACCACGTGTAATCATCTCTAATATCATCTCTCAATATCAATATCATCGTTCTTCACATTTACCTCTCAGTCTGATAATTAGTTAAAAATTGCGAGAATTTATATTATTTGTTCCTTCACGACAATGCAACCTTCTTTAAAGGGTCCAGTTATGAGTTTTGGAACTATCATAACATTTCCGCCTTCATTCCTCTCTCAAAATGCAAACAAGAATAACGTTCATTTCAGGGAGATGATTTATATATACACGTGCGCGCGCACACTATACACACACACACACACAGATATATATATATATATATATATATATATATATATATATATATATATATATATATATATATATACAGAGAGAGTTTAAACTTGAAGCAAAATCTTTCCTGCGTTATTGTCATTCATTTTGAGAATCTCAAATCCCACAGAAGTTCATATATACTGTCTCAAATATACTAAAGCATATTGATTCTTCATTAAAAGAAGTACACTTTAAATTTTTGTTAATTTTATAATCGTTATACTATATTTAACACCACATATTATCGAACCGAAAGTTAAAAAGATGATAAGTAGATAAGTAGAAAAGAGAAATAGCTTGATTTCTTTATCTGATGCACGACAAGTTGAAAATTGAGGTTTCTCGCTTAACCTAATATTCATAATCGTAGATTTTTAAAAATTTTATTGCAATATGTGTTCAAAAAAGCACGTCAATTTTGCACATAAGGAAATGAAAGCATACTAAATATTGATTCAGGTTAAATTCCATGGAAAAAAGAATTAAATTTTACAAATTCCCTAGAACTCGATACAGTTATACAAATATTATAAGAAAATATCATATAACTTATTGATCAAAAATATACTTTCTGAACTATCTTGGATCTATTACGTTATATAGATCACAGTTTATTAGTTAACATCAAAATATCTAAGAAGTAGCAAATAAATCCATGCTATTTTACTTAAGCTTATTATATCTTTGTATTCATCCAATGATTGGACGTTGCATATCGACAAACAACCAAGCAAGTCAGTCGGGTGACTCTACGCGCGTATTCCGAATATGTCTTAAATGTACCTTCAGAATTCATAGGGAATTATTGCACAGAAACACGAAGCACGGCTTATAATGTCTAAACGACGGCAAAGTATCAAAAATATTCTTTGTCTTCATTATAATCACTCATTAGGCAGTATGTGCGTTTTTTATAAGCCACAAAATCTTACGCTTTTCCTTGATTAGATTAAAATCTTTTATCGTGAGGTACCACGCCCGGCATTAGAGTAGAAAATGTAACAAAATTAAGCTTTTGAATCATTACCATTTTCTAATCTTTATTATATATTATTATAGTTTAATAATTATAAGAAAATAATGAGATTGAATACAAAGAACCGCTAAAAATACTGAGAATGGTAGAAATCATTACAATAAGGAAATTAGAGAATAATACTTAAAAAATAAAATTATTCAAAAAACAAAATTAAATTTAAAAAATTAATAATAGAATTTGAATCATCAGTAGTCATAATTAGTTTATAAACAAGAATGATTCAATACTTTAAATATGCAGAAGAGTTAACTAATGCTATTGCCCTGATTATTTACGCACTACTCTGGAGATAGATTCCCTCCAAAGGAAAACTAAATGATTTATCAGGATTTGCGCAGGCTATAAGACGCCTGACAGCAAAACAGCTTGAAACATAACAAACGATGATATTAAAAAATACATATATATATAGAGAGAGAGGGAGAGAGGCAGAGAAAGAAAGAAAGAAAGAAAGAAAGAAAGAAAGAAAGAAAGAAAGAAAGAAAGAAAGAAAGATAGAAAGATAAAAACAAGATGAACACAAGAGACAAACAACAGAAATGGCGGATGAAATGACCCGAACTTGACTGGAGGAACGACAAAAACAAAAAAAGTATTTCTGATAATGACAGCCCAAAATAAGTACAAGAGTCAATGTCGTTCTTGTCAATTTTAGTGAATGCAGATAACTATCGCTAAGATAATGAATCCGATGTAAAGACAATATAGCTTCTAATATGACGTATAAACACAGACAATTTTTGTAATAGGAATTCGTGACAATAATAGATCTGAATTGATTATGTTACAAAATACAATTCATTCAAAGATTACTGTTTTAACTTCCAAACAAATGAACATACTTTTATGAAATCATTTAATATTGTTTTTAAATGTGATTTTTGTCATAAACGGACACTTTATATGAAATAAACTAATAAAATAAGGAACTTTTAAACTTGGATATAGGCAGATCACCCTATCCATATCAGCAGATTAAGCGGAGTTTTAAATAAGGAAAAGAAATCGATATGGTCGATAGGGAAAACGACAAGCCAAATCTGGAAGAAAGCTGGAAAACAAATACCAATATTTTGTCCAAGAAGTTTACAAACTGCAATATAAGAAAATATTGTATCTTTGGATCAAGGCAAATGCTCCCAGGAAATTGCGTGTAAAGATTGTAAAGTTAAAATTCTGAGGGAGAAGTGAGACGATGCAGATAGCAGCACTGAATGCTAAAGGAATAATGAAGATTTAAGAAAAATTCATTGTCCATAGTTCTCAGTGGTACTCACCAGTTATTTTGTGTATGCAGAGAAATAATGATTGTAATGATTCTGTTACTATAAGGTAACTTGCAAGAGTAACCCAGTGGCTGAAGGCGAAGAGAAAGATCCAAAGCAATTTGAACATCACAAAACGGTGAGATTAGTGAATGAGTCAACACAGACCACTTACTGGAACAAAATAATAAAAGAAAGCAATAAACTTGGAAAAAAACTGAAAGAATTATCATGTATGGGTTGATGAAAAAGTATAATGGGGTGTGGAAAGCCAGACTTATGCAAATTTCAACGAAAATTTGACAGTAAAGAACCGCAGCAAAAGAATTCTTAAGCATTATGACTATTCATGTAAAGAAGCTAAAGAACTGTGACAATGTGAAGAAGAAGATTTCCGGTTTCTTGTCATTGAACTAAAGTCAACAAAAAATAAAGAAAATGATAATGAAACAAGTAATATTGTACTATTATAAAATTAACACTCAACATAACTGAGTCAGAAAAAGTCCCTGAAAAAGGACATAAACACAGGATACGTACAAAATGCAATCGACAAGTCTTTTAGATGAATGTGTCTGGAACAAAGACGGAGAAAAATTGTTCGAAAAACAAGTGGAAAAAAAGCCAAAAATATGACGATATTTTTCAATTTATTATTTTTCTCCATTTTGTATATGTGATTTCAAGGAAGAGGCCTGTTTGCGTGTGTGTGCGTGTGTGTGTTTGTGTCTCTGAGTGAATATCTAGAGTTGAAGAGATTAAGCCTTAAAATAGAAAATTTCATACGTCGATCACTACACAGAAAAATAGAAAGTAAAATGATAAATCGATGGACACAGATTAAGATGCTTTGTCAGTTCGAATTGCTAGTATCTATATTAATAGAACGATTCTAAATTTTGAAAAGTTTTTTTCCTGATCACTCCAATATATGTGACCGCATCTTTATCAGATTATTTCCTGTATTTTCTAAATCGAGAAACCATTCTGTCTCTCCTTGTTCGCTTTAAATTAAAATCATTTATTTGAACTCGGCGCAGGATAGCTGAGGTGATCTAATTGAAAGGGAGAACGAAAGAAGGAGGCAGCAGGGGACTTAACAAATACAATGCAGGTGAATATTACATAAAATATGGGACTTAGAGAAATATAAGCAACCGAGAGATAGGAGGAGAGAGAGAGAGAGAGCGAGAAGAGAGAATGAAAAAGAAGCGAATGAATAGAAGTTTTTTTGTTTTTGTTTTTTAAATGACAATAAAAGCAATTAAACAGTAAAAGAAAATATTAGCTATACGAGGGTACTGAAAAGATCTATTTTTGGAAGGATTTCTTGGTTTAGCTGAGAACGTTTCAACATGCCTCATATACAGAGTAATTTCTCACACGTACACAACCTCTGTCACACACACACACACACACACGCACACACACACATAATGTGCATAATCACAGTAAAGGTTGTGTCAGTATTAATTGCAATAGTAAAATTTAGAACATGAACAACTGATTCAGAGACAGGTTTAGCTAACTTATCTGACACTGATTATAATTTTCTCTTTCAACAAAAGTCTGCCTTCTGTTTTGCTTTGCCTTAACGTTGAACAGGTTCAGCAGATACGGCGAATATATATCAGCCTGTCAGACTTTAGGGTAAATTACTGTTGAAACTATTATTATAATATTGTTTCTTTCCAAATCAATAAGAACCACGTATGAGTGACATTTTTTACGCTGTGTGTGTGTATATATATATATATATATATATATATATATATATATATATATATATATATATATATATCGTTTATATATATATATATATATATATATATATTCTCGTTTATATATATATATATATATATATATTCTCGTTTATATATATATATATATATTCTCGTTTATATATATATATATATATATATATTCTCGTTTATATATATATATATATATATATAAGTGAACATAGATATCAACACTTAGAGGCTCTAAGTGTTGACTTCTATGTTCACTTTTATATTTACACACGCTCTATCTCTGATATTGAGCACTTTATTCCATAAATATAGCACACCGTAAGACTATATTTCTTTATATATATATATATATATATATATATATATATATATATATATATATATATTCTCGTTTATATATATATATTCTCGTTTATTTATATATATATATATATATATATATATATATATATATATATTCTCGTTATATATATATATATATATATATATATATATATATATATATATATATATATATATATATATACGTTTTTTTCAATCGGTTTCATTGAAGGCTATTTTTCTTTTTCTTTTATTCAATATGTAAATAAATATCAATTTTAGTTATGTTCTTTATCTTAGTTTTTAACCAAATTTCTTCCGCCAAGGATAATTTTTGGGGAGTAACTTATTTTAACTAAAATTTGCCCGTTATTATGTTTTCTTTTTTTAACTTGTATTTAACATGTAAATATCTTAATTAATTTATTTTTATACAATTTTTTTTAAATGTTATTTCACTTATTTTTTAAACGGAATTTTAGATTTTCAATCAATATCCCAAATTATTCATACCGTATTTTATTTTTTATTTTTTTTTTTTTTGTAAATAGTGTAAATCATTTTAATCACTCTATTTTAAACATTTTATTAAGTGTAGTTAAGAAAAAATAAGAATAGAAAGGTAAGTTATAAAAAGAGAAAGACCGAACAAATAATAAAGAAGTTAAAAGCGGAAGAAGAGAAAGAAAAGTAAAACGTAAGACGAGCCAATATAACAAATCGTCTTTATTTTATTAATATATATATATATATATATATATATATATATATATATATATATATATATATATATATATATATATATTGGTTTGTTTTCTTCTCTACTTCCAAAAACACCCTGTCTTGGCCGCATGTAGGAAGATAAGTACAACCAAGCATACCTGATCTATAACATCGAATAGCCCAAGTGAAGTCTTGATTAGTTGCCATTTTCTGGGGGCAACTTATATAAAGCACGTCCCTAAAGCTAGTAGCAAATTTTATTCTAGGTGCGGGGCGGACAGGGAGAAAAAGAAGAAGAAAATCTGTTTCGTAAAATAGAAGATATATGCAGGGTAGACGGGGGGGACTTGAGAAAAACCTTTCCACCCGCAAGATCTCTCTCTTGTATCCTCTGTTTAAGCTTTCCTCCGTTGATGACAAAACAGTAGAGGACACTAATAATTTTCCAAGAGCCCCAGGGGTTATTGCCCTCATTAGGGACACGGGAAAATACCTTAAAGTTTGGATACATTTGTTCAAGGCCAGAGAGGCCTAACCAGGAATGAGGATGGTCGAGTTGGGTTCTCCAGACCTGATCAAACTACATAATTTTTGTGCAGGGAGGGTCCCGTTATGTCTCCACCCATTGTTGTATAGGGCTCTAAAGCTAACTTACCCTACGGAAGTTGGCGGTATTGTCCCAGATCGTCGGATGACGACGGAGTTGGGCACAGGGAGCCCAGGAGAATCCGTCGGGGACATTCATGCCGCAGATTTCCGGACCGTATGTGAATAGGCTAATTGTTATTTTTCTATTCCACAGATTTAAAAAAATGTCAATCAAGTTAGCCAGTCTGAATGCGAAGGGCTTGAGGGATCGGGGTAAGGCTGCCCGCTTGCTCCGTGATCTCTTGTCGTTCGACGTGGATTTCACCGCGATCCAAGAGACCCACTTTGTTTGCAACGCCGATGTTCTGGCGACTTTGTCGTCTATTCAGCATATGGTAACCAACAGGCTAGAGGAGTCTCTTTGTTGGTGAAGCGTACTCTTGATGCGAAGGTTGACCTTGTGCATACCTATGTCGAGGGCCGGTTGATCGTGGCCGATATTGCTGTGAAAAGTGATTCGTTTCGGGTCATTGCGGTTTATGCATCCAACGGCCATGAGGAGCGGGCCGTTCCTAGTGGATTAAACGCCCCTAGTTCTAATGGGAGACTGGAATGCCATTCTGAACTCCAAGTTAGATCGAAGGCGGGGTGCTAGCAGGAGGAGGAGCTGTTCGACGAATTTGGTCTAGTTGATAGATACCGGATCGATCACCCGGAGTGGGGATGTGGACGTGGGCTCTTAGTTGGCCTTCTGATCTGGTGGTTAGCTACCTGGTTAGTTAGAGGAGCCGACGTAGACTTGATAGATTGTCCCACGTTCCACTGTGTAGGCTATACGGACCACAAATTCGTTTGTGCCGATATGGCGTTAGACTGTAGGCCTAGAATGGCTGGTTCAATCTGTGTTTACTGGACAGGTGGGACTTCCGGGAGCAGCTAACTAGCTTAGTGCAGTGGGAGCTAGTGGGGGCGGTTATCGGGAATAAGTGGTGGGAGAAACTTAAATGTAGCATTACGTCTTTCACCACGGATTTCAGCAAATGGTTCGCCCTAGATAGAGCTGAGAAGGTGAAGACGCTTAAGGCTAGTCTTTCCCGGGCGGTGGCTGGTCGAGATCTCCTAGAAATAGCCTTAGCTAGGGAGGTCGTGGAGCGTTCGAATAGCGACCGCTACATGGGCCAGGTAATTAGACGTAGGTTAAGCAAGATGTCTTCCGAAGCGGTGAGCATAGGCGCAGAGTTGCGCAAGGAAGTGGTCCGTCAAGGTTCTGATCGGTACATTCGTGAAGTCGAAACCCCGGAGGGGCGTACTGTTCGGGCCACTGAGGACATGTGCGAGGCGTTTCGGCAGCATTTCGAGAACCGATTTACCAAGGAGCCTGGTCTTCGTGAGGACGAGTTTCGCAGCTATTTGGCTGACTTTCCTCGACTTTCGCCGACTAAAGCGGCTAGCTGCGTGGGAGAGATCACGGAGGGCGAAGTCTACGCAGTATTGAAGAAGGTTGGAAGAGGCAAGCCGCCCGGTCTGGATTCTTTGCCCTATGAATTGTACTTGAGGCTGTCACACATCTTTGTCCCGATTTTGACAGTCGTGTTCAACAACTGGTTCCGGCAGGGGTCCCTCCCCGACCAGTTCTCCAGGGGTGTATCACGCTGTTGAAAAAGGACAAGGATGTTGGGGGGAAACTTGATGATTACAGGCACATAACTCTGCTAAACACAGAGTTAAAGATTTTGGACAAGATCCTGTAGGAGCTTTTGCAGTTAGTTGCCGAGCCTCTGTTGGGTCCTGAGCAGACTTGTTCTGTGAAGGGCCGAACAATTCAGAGCAACCTGCATCTGATCCGCACGATCATAGAGGGTATAAAAGACGACGATGGGGCCGCGCTGATCAATTTAGATCAGTCCAAGTCATTTGATAGGGTTAACCATCGCTACCTTGCTGCTGTCAATCAGGCCGCCGGATTCGCACCCGACTTCTGCTGCTGGATTAGCCTCCTGTATCGCTCCTGCAGTGCTGTGGTACAGGAGAACGGGAAGCTGTCGGGCGCTTTTGCGCTGTCCAGGTCGGTCCGTCAGGGTTGTCCACTGTCGCCCCTACTTTATGCTTTGGCGTTGGAATCTCTCCCTCGCCGGCTGATGGACAGGGCTAACAGTCCGGCCTTACGTGGAATCGCCGTTCCTGGAGGAGCTCGAGCCAGGGTTTCCGCGTACGCCAATGACGTATCTACTTTCGCATCGTCCCACAGCGACATTGAGGCGGTACTGATGGCGCTTGATCGGTACGAAAATTTGACAGGGGTCAAGTCGTCCGGCTTTCGTTTAGGTGCCTGGAAGGGGGTCGATCTTCCGGACCCTTCGGTTGCAGGGACGGTCCTGTCCACATTCTTGGAGTGTGGTTCGAACCTGACCTCCAGCTGGAGAAAAATTGGTCTGAAGTACGAGCAAATGTCGACGCGGCCAGTCAGACTTGGCGTCGACGTAGGTTGTTCGTTGAAGGGCAGGGCGGAGGCGTGTGCCACTTACATTTTGCTGATTGTCCTTTATCGATTGTCCGTACTTCCTCTGTGACGACCATAGGAAGCCGCTCGAGCGCTCGCTAACCTCCATTTTATGGAGGAGACGCGGGAATCGGGTCGGCAGACGAGTCTGTACACAACGTCCGTGTCATGGGGAGCTGGGAATGCCACATTTGGAGAGCCGCAAATTGGCTTTCCTACGCTGCGGATTGACAGGAGATTCGATTATGGCGGGGATTGTTAGGGACGCGTTCCCTTTCCTTACTATCAGTCCACCCATCTCGCGGGTTGAGCGCCATCGTAAACCTCGGGATCAATTGGATTTCCTTCGCGAATATCGGCCGGCCTTGTTGGACATTCCTCGGTCTAGTGACCTTTCACAGCCTAGGAAGGTCTTCTATCTTCTTCTAGTGGAGGGGGTCGTGGAGGAGGTCGTGGAGGGGGTCGCGAAGGATTCCCTACGTGAACGGCTCGAGTTTTCGCTTATCTGGCGATTGGCACGGAATTGGCTACCTCTCAATGACACGGTCTTCATATGGGGCTTGGCGGATTTGCCAGAATGAGAACGGTGTGGCTTTGGTCTGGAAGAAACGGCTTATGGGACCGTGTCGGCGAGTTGACGGTTTGTCTCGCTCCCGAAAAGCTCGTGCTCATTGATCGCGCATATGCGTGTGACAATGCGTCGCCCCCGTATTCCGGGTGAAACGGATGGTGTTTCTTACGCTGTTGGCCACGTCCCGAATGGTGATTTGTACGACGCGAATGGAGGAGGTCTTGCGAAGCAGACGTCTTTCTCATCAGGATCTGATCCGATTCTTTGAGCATCAGCTCAAGATGAAGATTAGAACTGATAGAAAACGCTTGCATTCGACAGTCTTCAGCGAAAGGTGGGTGAAAGAGGCGAGCTTGGTCGTTTAAACCGGGCTAGCCTTGATTTTCTTTTTTAAGTCAACCTATGTCACATCGGGGTGGTTTCCTGTGGAGCCCTCCCCTTGGTTAAGTTAAACAAGTTCATGTGTTTCTAGTTAATGCAAGTGAGTGTTGTTCCTGGCCTGTTCCCGGCTACATCTTTGGTTATGATCCAAGTTGAGATTCCCAACCTCCCCAGTTTGATTTGGCCCCATTTTATCTCGACTGGGTCAGCTTTTTCTTTCCCATGTCCGTGTATATTTTATCCTTTTCCCACTCCCTTAGCCTTTTGATTCTGTCCAATGGGCAGAATACAGTGACCTCTCTTTTTTGAGGGTTGGACGGGCCCTACTAACATCTGTTATGTTTAAGTTTACTTTGTGTTCATGTTTAGTTTGTTATTGGGTTCATTTCCCTTCCCACTCATTTTTTCATCTTCATGAAATTTTTATGGTATGGGGCGAGTTTTATAGGTCCCCACTTTGAGAGGATGTGGTATTATGGTGTATGAAAAATAGGTTGGCGGTGGGTGAGTTCTTGTGGTGAATGTGCAAATTGTAATGAGTGAATGGGTCGTGAATCAAATTATATGGTATATGATAGTAAAGACCATCCTGACCCCCTCTTTTTCGGCCTTGTACCACAATTGTATTCTTATATACAATAAATATCTTTATTCTGGGTGCGGGCCGAATAGTGATCATATTCGGTCGGGTCACTCATCGAAGAATTCTGTTGTTTTTAGACCCGAAACTTCTAGTGACATGGGAGCAACAACACTGACGACGCATCTAGATTTGGCATTTAAAGGTGTATTTTTAATAATTACCAAAGAAACGTGGTGAGTTTCATTTTAATAATACTGTTTCGTTGTTGTCGGAAATATTCAACCAAAAGACATTTGTTCCACAGACGGTGGAAATGTATGAATCTCGTAAAAAAAAAAAATGAACAGGATTTTACTACTTTTGCAAATATTGTGAACCACGAGTACGAGAATTTTTAATTGTTCGAATTATCAGCTGATAATTTCATGTGTTTAATTTTCGCTCAGGGATTGACATCAAAAGACGAAGAATATTGAATAAACTAGAATATGAACTTAGTTTAACCTTTCAACAGTTATCGGAAGAATGTCAATGAATTATTTATGTTCAACAGGATTCGATAGATATAGTATCGCACATTCAACATCTTCGAAAACCATACGAGAAAAAAAATATTTTTTGACACCTAATTCCCGCTTCGCATTTGGGGAGATACATTTTAGAAGGGATTGTCCCTACAAAAATAAACGTTTCAGATGTGATAACACTGATCACAAAAGTTCATATTGCAAAGGAATTTTTTTAAATTTCAGTGAATAGCGCAAGTATAAATAAAACGGACAGACAAGAAAATACGTGCAAGTGAAAATGTTTAAAAAAATATTAAATTTCAACATGACACGGGAGCAGATGTGAGTATAATTAACGAATACACTTTGAAAATTATCGGTAAACCCACTTTTTTGGACAAAGAATGTCGCGTATGGTGTGACTGGATAAAAATTAATTTTTGAGGAAGATTTTTTTTCGAACGTAGGTTTCAATGGAAAAACAGAAAAAGTAAAGACATTCGTTATGAATAATACAAATAATTTACTTGGTACCGACTGGATGGAAAAATTTAATCTTTTTGATGTGCTAATAAATTATTTTTGTAAAAAGGTGGAATGTTTTTATGCCAGGAAAACTTTTAAAAAGAACTAAAAAATAAATTTCCAGAAAAGCTTTCGGGGTGGGGGGTAGGAAGACAAAAATGTTTGCCAAGTCTGGATTTAAAGACAAGTCGTTCCTGTGCCTTAAAGAAACCCTTTTGCAGCATTGAGCCAGATCATTACCAGCAGAAAAGAACTATAGTCATATTGAGAAAGAAAGACTTGCTTTCGAAATTCGCACTTCGTAAATTTCAGATTTATTCACGGGAGAAGATTTACTCTGCAAACAGACCACAGACCGCTATTATCTATTAACGGATATAAAAAAGGACCGGCGATACAGAGAACCGGTTACAACTATGGGGTACCATTAATTATAATTTTAAAATGGAGTTCGTGCCGTCGAAAAAATAAGTCATGCCGAGAGTTTATCAAGGTTAATTCCTAAACTCTGTGAAGCTCTCGATGATATGGTAATTGTGGATTTGCGAGCGGAGAACGAAGTTAAAAATATCCTGTCTTATAGGATACATGATCTGCCAGTAACACTGGAGGAAATTAAGGCAAAAGCTCTTAACGATATTTTCATTAAGGAAGTAAAAGAGAAATTAGATATAACTAAATTGGATAGTGTATTTTCTATCAGTAATGAAGTGCTGATGCATGGTGAGATTCCTGCTGCACTGTAGAAATGAATTTTCAAAGAATTCCATACAGTTCGTCTGGGAATCGCTAGGATGAAGTCGTTAATGCGTAACATGGATAATGATATTGTAAAAATGGTAAACTTGTGTAAAGGATGTGCTTTAGCAGTGAAATCACCACCTGTTAAATTGAATCCATGGCCAAAAGCTGACACACCGTGGTCGTTTATACACGTTGGAATTTTTGCTAGACCAATGAATGGGGCGTATTACCTTGTCATAGACACTTTCTCCAAGTGGCCAAAAATCTTAAAATGCGATATTTTTGCAAGTAAACGCAAACGCAGTTTCTGGAATGTCTCCCACAGAACTTGTCTTCGCAATGAAGATAACGTCTGTTTTTGACGAATTGGTGTCAAATACAAAGAAAGATGAAAAAAAAGAAACCAGATTGTGTAATTATAACAAATTCTTCAGAACCGAAGAATAAGTTTATTTCCGTATATATAGGAATGGAAAAGAACACTTGGAGAGCGGTGTTATTGACAAATATCAAAAATTTAGTATCCCTAATTAAGGGTGCAAATTGAGTGCATAAATGGCATTTAAACCAAATAAGAAAAGATACATCAACGAAGAAAGTAGCAATGAAGAACCTATAGATGTTTTCTTCGACTTGTTGCCATTCCCTAAACAGCTCCAGAAATGGGACGATCTATAAAAAGAAAACGGCGACTTCCAGTTAAAATATATAAGATATAAACCCTAAACAGAAAAGGGTAGTGACATCTCAAAGGGGGAAATATCATATAGGAATTGTCCGTTTATGTAAATAAGTGGAGTTGAGCAGAGTTAGCATTAGGTCAATTGCTAAGTGGACCTTCGTGTAGTAAACCTTCTATTTCATTACTTACCTACGAGTTTTTCTTCCTTATTTATTTCTCTATGTTATCTGGAAAACACGAGATACAACAATATGGCAACAACGATGAAGACAACAGTCCGAACAAAGTTCCTTGCAAAGTTTAATTTTTTTGTTTTTTTTGCAACACAAAGAAATTTCCGCTATTTTATGCATGCGCGTAATTTCCAGCTGTCAGCCGAAAGAGCAACTATTTTATTACTATTGTTACAATGTCGCTCGTATATTTTTTTGTATTGTATGGAATATTTTAAAAGCGAGAAAATATTTACAAAACAGGACTTAAAACTCAATAAACTATACGAAAATGTAAGCACGCGAAAAATTGTTCACATTCCCTGGTCGGTTTTATACTGAAATTTGACGAATATTAATTTACGTTCAGTCAGTTATGTGCCATGCGTGATACACGCGTAGGTGATCATGTATCTTTCGATACATGACTGACGAGGCAGATTTTTTTTCCGCAGTAGGTTGCCATTTCCAAAGAAACTGGTCTATTGAAGAAGCCAGTCTGTCGTGCTATTTACCCATAGCTGGAGAGAGAAAAAATGTATTCATACTTTTCCCAAGGTATTAGCACACAAGTGAATGTAATGAATTCGACTGGAATTCGAACTCGGCACTCCTATTCCTCAGTCTGAGCCGCTATCCATTACTCTGCCGTGCTTGCTTTTACGTTATGCGATGTATAAGAGAAAATCGGATCACAGGAAGTTAAGTTAGATTTACTGAACTCAGAAGTTTATTGGTTATATATATATATATATATATATATATATATATATATATATATATATATATATATATATATATATATATATATATATATATATATATATATATATATATATATATATATATATATAATAGAAAGACTGTTAATAATGAGTTTTCAATTTTTTGTAGCAAACATGAATGTCGACTGCTTGACTGCCGTTTGAGATGACATCGTTTATTGATTGATCCTACTGTTTGCACAGAGTTGAGTTTTAGTGACATTACTTAAACTAAATTTTTATTATTTTTAACGTGGTTCCACACACACACACACACACACATATATATATATATATATATATATATATATATATATATATATATATATATATATATATAGAGAGAGAGAGAGAGAGAGAGAGAGAGAAAGATAACAGGAATCAATACTCTGTAGTAACTGTCTATTTTATGCTTCACTCTCTATTCATTATTAGGTTGGTCCAAAAATAATATCGTTTTTTGACGTTAAAAAATGCGTCAAAAAACGATATTATTTTTGCACCAACCTAATACTACTATCGATATCTGCCTTTAACTAAAATTCTGTACAGCTTATGTATATAGGTATTTAGAGAAAAATATAATTGTTTTTGCATATATTAATATGGATATATATTTATATAAAATAATATATAGCTAAGCATTCATGAGATTTTTTTTATCATTTCACCCGAAACAAGGCAATAAAACCACTAAGTAGCGAGAAGTTACAAAGTATGAAAAAAGAAAAAAATATTAAGGAGCGAGAACAATAAAATAGAAATTGAGAAGACAGAAGATAACAATTGACATTGCATTTAAATTTTTGAAGATCAAAGCTGACTGGGAAAGCAAGAACTCAGAAGAGTTCCATGAGAGAAAAGAAGCTGTTAGCACAAAACACTTACAATTACATCAACAACCATTTCAGTTGTGTAAAATGATATATTACCACCAATCTAGCATTGTGTTTTTAAATTCATAAAGACGAGATAGCATCAAGGAAATTTCAGAAGAAGAAGACCCAGAAAAGGTACTTATTTGAAAAAGAAGTCACAGAGAGGCTACATTACGACGTCGGTGAGAAAGTTAGTGAAATAGATGTGAGGACCAACAACATTGCAGATTCTTCTTTGGATATTAACGAAGATCTCCAAATTTATGGCAGGAGCAACAGACTATGTGTGATAACACTAAAAGAGTGAATCAAATTTCCTAGCAGCACACCTAGTAATTGACACAATATAATTATTACACTTTGTCGAGAGATGTGTGTTTATGCGTTCGCTGGTGCACACACACACACACGTACGTGTTGACTGATATTCTGAAATTGAAATTAAAAAATAAACTAACATACATAAGCACAGTTTCATTCTTTATAACTGCTAAATCAATTAGTTTTTACTGCCAACAAGTTACTTACATTACTAATACGGAAACAACGTTCGTTTTTGTTGTTATTGTTGTTTTAAGGGAAAATATTAATTTTTCTGCAGCCTTTATCCAAACGTATTAATGAAGAAATGCTGCTCTAGGATACATTATTTACTCCTGCAACTACACACATTACCAAATGTACACTCATATACACGTGTGGGTGGGGAACGAAAATTAAAGGTATAAACATTACTTTTCACATTCAGATAGTGAAAGATAGAAAGCGATAGAATATCTACTGTAAACGGAAATTCGAGAATTAAATCATTCTTCTTCCCCCTTCAGGCCAAACAGCAAAATCTGTCAGTGTACATTTGATGCATTTGTTCTCAATTGCTCTTTGGTGCCAATGTCTTTTGTGTAGAGTCAGGCAAACGATCTTCAAGCTTGTATGTTATCTTTGCCAACCAATGAAACGCTTAGATGCATCACGCGAACAATGTAACATACAAACAATGATCCCGCCGGTGTTGGGGACAGAAGTGATTGGAGGTTATCTGCCTGTCGTAAATTGTGAAATTCACATTTCGACTTCTGCTCTTAAAGGAAAATCTAGACCCATTTGACGGAGCCTCTAACCTCGAATCTATCTATCCATCATACATACACATATTCAATTTCATGTGTTTATATATATATATATATATATATATATATATATGTATCTTACTTAATATAAAACGTAGATTGTGTGTGTGTGTGGCTGTACGTTTATATATTGGATCGGATTGCCTACATTTTTCAACCGATTTCAACAAAACTTCACAGGACTGCGTAAAATTACCTTGCGGTGGTTCTGACAGCGCCCAAAATTGGAAAAACACAATTGTTTTTGCACGAAATCAATTTGAAAACACGATAAAACACGATTCTGTTGCCAGAATGAAAGGGGGACAATTCCTATCAAGTTATACTTATAATACCCAGGTTGTTTGTGTGTGTTCCTTTATATATGGGATCGGATTTCCTACATTTTTCAACCGATTTCAACAAAACTTCACTTTTTTTTGGCAGGTAGTGTTTCTTATTGTCTTGCACACTTTTTTCTTTATTTTTACATTCAGAATGCTTTAAAAATTTCATTTACAAGACAATTGTTTATAATAAAATTCTATTCAATCGAAAGACTCATAACGACTGAAAACAATGTTTTTGTTTGAGTTTGGGTTTGACCAATTCGTAAAAAAAAACAAAAAGAAACAAAAAAACTAATTAAGACATGCGTGTCCGTCAACCTTAAACAATAATCTTTGTCAATTTTATGATGGTCGATACTTGACCTATCTCTTACTGTTACATCCCCGGGCAACGCTGGGCTCTACTGATAGTATTTATATATATATATATATATATATATATATATATATATATATATATATATATATATATATGTGTGTGTGTGTGTGTGTGTGTGTGTGTGTGTGTGTAATCATGACTACCGACACGAACACACGCACATATATCTATACTGACACACACGCACTCAGGACTATATATCTTTACTGAAACACACACAGATTTCAAATGAAACCTATTTAACCTATATTCACGACAGGTAACTGAATACTAATTATAATGAGAAAAATCAATAGAAAAAAGAAGTATATCATTTTAATCCGTATCCATTTAACTTACGCCTTCCTTTTGTTCAGTATGTGATCATTTTACTTAAATTTTGTAATTTCTTGAATTCAGATATAAACTTTGAAATTATGTAACAGGTTTCCGTGAAATTTCCACTTTCCAAATTTATAATGATATACATGTATAAGAAAAGCCCCCAGTTTAAACTAACATCAAGAGAATATGGATTTAATGTAAACATGTTCATCTTAGAAAACTACGAAAAACGTATTTAATAAAATCCGCCTCATTGTCGATGTTTGTTTCTCTGCAACTCTAAATGCCCGACTCAGGTTTATTTTTGTTCACGACCATCATTGTGGCCTTCAACGAATCCTTTGATATTCCAGAGTCACTGGTCGCTTTAACCGTCTCACCTTACCCCAGCTGCCGTAGCTGACGCGATTCAAATCATATGGGTTAAAAGGTCAACAAATTTCGAGGGTAATTTGATAATATCAATTCTCTTCAAGCCACTGTTCTGTCATGTTGGCTGTGTAAAAGATAACATGGCCGCCGTTTCTTATAAGCATCACAGATATGGACTTCGTTTACATCACTGTGTCTACTTCCGAAGTTTCCGCGAATTCTTCCCTATCTGGCCCTGATCAAAGTTCTCATTGGAGCTGCTAACAAGGCAACATTAATTAACGGGGTTCGAACGGTGCATGATGATGGGTGCCAGGTTGATGGGATATTCCATTTCTAAAATTGTGAGGATATTTGACAACTATCAATCTTCGGTGTAACATGCGTACCAGGAACACCTGATAGAAGGTAATTACTGCCGATAGTGGGCAAAGCAGTGTGGCCGACCACTTGTCCCTAATGATCGTGACTAGATGCATCTGGTTAGAATTGTATGTGATATCAGAGAAGGGAAACTGACTCAAATCATTTAATGTAGGCGTTTCCAGACATATATCTATCAGGTCAGTTAAGCGTTCTTTATATAGGAGATATGAGTAGAAAACCCATAAAGATGCTACTTTTAACACCTCGACACCAGACACAGTACCTCATCTTCGCTCGCAATGTCGCTGATTGGACTCTAGAAGACTGGCAATATGTAAAATTCTCCAGTGAGACGTGTCTAGTGATGTCGTATTAATCATAGGCTTTGGGTGTGAGCGTAGAACCCATGATGTCATTACTGGCGGTGGTTCCATAATTTTGTGGAGTGTGTTCACGTGGCATAGGTGGGGTCTGCTGGTTCATCTAAACACGCCACTGACCTGTGACCCCTACGTTATTCTGTTTCTACTTTGTATCCATTCCACCAGCAGGATTATGCACCGTATTACTGAGCCAACGTTGTCCAAATGAATGCTGGAGAATGGTATATCCAGACATGAGATCAATTGTTTATTTATGGGACGTAATGCGAAGGCCTGTTCGCACGCAAGATCCTGCAGCTACACTATCAGAGGAGCTGTGGATAGCTATCGAGAAGGCTTTTCTCCAGGGATCTTCCAACTACTTGTCGAATCCATGCCATGACAGTGTTAATAGAATCACAATATGTCAGTTATATATAAACATTTTTACAGTTTGGAAGGTTTGTTATGGAGGTAAAACAAAGTTTACTTAAAATTAGATTTACAATAGCGTCATAATGTTCGGTAAATACTTAGAAGCTATGATTATTCTGTATTCATAGCAATCAATGGTTCGACTGAATCTTGAAAGAGAAAACAGTTTCTTATATTATAAGAGTTAAATATACAAATTAATAGAAAAGTCGAACGTAATAAAAAGTGCTATCTTTATCTAATAGTTTGTTCTGCACGAAACTCACCGGCAACAACTTCAGATTTCGTTTTTGAATGGGCGGAATGAAACGGGACAGTTCCTTCACGATAAGTCGAGTTAGAATGTTAAGTGTAGGTTAACAAGGGGATTAACCAAAGAGCAAGAAAGCTTGCCTCGATTACAAAGCTAAGAAGCTAACGGCAAATGATTGTCAGAACAGGTGCTGCTTATAACTGTAAAGACTATTCGATAAAAATGTTAAGCAATTGGCACTTGACTCTGACAAATGCTGGCACTTTAAATGCCAGCAGGAATCCCCAAAGTAGCAAAACTAAGAGGATTACAGTATTGGGAAGAGGAAAACCTTGAAGAAAGAATTACAAATCTTCTGATTAAGGCACTGACTGTGAATTGATATTTGAATACGATAAGAAAGTCTACGGCGTGTTTACTCTTTAGTTATGATAAATATAGTAATAGTATCATTCAAATTATAATAATAATGTCATTTTCAATAATATTCATAACACGCCTTTATATTATATTGGTGTACCCATGTCGTCAAAATTTGCGGCAAAAGTAATGTATTATAAGTAATATGTATTATAAGTAATTTTCGTTTAATCCAAGTACAATTTTGTAATTTAAAATAGTTCATTGTTAACAGTAATAAATGAACAGTGAACAATTTATAAATACCTAAAGATATCCTTATATTATCTTCATAAATGTTACATAAGTACAACCCAAATTATGTTTACTGCAAAAGTTCCCAAAACACAACATTTTTGTGTAAACTTTGGAAGGTCTGAGTAATCCTTCGTAGTTCGTAGATTCAATCTGTAATTTAAGTGTCCTAGTAAGAGCAACGTATCATCAGATACTTTTTCATTATTTTGTTCACCCCCTCCTTTTTCTTAATTATAATTCTTAAAGTTTAAAATGTATTTCTAAAAAAGAATAGAGCGTTCTTGAAGATGTACGGACCCACTTCGATAGCGTTATCAGTACGCGACAATGGGACCAAGTTACCACGGCACTAGGTGGGTCATCGTTATCTTGCACACTGCCCCTAATTGTTACACACAAAAACGCGTATATATATATATATATATATATATATATATATATATATATATATATAAAATTATTCATTCGAAAATTATAACATAGATATGTTATAAAATCACTACAAAAATAGCCATTTTGTTTCAACACTTCTGGTGTCTTATCAAGTGATGGTGTTGATTGTAGAATAAAGGGTTTTAAAAGATTCAAATCGACCAAAAACCCCTCGTTAATGGAAACACTGTTACATAAGCTGGAATGACCAATCAAAATACAAATATATGAGAATTCAAAAAACTTGACAACGGACTTTTAGGTTATAATAATTATTTAATGCTTTAATGTTTAGGGTTAGACTAAAATAAAATTCCTTCTAACTAATAAATATTAAATTATACTATAAAATTTTAAAATTAAAAATTACCAATTTTAAATTTAATCTATATTAAGTTTAAAATTATAAAATTATTTAAAGAAAGAAAAATACATGTTTTTATTTATTTTATTTTTATTGAAATTAAGTAGGAATAAATGTTAAGATCAAATGCTACTCTGAACTTCATGACAACATGGATACATTTGAATGGAAGATCATGGGCAAGGGAGGATGAAATCTTACAAAAGACAATACATACACAATCAGATTATAATACATAAGCACGCAGACGTATTTAGATGTATAAACACGCAAAAAAGCGACGAGACAGGAAATATATCCACGACCCTCAAGAAAAAAAAGACAATATACAAAATATCTTGCTGCAATTTCTTAAGATCATGTGACAGCAAGTCCCTTAAAAGATCTAGCACCGTTCCCATGAACTTCACAGACCAGAGAACATCCACAGAAATGCATGATCTCGACCAGCACTTCGAACCCATCTAATCTTGATCCAGCCATAATAGATGGACATGGAACAGGTGCGCCAAATCCTCACTGTTCCATGTCCATCTATTATGGCGATGATTCTAACCATTATATATCTGCCTTAGTTTTCGTGCAAGATGTTGGCATTTTCTTAATTTTTTTCCACCCACTTCATGTTCACGTTGTTGTCAGCTGGTACAGCGACGTCTAGGATCTAAAAGGTTCATTCTTTGACTTCTGATTATTAATTGCAATCTTCTTGCTTGGTTTCGGTCGTCTGTATGGATATCGAAATACCAAATATTGTTTGATTTTTGTCTACTAGGGTAGTCTCTTGTTTATGAGGATACCATTTATTTAAATGAGCGAATCAAAGTTTTTATCACAGGTATCAGTGTATGACTGTAACCAACCCTCGGTGCCTTTTTCTATCAAATTTGATATTCACTGATTAAGTGCTTTACCGTTCCCATCTTTTTCTTTGCAGGCCGTTTTCTTAATCTCTGATCATGTAATTCATCTTCATGTATTTATTCTAGACTAAAATAATGAGGGATTCCGTTTCACTCTTCAAGTATCCTCTTCATAACTATTTTCATGACTTTTTTTGTCTCTAATATTTTCTATTTCCCGCTTAAACTATCTCTACATCGTTTTCATTTATCATTTTTACCATGTTGCATTGTTTCGAGCATTATTCTAATGTTTTCGTTTATTATTATTATTATTATTATTATTATTATTATTATTATTATTATTATTTAAAATTTGTCGTGATATTTGCAAAACTTTCGGATTAATTTCAAACTATATCATCTAATGCTGTAAGTGGATTAAATTTAATCTGCAACGTGTTATAGTTTCCCTGTAATAAATGGATCACTTGAGAAGTGTTTTCTTAACATTTACAGTTACTCACATGGCTTTTGATAAAATACATTAATATTTTGTACCAAAGAATAAAAAATGCTTATCAAATCCACTTTTTCAAATATATAGAGTCAAGTGAAAAGATGTATAAGACATGAAAATAAAACACCTGTTCTCTAACTTCAGACCAGAAAAGAAAAACACTAATTTGCCATCCTGTTAGAAATCTTGCTACAGAATTTGGACAATTTAACCAACATTATAAGATATTAAATTGTTTAAAAGAATAAATTATTTTAGGTTTGAGTATAAATAAATAACTTCTTTATTTTCCCTAAAAACAAGAATCCGTGACCAAGATAACTTGTGCTGAAAAGCACTCGATCTGGCCAAGAAGCCCTTTCAAAAACAAAATGTGATTTTTGGTCCTTTGAACAGACTTTGAGAAATGGATTCAAATTTTTAGTACCCTTCTCAAATCTCTAACTCAATTGTTGAGAAAAATTACAGCAACTAACCGCTCTTAATAAAAGAAAGCGACAATTAATATTAGCAACAGATATTTCAAATGGTGGTCAGATAAAGAAAACCTTTTATATTTTTTCATAAAGTATGTGGAAGCAACTCTTTCTGTTTATCTTCTTTCATTCGATTCTAACCGAGGGGTTAATATCTACTTAGAGGAGAAAAGTTGACTTTGTCTAAAATGTTTATGATGTATACAAACTTCATTTTCCTTAATAATCCCTGTCGCACTTCAGTATGTGGATACATTAGAAACACATATATAAACACATTTACACATCCACGTAAAAGCTATGTGCCAACAATTCTCACTTCATTAAATATATATATTAAATGTACTTCATTAAATAGTTATGATGGCTATTTTGCATTTGTTGTGATTTCACTGTTGTAGTTAATTATGCATAGTAGTTGGTTGTTTTTAGGAACGTAAGGATTAAAGTTTTCATTATTTAAATCAATCTCAGAAGGGTATTATTTTATTTGTTTAGTTCGTGTGTGAAAAAACTGAGTTATTGTCGACGGTTGATATTTGACTTCGTTCTCATTGTTAATAGATATATAGAAATATAAATTCAGTTCGACAGAATTAAGAAAACGTTTATAAATGCGTGTGTTGAGTACGTTAAATATACGTTATTAATTATGGAGTAAATTCTATTATTTAAGAAAAAGCGTGTATATCTAGAAAGAGTCTATATGTAGCCGAGGATGGGTATGTGGATGTGTGTTTGATTTAAATCTATTGTTATTATTATATAACTTTTGAAAGTATTGGCAAATATTTGGTGCATTGGATTTCTTAGAATGTTTTTCGGTTGTGTGATGAAATTATGAAAGTGAAAGTATGAAAACCTTTGGGTTTAATGTTAGAAAGTATCTGGATCTTATTTTCTTTAAGTATGAGCTTCATGAATGTTGCTAATATATAAAAAAAATGGGTCTGGCATGTGTCTAGCGATAGGAGGATATTAATTAATATTCCTTCTAGATATTTTCTCCATAATAGTATGTTTGGTTTTAGGTTTGCATTTTTTTAAATCAAAGTTATAAGGGTTTGGTGGTTTATCCAAACGGGTGTCGTTTTTGTGTTCATAGATCCGGAGTTTTAGGTTTCTGAAAATGTTTCACCGACAAATTTCTTATTCAACCTTGCAGACATTAAATTTTACATGCACATATATATATATATATATATATATATATATATATATATATATATATATATATATATATATATATATATATATATACACTAACCTAGAAGCCGCTCTTAGAGTTAGCTCCTGTGGAGGGCTTTTTACCTTCGGCGTTCTATGTACGTAAAAGTTATAAGAATTTAGAAATAATAAAATTATTTAAACTTTATTCGACATAATTCGGCATAATATTTCTTCATATATGCAACCGATCTCTGTAGTTTGTCTACATTTATTTTGCGCGCAATTTTTATTTTCTTCACATAAAGTCACTCTTAAAAGACATTAGGGAACCCAAACTATGTAATATTTCGAATACATCACAGTACGAGTGCTGAAAAAAGAAAGTCATATGGCCAACTTCCTCTGTCCCGCTGAAGTTTTAATTACAGTTTAATTATACGATATCAATTGCAATAAAGAATTGCTTTTTAAACCTTTTACTCTGTTCGGTATTTACATTTAATTTTAAATGAGTTATTTATTTAATTTTTAATTGCGTATAACTATAGTTACTATGTTATTATGTTACTTCAGGTTGTTTATGATTCGCCCAGATTGAAAAACAAACACACATATACACTGAGTTTTATTCTTATAGATAATCAGTTTCCGATGCGTTATTGGTCTTGTGCCTTTTTTGTTTTGTTTTTATTTGTTGTTGACCAAATTTATGATCTTGGATGAGGTAGTTCTTTAATACTATTGGTTGTTTATGCCAACCATTACAAGTTGTCTGACGTCTGCATAAAAATCTAAAAATCTTAAATATGCATGCTTTTTAGAATTCACCTGGAGAAATGTTACCTAAGCGCCTGGATGCTATCAGTTGTTTACAAAACTGCGGGGGTGAGCGTTCGTCCTCGTCACGACATCGCCTCATTAGCTTCCCTAGTGTCATCAGCAAATATTTGAAATTATCATCATCAAGAAAGTTGTTGATCAGTCTCAGCAGGAAAAACTTCTGAGTGACAAACAGCATGCTCCTCTGCTGAGGCCTTAACTATTATCACGCATAGAATATCTCGAAGGTCCTTGACAATGTGTGACTTAGGGAATTGCTGTGGAATCTGTGGAAAAGACTTCACAGTTACCTTTCTACGGGTTGGGACAATAAAGGTCGTTATTAATGACCTCTTATTAATGACCTCTCATTAATGTTATATTCTCTGAAGAACATGAAAAACAATGCTGATCTCTCCATGACTTATCTCTTACAGATGAGGGAAGAACTACCTTCTATCATTGAATACGTCGAAAACAAAGCTAGTAATGTTTCACCACCTCAGAGCAAACCCTAAGGTACTCAGCATTCCTGATGAGCGCCTCGTTACCTCGAGCATCTCTTGAGACATAAATTCACTCCTGACCTCAAATAGGACTCGTGTATTTGTACTCTGGAAAAAGATGCTGGAAGAATGATCAGTTCTTCGTATCGCTTCAGTAAATAGCTAACTCTTACTATCATGCTGCATCTTTACACATCAGATACAGAACAAGAATGGAGTATCTAGGCTAGTTCTGGTCAGTCTTCACTGTCTGGTTTTGACAGTTCAAAAGCGATTACGTGGCTTTGCGAGTGATGAATTATTTCTCACAGACGAAGTGTTTCTAGCCTCTCATTGTTGTATCGCCATTACTATAGCAAATGTTCAAAAGAGCTACATCCCTTAGTTCCACTAGTTTATATCTTCGCTCTGTGGATCAAACTCCCTAGTGAATGTTTCCCAGACCACTACACTCTTACCTTCTTCAAATCCAGGGTCAGTATATATATAGCCTACATATGATCATAATATTCACCTTTCCTTCCGTCCTAAGTACAATCTCATTCAGTAATGCTCCATCTTCAATTGTTCTTGTGCCTTGTCTCTTACAGATGAGGGAAGAACTACCTTCTATCAATAGTGAAAAAAGTATCTTGTTTGATTCAGAATACCTAGAAATATATATATATATATTGTAAATCTGTTGTTGTGTTGTGGATATATGAAAGTGTTTAAATTATGAAATTGAGAAAAATCGCTTAGATTTTCTCTATGCGTTTTGAATATTCCATTTATTTGAGTAATTCCGCTGAATTTGAATACAAATTATCTTCAGAACACCTTTTCATTACTAATGTTTATCTATGCCCCAAACTTTCAAATTTAAAATTTTCTAACAATGAGTGTTTTTCTCCTTTTTGTGACAACTGTCTTTTACCGATTGAGCTACACAAGTTAAATAGAAGTCGTCATTCCAATTCGCCAATTCAGTTATATTTTCCCGAAAGCAGGATACCTCCATCTTTGCCAATTATTAACCATTTTTTTACCTTAATTTCAGTTGCTTTTTAGTAAGTACTGTTTCAAAATACTATGGTATATCATCGAATATCGAAATATTTTACAAAACCAAACTCAGTGCATGTCATTCGAATTCTTCTTCCTTTCTTCCCATTCCATCCTTAACCCCAAAATTCACCTTTTGACATTCTCACAGAATTCAATTTTAATTCTCATAAAAGAAGAGAACGGTGAAGATGTAACTGAACCTAGATTTGACAAAATTTACAAATGATTACTATTCTCATAAGTGAAATAATGGCAATAGCTGCCCATCCTTGACATTCTTTTGAAATGATACTGTTGGGTTTTATTATATAATTCTTGCTGCCATATGTAAGTAGAAATCGCTTTACCGAAATTCTCCCAAAGGGTGCTCTGTCTGTCTGTCTGTCTGTCTGTCTGTCTGTCTCTCTCTCTTTACCAACCTAATTTTTTTTTTCTGTTTGACTAATTTTAATGTTTACTTATTTGTCTTGTGTTCTAATTATTCTAACCTAATCTGTAACCCTGTAAGCACCATTAGTTGGAAATTTCTCTTCCAAAAAAGAAAATAAAATCGTCTTGGACAGCACTTGAACCTACGTCATCAATATTCTTATGTTCTAGTGGGACAAGTGCCCCAAGACCATTTTTGGTGGTAGGGGAATTGACCGTACCTTAGCTTTGCCTTCTTTGAAAGAAAGTGTTTGGTGATAAAACGTCAGCATTTAACTATTCACTAAGTGACCATGAGAATGGAAGACGGCGAATATGATGACTTGCTGCCATATGTAAGTATAATCATATGCCATATCCACAATGCTGTCTAACCAAAATTTTGAGGATAAAATAATGGGACTTATACTAACTTAAAACTTAATGTAATGGAAAAATACAAATATCATCCCAGTCCTATCCCTCAGTAAATAAGTCTTCTCGTGTCAGCTTAGACTCCTTGTCAGCTGCTGCCTGCTGCTTTTATTTTTTTTTATTCTCCTTTTCTTTTTTTTTTGTTTGTTTGTTTGTTTGTTCTTGTTCTTGTTGTCGTTTGTGTTATATGTAATAGGAGTAGGTAGGATTTCCTAGCGTCCGGTCAATACTCTCTTGGACAAGAATACAGGCTCACATCTTGTTTCTTGTTTAGAAAGGTGTTCCCGGAACTCTCCCCGTGTTTCTCTTTGGCCTCTGTACTAGTGCTGCTGTATTTCTCCCGTGATGTGTGCAGACTGTGGCATTACCTCTTAGTTCTGAGGGTACACGGTTGACAGTTTTCTGGTTGCTGTTTCCGACTGGTAGTTAGGAGTCCTAACTCTTGCGTAGCGTCTTGAGCGGCCCCTCTGATCAACAGTTGTATAATACCGGGGTGTCTGTAGTGCCATGTCGCACATGGAAAGGTGTCCCTGGATTCACTCCCGGTGAGCAACCCTGAAGCCACATTATGTTGCAGGCTGTGCCAACTTCTCTCTCGAAAACCGTCTGCTTCTTTTACTTCAGGCCTTCTCATTTTTACAACCACAATTTCACATGATAACTAACCATAATCAGAAAAGAAAACCTGAACCAAGCCTTAAAAATCACCTAAACCCTTTAACATTTCATTTTCCAACATCCGTAGCATCAGAACCAATTTTTGCAGTGTGGAATCTTTCCTCATTGCGAACAGCTACTTCTTTTTCCTTTATCGCTCACCATCCTTCCAAGACTGTGGTATAATTGAATGCATTTCTGACAGCACTGACAAGGCTCTCTCTCTCTCTCTCTCTCTCTCTCTCTCTCTCTCTCTCTCTCTATGCGTTTGTTCACATACTCGTGACTAAAAAAAGCTACTATTGACCCTGCAGTCAATCAATCCCTTAATTTTCAATTTCTCAATCCCTCACGCAGATAGTCGACTTCGCCACACGTTTCCCCTACAACCGGGACGGTAAGGCTTCTCATATTGATCTATGTTTTACCCCAATCTCCAATTCCTGTAGCGCCACGCAGCTCTGCCCACTTGGCAATTCTGATCATGCTGTAGTGCCTATCAATATCTCCTTCAACTCCACCCCCTGCAAAAACCTCCTACCACTAGAACCTCGTTCTGCTATCAACGAGTAGACTGGGACTCGTTCCGGGATTTCCTTCGCGATCTCCCCTGGGATGTTGTCTACGCTCCCTGTTCAAGAATATGCTTCCGAGGTCTCCTCTTGGATTAAAGCTGGAATCGAGGCTTTCATCCCCTCAAGAAAATATGTCAAATTGCGCTCATCCCCTTGATTTTCCGCTGCTTGCTCAGCTGCCATTGCCCATAGGAACCACTTCTTCCACCTATATCGAAGTGACATGTCCGACTGCAATAGACGTCTTTTTGTCTCTGCCCGTAACGAGCGTAAGCGTGTCCTCAATGAAGCAAAGTCATTATTTGCTGCTCGAATGAAAGAACGCATTGCATCTCTCAAATTCGGCTCCAAAGATTACTGGCGTCTCTTTAAGAGCGTACTTAACAATAGCAAACTCTCTATACCTCCTTTGTTCAAGCAGTTCGAGATTCTTACCTCTTCTGTCGACAAGGCTGAATGCTTTGGTCGGAAATTCTCATTCAATTCAACGCTGGACTCTTCCGGTGTATCCACACCCGATTTCCCCATTAGAACTGAGGCTCTATTGAGGGAGTTGCACATAACCCCGTCATTATATCTAAATTGAGCATTATCTCTACTTTAGACCCCCACAAGGCTAGTGGTGGAGACGAGATACCAGCCATTGTCCTGAAGAAATGTGCGCCTGAACTGGCCCCTGCCCTCTCCAAATTAAATAACTACTGCTTCAAAGAATCTTGTTTTCCAGACTGTTGGAAGTCCTCATCCATTGTTCCTGTCTTTAAGAACTCTGGTGACCCTTCTTACCCTTCTAATTACCGTCCTATCAGTCTCCTACCACTTTTCGACAAAGTCTTTGAAGCTTTAATCAACGCCGAAGTCGTTAAGCACCTTATATCCCATGATCTGCCCTTCGACAAGCAATATAGTTTCCGCTTTGCCTGTTCTACAGCTGATGTCCTTACGGCCACCACTGAAATTGTTTACCAACCCCTTCATAATAACGGAGAAGCTTGTGCTGTGCTGTATCTCCAAATCGTTTAATAGTGTTTGGCATGCCGTCCTTCTTCACAAGCTTCAGGGTTATGGAATTTCAGGTTGATTGTTTGATTTAATACAATCATTCCTGTCAAACTGTGTATTGAAGGTCATTCTCAACAGATTCTCCTCCAGCTCCTATCCCACGAAAGCAGGTGTTCCCTAAGGCTCCTTCCTAAGCCCTATTCTTTTCCTTATCTTCATTAACGATCTTCCTGATGATATAGGTGCCTAAGTAGGCATATACGCGGACAACACTAAAATTTACTCCTGCCTCAAAAACAAATCTAGTGTTGTTGACAAAACTAACCTGGCCGTTCGTCTCGAAAAGGACCTCCAATCGGTTGTGACTAGAATCAAGCAGATGCGGAATTTTGAATATCTGGAAGCGTTTTGAGAAAGGACGGTAAGTGCAACACTGACATCCGTAGATGTATTGGGATGGCCAAGGACCCATTCCAAAAGCTGAACAGAGTATTGTAAGATAGGAGGATTTCTTTGGTAATAAAGAAAAGAATACTGAGCTGTTACGTGACATCTGTTCTTTACGGCAGATGTTGGACGATTACCTCAAATATGAAGAAGAGACACGGAGATGTGATTCTACAGAAGGATTCTAAGGATATCATGGAGCTAGTGTGTGAGCAACGACGATAACTGAGGGAGGTTGCAAACAAGGAGTCTAATACTTTATATCAGGAAGAGGCAGTTGAAGTTTCTGTGACATAATGAGGAAGGAGGGCCTGGCGAATCTGATACTCACGGGTCGAATAGATAGAAAGAGACAAGACAAAACAACGCGTGACATACCTGGCGGCCTTAAGCAAGTGGATGATAGAACGTGGTCTGGGGGAGGAAGCAGAGGGAAGGAACTTGTATGAGCTGCAAGGGATAAAAGAGAGGCGGAGAGCTATGATCACCTACGTCCTGAAAGGACATGGCACATAAAAATAAATCATTAAATATCGCAAATAATATCAACCTTTATCCTTTCTTCAACTGTAAACGAGCTCCACACATATCTGTCACTGAATCCCGTTATATTTACTTATATTTACTTGAAATTGAAACGAACGTCTCTTTATGTTCTAATTTGCCTACGGTCAAATCACGCTGAAAACATCAGTTCTTATTCGATCAGTGAAGTGAAGCATCATCGAGTTTGGTCAGTACTTAAATGAGGGACCACTTGGTAACACTGGGTCCTGTAAGCAACCTCCTACAATTCGAAATATGCTTCTGCTTTAAACAACCGACAATGGATTGATAAGCTGTAAAAAACAAATTAATCAAGTATAAGATCCAAATCATCTCGGGTAAACCAAACCATTTGATATCCCAGTGAGTGATGCGAAATAAATACAATCTACAACATATGCGGGTATATGCGGAGTTAAACGTTTCTGCCTTGCATAACTCATTACCTTTTGGAATATGGGTAAACTGCTTGTTAGACGTAGTTGGCAGTCTGTATGGGAGAAGGTTCATTATGATTTCAAAACTAGGATAGATGGGACTCCGTCATTTTAACGACAACAAATTAAATAGCCAGCAGCTTCAACCATGTAATGAGGGCAGATAAGCTACGGCACGATAGCTGTAGTAAAGAGTTCAGAAGGAGATTCGTGACCCAAAAATGTCATTTTCTTCCCATTAACAATCATTGATTAAAAGGATGTTCTTATGGTGTAATGGATAACGACTCGTAATGAGAAAGCCATTCAAATTCGAATTTCAGTTTTCTTCATTGCATTCACAAATCCCCTTTAGAAATGTATGAATCCATTTTTTAGCCGTGGTGGGCAGCCAGTCTAGAAGAATTCATCAAAACTAAAAAAAATTATATATGACCCCCGACTCGGTCATGAGAATAGAAGAGGCAAAGAAAAAATTTACACTCAAGATATAAATGCCAACAAACCATTTATTAATCATTGCACCCAAAGCAAGGCAACAAAGGCACTAAGATGCAGCGATTACTGACAGTGAAAGAATACGAGAGAAAGAAAAACATAGACGAAGAAATGACATTGCATTTAAGTTTTTGAACATCAAAGTTGACTACAAAATAAGAGGTCGGGGAGATTTTCACAATCGCGCAAAAGAAACTGTTAACATAGAAAATATCGTTGTATGAAGCCATTTTAAATGGTAAAATAATGAAAGCAAGATACGAAAATCTAGTACAGCGCTTAAATTAGTTAAATGTTCGTACTAAAGAGAAAGGCTCGTCAGAACAATTACTATGAAAATATTTATAGAAAAATTACATGGAAACTACGTTATGGTTGTGGTGGGAAAGTGACTGAAAAATAAATTCATTACTTTTTTAGAATATATACAGAGTGTTGCAGCAAAATCCGACACTTGACAAAAAGAAAACGAAATAGGCAATAAAAAACAAAAGTTGTATATGCAGAGACCCGACAGTTTATTTAGCAACAGTTAGTTACATACTACATTATTTTTCAACGTAACCGCCGCCGGCGGCGACTACCGTCTCAAGGCGGGCGCGAAATGAGCCACACACTTTGGCGACCATGTCCTTGTCCATAGCGGCGAACGCCTCCTCGATGGCAGCCTTCTAAGAGTCGACCGTGTTGTGAGCGTGCTTGTTGGTCTTAGCCTCGATCACGCCCCAGAAGAAATAGTCAAGGGGCTTGCAGCTGGATGAGGAGGGCGGCCACAAGTCCGGCGACCATAAGTATGGCGACCATTGATGAGGAAGATTGTTGAGCAGCTACGTCTGGGTCGTCTTGGCCTTGTGTGCAGGAGCGGAGTCCTTCTGGAAGACGTAGTGGTGTCCAGAGGCGATTTCGTCCATCCATGGCTTCACCACGCTCCTCAGCACCTCCTGGTAGATCTCAAAGGTGACTCTCAGGCCCTGTTGAAAGAAAAACGAGGCATGACGCCCCCGCACCCATCCCTCACTGGAGATGACGCCAAAGACCATGACGGAGGAGGGAAACTTCGTGTGCTTCAAGACGAGAACCACCTCGATGTCTTTACCTGTCCATCTGCCGGCTGCTCGCCTGGTCCTGGATGAAATTCTTTTCATCAGAGAAGAACCTCAGCATCCCGGCGGACTCGTGCTCGTTCAGTAAAGCCGCCGCCTTGACCTTCCTCGACTCCTTGGAGGCATTCGTGACGAACATGCAGTGAGACTTGCGGTAGGGGGAGTAACCAATGTCCTTCTTGATCATTCGGCAGTAAACTCGTCCTTGTTCCCACACGAATTCCACTTCCTCCAAACGTCCTCTTGAGCCAAACCAGGCCATCACTTCCACAGACTTCTTCCCGGCGCGAAAAGAAGCTACTAACGCTGCTCTGCGCTCATCTTCCATCCTGGAAAAGGGTAGAGAGAAAAACGTTAGTTAGTTGACAATCTGTCGGGTATCTGAATATACAAATTTTGTTTTTATTACCGATTTCGTTTTCTTTTTGTCAAGTGTCGGATTTTGCTGCAACACCCCGTATATATATATATATATATATATATATATATATATATATATATATATATATATATATATATATATGATATTAACAAATACAACTAAATAGACATAGATAAGTGTCGATTCATTGATATGTCAGTTCTATTAATATTTCTTTCGTATTAATTTTAGCTGCTTTATATCGCAACAACTCAAACCGTTATTCTACAGCCGTTCGAAGTTAGCGTGCATTCGAAATAAATATAATAATTTTACTAACAATCATAAAAATTATGCTCTCATTCAAGAAACAATATAAAATTTGATGGCATCTAAAAGGTTGCAGATTGTTGTTTATAAGACTAGAACGCTGCGATTTCACCAAACTTTTGCTGTCTGGTAAAAAAAAAAAAAAAGAAAAAAAAGAAGAAAAAAGTCATTATTGAAGGCCACATAACCGGAAAACATTTGCTTTTTAGCGTTGCACTATGAATACTTGTGGGTAATGTTGATATCACAAGCATTATATTACCTGCTGATAGTGAAGCGCTTCGGACAACTTTTACACAGTTTTGTGTGCGTGTGTTTGTTTTTTACTGACTAAAATATTAATAACTAGAATTTTTATCCATTTGATGAGAAGAGAACGAAACCAGATTCCATTAATTTGAACAAAGATTATCTGACGGTAGAAAAGAGTAAAGGTATATTTTACTCTTTTCATCCAGACTTTTTGAGTTTCTAATTGCAAGTTTTACATTACAATGCTCATACGCCAGTAGAAAAGGGACGAGTTAATATTTGTTACTCAGTGGATATTCAATTTAATAGTCTCTCTTGGCCTTTTACTGAAAAAATGTTTCTTTGATATTTAGACATTGCTATTTCTTGCGCATTGCTCTATCGTTGAATGTTACATCCAAATATAATATCGTTGTGATTTTCGTTTTAAAGCTTTCGACCGAATTTCTAGTCAGGAAGCTGGGTCACCGGATTTTTAATTCCGTCCACACTTATTTTCGTAGGTCTCATTTTCCTAGTAATCTTTTTCGCCAAGCAGTAGAGTGCATAAGAACAATGTTAAAGAAATATGATGTGGGAAATACGTAGTGTATTTTCATGTCGAAGCACGTAGAGTTGAAGTGTATCTGATACGAGGAAAATCACTTAGCACTAATGTCTGCGTAGAGAGGGTTATTTAATGGGTAATTTCTTTCATACAAATTACTTTAATGAAAAGTAAGCTGCAGTGAGAAGAAATTAAGGAAGGAAGACGAAAATAAAAATATAATTTGGGTAAAAGTAAATATATATATATATATATATATATATATATATATATATATATATTATGTGTATAATGGACCAAAAGTTCAGATTCTCGAGGCCGTCTATATGAGGAGTAATCAACCAACACTAAATAAGTTTAGTTATGAATATAGCAACAATGTTCTAAAATGTCTATAAATTCTATGTTTAAATGTTTAAAATATTTTTAACAAAATCGAATCATACAAATTAAGTTACCTCCCTTAGATCAAAAACATGAAAAACGCTATAGCATTCAACGGTAAATTTTAAAACAATTGTAACAGAGCGTGTTCATACGCGTTTACAAAAAAATCACCACATTAATTTTTGTCTTAGCAATTCTCCACCCCCACACACAGACAGAAGATGATCTCGGATCAAAGTACTTTGGAAAATAAAAGGAAGAAAAAAGAAAAAATTGATAAGAGAATTCGAGACCGTCACGATAAAAAATGGACATAATATGTCACAATAAAAATAAATAGACATAATATGTCCAGATTATTCAACCAAACATGCTTGAATATATATATATATATATATATATATATATATATATATATATACACACACAGGTGTGAAAAAGAAATGAAAAGTAAAAATTGTAAACAAATACGATTAAGAAAAGAGAAAAATTAGATCGCCGAAGGAGGAAAAAAGAAAAAATCAATATGATTAAAAAAAAAAAAAGAAAAAAAAACTAGAGAGAATAAAGAGATAAATGCCATAAATTATCGCCATTTATTCGCAATGAAAAAATAAAAGATGTTATTTTCTCGTTTCTTTCTTTCTCTTTCTCATGCGTTAATTTTCGCCTATCATCAGACTCGCAATTCTAGAGTAGCTGATTAACTGGATTAGTTCAAACCTCATGACTAAGCAATCAAGATATTTGCTTGCTTCTTGACATTTTATTACCCTCACAGAATACGACGCGCTAATATCAGGTGATTGGCCGAATCATTTTGCGAATTAGCAAGGATTTATCATGAAAAAAGAAAAACATCGAAAAAGATCAAAATCGTTCATGTTTTCAATGAGTTCATCGTAGATTCGGCAACTTTGCCAATTTGCCAAAAGCCATCGGTTATTTATCTCCACTCGGGAAATCATTCAGAATTTTAACATTAAAGAATCTGAATAAATTAGATGGTGCTTTTATAGTTTACTAGTTTCATTTTATTCTTTGTATTATCTGACCCCTTAACAAAAAAGTGCTTCGTTTTGTTTAGTAGATTATGAAAATTTCAACAGGATTTGGGAAGACAATTGCAATCAGATTATTATAGGAATGTCCACCAAACGCACACACACACGCGAGAGGGTACCAATAAGCACGTAACCTGACACGGTTATTAGTTGATTTTTATCTCAAATGTTCACTTTTTCACAGCATTAGTCCATGCAATTACTGATGCATTGAAACATTTATAGACCGGTAGACATAATTTTACGGCGTTTTAAAAACATTTGTCTATGCAAATACGTGTATATATATATATATATATATATATATATATATATATATATATATATATATATATATATATTCGTTCAAATACGTGTATAGACTATATAAATCCGTTCCCTGTTTCAACGTGATGTGACCGTAAGCCTCGCATAATAAAATAAGAAAATGTATTTATATCAATAGAAATAATTATTGCTATAAATCATATTCCTTTTTAGAAAAACATTTCGGCAATGACACATTAATTTTTTAGAGACGTGTGCATTCATTAAGGAACGAATGATCATGTTATATCGATTGCTTTTGTGGATATTCCCGCTCTAAATCTTGACGACGTCATCCAAATTACGTATCCTCAAATTTCCAGAGTGCCTTGCTAAAGTAATTGAAGCTCCAGTTCGGATTTGAGTCAATATTTAACATGCCAATGACTTACACCAACATTCCATGCCTCCAATATATTTTAATTCTGATTAAAAAGAAAAGAAACGAGAATAATAATTGAAAAATTTATGAAAAAAAAAAAGAATTCGGTAAAATATGTAAATAGTGAAGGAAGAAAAGGTGTGGCGATGATGATAATTTATGGGAAACATGGTAATGGCGGCAATAATAATAATGGTGATCTTTCGTAATACTTTATGACAATAGAAAAGTTGATGATTGAAATCTTTTAATTAAGTCTGTTATCTCCATCATAAACACTATTAGTAGTGTTTATGGTGGAGATAAGTCATTTAAATGATGATGATGGCGATGGCCGCTACAGTAATGAAGACAATAAGTACATGCAGCTTTTAGTGACGATAATGTTTCAACCTCAGATTATACTATAATTATGTAATGATCGGCACGGATGAAGTGATAGTTTTAACAAAGAAAGTATCTGAAAAGCATGTTTAATATTCATGCTATTGTGGATCTTTCAATACTGAGATATTTAGTACCTGTTACTAATAATAGTGCTTGTCTTGGAATTCCATTATACTAGGTTTGAAAAGAGCTCAGTGGAATGACAGCGGTAATGCTGACTGTTATTTCCTATGATGTCAGTAGTCTAGATAATATTCTTAGATAGTGCGAATTGGTCGGAAGTGGCAATGACTGGGGTAAATATGGCTATCATCGTATTTCTGGTGATAGAATTATATTGCTGAAGATGACAACGGAATAAACTATGAAAACGGTAATCTATCTCACCATATCTCCCTTTATCTCTCCATATCTATCTATCTATCTATCTATCTATCTATCTCTCCATATCTCCATCTTTCTCTCTATATCTCTATCTATCTCTCCATATCTCTCTCTATCTTCCTCTCCATATCTTTCTCTATCTTCCTCTCCATATCTCTCAATATATATCTCTCTATACCTCTCTCTGTCTTCTTTCCATATCTCCCTATCCATATCTCTATATATTCATCTCTCTCTATCACTCTCTCTATATATCTATCTCTATCTCTCACCATATCTGTTTCTATCTCTCTCCCTTTCTCCTCGCCATCTCTCTCTCCCTTTCTCCTCGCCATCTCTCTCTCTCTCTCTCTCTCTCTCTCCCTATTTTTTATTCGCTCTATAGTCTTTATTTTTTTGCTTTTCCTTGCACCAATTCTTTTGAAATCTCTCTGTTTTTTCATTCTTCCCGGTCACTTTAGTTTTTCTTTATTGCTGCCTTTTATTTTCCTTGAGAAACCGAAATGATTCCAGATGAATCTTGAATCATCCGTCCCTCACTCGTCGATTAAATACAAGAGCAATATTTTAAAAGAAACTAAGATGCATTTCTGATAGCATTACCCTAGATTCCCACCAGAAGGTATGGGACCGCTGGATGAGCGCAAAGGATAGATCTACAAAGAATGGGGTTGGTTAGAGGGTTGGGATGAAGAATTAACGAGTCACTGCTGCATTTCTTTGACGTCATATGACGTCAAAAGACCGAGTAATATCAAGATGGTAGAGCAAAGATCTGTAAAAAGTACACGAGTAAGTCAAATGACGGGTGGATATGCAGCAGCAACATCGAATCCTTTCGTAATTTTAGTACTTGTACCCACAGTCATAGTAGCAAAATCAGTAACATTAGAATTCTTTCCAACAGTACAATAGTGATGATGAGGAGGAGGACGAGTAAGAAGCCAAAAGCATTTGGTCTAAACGTAATGGAATCTGTTTGTTTTAGTTTAGTTTTTTCACTTTCTTTAGTTGCTTTTTCCAGCTGCTTTTTCTTCGATTCTTTACTGCCTGTGAACGGATTTACAATTTTCTAAGAATAAGACAAATTGTACACCATATTTCACCTGCAGATGTAATTATTTGGTGGAATGGTCACCGTAATCAAGAGCCCCTTTTATCATAATTTCGAATTAGCTTCTTTATTTTTATTGTCCTAAGTAGGAACTCTCAAAAGTCGACCTTTTTCAATAAGTGACAGAAGACCATGAATCTCTGAATTTTCACTTTAAATATATGAACGAAAAAATGATATTTTCTGCAATGATAGTTAAAAAACCATCGATAGAGCAAATTTTAAATAAAATCTATGTATAGTAGAAGTATTAATCGTATTAGTTATGTTAGGTCATCGTGGATTTTATAGCGAAAGAGATTGATCAAATTAACTTCCGACTTTACTCCTCGATCTTTCTGACGACAGTTTTTATTAATCCGATATGTAATCAAACCCTCTGTGCCTTTGTTTCCTCTTTCAACTACTTTGTGGTTTTAAAAAAATTCTGAAAAGAAATGAGGTATTTTAGTCTGTTCTGACCACTTAAATAATATCAAGCCTCAAACATAAAATGCAAAATATTGTTGTCAACGTCGCCATTTTAAACAAAATACATAAATGCATCACCTATTAAATGTGGCTTTTAACTTTTCATATCTAGATTGCATCACGCCTTCCTCCTTCGCAAATACAACCGAATACATGTAAAATCTACGATGTCGAAGTGTGACAAACATATATTTTTTTCAATTTAAGACGCTTACAGTACACAAATATCTTTTGCAGAGCTCTGTCTGCAAAAACAGCCTATGAATGCAGTAACCGAGTATTTGACACGTGCAGAAATGTTGCGTCAGAATTTCACTAATTCCAAGTGTTAGCTAAATAGTTATGTTGCAATCGTTAAATGTCTTGAGGTTCATTTTTTTTGTAATATTATGTCATGGAATAAAAGATCTCGGAATGATTGAATAGACACATTTTTACACTATTTACTACCTGTTGTAAGAAGAGCTTGGTTCGAGAGGTCGGGCAGTTTTATGGTTTGTGTGTTTCCCATAAAATAGGACCAAGTTTCACCAGGTCCCTAAAAAGTATTTATCCACCAGCAATACCAGCACTTGCCAATTATGTTTTACGAATGCAGGACCCTAAGCTTTTCCAAGTTAATGAACATTACACCTGAATTTTATGAATTAAAACTAAATACGTATATGTATATTTATCTGACTAAAAAGCATTGACGTTTTAGGTCTTACAACGTGAAATAACTCCAATGTAGCATTCTTCTTTGCTTACACAATTGATGAATACACTTTGCAAAATGTTTGATAAATATATAGATGAACAATTTTATTATACACTCTATTCTCAGAAAGTGTATGTAAGTAATCTTGACATTTATCTCATAAAAATATCATTTGTCATTTGAGAAATATATTAAGTCACTATTTTCTGTTTTCTGTTTTGTTTTGTTTTTAGACTTAGAGAAAAATACTAATTTCTCTTGTCAGATTTATTTTATTAAATCCCTTTTTACTTGTTTCATTTAAATTCTAAAACCCTAACATTATTGAAACTCTTCCAATAAATAGATATAGATATTTGTGATGAGCTAGAATTTAAAAATATCAAAACAATTTTCAAACAAAATTTCTAAGAATTAAAAATATATGTTAATTTACATATTTAAAAATGAATCATTAACAATTAGTTTGTTTTTGTTGTTTTTGTTTTTTTTTTGTTTTTGTTTTTTTCTTTCTTTCTTTTGCTTCAATATTTTCTTCAAATTAGTCTTGTTATGGAATTTTCAAATTTATAAATAACTAAATGACTACACCAAATGAAAATAACTAAATGACCAAAAATATTATCATGGCCCAAAATACAACCTTGAAGTTGTATTTTCTTTGATGTCTTTTCTTTGTTTCCTTTCACAATGACAAAGCAATAAAGTCATACAATATTTTGCAGTATTCACGTTGGAATAAATTTACTGGAGCGGGACACAGAACTGATCATTTTTCCAATATCTTTAGTGAGTTCGAAGTTCCAAAAGGCGTTCAAGACAGAGAGACCTCCTTGAGAGAACAGCTGTTCATTGCGATAGATGAAAATTCAGTCTGTTCGATGTCGATGGAACGTTACAAGTTTGGTTTTTGAGGTGTTGAATGCGACCAGCCAGTTTTCCCCAGGTTGAGATGTTAGATTTTGGTCAGAGGAGAGATCAGCGTCCAGGCTCTGGTCTTCAAGATTTTTGGAGGTGCACCCATATACCGCTGTATCATCTGTATAGCTATTCACAAAAAGGTAGGTGTCTGCTCTTAAACAGAACATTAATATAAAGCGGAGAGTTAGACCAAGAAGCGAACCTTGATGGTTGCCTGCATTGATCTCATGGTTCTCGGAGGACTGACCATCAACAACTACCTTCACGGACCTACCTGTTAGGATGGACTTAATTATTAAGTTCCTCATAACAAGTAGGACTTCCAGTGATATTATAGCAGGAGATCTTATTTTGTAAACCCCATGTCATACTTTGTCAAAACCTTTCCACATATCTATTCAATCGTACTCGTGATGTATTTGTTTAATGTTTCACTAATTCTATGACTAATAAATGATAGACTGTCCACTGCTGATATCTTATCGAAATCAATGTTGCTTGATACTCACGAGGTTGTCCCTTTTGAGAAGATCAACCGCTAAAAGTTTGCTAATAAGTAAATATTGAGACAGGGATAAGCGCTCATCCGCATTCTTGAAAACAGCTAAATACCATATGTAAGACAAGATTTCTCCCCAATCTGGAAAGCTGGCTATAGCTTCGCTTATTTTAAAAGTCACCAAATTAAGGAAATGGTCCATCAGATGCCCCAGATATCAATCCAATAAGAAATATGACCTATCATTAAAAGATTTCGGACAGACAACAATTTTTGAGACGCAATAAAATATGAAACATGTTAGTCAAAACATTCGGAAAATTATCAAATTCAATTGCATTAAAGACGAAGTTTATAGAATGTCAACGAATCTGTATTAACAAGTAAAATAGTAAAATAATTTATTCGGATTTATAAGATATTATGTCAATGAAATATGTTTATGACTTATATCGTTTAGATTTATTTATAAATAAAAATGTATGTTTCACTTTGCTTAAACAACATATAACCTCTCAAACAACATTTTTAATAAAGATAGCTACTTTAAGCTGAAATTCCCATAGTATATTCTTCATATAAACATTCTGAACATTTTACCTAACATAATACCAATTTTATTATGGAAAAATGGACTTGCGTAATAAAATTTGCCAATGTATCAGTTCTAATTTTATCGTAAGATTTTTTAAATACATTGATATAATTGATTGAAGATTAACAGAAAATCCAAAGGGAATAGAAAACAGTATCAAAAGAGGAGGCAAATGAGTGAAAACGAAATATGGACATCGCCAGAAACAATGGAAGAAAACTCTTCAGTATTTTTTTACGTTTTCATTCTATTTTTCTTCGCAGGGACTAATGTCCCTGTTTCTATTTTGTTGTTATTTTTTTGTTGTTTTTGCATCAGTGTTGCAACACAACAGCCGGTACTCTCCAAAGGAATGGCTGCTTATTCTATTTTGGAAATTTAAATGTTTCTCGATAAATAGGACGCGCTCTCTATCTCAGAGTCGTCAAACTCAGGAAATTCTGAAATGCTTTCTTTTTTTTCTTTTTTTTTTCCAGTAAGGTTCACCTTGTAAAAGGCCCGAGGGTACTCTTTTTAGAGGGTTACATTAGGGGGTAGTTTGTATGGATATTAGGGGAAGACAGTGGTTGACTCTAAACTTGAACAGGTTAAGATTGTAGTGAAGGTGGAAACCTCTTCTAGGGAATCTGTTCCATATGGTAGTGGTTCGTGGGAAGAAGCTGTCTGAGTGGAACTTACTTCTTGCAGACGGAACATAGAGGGAATTCGGGTGGTTTGTTACTATGTAAGTGGCATGACCTACCCTAGCCCTGAAGGTCAGATCTGGTGGAACAAGGAGATGTAGTTCATGGTTGTAACGATAGAGCAGTGAGAGACACACCATATCCCGCATGTGAGAGAGAGAGTGGGAGGGGGGTGGAGTGTGGAAAATAATTCTTCTCTAATAAGGATCCTTCTCTGGCCTGTGCGCTGTGGCCTTCCAATGTAGTGCGTAAAATGTAGGGCCTCTTTAGACTCAGGAATGGCTGAATGAAAGTGTAAGAAGTACATCAATATTTATGAAATTAGATCACAAAAGTAGACATGGAAAATAAAAAGTTAAAATCTCCACACATGCTGGATTCTAGTCATTCAATTCAAGCAAAATTCGAGCTCGATGGAAAACATTTTCAGGAATAAAACTATGAATGATTCTAAGGCATGACTTCCAAAAATGGAAGATTTATCGAATATCACTGGAAAAATATAGCACTAATAGGTTTCTTATTTTTCTTTCTAATAAAGAAATTTAGCTTGGGTTGAAAATACAAAATTCAGTTCTGTCAATGCAATAGCGATATTGCAGTGAGAGTGATTTTACATCATGTGGGCAGAATAGTCATTTTACATCATGTGGGCAGAATAGTCATTTTACATCATGTGGGCAGAATAGTCATTTTACGTCTATAGGCAGAATTTTTATTTTATTTTAAAGTAAACTTCATTGATTCATTATTACCAATGATAAAACTTCCATAATGATGAGGTTTAAGCAACAAAAAATGTGTATATTCTTATCCGTAGGTAAATAATGTTTCATCTTCATAAGTGACATTGTGAGAAACCTGAATAAATGTATGTGAAAGAGAGAAAAAAGAAGACAAAAATCACAAAATAAAATCTCCCCTTTACGTCTTCTCGATCAACAAAAGAAGGAGCATATTTTTTATAATTTCTCATAGAGTTTCTTCTTGTAGGTTGAACTGAATACGAGTGTAGAAAAGACTGGCTATATATAGCAGTGCATAGCCTCCGATTTAGCGATTGAAATACATGAAAATTCTTACGGAACGAAGAACGTGCGAGACGCATGCACACCGTGGTTAAAAGTGGAATGAAAAGAAAGGAAAAAACGATAGAAGTTGTGCCTGTAAGTAACTAAGAAATTAAAAAAAAAATAGGTTGGCTCTCTAGTTAGTAGCTCAGGTAGCTGCTTGGAATAGCAGACTTTTACTTGATAGATTGAAATACTGGTTCGGTAATTAGCGAACTTTTCTATTAATCATATGTTGGGCGATTGATTTGTAAAACCGACAAGAAGCTATCAAATCTTTCTTTTTTTTCTGAATTTGTTCTGTTCGATATCAAATTATCCACGTTCAGAAAATTTGTTTTTCTTTTTTATTGTTATTCTTTTTATTCATTTTATTTGGAGAAATTAAAATATAGTTTCTGTATTGCTATATATCAGTGCAATTCCATTCCATCTTTTCGTTTTTTTTTTGGGTTTTTTTTTTTGGTTTTTTTTTTTTGGTTTTTTTGGGGTTTTTTGTCAGGGTCTGTAAAACAACTAAAATGAAATAAAGTTATTTTTATAATCGGTATTCTAGTATAGGCTATGATCACAATTCCAAATAGTAATTTAAAAACCAGGATCGGTGTTTATCGCGCTACATAATTCATTCACTTCTCTCAATCACTCTGTATACTTGACTTTCTGTAACGCTCTTACAATAACAAATATCTTAATGGTATCTTTTAATAGCTTTCGCTTTGTTTTTTGTTTTTTCGTTTATATCATTCCCTTTGCTATCATAGATCTCTATGCATGCGTGATGTTATCTTTTTATCTATACCAACTGTTCATATCGAGCTAGCAAAAATACCAAGTATATTTTGTTATCAAATAGAAAATTCTCTAACTGGTTGTCTTAAGAATTGAATATTAGATTTTATTGCTTTCATATTTTTTGAACATACTGAACCAAAACCTCAATTTTCAAAATATCTATTTTAATATAATATTAGTTTGTGTGAAAGAAAGAAAGGTCAAAAGTTAGATGTACTTGGACGGTGGGACGTTTATTTTCATTTACGTGTTGCTTCTGCTGTCTGTCTTTTACCCTCTCTCTCTTTCTTACTCCCCCTCCTCCCTCCCCCAATCTAGCAATCTCTACAAAATTCTCTCGCTATCTTTCCAGGTCTCTGTACGTTTATGTATAGCAAGTCATTAAGTTTCAAATCCAAAAGCCCACTCACGTACAAGGGAGGACAATACCAGATGCTGTTTTATGGCTGAGGATTTTGTTGTCCTTACGATTTTGATGGTAGCTAACGCGGGAATAATGGCGATGTAACTCCACTTGGAGTTGTCAGTTTTCGTTTGCGATTTTCCTGCCAATTTTTTCATTAACTTCGCTTACAGGAGAAAATGCTATTATGACTATTATTTTCATACCTGATATTAACAACATTTGATGATTAGAAATTTGATAAGAAATAGACTGACCGTTGGCGAAAAAGAGAATATTTCCCTAGTTTAGAATCGCTTTCTTTTGCCCTTTTAAATAGAGATTCATATCACAAAGGTATTATGGGCCTTATTAAGTGATTATACTTGCTCCTTATATATATATATATATATATATATATATATATATATATATATATATATATATATATAGTGTGTGTGTGTGTGTGTGTGTGTGTGTGTGTGTGTGTGAAAATTTCAGTATATATTCGTTTTACTCAAACATTGACCTTGATTAAATGATATGAACATGGACACAGGCACACGTGCGTGTGGGAGGTAGTATGTCTGTGACACATGATTATTAAATGTTTACAGCAACAAAATCAACGGAAAAATTCAAACCCTATTTTGTTTAATGTATTTTCTTCTATAAAAATTTCTACAAGATATATGAAAACTCTCTCTTACTTTTGGCCATGGTGAAATTATTAAGTTGGTGCAAAAATAATGTCGTTTTCTCACGTATGTTACTATGTGAGAAAACGACATTATTTTTGCACCAACCTAATACAAGAAAAATTTGAAATTCACTGACGAAAATGTAAGTTACTGTCGGTTGAAATTTCTTAAATCTATTTATTAAAACAGTTTTTCAAGAAATTAAACTTCTCAAGTCCATTAACTGCTATCGCTCTGTCCCGTATTGATGATGGCTAACTAGTGTTGTTACTGCTGCTGCCGGAAGCTTTCAAGTTATCTAGTTTTTGTTTTTTGTTTGTTTGTTTGTTTGTTTGTTTTTTTTGTTATTTAATAATCTTAACTTAGTTTGGCACAAGGCCGAAAGCATAAAAAAACAAATATATTTACTAATCTCAGCCTAGTTTCGGCACAGGCTCAAAAAACATGAGAGCCACTGGGGATCAGGCTCATTAGTAATAGTACTTATTGTAGTGAGGGACTCTTATTTGCTTATTCTGATGTTTATCATGTTATGGTGTGAGCTTCATAATTAATTAGGTTATGTATCGCAGCTATAGCAATCATTAGTATGTTTTGGGCAACATAACCTAATGGAGCCCATTCCGTCTTCAAGCCAGTTTTGAATTTTCTTCCTCCTAGATTCTTTGCTACCTCTTCTAGATTGAAGCGTATTCTTGAGATAATGATTGAACTACCAAGATAAATAGTTACATCTGTAATACTTAGCCTAGTAATCATAAACATTGTACCATATTAAAACTTCACGAACAGCAGAAATTAATCCAATGAGTAATTAATAAGTAAAATAGAATCATGTAAAAACAAATGCTGAAAAATAGATGAAAAATATATAAAAAAAAACAATTCTATACATTCCACAAGAAATAACCCGAGACGAAATATTGCGCGCTGAATTTGATATGTCATAAATAACAAAAGAGTTAAGAGTCACTTGACCTTCTTCCATGTTCAGAACGCAAGTTAAGCGATTATAATCACGAAATAAAAACAAGATCCCACTTCAAACGCAAAGGAGCCAAAAGATCCGTTTACGTGAGGCAAGTAGTGTACAGAAAATTATTTCAATGTAAAACTGACAGTTAAAACCAATTTTGACTCAATGTGCTAAGTAAGTAATACTTTGTGCTCTTGAATAACAAAAAACAGGAAATAGTGGAGAACGATGATCGCCCATGTTCTTTCATGACGTGGTCTCTAACTGAATAATAACGCAGTTTTGTCATTTTAAATGTGACAAAAAAAGCAATATATATTAGATGCCACTAATATAAATGTGTTCTTTTCCGCAATGAAAGCAAAAAATATCGCTATCCACTGTTAAAAAGTACTAAAAAAACATCGAATGCAAACGAAAATTTCCGTATTTTTTTTTAATCATTACACCTCGAGCAAGGCAGGAATGACACTAGTATGCAGGGGCCCACAAAGAGTGAAAGTGTGAGAAAAGAATTAGTATGAGGTCGGTTTAGGAAAAGATAAAAAATGAAAAGGTCTCAAGACGACAGAAGACGGCGATTGAGGTTGCATTTAAATTTTTGAGGATTGAAGTTTTCAGGGAATGAAGTAAACGGAAGTGAGTTCCACTGTGGGGAAGTGCGAGAAAAAACTGTTAGAGTAGAAGTGGTGGTTACATTTAACTATTTCAACAGTAACCTAGATGCTAATCTAGTAGCACACTTAAATTCATGTAGTCAGGGCACCAGGAAAAAAGGCTAGTCACAGAAGTTGCCATGAAAATATTTGTTGAAAAGACAGAGGGGAGCCACATCATGTCGGTGAGAAAGTGGCTGGAGTCGAGATGCCAAGTCAGGATTGATTACATTGCAAATCCTTATTCGGATTTTGACAAGAACCTCGAGATGAATAGCAGGAGCACCAGACCAGATATGGCAACAGTATTTAATGCACAGATGAATGGTAGATTTGTAAATGTATAAGATGAACTCTGACGAGATAAACTTTCTGATACCACACAATGAACTAACTTTCCTAGCAGTAGATGCAGCTATTGATTCAATGTAGTTGTTCCACTTCAAATCAGGAGAAAATGTCAGGTCAAGTAGGCACAGTTAGACGCTCTCCTGGAGTCGAGTTTCTCTATGATTGTGAAATGAGAGCAGTTTAGTTTTGGAAGCATTAAAATTTAGAAGTCATTCCCCTGTAACCCTCATCTCTTCTCAATCTGCTTTTTTTAGCTCTTTCTCTGACTCTTCTACAACGCAGCTCTGCCCTCTTGGCAACTTTGATCATGCGGAAGTATATGTAAACTTCTTCCGCTTCCCCACCAGCAAAGAAACTCCTACCAACAGAATATTTTTCTGTTTCAACGAGCAGATTGAGACTCCGTTCCATGATTTCCTTAGTGACGTCCGCGTCTGTTGCAATCAGCCGGAAGAAGCAATTCTATAGGCCGTGCATGTAGGTGAGAGTCAAAGATGAACGCGGTTTAACTTGGTATTTCATTGCTGGAATGAAAGCATCAGTGCCGGCTTTCACTCAGAAGGAAACCTCAGATGCGTTTTTTTTTAACAGAATGATTAAAAATTTTATTCCAAAGGACGTCACGTGTGTAGGGAGATGGCCTTGTCTAAATTATCAGAAATACTATCAAGCACGCAACAATCTTGAGAGGAAGGGGAAAGATAAAGAAAGCATAGATAGTTGACTAAGTTAAGTAGAGAGAGACGAAAACACATGTAAGAATGGGCTAGAGATTGAAGAGAGTTCCCTAGCCAGCGTGAAATGTTCACGATCATAAACTTCCAGACCATGCGTGTGGATATTAGAGTCCATTCTAAAGAGAGGAAAGTGGCCAGCAATCGAGAAATCAGAAGAGGTGATTGAAGAGTTAAGATTAGTTTCGCAGAGAGCTAGGATGTCCGGAAACTTTTCGGAGAGGAACGATATCACACTGCAGAAGTTGGTACGAATACCACGAATGTTGTAAAAAGAAAGGTTAAGGGGATTAAGATTTTTTTTTTTTTTTTTTTTTTTTGAGCTGGTTTAGGTTCATATCTTTGGTTGTTTATAGTCATGATGTGTTATTTAGATAAGGAAAGGTCTAGGGTAGTAGCAGCAATTCAATTAGTCGTTTAATGTAACATGTGCAGGATGGAAACTGGCACAGACTGCCACATAGTGTAGCCACGGGGTTTGCCAACCAAAAACGCTTGCAGGGACACACGATTATAGAATCTCGATATTATGCAACTGTTGATCAGAGCAGACTCTCAAGATGTTACGCAAGAGTTCGGGAATAGCAAACAGAAGGCTGCCAATATGAAGAGACATTAACACCAACCACGCATATCACAAAAAAATCATGGCTGTATCACGATTACGGCCTGAAAAATGGAAAGACACTAGGAATCCCTTCCTTAACAGAAATCCAGGGATGAGCCTCTATTCTTGTGCAAGTGAAAAGGGAGAAGTATGGAGCAGACGATGAGAGAGCCTATCTACTCCTATTAAAAAACAAAAACATAACAAAACAAAACAACAAAAACAGAAAACAACCCCGGGTTTGACTCCCGCATAAATTTTTTCAAAAAATGTATGTAATGAATGAATTCTATTCTAATATGTTATTTTATTAACAAACTTTGTGGAAATATTTTGATGCGTATGCTCCTCTCCAATTTTCGATATTTTGTTTGTACTTTTTATTTTTAAGAATGTTTGCGATTTTTTTTTTAGTTAAATCCCCGAAATATTATTTCAGTAAAAAATATTATACAATATCAAATGTGAACGTCCTGAAAATTCGTCCCGAGTCTTACTAAAAATAACTGAATAAAACACGAAAAATACATTTTTTGGAGTATTTTTCTTTCTGAGTGGGCAGAAAAACAAACGTTACACTTAATATTTTTTAATACTTATAATATTTCAATGTGATTCTGAAATTTATTCCCTTGCTGTCCGTAACAATATTTCTTTTTTATGAAATAAAGACACCTATGAAAAATCAAAAAATGTTAAGTTTAATGCTATTTTCGAGTGTGAACCATTTTTAAAAGAATTTTAATTTTGAATTTTAGCAACTGATAGATTCTTTTTCTTGTACAATTGTTCAAAATTAAATAATTCTGAATTATCGCCTTTGATTGAATACTCATGATATGAAAATCCAATAACTTTAAATTTAAAATAATTAAAAAAATAGACCTCACTGGATACAATTAAATATTTATGACATCAGACGGTAACCAAATAATCAAAGTATAAAAGCACTTTATTAAACTCAAAATGATCATTTGACTAAAAAAGAAATACTTCTAATGTAGTATAAAAAATAAAATTATTCATTCTAAATTTCATAAAAATAACAAAACATATATTAAACTATTATTTACACAAGGTTGAATAAAGGTGATCCTTAATTCAGGTCTGGCAACCATGTAACTGGGCTCTACGACTTGGAACGGACATGTGGAGACCTAAATTACTACTAAATTAAAACTTCAGAGGAACTTGTTAGTAATGTTCAGTAATTAGTTAATTTGCATATATACATAATATTAGAAAATAGCTTACAATTATTGACTTATTTCCATAAATGCAAATGTACAAGGAAAGAACAAAAATAACCTCCTCTACCATAAAATAGCTAAATGCACAAAAATTACTTTATTCACCATAAATTAGACATTTTTAGATGGTGTTGCAAAAATGAATTAATTTTCTTATACCAGTTGATTACAGAATATATAATTGTATTGTATAATACAATCAGAAAGCAATTTCAAAATTTTACAAAATTGTGTATCAATAAAATCTCGAAATACTTTATAAAAAATGTTAATTTCAGAGAAACAATAATTTTGATAATCTTTACAAAATTTATTGTGATTTCTGTTACATGCACAATTTGTTTCACAGACGAAGAAAATACTTATTTCACTGTGATACAATAATAGATTACCAGTATACTTAGTTTTAATAATTAAAATCAATTTATGTTAAAAAAAAAAATAATAATTAACACAGTAATTTGTGGTGTTAAACAATTAAATATACAGTGGGGGAAATAAATATTCGTACACTTGAAAAATTGTATTTTTATAAATGTAAAGGCCTTAAATAAAACAAATCTCGACACATTTAAAGACACATACTATTAAAAAATAATAATAGACTTAATTAATTCTTATTCTAACAGAAAAAATGCATTTTTTAGATTCTAACTTCTAAGTATTCGTACAAATCAATTATTAGAATAAAAAAATCAATTAATTATGAAAAAAGTATATTCTAGAATGTCCCAGTAATGTTATCAGTAATTACAGTTAATGCTATTAGCCATTATCAGAGTATTCTGCAATTTCTAGTCTTACGAGAAGGTTCTAATAATGTCTAAAGGTAAAGAATTGACTATTTCACAAAAACAACACATTTTGTCTCTTTGGAAAGATGGGAACAGTTATAGAACAATTTCTAACAACCTGAATATTCCTTTTGCTACAATTGCTTCGATCATTGCAAGGTTTAAGACTCGTAACAGGGTTGAAAACCAAAGACGAACAGGTGCTCCACGGAAGATTTCTCTAAGATCAGCAAGGATATTAGGACGCCAGATCTAACAAAATCCACAGGTTACGCGAGAAGAGCTGCAGGAACATCTGCGTGCATTAGGGATTAAAGTAACCAAGTGTACAATAAGTAATGAACTACACAAAAACAGTCTGAAATCACTCATCCCAAGGAAGACTCCACTCCTCTTGAAACAACACAGAGATGCTAGGCTAAAATTCGTTAGAGAACATAAGGATAAAGAATATTCGTTTAGGGAAAAAGTACTATGGACAGATGAAACTAAACTACAGTTGTTTGGTCATAATTATCGAAATCATGTGTGGAGGAAGGCCGGTGAAGCCTACTTACCAAAGAACACGTTGCCGACTGTAAAGTTAGGTGGTGGCAGTATTATGATCTGGGGCTGTTTTTCTGCAAAAGGTGTTGGCAGAATATCAATAATAGATGGCAAGATGAATGCCGAAAGATACCAGAAAATCCTGCAAGACAATTTAATGTGTACTGTTGAGAGACTTCGGCTACCTCCTGATTGGGTTTTCCAACTGGATAATAATCCTCAGCATACCGCTAGATCTACAAGGAAATGGTTAGCTGAAAGTAACGTTGATGTCTTGAAATGGCCAAGTCAGTTCCCAGACTTGAACCCAATCGAGAATTTATGGCGATATTTGAAAATTCAAATTGGGAAAAGAGTACCAAGAATTTGAAGACAATATGCCAAGAAGAATTGTACAAAATACCACTCAATGTGTGCAGATCATTAGTTGAGACGTACAGGAATAGACTGGTAGCTGTTGAACTCAATAAAAGATATTCCATAAAGTATTAAATTAAGTTAATATGCTTTTTTGTTTTGTACGAATACATTTTTCATCAGTTAAAATGAAAAAAATGCATTAATTTCTGTTAGAATAAGAATTAATTAAGTTTTTTACTATTTATAAATAAAATAAAAATACATAAAATGTATCAAAATTTGTTTTAGTTAAGGCTTTTACATTTATAAAAATACAATTTTTCACGTGTACGAATATTTATTTCCCTCCACTGTATGTAAAAAGGGAGGAAACTGAAAATAAAAAAATATCTGGTAAATATTTCAGTGAATGAATAATTATGTACATATCTTTTATACTTGAAAAAATATGATTTTTAATACTGATAGTGTAGTCTTAAAGAGAATTCCATAAATATTTTTATCTTATGAATAAAATTTTAAGATAATTACAAAACTTTTAGTGTCTGTTCTTGAGTTGTCTTAGGTGAATCAGACAACCAATAATTTTTGAAAAATATATTTAACAATATAATCCTATGTTCTTTTTTCATATTTCTGCACGTCTTCAATTCAACCCCAAATACCACGAACTAGTATTTTTAAATCTTTCCTCTTCTGTGAGACAATCTTTTTCTTGTAAAATACCCTGCTATATACAAAAAGGACATTTTAATATCCTTAGGGATCGTAGTTTCGAGTGTATGAACCTTATCTGTAGGGTTTGAACTTCGGAATTTATGTTTCAGAATATAACATTTAAAGTTCGTATGAATGTTGCAATCTTTGAGAGACTAACATGGATTAAGAAATGCTAGGATTAAGAAATGCTAGGATTCAGACTTGGGAATTTTTGAGTTTTGAAAATTAAATTTTGAATAATCGTATTTTAGGGGGGCAGATCAATCACCCCCCCCCCATAAAATACGATTATCTAAAACAAATTAACCAGTTTAATATTTTGCAGTTAATTTTGTTTTCAATTTTAACAATAATACTAGTAAAATTCAACATACATTAAATATCCTTAAATAATAATTTTTTTCATTTTAAGTCAATATATTTGTTGTTATTTTATTATCATAGACAAAAAATTGAATTAAATTTTTAATCATTTTTTTTTTCAAATGGGCAAATTTTTGTATAGTAAAATAGGAAAATTAGCAATGCAAAAAGTAACATTCACTTTTTTGTTTTTTTACAAGTCAGTGTCGCATGTTATAAAGAAAACACAAATTATTCATTAAAAAATTAATTTTATAATCAGAATATTAATTATTATGGAGACTAATATCATAAAGAAAGAATTTAAATTAACTTTCTGTGACAATTCTTAATAATATTTTTTGTGAATTTCGCTGTTTAAAATGGTCATAAAAATACCATAATGTTGTCTCTTTTACATTTTACAATGTCGTTTCTTTTACATTTTACAATAATAGTCACAAAAATACAATAATGTTACAATAATGTCGTCTCTTTTATATTTTAGTGGTATATTTTTTAAGAATATTTGTAAAATATTACATTCATTATTGAATTTAATTTTTGACATTAATTTCATGTGATAAATTCTTTAATAAGTGTCATTTCTCATTAATTTTGCAGTAAAAACATTACATTTTTTATTTTTTAATGTCTTCTATTTATTTACAAAGGACAAAAATTCAATAATGTCTTTAAATACCTGTTATTTTAAAGAAAAACAAATTATTCATAAAAATAATTTTATACTAATATGGCCATTGAAGAAAAATAGAGAAAAATATTAAATTTAAATGAACTGTGATTAAATTCTTAATGACACTTGTGAATTTCGCATTGAAGTTTATTTAAAAATAAAATATGCAAAATAAAATAAACATTATATTTACCTCTGTATTTTAAATAATAAACTTAAATTAATCCAAAGGTAAAACGCAAAAATTTCTTTTAAAAAAATAATTTCTTAATCCAATTTCAGCAAACGAACTTTTGCATGTTAATTGATCGTCCCCTGTCGTTCACTGGTCTAAACTCAGTGTAAAGGCCAACGATCGCTTTGCATTAAATATAATTTATTTTAAACATAAATACTATTTTTTTTTTATTATAGCGCTGCTGGTGTACCATATTTTTTTCGCGCGCTTTTTTTTAGAGTTTTTAAATTTGTTTACATTTCTTTTTGTCTATAATGGCGGTTCGATGTGTGAACGTGCCAATCTTTTAAAAATGTCCCTAAAATGCAGTTATTATCTCTCAAATAAAATCAAAATATACCATCAAAGAAGACATTTAAATTATTTAAAGCGCATTTTTCTGAAAATTCGAGGCGGTACCTTTATTCATAGGAAGCACGGTGGAGTAATGAATAGTGGCTCAGATTGCGGAAGCGGAGAGTCGAATTCGAATACCAGTCAAATCATTACATTCACTTACGTGCTAATAACCTTGGGAAAGTTATGGGTAAATATGGGTTCTATATCTTTGGATGGTAACTGATCTACCGCAGAAAGATATGGTAACCTATAGCGGGGAAAAAATCTGCCTCGTCAGTCATGTATCAAAAATATTTTTTCTTTTCTAATACATTTCACGGAAAATTCGTGCTTAAGTGATAAAAGAAAAATGTTGTTTTCCATATAAAACTTTGATCATGTGGAAAGCGGTTTCAAATCGAGCTTAGCATGAAATAATTAACAAAACTAATTAAATTGTAGTTGATGTCATTTTTTGTTGTTGCATATATCCAAGTGATAATTCCAATCGATTTGATGTTTGTTCTGCTTTGCACACGTCTTCAGCGAAATGGTTACTGATTTCGTTTTAGTATATTGTAACTTGACCGTTATGTCGGTAAGCGGGTAAACGAAATTCGCTAACATTAGTTTTTATTATTATTATTATTATTTCGATGAGGAGTAAAGAAACATTATCTTTAGATTGGCACATTGAAAATACATGCACACACTCACACACACCAAATTTCTTTAGTGATAATTTTTGCATAAATTCGGGGTAAATTTTGTAGAGATGATCTTTATACAATCCGCTGATAGATACGTTTGCAAGCATTGAAATTGAATTGTCTATCAAAGGCTAGAAACACACTGAAACTGAATCTGTTAATCAATTAGACTCAGTTTTTCACTCTTTTCTACAAATTCTTCCAAATAAAACGCTAGCATTTCTTTAATATGGGTTTTGCTCTTTTCTTTATACTTTTATTTCGTCTTGTCATTATTCATTTAGTGTATGCTAGCTTTATTTTTAATTGCAAGAATTGTAACAGCGATCGTTGTTCCAGAAAAAATTATATCAGCTAAATTCTCTTAAATATCCTTATTTTTATTGAATATCAATTTTATGACTATTTATATGGAATTTATACGCTTAAAACATTCAATAAAGCCTTCAGTGCTTTCTATAACTGGGATATTCATAGAAATCTTGCAAGTGTGTGAATGAGAAGGGTTATTGAAATTCCCCAAATAAATTTAAAATATTTTATGAATAGAAATTTGCTTACTTATGGTAATTACTTCTTACATTTGGTAATGTAGATGAAACAAGAACCGATGTATTTCACAGCTAAGTAATGTTTGTTAAACGAGTTATTTGAGTCTATGAACAGTAAACGAATTCAAGTTGGGAATACGTCAAAAAATGAGATAAAATCCTGAAACATTTCACACTAAGTAAGCCAAAAATCATGAAGACTCATCTTCTTTCAGACAACCAAAGCATATTTAGAGAATGGTGCATATAAAATAATATACCTTTTCTTTTTGTGCCGTTGTCACCGATTTAGACTAACGTCCAGGTGCGTAACTTAATTTGTCATAGTTTGAGTAATAGAACCTTGCTCATTTAGATTTTAAAATTTCCATAGATACAAGATTTGATTTTTGACTCACCTCACGTCCCACTAAGTTAAACCATAAATTGATGTTATTGAAATTACTCATTGTAGATTAAAATATCCATGTATACAAATAAATAATAAAACAATATATAAAATCTAAGAAATTCAAAAATACAGAGATCACTGTTACTACTAATTTCACACTAAGTGATCTTCTCAGACTACTCGGCAAAAAAAAAAACACACGAAAAAATACCATAGTAAATAAATACTTAATCCACGGAGAAAAAAAATGATGTGTTTGATTATAAAAATATCTTGAGAATGATCTTATCTCGGAGGAATTTGACAAGAGATGGCTTACACAAACTGCTTAGCTATGGAATCTTTGGAAGAGTTTCTCAGTTGTCAAGTCTTTCTTGTCAGGCAGATCTATAAAAGCCGTCGTTAATGGCCAGTCCTCTGATGCACATGAGATCAATGCTGGCATCCTCAGTAAATGTATATGCAAATGATACCAGAGTATATGAGTGCACCACCAAATATTTTGATGACAAGTTCCTGACTGCTGATCTCTCCTCTGATGTATCTCACACAGCTCAATGGCTGATATCATTAAATGCATCCAAAACAAAACTCGTAACAGTTCATCACTGCCGAGCAGATCCTAAACAGGCATCAATGCTGATGAGTGGTAATACCATAAAAGGAGCTCCTTACCTCAAACGCCTACGGGATCACTTCGATCTCAAATTGAACGTGTATATTCATGCCATCGCAAAATATGATGGTAAAATGATTGGTTCTTTGTATCGCTCCAGAAAATACCTAAATCCCCCTGAGAGTGCCTCCCTGACAACTACCATCTTCGTCACTTCAACCGATATCTATATGTATGCATTTCTTAATTCCTCGTCCCCACTACTTTACAAAAATTATAATCAGTAACTCTCTACATTAAGTAGTGCTTAAGCATTGTATCCGTAGAAAAAATATGAATCGGCTATCTTCGGGGACCATGTAACTCTGAAAAATATAAAACGTATGCATTTGTATCTTTTGCCAATTTATTAAGTGTATATAATTAATAATATATATATATATATATATATATATATATATATATATATATATATATATATATATATATATATATATAGTAAAACACACATATCAATCATTTGTAAATAAGTCATTTCTGTTTTCATGCGAAAAGTTATCTTCTTATGTCGATAAATTATGGCTGTGTAGATATTTTATAATTACCTTAATATACCATTTGTTATGCCCATTTTGGGGAGGGCAATGGCGCCTTTTGCCACTCATACAGTTCTGAATTTTTGCCGATGGTGTACGAACTAAAAAGAAGTTACTAAGGTGTAAGAAATAATTCAATTTTCTGTTAGCAGCAGGTGTTAAGAATGGCGACTTGCAATCTCATTAAAATCGTTGCTTTATGCAAACGGCATATATGGCGAATAAAATCAATTGACGCAACCAATCTTCTCTGTCCGTGTTTGTTAAGTCGAAGAATAAAATAACTAACACAAAATTTAGAAGTTTTATTAGAATTTTTAAAACTCGTGGTCTACATGTTTGTATCTCGGGCGAAAAAGGAATATCCATAAACTCAGAAAAACGTGTTAGATTTTTGTTCAATGTTTTAAATTATCAGTAAGTTAGATGCGTAAGACAAGGACGTGTCTGCGTACCATACTTATGCGACTTTTACAAGGTGAGCAAGGTAATCCTGAGAGAATTTAAATTCATTCATTATTGGTGAATACAATGTTGGCATAAATATGCAGATGATACAGTGTTGATAGCAGGCACAAAAAGGAAACTGTAAATACTCCAAGAGAAGGTAGTAAAGTTAGAAAAAAAAGGACTAAATATCAATTGTAAAATAACAGAATATATAGTTGTCAGCAAGAGGAATATGTCGAGATGCGAACTACGAATTGGAGATTAGAAAATCAAGCAAAGAAGATTAAATATCTGTGAAGTGTTTTAACAGAAAACAGATAGGTGACACCGTAATTTGAACTCACAATAACGAAAGATGGCTTCCAAATGCTAAGGAACGTATTAAGAAACGGAAAAATTTATTAGAAACAAAGAGTTTTGAACTGTTATATTATACTGGTCTCCTATATGGTAGTGAATATTGGACAATCTCCTCACGAATGAAGAGACTTGAGGTAACAAGGATGTGCTTCTCCAGAAAGATGTTGAAAATACTATTCATAACAAGGAAGTTTAAAGGAAAATGAAAATGAAAAGAACATTTAGAATCAAAGAGAGTTGAAATTTTTAGGACACATAACGAGGAAAGCGAACTCATACGGCATGGTGAAAGCAAAAAAGAAAAAAAAAACACGCATAACCTACCTCATGGATGACAGAATAGGGATGGGGATCAATAGTAAAATGACAAACCTTAAAAAGGATAAGACGTTGTGGAGAGCCATAATAGTCCACACCCTAAAGGAGCATGGCACATTGAAAAAGAATGTAAAAAGTGTATTCGGTCTTTTCGCTCACAGTAGGTCAAAGAAAAGAAAATAAATAAATATGTAATAGCATTTAATTCTTTACAAATTAGACATATTGGGACCAGCAATGTTTTTGATCTTTGCCACCATTTGTGGAATTTCTTTAAAAATGATAAGTGATCTACAATCCTATTTAATTGGCTACTCTACTTTAACTCAATAGTCAGCTGCACCTCTCTGACTATTACCGAAATCTGAAAAAATACTTTCATTAATAAATTGATCATCAAAATTCAGCGAATGAAGAATTGGTGGAGGTATGTAATAAAATGTTTATGCCTGTCGTAGTTTTGGTGTGGACGTATTTTTGTTGATCAATCATTAGGGTAGAGAGTTGATGACTGAAAAAATAGGACGATCTCAACAACTCAATGGTTTTATTAGATACGATATTTTTGCAAGTGGCATAAAAGAATTTATTTAAAACAAGTTCGAAAAGACGTTTTTAATTTTATACTTTCGCAAGATATACGATATCCACGTGATGCAGCACTAAGAATGTTATTTAGTGGACATAACTTTGATATTCGCAAAATTAGTGTCAATAAAGTGAGGCTCGATTGACAATATACTGAAAAATTTAAGTTTTCGACGCTTACAAAATTGCCGTCTTTGCTTCTCTTTAATTCTCATATTTAATATCGGAGCGTCTTTAGAAAAACTTTATAGATTAACAATTATGAACAAAAACTATTTTCTATTTACTAAAAATAAAATCAAAGAAAAAAGGACGGTCATATATATTTTTTCTCGTAAAAATAAGAAATGCTCTAATGCGTATGTAATTTATTTCCCATATAAAATGAATGTTATTCGATGCCAAGGGAAATTATAATTTGTTCTGCGATTCATGTAAATGTTAGATGCGCGGGATATTTTATTTCTATTGCTATTCAATCAAACAATGAACTTGGTTAAATCAAGAATCAGATAAGCAAAAATCCGAAGCAAAAGTGACGTGAAGCAAGAGCAGACAGAAATAAGGAGATAGAGAGCTTTTATTTTCAAAGATACACTTTCAATTTGGGGTTTGCATGCCAGCATAAATTTATTTTTTAAATTCGCTACCGACAAACTGTCTTGGAAATTGTTATTTTTGTCTATAAGTCACCTACTTTGTCGAAGAGACAGAAATAAAAAATACAGAATTGCATACAACTGTGTTCCCCCTTTAACGAGTTTCTTTATTTAATTTCCTTCTTCTTTGCTGTTGTTATTTTTTGTTTGAGTACGTTACCTACTACAACAGTTTAACATGTAATAAGTAACAATTTTCGGTTGGCAATTCAATACAATTCATAATCTATTTACAGAGAAGAAAGTTTCTGAATAAAATCTTGGAACACGCTTGACTCTCACTCTCTCTCTCTCTCTCTCTCTCTCTCTCTCTCTCTCTCAACATGTACATATATTTATATAATATATATAGGCATTATTTTATTATTTATTTCATAAATTCGAAACCGAAAATTTAGACTTTAGGCAATCTGGTTGGATTTGAAACCAGTATTCTCTTTTCATACGTTGACTCTCTGGAAAAAAAGGCTTCAGATAAAATTACATACAACTGAGCAATCAATATACACCATCATTCATTTAGTAAATAATAGTGCCTCTCGTAATATTTTATAATATAGCTTAAGAATAAACGCACAAACCTTTATATCATACATCACAGCATACCGTTTATTACTGCCGTATTTACATATACCGAACGGCAGTTAACATTAGAAACCATAAGCGTCAATATCGATGTGCAAAGAACAGAAGAAATTGAACGTGATAGATACACGATTCTGATAGGAAGAAATTGTCCACTATAGTGATGCTTAATTGCACATGAGTATTAGTAAATAATTTTGAAATAAAAAGGTTCAGTACTCTTTACATGTTATTTACTAAAAGATATCTAGTGATGTTGTAAAATTTATTCATATAATAAAAGTATACAAAGTTAAAAGACATACTCAAAGTGCGAAACGAGCTGGTCGGATAATCGTTGATCGGTAAATGTCGAGGTCAACTGCTATAGATAAAAAAAAAAGCCTGGTCTTCTCTAGTCAACGTTTCGACAACTATGGCGGCGATTTCTCACCAACAGTATCGTCAACAACAGAAGCAACAGCACCATAACCAATGTCGCAAGAATGTGACTCTGCAGTCGACAAGCGGAAGACGAAGTAAACTAATCTCCTAGAAATAGACGATAGAAATTTTTCTTTTCTTCTGAAAGCCAAACAAATTATTATGGAACAGGAAAATTTCGTTTGAAACAAAGAAAACAGAAATTATAGTCCGTTTATATAGCAATGAATATTGGACAATTTCATCACATAATAAGTGTCTTGCGTTAACTGAGATGTAATTCTACAGAAGGATACTGAGAATAGAATGGACCGAGCATATGAGCAATGCAGTCTTGAAGAAAATGGAAACGAAAAGGACACATGCTTAGAATAAGAAGAGACAGTTGAAGTTTTTTGGGACATTGTGAAGAAAGAAGATTTGGAGAATTTAACATTCACTTGATATATTGAAGTCAATGGGTACAGAGGGAAACACCGTGTAACCTACCCTAATGAGCTTGTGTAAATGGATAGCAGAACAGAGACTGGAATGAATAATAAGGAGATAAACATTGCTGAGAGATAAAAAGGATAAGAAGTTGTGGAGAACCATGACCGCTCACACCCTGAAAGGCGACGGTACATAAAAAGATGCAGAAACAAATACAAACGCCAATTCCGTACTCATTAACTCCACCTTTTCAGATTTTGACTTCACAGCACTATTCCTTTCAGTGCCACACTAAAATATTACATTTTTAGATCGGGATGGAAATTACAGGAAAATTTCTAATGCAACCATTAAGTACAACAAACAAAAATATACAATATTATGTATGTAAGCCTTACTTAGAGTGAGATACTTCTAGATTTCGTTAGAACATATCCATCGGAGAAGGAGAACGCCGATATAATACCTGCTATTTCGTTTACATCTGATGAAGACTAGCTCTTTTTTTAGGGAGTGGGATTGGCTCTGTGCAGAGCTTTCTCTCACTTCTAAAATCTTCAAGCACTTGATTTTTTTTGTTTTGCATAGTATGGCTGACCGTAGTAGGAGAATGCAAACAAAGATTTGAAGATTTACGATAATGTGAGAGTGTATGTCCTTAGCAAGATTGAAAGCCACATCCAAGCTGCCCATATTTGATAATCAGTCATTGGATAACATTACTGGAAATCTAGTCACACCTATCATTCAGTTCATGTACGTATGGACTCGTGGGTTCTAATCTCTCAATAGCCAATTTGTCAAGGTGACCTCTTGATAATAACAACCTGATTGGACGATGCCAGACTGCAGCACCGTTGGGAAAAGCCAAAATAACTTAAACCGTATGAGCGAAATTGGATAGACAAAAATTTTCGGAAGTCGACTGTGCTACAACGGTGTCACAAGCCCTGATGATGACAGAGGCTTCATTCGTACTGGCCTTGTTCAATTGATAATCACACCAATGTAGGCACTCTCTCGTAGAAACTACAACTCAAGTTCACTTACAATCCATGAAGCTTTTAGGATAAAATCTTAAGGCTCTGTGAATGTTAAAGAAATATATTACCGAGCAGGAGTTTGTAACAAGGATTAGTTAACGACCCTAGTAAACGAACAGCCAGCCATTATTTATTATCTATATATGCATGTGTATATCAGTGGCTATTCTAAGTCATCAATGTTACTGTGAGTAATTTTTTAACAAAATATATATACATAAAATTTATTCGATACAAGAATTTAAGCCTCAAATTGCAATCGAATCTATCTACAGCTGTACAGAGATAGAAGGAATGAGCATAACACATATGCAAATGTTATGCTAAAGAAATAACAGCCAAAGACATCCTCATCGACATGATGCATATAATCAAAATAGAAAATCATAATAGAAAAAGACAAATACTTCAAAGATAGAAAAAATTTATTTGAGAACTTTTTGAGTACGAGAGAAAGAAACCTGTAATGCACAAAAATACGGAAGGACCTAATATATTAAAGTCTCCAGATAGATCACAACTGACCGATATGAAAAGGAAGAAAGACGCGGTACTAAGATGATCTCAGCCTTTGACGATAAATGAGTGTGGTAACATATCAGAAAACTTTATTAAATACATCTTTGTATCGCTGCCTGAGAAGCTAGATGCAAATCAATCCATCGGACAATCAGTTTAATGAGCCACATAACAAAGTTGATCATAAAGATTTTGATGAATAAAGAGCTTTGCATAATTAAACCGGAAATAAGACAAGAACAGTGTGGTTTCTTTAAAAATACTAGAATAGGAAATGCAATATTTATGACCAGGATGACATCAAAGCGAACAATATAAATTTAGAAAGATGTCTTCCTATGTTTCATTGACTACACAGAAGCATTTAATAATGCATGGCACAAAGATCTATTCGAAAATATGATTTATTTGGGAAATACATTAGGATGTCCAGAATATATTTTGCTTTCATGCGGATAGAAAAAAGAATTAAATACACAAAAAAATGGAAGAGACGCAAGATAAGGATGCATCTTATCGTTAGAATTTATTACAGTGAGGCAATCCCCAAAGAACTAGAATTCCTATCAGGATTTATTATACAAAATACAAAATCTCAGCATAGGATACGCAGGTGATACTGTTTTGATGGCAGAAACAGAAAACTACAAGAACTCTTAGACTAGGTAATAAACGAAAGAAATAAATTATTGTAAAAATACAGAATGTGTGATTCTCAACAAGAGAAACATCTGAATTGGAGATTTCAAAATCATGCAAGTACAGAAATTAAAATATCTAGAAGGTATTTTAACAGATAATGGAAATGTGACATGGAAATCGGAAGGTGCATTGGAATTTATGCTTTCTAAAAGTTAAAAAAAAACAGAAAGATTTAATTAGAAACGAAGTAACGCTATGTAATATCAACCATATTATATCGCAGTGAATGCTGGACAACTTCCTCTCAGATGAAGACGAGACGAGGTAAAAAATGTCCCGCTACAGAAGAAAATTGAGAATATCATGGACGGAGTATGTGAGCAATGAGGATGCTTTAAGGAAAATGGAAGAAAAACGGATACTTAGAATAAGATAGAAACCGTGGAAATTTCTGGTTCACATAATGGGGAAATAAGGCTTGGGGGATTTGACAGGACATTGAAGATAAAAGATATATAAGGAAACAGTGAGTAACACAGAATGAGAAAGTGAACTACTGCTAAGAACTACAAACGATAAGAAATTGTGGGAAGCCATTATCGCCCACACCCTCAAGTAATGAATTAAACATGAATTCCAAAACATTGGTTTCACAGTAGATTCTTATAATATATTGTCTTGTGATTCTTATTTTTTGTTCTCAAGAAGTATCTGTTTCTCGATGTAAATACAAACCAACTAATGCTACCATTCTTGAGTAGTCGCACTCTGCCAAAAGATAAGAAACTTCTTCCATTTGCAACTGAAGTTAAATGGCTATCCAAGAAAAGTTGTAGGAGTTTAACCGTTTCCGATATAGAAGACAAGAAACTCAGCTTCTGAATTCATCCTAAAATGGCATTACCTGGTTTGCACTTTTAAAAGTCATTATCTAAGCTTATTTGCTAAGGATTTGTAATCGAATACATTTGGGTATTTGAGCTGCAAAACATTTATATATTGCATATGTAATTATGGGCAAACACGATATTCTTCTTCGTATCAAGTAATTACAAATATAATAACCCTTCAAAGTGTGCAAAACGCTTCTTCAGTGACAATAAAATGTTCTAAAACATTTCAGATGTTGTTTTATTTACCGTTTCCGGTTCTTTTTGTGAACCATTTAATTGTCCAATTTCCGCCTCTATATCTTGAAAAAATGCTTTCATAATATTCGTCATTATAACAATTTTCATTTTATTTTATATTTGAAACTCCTGATAAATTTTTGTGCAGATACACACGAGCAGTCCAGACCAAGATTGAAAAGAAAAAAATTGTATTCTGTGAATTCTGGAGGATTCCCATGAACAGAGTTAAAGAGACTGTGGCCACAATTATAAATGGCCCCGAGATGATATCTTCCTCGACAAATAAGGCGAACCTCTTCCTCTCTATCTTTGCTTCTAATTCAACATTAGACGACAAAAACTAACACAATCTCAGTAATACATTACAGCACGAGAAGTCTCTAGACTTATCAAAAGATTATACCTCAAGGACCATAGCATTAGATATCTCAAAGGTCTTCGACAAGGTGTGGCACAAAGGTTTACAAGCTTAATTATGGAATCTCCGGAAGGCTCTTCTCGATCATAAAATCCTTCCTAACAGGTGGGTCTCTGAATGTATTTATTAGTGGCCAGTCCTCCAGAGCCCTAGCAGTCAACGCAGGCGTCCCTCAGGGGTCACTCCTCGGGTCAATCCTCCTTTTGATCTACATAAATGTTCAGCCTAAGAATATACTCAAATCATATGTAAACATCTATGTCGATGATACGACTGTATACGGGCGCATCTCTAAAACTTTCGATGGTCAGAGCCTGGCAACTGATCTCTCTTCCTTGTCTTACACAAACTACCCAATGGGTTAAAAACTGGCTGGTGATATTCATCGCTGATCTGGCCTCGAACTACCAACAATCAAACTGAATGGAGGTCCTCTTGAGGGAACACCGTGACATGAAAGACTGTTGCGCCTCAAATTACATTGGTTATATATCTGGCCATTATCACAATCAATCTTTTACATTTGAAAAAAAAATATTGATGTTTTTAGAAATATTGTGTATTAAGTGCATATGATTACAGCTCGAAAAGTCCTCGTTGTTTTTGTTATTATTATTATTTGAATATTACAGTGTGCGGCATAAATACCTCCCATAAATACTTCTTATTGTCTTACCATTATGTAAGTGGTATTTCTGGGAGGTTTATGGGTGAAGTATTCCTGTCATGCCCTGTATTTAAATCATTTTAGCTTTGTTCATTTTTATTGCAAGTGTCAGATCGTTATTCTTCGACCATTAACTCATTTTATTCATTAATTAACATTAATTAAGGTATTATAAAAAAAGAAACTCAGAAAGCTGCAATCGTTTAAATTTAGCTTTCTATTTATATTCTCTACTCTACTCTTTTCAACTCAATTATGTTTTGATCTTTTGAAGGGATTTTTGTTTACACTATATGTAATAGATTTGAATCACATTGCTAAAAATAAGTTACCATTATTATGGAAGATGCAGAATCGATTTTAATCCAAATGGCGTAGAGAAAAGCATTATCTCATCCTCCCTGTTTTCAATCTTGACCCTTGTTCATTTTGGCATTAAGAAAAAGGTTCATGATTCTTTTCATAATTATTTGTTCTTCTTATGTTATCACTTGGCTGCAATATCAATTTACGGTTATAGCAGATAGAAAGTTGATTTTACAGTTTATTGACGAGCATTTTATATATAGGTATATAATAGTGAGTTTGATAGGATTTCCAGTAAAATTATTCATACTAATGATCTGCATTGATTTAAGACACGGAAATATTCATTATATTTAGAAAAGAAAACAATATCTAAATTCCATAAAGGAATCGAAACAAATTAAATTAAAAATCAATATTTATTCAATTCCACTAACTTCAAATGTAGGACAAGTGGTTTCCGACTTTTTCGCTGCTCAACAGTAACCTAAATCCTCCTACAATAATTTAATTATATTTTTATCGGAAAAACTTGTAATCGCCAATTTATAAACAAATAGCCATCTGCAATAAGAGATGATATGATTTTGTATATCATTAATTGAACGATCACATTTATGTCGTTTTTCTCTTCTTGCTACAACGAAAACTTTGAAGAAAAATAAAATCACTCCAAATGATTGATCGAGGATGTTCAATACAACCATTAATTTGAGTTCAGACTATTTCTTTGACAATACAAGACTATATTTTTTAACTTACACATTCTGGATTGCTATTTTCTTGTGTTCTTTTATAGACCAAATATCGTAAGACATGTTTCCCGTTCGAAGTCGTTAATATCAATTTGGATTTTTAAGTCTGGCAACTTATTCTAATTTAGTGCAACGCAATCTTCTACTATTACCTTGAGCTTAGTAAATTTCAGGTACAAAATAGTTTCATGATATTTTTATTTTTTTTTTTTTGTTACAATTTGCACATAAAAACATACCTATTGTCTCCGAATATTATCTTTTAAGTGAATTAATCAAGATGCAGAAATTTTAGTATATTACCAGAAGTGTACAGAAAACGTTATCGCATCAATTCTAATCTCCAGCGATCTACTTAGATAAGAACGAGAGAAATTAACATAATTTCAGTAGTTTTGGCATTTCTGTATTCTGTTATATAATATCGAACATCTGTGTCTTGAGAAGGTAAATCAGATAAGTTACTTGAACTTCTTTTGATTTATTTATATACTTCCGTTCTGTTTCTGGATGTACAGTTACATTTCAACAGCAAGACCCTCTCCACTTGCCAAACCTATAGATAGTCATTGATACTTAAATTTTAGCAGCTGCCACATTACCAACCTAAACACTTCAATAATCTATAGCCAGTATTTGTTCTGGACCTAAGAATTTCGGAAAATACGTAAGGCATCTGATCAATCACTTTCTCAATAAAATTTATCTTCTCAAAACAATTTTTTTAAAAAATCAATCACTAAGTTTTCTAAACACAATAGATACTCTTTTAACCTAACAAATGACAAAAATTCCAGAATTCCCATTACTCTAATATTTAACAAAATGATTTCGTTCCTAAAATTTGACCGATAATACGATATTTAATGAATTCTTGTTTAATGCCACACTCCAAATTTAGAATCACCCCGTACATTGTTTTGACTACCCAAATCGCCGCTTCATCAAGGCAACGTAACATGTAATAAAACCCCCATGACAAGTTTGTAAACATTATTACCGATAGTATTTTCCACCACATATAGTAATACAACCTCCTCCATTGTCTTGTAATACTTCAAATATATTTATTTATTTTTGCAATATAACGAAGAGAATATCAGTGAATGGTACAGAACAACATACATTTCACTCAATTTGCACATTTCAACCAACCGTATCATTAGGCATCATTTTACCGTTTACATTTAACTGTCAACAAAATTGCCGAAAATACGAGTTAAAATTCGTTTTTAAAGAAATCCAGACAGGATCAATGAATACAATATCCATAAAAAGCTCATACCCCTTTTTATGGCAGATAACTCGCCGAAAAAGAACTAGTGGAACAAACTAGGTAGGAGCTTTACTTGAAGTTTTATTCAACTATAACTCAACTCTGGCAACAAACAGAGTGGAGCTTATTCCTTTTATAACTGGTCCAGGGGTAGACAACTATGGTTGACTTCCACATCTTCCTTCCCCCGTTCAGTTTTGTTCAATCGGAAGTGACGTATTCGTTCAAACGACTGGATTTTTTGCAAATTCGTCCGGAACGTTGCCGCTGTACCTGGACAAGGGTTTTCGGCGCTGCAAATGTTGCCAGGAATAGTCTAGTTCTAATTCTTTTCTGTCTCCTGCTCGAAGTAGGACACTCAGAATCCGAAAGCGAGTCGCTAGCGTCCGTACTCGGGTGTTCTCGCTTTTGTAAAGCTGATTTGGTGCTGGTATCGGTGTCTCCTCAATCTTTGGCCCTCGTAAGAATCCCCAGGCAGCGTATCATCGGTGCTATCAGTGGAGAAGTTTATAGGCTCAACGACGGGGAGTCTTCCTGTGGATTTGATACTCCTCCAGCGGGTGCCAAATGTCTAAGCGAGACGTTTGATTGCCTCCCATTAGAGTGCTAGATGTTAGTGTAGTGTGGGTTCGCTTCCAGCAATTCCACCTTGCTCACCGGTGAGTCGAATTTGTTCTGATGGGAATGTCGTTTTTACAAAACAGTTCCTGGCTGAGAGGCACGACGGAAGAGATCCCGACAGAACTCTCATGTGGTGCCGCATTCGTGCTTGTGCAAAATAGAGTTCTGATCGTTTACAGAGCCTTAGGAAGCAGCTCTTGCCAGTGTATAATTTGGTGTTTGTGATTCGTGCAAGCTAGTTTCATAGTCCGCTATATAATCCAATTGTAACGATCTCATAGAGTGTTACTTAGGAGATTATATCGTGTGGGTTGACTCACAGCCACGTTCCTCTCAATTAAGATTTTTTTCAGTTGTCCCGACATGAAAACGGTTCTACTATTAGTGTGTACGTACGCTGGTACACCGAATAAGAGAATAAAGAGCAGAGATATTGTATCACCGTTTCTGTTGAAACATCTAGGCGCATGGCAAAACGAATGGGAACCTGCCGTTAGTATTTAACTTATTTTAATATTTAATTATTTCTAGTCTTGGTCGGTAGCGAACCACTGAAATCTAAGTCGAGCCTTTCAAAAGGTTGCGTAGCTTTTACAAGAGTTCCTGGTTTGGGTTGGTAAAACTGGAATTTGATTGCCGAGCACGTCTGATAATTGTTAGTAAACCTTCTGATTTCCTCGACGGAGAAAGATAGGTTTTGACTACGAATCCCATGTAGCATTCTGGTGATACCCGTGTGACACAGTTCCTTATGCAGTTTCACATGATCTTCAGTGCATTTTACTGATCCGCACACTCTTGAAAGTATGTCAGTCACTGCATTTTCCTTGCTAGGACGATAAACGACATCAAATGAAAAGCAAAACAGCTCAATTCTTCATATGGATATTTTTCGTACTTTATCCGGCTAGTCGTCCTAGGGTTGTACATGAATGATACAGATTTATGGATTGGTGACTAGTCTGGAAAGGTCTCTATAATTGCATGAGCCTCTTCCTCTATCGCTGAATGTCGTCGTTCCGACCGTGAAAGTGTTCTAGAGAAGAACGCTACGGAGAGGCCTGTTTCTACTACCAGGGAGGGAAAATTTTAGGCCCTCAAAGGCTATGACAGCAGAAAGAGGTAGAAGAAAATTGGTAATTTGTTTTTTGTTTTTTTTTTGGTGGGGGGGTTCAGAGAATGAGGTTACCCATAGGAAATAATGTGCGAACATGCCCATGATTTACCGTAAGTGCGGATATAATAATAGGGATCTGTAATTCTAATAGTGGAACCGGTGCCATGGTTCCTTGGCTTATGGCGTATCCTTGTAGTTTGACCATATTTAATCTGTACGAAAACTTTTCATTGTTTAAAGTAAGGTTGTATTTTTCAGTGGATGCCAGAACCGCTTGTAGTTGCGATTGTGATTAGTTCTGTCATAGCCGCACACCGTTACGTCATCAATGAAGGCGTAAGTGACGTGCAATCTTTCGTGCAAGCTTTCTTTTTTTTTTTTTTTTTGACGTGCAAGCTTTCTTTTTTTATGGCCCTTTCATAACGCCAAATATAGTCCGTAAAAGTTGGCACAGTTGTCCGCAAGCTTCGAAAGCTATATAAGGTTGTCTTTTGGATTTATTATTACCTGGTGGTAGGCGCTTCTGAGGTCCATGGTACTAAAAATTTTGTATTTGTCGATCTCGCCAACCATTTCGTCAATATGGGGTAGTGGATAGACATCCAGTTGAATAAATTGGTTGATTCACTTTTTTATTTTCAGATGATGCTATTAAAATTTGAGACCCCTGCAGGGATTTACTGTAGCCAGATTATCGAAGAGAGAGGGATATTGTATATCTATAGCGACTAGGCCGTAGATAATTAACACCGGTTTGAGGCCTCCGAAAGGAATTATAATACTTGAGTACTGGCTGAGGAAGTCCTGGTCTAGTATAGCGTCGCAGCATAGGTTGTGCATTACTAGGAGTTTAATATCGTAATAACTATTTTGTTTTATTTGTAGTCCAACCAGGCAATAATCCAAAATTTGGAAAGATAATGAGGCCCAACGGTTTACTTTTGCAATGATCGCACTGAAGAAATTTACCAATTAATGGTTACTCCATTAATTTTAAATTTTTTGATAGCCTTTGAAAGGCAATTAAGGGACGCAGTTGATATTAAATTGGTTGCTAGGGTCGCCTGTGCTGCTGAACGGGGAGAAGAAATGGAACGGCAAACTTTAGAAAAAGGCCTTTTTCTCCCCCCGCCCATATACACACACACTTGGATTAAGATTAATGGCCGTGAGAATTAAGTCAACAAAAATAACATTTACGCCGACTTGAGGCAGTAGTAATAGGGTTTACGAAGAAGTCAGTAGTGAATGCTGGAATTTTGCCATCAACAGAAGAGTTTTGAACAGGAGGAGAGCAGAAACGGAAGTGAGAGATGAAAACCTACGAATTAGAGGAAGCATCGACGATTCTAAATTGTAGGTAACAGGCAAACTGTTTCTGTGCCATATCTAATAAAGAGGAATTGGTCATAAACAGTTTCCAGGTTTAAAGGTTTATTTTCGAGCAATCTTTGTTTATTTGTTGAGACGATATCTCGTTAATAATTAATGAATTCGACCCATACTTGGTGTGCTGTCAATGACGAAGTCGCCGTCCCAAGTTTAAATGCCTGTAAAAGTTGATCCAAACGAGGTAAGAGCTATACTTGAAGTTTTATTCAACTATAACTCAACTCTGGCAACAAACAGGGTGGAACTTATTCCTTTTATAACTGGTCCAGGGGAAAACAGCTATGGTTTGTTTATTTTGTTTAACAACATTCCAACCTTAGTGGTCACTTTATGCCGAAAATATTTTGGTATAGCTTGCAACATTATTTCTTTCAAAAACGTATAGCTGGCAACATTTTTTTTTCAAAAACGTATAACTGGCAACATTTTAAAAAAAACAAAAAAAAACATCATCCTTTCACAGTGTTTTGACCCCAGTGACAATTCCATTGAATAAGATTTTGTTAAAAGACATATAGCTGGTAATATTTTTCTTTTTTTAAACGTATAGCTGGGAATATTATTTTTTTAAAAAGTAGAGCTGGTAATATTATTTTTCCAAAAACGTACAGCTGGTAATATTATTTTTCCAAAAATGTATGGCTGGTAATATTTTTTTTTTCAAAAACGTATAGCTGGTAATATCATTTTTCAAAAACACATTGCAGGCAATATTATTCCTTCGAAAACATATCGCTGGTAATACTATTTTTCCAAAACCGTATAGCCGACAACCTTAATTTTTCAAAAACGGTCTTTCTGTTGGACGTAGTTTATCGCCATACCTAATATGTGGATGTAGTTTATCGCCATACCCGGGCCGCGGATGCAGTTTACCGTCATACCCATGCAAGCGGATACAGTTTACCGTCAGACCCATGAACACGGGTGCACTTTACCGTCATACCCATGTATGTGGATGCAGTTTACCGTCATGCCCATGGATGTGGATGCCGTTTATCGTCATACCCATGGACACGGATGCAGTTTACCGTCATGCCCATGGACACGGATGCAGTTAACCGTCATGCCCATGGACTCGGATGAAGTTTACTGTCAGACCCATGGACGCGGATGCAGTTTACCGTCATACCCATGGACGCGGATGCAGTTTACCATCATGCCCATGGATGTGGATGCAGTTTATCGTCATACCCAGGACGCGGGCTAGACTGTACACTATTTTCCCATAGCTGGGACCCTAACAGGTGCTGCCACCCCGGGTCAGGGTGGACCTGGGAACACCAGCAATTAAGAGGTGGTTCCACGCTCCTCAAAACCTCCTGATCAGAGGCCTTGCTGTTGAATGCGGGTTAACGTCGTACCCAGGACGAAACAGCTATGGTTGATTTCCACCGGAACTAGATATTAATTAGTAAGTCAAATCAGTTACATACACAGACGCTATCACAGACGCATTAATAAAAACAAAAATCTTAAACCCACCAGAGAAATTAAGTCTCCGAAGGCACACGGTGAGTAGGGTTTTGGGAATCGTATGCAAATTTTTAAAAATATATTAGATCCTCTAGTTATGTTAAAACAATATAGACTATCTATGAAATAATAGTGTATCCTTTATTTAAGTGACAACTGTCTAATAATGGTCACGAGACGAGAAATCTGCACATGCTTAAAACAACCCTTCCCCCAAATTATCCAACTTAAGAAACTACAGAAAATTATTATTTTCTGGTATTTACATTTAGATATGTTAAACAACTTAGGACATACCACCTTTTGTTTGAACCCACCTATTTTTCAAGTTAGCAAAACTATTGGAACACGTAACCTACAAGTATTTTTTCCCAGGTGTTGCCTCTTAGATTGATTGTTTAAACATTAAATAGCTTTGAATAACTACTCTTGGTTTAAGCCGTGTGTTTCGCATGTAAATCTGCATTTCTTGTTAAAAAAGATAAACCAACATGAAGACGAGAGTTGTCTATGGGAGAAAAGAAGGCCATTTTGAAGCTGAGAAAAGAAGGAAAATCGATCAGAGCCATTGGATAAACATTGGACATAGCTAACACAACAATTTGGAATATCCTGAAAAAGAAAGTAACTGCTGGTGTACTAAGCATCAGACATGGTAGAGATTAGCCAAGGAAAATAATGACTTTTGACGACAGAAACATTGTGAAAGCTGTAAGGGGAAAGAAACTAAACAAACCAGTGACATCACCAACAACCTACACAATGCAAGGGTGAATGTTTCAAATCCACCATTCAAAGAAGACTTCGGGAGCAGAAATATAGAATCCAAACCAAAATATGCAAACCATTTATCAGCAGTAAGATTCAGAAGGCCATTTGAAATTTGCAAGTAAAAAGGTGAGTGACAAAAAATTCTGGAAGAAAATTTTATGGATGATGAGACTAAGATTAATCTCTACCAAAGTGATGGAAAAGCCAAAGTGTTAAGAAAGAAAGGATCTGCTTATAATCTAAAACATACAAGCTCATCTATGAAGCATGGTGGAGGCAGTGTCTTGGCTTGGCCTTGCATGGCTGCTTCTGGAACAGGCTCATTCATATTTATTGATGACTAGCAGCGTGGCCCTTGCTTGATTAAAAAAATCGTACAACTCATACAGCAATCGCTATCATTTGACTTAAAATATTTTTGCCCTTCCTTGCCTTTAAAGGAGTGCCCTTTGCCGGACTGATGTTGCTACATGCCTTCCTTCTTGCCTGTCTCACACTGCGAATTTTTTCTAAGCTCTATACTAAAGATTAAATCTGTTACGAAAAAAAAACTAAGCAAAATGAACACAAAACGATCAGTTTTAAAAAAAAGACTCGTAACTGGAAAAACCGAATGAAAAAAGAATGTTAACAAAAAATACTTTTTCACAACCAACCCAGTTCTGCGGAATCAGAATCAACGTTGAGTTTAAGCAAGTGAATGTGCCATGCAGTGACGAATGCAGCTATCGATTTTTTTTGCATGCTAGTTAACATTCGTGTCAGTCAGCTGTTGGCTCTCACGCTGGCCAATAGAATCTTCCTGCCTATTCGTGGCAACCAGCTATAGGCTCTCACTCTGGCCAGTAGAAAATGGCTGCAAACTACATGAAAGCTGCCATAGAAGGATGAAAAAATCGATTATTTCAACTATCGATGGGAGTTGGAAAATGCAAAGTCAATCTTAGCCTTCCCGCTAACTTGGAGCATGTGCATGTAAATTTTGGTGCAAATCCGTCAAAAATTGCGGCCGTGCATTCGTTACACACACACACACACACACACACACGCACACACATCCTGCCTTTTATAGATAGAGATATGACTCATGAGGATAGCATCAAAATGAATTCAGAAGTGTACAGAAACATTTTGTTTGCCAATCTACAGAGAAATGCATCCAAACTAATCGGGGGGGGGGGGGAGTTTATCATGCAACAGGACAATGACCCTAAAATGTCAAAACAACAAAGAACTTCATCAGGGGAAAATTGGACAGTTTTAGACTGGCCAGGTCAATCATCGAACCTTAAACTAATAGAGAATGCATTTCATATCCTGAAGAGGAGACTGAAGGTAGACCCCACTCCACCCCCACGAAACAAACAAGAACTGAAAGAGACTGCGTTGAAAGCATTGCAAATGAAGAACGCAACAGTTTGGTGATGTCAATGAGTCGCAGGCTTGATGCAATTATTGCAAACAAGTGGTTATGCAACCAAATATTAAATGTTATTTACTTTAAGACTATATGTCCCTTTACTTTTGCTCACTTAAAAAATAGGATGATCTGATACAAAAGGTAAATTTTATTGCCTTCGAAAACGAAACTGCTCTTATTTATCCCCCACAGAGTACCTTTCCTCCCCGCTGATGCTGATGCTAGATTCATGGAGAACAAAACACTGAACCTTTTTGGCTTAACGTTTTCAACTTAAAGTGGATTATATCATCAGTTGATAATCGAGGTTCTGAATAGTAATCTCCGAAGAAAGGACAACTTATACATTAAAAAGACTGGAATCACAGTCTTTCTCCCTCTTGCAAACACTACATTCTCATAACTCAGTATTTGTAAAAACTTTAAATATCTAAATAAAAACTATATCTAATTTTGTATACCGTTTTTATTTTGTCAGTTTGTTTCGTTGTCTATTGTTTTTCTCCATTATTAATAACTCTTGTTTTTTTTCCGCTCCGATCAATAGACCTTAATTTCAGTGTTATTACAAAATGCATATGCTCTTCGCTACAACATACATTTATGCAATTAAGGTTTTGATAAACAAGTAAATATCCTCTGTAAGTGTTTATGCACTTGTCATTTTGGATTAGACGTTTAAATACCAACTTTTTATTTCACGTGTTCATCTATTGAGACATTTTATTTTTAAACAATTCGTCGCTTCCATTTTGAGAACTGTTACGCCACTCTAATATACTCTCACTTGAAGAGACATTCAAATAAATAATGAGACACCGAAATGAATGTAGACAGTCTTATTTTAGCAGGGTGCAGTAAATGCAGGGATTTATTCAGAGAAACGTTCGCTCCGACACTTTTATGCCAATATTTAGCTTATAAAAGAAAGATAATGTATTTTAAAATCCAAAAGGAAAGATGAAGATTTCCTATGGATAATAAATTGGGTGTGATTAGATATTTCTCACATGCATATTTATAAAAGTTTAAATGGCAATAAAATATTTATTTTCGATCTTGCTTACATCATAATTTCAGCTCATATTCCTTTCTGGGAGATTGTTATACATTTTTTGATTAAAAAATACACATTACTATTATTAGTCACACTCATTATATCATATCCAACATTGTTCTGGCATCCAGATTTCTTCGTCATAATTACTGCTACCATAATTTTTCGGCTGACCTTTTCTTCGGTTCAAAACTGTTAACAAAAGTAAATAATCACAGACTAAAGCGTCAAAAATTGTTAGACACGTTAATGATCCTTCCCAAAGTTATAAACAATTATACTCATTGAGTTTTAATACGAATTGTAACTGATATCTTTTCTGGAAGCTAAATGATAGTAAATTTATTCAGTGCACTCTCTTCAGTCTTAATGGGATGTGGAGGTGGTATAATGGATCGCGACTTGGAATGAGAAATCTGTGAGTCGATTTCGAATTTCAGTCGGGTTCGTAACATTCCATTTTTTACACTTGGAAATGGCATAAATTCATTTCTTCCTCGCAGTTATGGGCTAAATGCTAGGAATTGTAGATGAAAAAATGATAGTTATTTTCAAAAAACTGTTAATTGCATTCATTCACTCGCAGCTAAAAAAAAATCTTACAATAAAAAATGTATCAATTTATTTAATGTACAAATGTTTGTAAAAATACAAAAACAACGAAGTATTAATGTATTCAAAATTTAAGTTTTTTTCCTTTAATTCACAGTCTTTTAGAAAGGATAGATTAGGAAAAACGAAAATGAAAAACTAGATTTGATTGTTTCATTTCAAGAGCTTATTGGAGACTTGCTGCAAACATCAGTCGAGCTGCCCTGTATAATATATGTAATTACGCAAATGAATTTACTTTTGTCAATAGAAACTCTTCCTTTCGGAATTAGTTCTGTCTTTCGTTAGAAAATCACTTTACTTAAGGGTGCATAGAAGATTACTATCTAGATAGTTTTTCGTTTATAAAATTATGAAAATATATCTGCAAATCTTTGTTAATTATATACGTGAGAAAGATTCTAACTTACTTTTCTTGACGTTTACTGAACGCCACTTGTTTCCACTCATTTAATGTTTGCATCTGATTGATATTGTAATAAGATATTCTGCTTACTTGAACCATAACACCTGTCTTTCATTATCTTAGCAGTAAAGAATAAAAATTTTAGTTTTCTGGGAAATGAGAAATTTGTTTTAGGGTTGCCAAAAACTGTTTGATTAAATTAAATTTATCAAAAAGAAAAACTATTGTTACATTTGATTTTCCCTTTTTAGTAAGAAAAAGAAAAATATTCGATGTTTATTTAAAGGAATTGAAAGAAAAATGCTTTTCAGAGGCACGAAGAAAAATGTTGCTTTGGGAGACTAGAAAGAAAACATTTTGTTTTATGAAAGTGAACAGAGGAAAATATTTGTTTGGAAAATAGCAAAAACTTAGTGTTTCGAGATGTAAAGCAAAATGGTTGTTTTGTGGAGAGAAAGAAAATGTTTAAATTAGGAGAACGAAAGAAAAATGTCTGCTTTAGGGAGAGAAAGAAAAATGTTTGAACTGAGGAAAGAAAAAATCATTGTTTTCAATGAAGAGAGAAAATGTTTTGGGTGCTGGAAAGAGAAATGTTTGTTCTGGGAGAGACAGAATATTTTTTTCCGAAAAGAAAAATGTTTACTTCGTTGTTTAGTGGACAAAGAAAAAACAATGCAATGAAGAATTGACGGAAAAAGCGAAAACAATTCAAATTACTCCTCTTTTCATATAGCCTTGTACTTGAAATGTTAATTTTCGCCCCAGGTAAACAAGAGAATTGTATATATATAAGTAGCAGTTACTTGTATATGTAGAGGAAAAGTTATATTATGGTATGTCTGATGCTTTTGTATCTCCATAAGTGCTACTTACTTTCTGAGTGCAATTAAAAAATAAAAAATATTAAAGCAAACTGACTTTAAATATTTACGGACAGTGTTGATATTTTATCAATAAACATTTCTTACAAACAATTAAGCTGCTAATAATGGTAAACATTTGAAGAATACTAGTTCCTGATTTTTTTTTTTATTATTTTTTTATATTTTTTTTTTTTGGGGGGGGGGGCTCGTGATTTTGTTTTCTTGATTTTCCTTTCCTGTTTTACATACCAATTCTTTTTTACATTAATTCTAGTTATTTTATATATATATATATATATATATATATATATATATATATATATATATATATATATATATATATATATATATATATATATCTGTATTTTCAATTAGTCTTTTCTCAGTAATATTCAGTTTGTTTCCTTCTTCCTCACTTCTCTTTTCCTATTCCCCAACCCCTTCGGACAAATATTTCCCAGTCCTTATACCATCTAATTTATCTGACCCCTCTTTTATCCTCTGAGTTTATCCTAAAATTTCGAATAATTTATTTTGCCCTTCATCCAGCCATTAAGTAAATAGGAGGATATCTTTGGTAACAAAGAAAAGAATACAGAACTGTTACGTGACATCTGTCCTTCTTTACGGCAGAGAATTTTGAACGATTTCCTCAAAGATGAAGAAGAGACTCGAGGCAACGGAGATGTGGTTCTACAGAAGGATGCTAAGGATATCATGGACCGAGCGCGTGTGAGCAACGATGAGATGTTAGAGAGGTTGCAAACAAGAAGGCCGCTTATACTTAATATCAGAAAGAAGCAGCTGAAATTCATGGGACACATAATGAAGAAGAAGGGTCTGGAGAATCTGATACTCACGGGTCGAATAGAGGAAAAGAGAAACAAGAGAAAACAACGCGTGATTACCTGGCGGACTAAGTGGTCTAGGGGGAGGAAGCAGAGGGACGGAATTTGTTGAAAGCTGCAAAGGATAGAGGGAAGTGGAGAGTCATGATCGCCTACGTCCTGAAAGGATATGGCGTAAAGGAGATAAAATAGAAAGCAAAACCTAATTCTCTATCAGCAATTTCAAAGTCTCTACATGCAATTATCTCAAACATCATCTGAAATCATCAGTGATGATGAAACTGAAAGACAGGGAAAAAAAACTTCTATTCAACTCACGTACAAAAACTTTCTCAAAAAGCGTGAACAAAATCCACATAATTCTTGTTGAGATCAAAGCCGAGTAAACAAATTCAATCTTTCAAATGGATTAATCAGGGCTGTCAACTTGACATTGATGTTCATTATCAATGCAGTCGAGTGTTTAGGTGGATTTTACAAGACTTCCTGAATAACTGTGGATTTGAATGAAAACATCACATTATTCTAAATGGCTAAATCATGACGCTTGTAGCAAACTGACCACATACTGGATTGTGAACATTGAGTAGAAATTGAATACGAACAATTAGGTATTTGAACTGATGTCATTTTTTAAAAAAGAAAAATATTTTTCTAAAATCGAAATATTTATGTCAAATGAATCAACAAATATAATATTTATCCCTAAATTAGTTTATTTTATTTAGATGTTGCACTCAAACCTGAAAGACTGTTAGAAAATTTCGTTTTTATCCCGTATAAAATTTAAGTCGACAAAAATGAAATCTTCTTTTCGTGTAATAATATTAATCAAATGTAATGAAGGCAGATTCTGTTATTTTTATTAATGTCTGAATCTGGCGAGCTTCTGCATTGATCACATTTTTTCGCCTTTATCTCTTCGAGTCTTGTTATTCTACCATTCTTCATCGCACAATTTCTCTTTATAGATCTGTCTTCTTTTTTTAAAATCTCTCTCTCTCTCTCGCTCTCTCTCTCGCTCTCTCACTCTCTCTCTCTCTCTCTCTCTCTCTCTCTCTCTCTCTCGCTCTCTCAGAAATGCTATGAATGGGGGCTTCAGTATCTTATTTTTCTATGTCTTATTCTCTTTCTTTACATTCCATTAATTTCTCCTACACTTTCTTTTTTGTTTATTTTCTTTCCTTTTTTTCTTTCTTTATTTTATGCTTGTTTCTATTTCTCTATATTATTCTCTCCCTATTTCCTCTTCTTTTTATATTTCTTTATTCCTGCTTCTTTTTCTCATTTTTTTATTTCACTTTCTTTTTTCCTCCATTTTTCCAATATAGACTCGATCATTAGCAAAAGCATCATCCTAATGATTCCCATACTTCAATAATAATTATGAATATCATCTGGTTTGGAGTGTAATTTTCAATTCTTCATGAGTTTAAAAACTAATCCTTAAAATGATTCTGTAAACTGCAAAATTGTTGATAACATGATGGGAAAAGATCTGGAGAATTAAAAGAATGTGCAATTTTTTCCCTGCCAACGTCTTTAGTAGTTTTATGGGATTTTGCTGCCTTATATTATCAAAGTAGAATCCTACACCTTTGCGAATGATCATTTTCGGTCTCTTTTTACCTCAAAGTTATCGGAGCAGCAACTGGTATTAACTCAAAATGAAGCCTACCAACGCAATCTCTGGAAACGATTACTAAACCTTTCATCCTTTTTCAGTTCTGCTTTAACCTCATTTGCCTCCATAAATCATTGTCTGTACTGCTTTATCCAATTTACATCACCAGTTGAAAATAGTCAAAGTTTATGCAAGAAGATTCAATTCCATTTTTAAGCAAGCAGGGCAGCCATATTTCTATTGAGTTCAGACAAAAGTGACTTATTGTCAAGCACAACCATATTTTCATGACATCTCATAAGCTGAAGTCACGTTTTCCAAATCTTTCAAACTATCTCCGCTACTTAGTTCTGTTTAAAAAAAAAATCTATTCCATAAACAATATGAATATTTTGGGTTTTGCAGCATTATTACTTCTTCTGAACTCGTAGCGCAGAACAGGTTTTATATGTGTTCTGTCAACACATCTTTATCAGTCAATTTAGAAATTAAGTTTCTCGAGTCATACTGTAACGCCATAACATTTAAAACTTTACGAATATATATTAGCATGAATTTTCACTTACGCATTTTAGAACAGAAAGTGTATCATTCTCTCTATTGCTATTAGATATTTTCTTTTACAATACTGTTTACCCTGTACAACTATTTGGGGAGTCGGTTCCACAAAGTAGCGGTTTGTGGGAAGAATCTGCCCGAGTGGAACTTACAATTCAATAATGGAATACGAAGGGATGTGAGGCAATGCGGGTCTTAACCGTAGATTTTAAAACTGGTTGAACTATGGAATGTAGTACGTCTGAATAATTTTCATGGAAATAGCGAAAATTCTACGAAATGTAATTCATCTGTGAGAATGGGGGTTGTAATGTTGGAAATAATTAATCACCCACAAGGATGCGGAGAAACGTTTGGGCTCTATTCAGACTGGAATGCTCCTGCCCACATATGGCAACAGAACTCTATTTTCGGCATGATCTGGTTCTTGTAAAGGTATAAATAAAATATACTGAAATGAAATAAAAGATGTAAGAGGATAAATTAAATAAGGAACTGCACGACAAATTGAAGAAGAAACACAGTGAAAAGCGGTCATAAATGAGAGAAGAAAGAACAACTGTAGGCGTGTGAGTAACTTTTTCGAGCAATGAATATGAATCTTTAATTTAAAGTACCAACATTTAGATGCCATTCAATATTAACAATCAGTTCGTTTGGCATTTAGCATTTTTATTTGATTCTTTCAGTTTATTTAACTTTATCTATTTTTGTTAGTATGCCACGGCAAAGAGTATACTTACCAGCACTTCAGTAAGGGAATTTAATAAAAACATGCGTAAATTTGTAGGGATTGAATCTATCTAAAAAGGCTCGACAGACGAATGTGCATGTAGTGGTCAGTCTAGTATTTATAATAACTGTTCTATAGTATAATTTCCATTCCAGCTGCTACGTATAAATGGCATGAATAGAACTGATTGTAATAATGGAAGCAAAAACAGGTATTTGGGATCATAATAGTCAAAAAATAAAAGGTGTAAAAAGTGAAAAGCGATAAAAGTGATGACAGTAACAAGAGGAAGCAACAAAAGATACAAAATGAATGCAATATTGCAATTACTATTGCTACATTCAGAAAGTATCAATTTTTTTTCATGACGCCAACTACATATACGAATGTTAATATGACTGTACAGTTTATAATAAATAAAAATATTGCAAAAATATTTACATTAGTTTCAGCAACAATAACAAAATGGTTAGTCAAGGGCTAATAAAAGGATTAACTGATGAAACGGCCACAAAATATCAACAACAACAACAACAATAAGTTTGAAGAAGCCCCGTCTCGCCAGCATTGAAATAACAATCAAGGAATTTAAAGGTAACATTGAAAAGACTATCAAGGAATTAAGGGTGACAAACTAATATAAGATTGATTATCGCTGCCAAAATGGAAATGACATGAGAATAAATGGAAAATTAAAAAGCTCCTAAACGAGAAGTCAGAATTTAGAGAAAAAAAAACTACATAGACATTTTAAGAATAAAAGAATTGAAGATGTGATAAACTTTTCATGGTTGCAAAGAGGAAATTTGAATAGAGAACTTGATTCTCTATTAATGTTTTGGCGAGAAAATTTGTACAAGAACTAAATATATTAAAAGCAAGAAAGACATGACCCAGCAAAATAGTAAAAAAATTATTACGAAGAAACTTGGAATATGAACAAAAGATTTTGGTTTTTTAACAATCGGAAAATAATTTATAATACTTGAGACGCCTAATAAAAGTGAATATAGTAAATGACTTCTGAAGAGGAAAAAGAGACATAACCCTGTGGGATGGATGATTCACATTGAATTGTGTAAATGACTGAAAACTAACCATGGAAATCAATTGATTTTGCATAAACTGAAAGTTTTCCTAGATTTTTAAAAAAAAAGAATATCCTTTGGTAATTTGAAATTCAACTGGAACAATTCCAGGTCGGAAAATGTAGTTTATGTCATGAAGAAAAATTCTTGCAGATGTAAGTCGTTGTTCCAGAAGATTAGATTGAAAATGAAAGAAATGTCTATAATCAACGAAGGAAGAGGAAATTTGATGCAAGGAAATGATGGCTAAGTGCATTTGGAAAAGTCCCGATAAGGTTACAAATATTAGAGATTTAAGGAAGAACCCAAAAGATCTAGACTACAGCATTACTAACATCAATTAGACGAGATTATTGATTATTACATTGGATATACTGGTGGAGAAATTCAGTAAATACTACAACTAATAATGATAATAGTAATCAGAATTACCATAAATAAAACATTTTATGATAATACCATTTCTCTTGTGACTTTTTAACATTTAATTTTTTTTTAAATAAAACATGTTGACGTGATGCTGACATTGTTATATTGATTGTAAATAAGGAAAAGTCAAACTTCTTTCCATTTTCTCGTGCTATTGGCCTCGAGGAGCAATCACTGATATTGTCCTCTGAAAATGATCCAACAAAGTCTTGTGTTTAGCTTCTACTTTCTGTCTGATAATTTCGTACAGAAGGTAGCGAGCAGTCGAATTACTAAATGTTGGTAAACAGATATGATACGTACTGAAATGGTTCTGGTCTGACAAAGAAGGAATAAAAAAAGTGATGGTTGGTTAGACTTAGAACATTTCGGCAAAGTGCAAATTACTGAAATATGTTTTGTGAACATGGGCTTTCAGTTTTTGTGCAAGGTGAGAATTCAGTTATTAATTAAAGAAGATAAATGAATTGTCAAGGCGTCTTTCTTATTCCCTAAAGTGTAACAGTGAGATTTATTAAACTAACCATCCAAAAATATCGATAATAATGCTTGAAATCTGCTGAAATATCATTAAGCTATAAGCTTTAATTTATTCAGGTTACTAAATTTATAACATGGACGATAGACGGACTGAGTTTATCAACGTTTGTTTTTTTCCATCCGATTCAGCACTTAATCCTACTGTATAATTTTCACAAAAGGAAATGAGAAACAATTCAGAGAATTAAAATATGTATAAGGAGTTTTCTTTTGAAAATGTCAGAACGTTTAAAATCAAATAAATAGACGTAGTATTTTAGTATTTTAATAGTCAAGCAAGGTCCAATCTCTATTTGGATTATTCTTTTACTATTTTTGATTAAAAGTTTAAAATTATAAAATCATAAGCTAACGACTTTGTTTTCTCAGAATACAATTCTGCCTGTTGTTTAGCTGTACACAGGCTTCTCACTAGTGTTTTGAGGGCTTTAAGTCAAGGCACACGTGAAAGAATTTCCACAATAAAATTAAGACATAACAATTGAACAGTGGCGATTGAGGGATAAGGATAATTTACATCATCAATATTATTGTGACAAGGCAACCTTGAATGATTACACTACTAGGAAAAACCTTGGGGATTAAGAATTCGTGTTGTTCTTCTATTGATCGGCTGTTGTATTGATTAAAATAACACGCTGATGTAAGACATCGGAACTCGTTATATGCGTCAGAAAATGTTTTCTGTTTAGTAGAGATTTTAGTTTTCTGTCAAACGATAAATATGTTTTAACAGTGTGAGTGGAAGGACTTTACAACTGTTATTAGCTGTAAGTTATGATTCTGACGTGAATACAGTTGTGATTAGTATTTTTGACTGCATTCGTTAGTGACTAGTGTTTTATTTTATTTTATTTATTTATTTTTTTTTTTTTGTCATTTCCCCCAAGTAGGGCAGGAATGTCACTAGTAAACAGGCGTTACAGGGAGTAATAGTGAGAGAAGAGACTGGGTATAGGGAGGATTGAGGAAAGAACAAAAGATGAACGAGACTGAAGAAGATAGAAGATGGCAAGTAAACGGAATGGAGTGCCATATGCGGGAAGTGTGAGAAACGAAATTTTTGGAGTAGAAGTGGTGGTTGCATTTAACTATTTCAACAGTAAAAAAAAAACAGTATTAAAAAAACTTCTTCCAAAATAAAACAGAATAAACAGTGAAAAATAAGAAAGCATCTTGCTTAGCACTGAAGTATGAGGGAGTGCTGAAAAATTATCGGCCCAACTCACTTCCGTAAATCCAATCAAATTACCATTTTTAGCTGCTTTTTGTCATAAAGAAATTATTTTTAGATATATTAAACTCTTTTTAACAATGTTTTAACAAAGTCAGCTACAATATTGCATACATCATTTTTTTCAGAACTATTTTCTAATGTCGTACGAGACTTGAGAACGAGTTTGATTTTAACGACGACAACACTAATTTGTTATTAAAAGGGGGTTTTATTTTCCACAGTGACTGATATTGTGAATTGTGTCGTTGGCATTATTCGACTATATTAATAAGGTGTACACAGCTGTCATTTGAAAAATCGTATACCTTAAGTGCTTCCACTTACGATCTCTTCTCCGTTTACTAGTCTTGCGTATTCTTCCTGGTTATTATTATAAATAATAATAAAACTAATTCTTTTAAAACCATCTTCATCATATCAATTTCGATTCTTTTTCTTTCTTACAGTCGCCTTCCAATTCTCTTGTTATTGCAAAAGCAATTTTCTTCTTCCTCCAATTTTGTACGCTTCTATTTTCCCCATCACCATCATCATCGTCATCATCAACAACATCTTATCCTAATATTAATATAACCTTCTTTAATAGCTCCAAATTAATGTTATTATTAGTAGTAATGTGATGTTCATGAGAATGTTTTCGTTGTTGTCATTGTGGAAATTGTTTCTTGTAAATAATACCAAAAATCTTTAGATTATATTGCAGTTTATGTTTTCATATCTTCTGTTTTGTTTTTGATCGAATGTGATATGTGTTTGATGACCATGGAAGATTCCTTTTTGCTTTCATCATTTCAATATATTTTTTTTTTTGATGTTCCAAGCAATTTCTTTAATCGTAAAGAATGTAGAGGGAACTTTCGCTTTTGTAGCCAATACCCAGACCCCAGAATACATTAGAAATACATTTAAATGTGTAAATATTATGATCGCAAAACAGTAGTCAGATATATTTAGTAAATCGGTGTATGATGTTCGTGCTCTTTTCTATCTTTCTCTGCATGATTTAATAAAATATATGTAAGGAAAGATTTTATATAATAATAAGCAGTTGCCAGTTTGTAAAGAGAGTTAAATGCCTGTGTTGAAATTATGTTGAGAATTAAAGCTTCCGTTGCATTAGTTTTTATCAAATCAAAAGTTATTGAAGATGAAAATGATAAGGTACAATTTTTTTCCCAACCATTCAAAACGGTAGATATTGGCTTCGATGAAGATAGTTTAACTATTTACATGTATTTTTAGCAGACACTTAATCTCAAGTAGTAGAAATAATTGTAAAATGGCAATTTTGAAAAGAACATTCTCTGTAAGAATGTCACAGTTAAAGACAAGTACAGTAACTTTCAGTACCAAGAAATAAGACTGCCTAAATCAGTTTCAATCGTGTCGTTTCCTAGTCGTTGACTACAGAAAAGTTTTCGTAATTTGGCAAAAAATTGTAGAAAAGAAAAATTACCAAAATAAATAATTCTACAATTTATAACATTTCCGCTTTACGCCGACAAAATCGTGTTTTCTTTTGGATATCTTTTTTTCTTTTTCGTTTCTTAAACGACGCAATTTTGTTGCTTGTTTTATGATTTAAGGATCAAACGAAACTGAATTGGAGCTCAACTCCAAACGTGATGCGACGGCTCAACTTTTGATCTTCACAATAAATGCGCACAGTAATTGCTTCAGCTGAACTGAATTTTTAATCAAGGCCATTGATTTTGTTTTTCTCTTAATATTATTTTTTTCTTTCAGATATACAGTATAAAAAAGACTCCCAGCTTGATATGTGTCGCTGAATTTCATTCTAAAGAAAGAAATAAGAGTGAGTACAGTTTTCCTTTACACACATACATCAATGCATACGCACACATATATGCACATACACACTTTGTTTCTCATTTTGTTTTATCTAAGCGTCTAAATGCCAAATGTGTTTTTGCAGGCACACACACACACAAACGTATTTATCGTGTTAATATCTTTAAACCGTTTCATGGCGTTCGAGTTTTTAAGAAAGATGTTTGGTTTCAACTTTGTGGTCAGTTTAATTTTTTTTTAATATTATTGGTCTGTTTATTTATCTTACTTTTTTTTTCTTTCAAGGACTAGAATCTTCAGGCAAGGCAATTTATTTCGCAAAACGATGCCAGAAATTACTGCAAATAGAAAAAATGACATATTCCCAAATTTCTGCAATGTTTTTATTGTCAAAGGAAATATGCGAAAAAAGGCATCCTACTGTTTAGAATCTCCTATTCTCTACAAAATAGTAAAGAAATGAAATCATATATGATATTTATTAAGTAATATTTGTTTAGTCCGACTTTTATTTTGAAACAAAAAAACAAACTCATTCTACAATCATAAAATATTCAGTGTAAAAACAGAAATACAGATATTCAGAGTACAAATGCGCATCTTGTACTTTTAAGTCCCTTATTAAAAGTGAACCTTCTTATTTCCAAGACATCATTAAGATAAGTGCGACTGAAAAATGCAAAGTCTCTCTCTGTTTTTCTCTGTCTCTGTCTCTGTCTCTCTGTCTCTGTCTCTCTCTCTCTCTCTCTCTCATTATTTCTATTTCTATTTAACATGTCTATTCAAGATGAAGGTGATCATGATTCTATACATTTTCCTGTCTTTTTTTGCTCTTAGTAGTACTTGTTTCTTTACAACAGCTCTTTAGTCAGACTTGACAACGATTTGATAGGTTGCTTTCCTCTCTTTCCTGTCAGTGTTAAATACTCCCAGATTTATTATGTGTCCCAAATTCTTTACTCACCTCTTGTTAGTGACGGATGCGGATGGAGTAATGGGCAATGACTCGGAATGAAAACTCGGAGGGCCGAGCTCGAATTCTAGTCGGGTTTATTTCATACACTTACGCAAAAAATACCCTTGAGAAGAGTATGAATCTCTCTCCTACTCCTCAGCTATGGGCTAAATAGTAAAGCTTGTATCTGGGAAAACAAGTGTCTTCAAAAACATTGTCAATGCCATATATACTTGAAAAAAAAATCATTATTCTTACAACCCCAAATATGTTCCGGCTTTAAATAACCTACAAATGATAGATAAACCGTAAAAACTAATCAATCAATAAACCTCGGTAGAACCATATCTCAGCCGTTTCAAATATTTTCTTCATTTGTAAAGATATTTCCTATCAGCTCTTTTCTCCGTTTCTAATATTTACCCTCAGCATCTTGTCTAGTTTCTGGAAAGCATCTTTTCAATATTCCTATTAGTCTTAACTTGCATATTTTTTATTCTTTTGTTTCGTCTTACAGTGCCAAGGAAATATCACAGAGTAAACTCTCTAATATTCTTTGACACTGTTTTTCTTTCATTAGTTTGAGAAGTTCATTCATTTTCCATTCTTTTTATATTTCTCACATTTTTGCTCTTTTCCCTCGTCCTTAGGTGAATTGCTAATATCTGAAAAGTTCGTACATCTTCCCTAATATGTAACTGCATATATTTGCTTGCAAATGTATACATTTTCTTGCAAATATATATCTTTGCTTGCAAATATATATCTTTGCTTGCAAATGTATATCTTTGCTTGCAAATGTCTATCTTTGCTTGCAAATATATATATTTGCTTGCAAATATATATATTTTCTTGCAAATGTATATCTTTTCAAATTGCACTTTATGCATTGCTTTGGGTTTTTGAAATCTTACCCTTAATTTGGACGAAACTGGGAGATAATGACTTCTGTAGTCAACAGTTGATTGGATATGAATGAAAAAATATCATTAGATAAGATATTCGATAAGTATCCGATCTGCTTCTTGGTGTTCCTGCCTGGGTTTTTCCAAGTTCAGAAGTCTCTTGGATGTCCTCTAAATATCTACGGGAAACAAGTTCTGTCTCTCTCTGTCTCTGTCTCTGTCTCTGTCTCTCTCTCTCTCTCTCTCTCTCAGAAGGGTTCCCCACAAGTGACTGTGTTCGAATTGAAAATACTGAATATAAACCATAACCATAATATTGCCTTTTCAAAAGAGGAATTTATCCCAAAATCCCTATAAAATCAAGTCAATAGAAATTAAGTACCTAATTTATTCCCATTGAGAAAAATAACCTTAAGCAATAATCTCTTAATTTGTAAAAAGGATTTGGTGCCAACAAAGTTGCCATTTGACAGTTGTGGTATTTTGAAAGATAATCGTAACTGTGTTAAGAAAAATCTGAAACTGAAATGAGACTTAAGGGGCCAATTACTAAAAAGAATATTACTTGATGTGAATATTGTTGATTCATTGACACCTTTACAGTGTATATAAAATACAGTGTCCTTCTGTTATTTATTTGATTAAAATATTAAAATATAAATATTTTACCTCAGCACTGTAAAACTGGTGTTTTCATTTCATCTTACAGTAATGACTTTTCTTAATTCTTAAAATTTTCCATAGCTCCACTTATTCCCTTAGCTGCACAAGTCATCAAATTTCAAACCTGTGAGCAAGTATTGTTAAGCAAGTTTTTTTTTCCACCGCCCCACCCTCTGATTAAAGATTAGATGTATAAACGTTGCTATCTAGAAGAGGAATATATCTTATCTTTGTGCATAACTTATATATCAATCGTTAATTGATCATATTAATCGTCAGAATTATTTCACTGTTTAGCGATTATTTTTCTAGATCTATTTCCATGTTGATTCGCCACTATTTCGTTTTGACAACATTTGGTTTTGCTTCTATGTGTACTAAGAAAACGGCGAAGATATGTTCCACCAAAACTCATTACCCACATATTTTGCAGACACTGATTTCTTTTTGTCCTAAGTTTTCAGTTTCGTCCGTGTAAATAGGCAAACGTGTTTTGTGTAGCATTCCTGGCTCGGTTGATTCTATTGAATAAAATTCGCTCTGTAAGAATGAAAGTTCGAACCCAGACTTTTCATGCCGCGCCTCATTTCGGTGATTGCCTTTATTCTTAAATAGTATCATCGTATTTAATATTTTATTTCTATGCTTCTATTTCCTGCTTTCAGTACATTGTTGGAAGCTCTATCCATGTTTACGAAGGTTCGGCAGTAAAGTTATCTTTTGAATCAATCAATCAATCAGTAATCTTTTTAATCAATAAATTTAATCTTTATCTTTTTAAGCAATCTTGTTGATATAAAACCCACATGCAAGTGATTTATGAGAAATTTAACCCTACAATCAAGCAACTCGATTTTAGCTTAATTCTTCCCCTTCACGATCATTTAATTTAATTTGCACAGAATAAATGTATGGATGACTCGAGAAGGAATCAATGACTAAATATGGCATTAACATAAAATATCAGGAATGCACAAGCGTTAACCTGTCCGCAACTCTCAACTAAATAGACGCCATGGAGTTGAACTAGAATCAAACAGGATCTTGCCAGTAAATTTCAGTTTTATGATGTAATTGACTTTTGTCCATTTGTTCTTTGCATGACTAAGTTGCTCTGCATTCGAAATATTTGCTCTTTGCTTTTTGGCATACGAATTATGTACTAAAGCCAAAAATTAGCCAATCACAACAGACACTAAACACCAAAACTTGACACTACTGTTTAAAGAGGCGTAAGAGTTACGTAATGCTTGCCAGAAGTTGTTTCCAACCAATCAAATTTGATTACTATTGATTCAATTGCAATTGAATTCTAAACACCTGTTTCAATAGATAACCCGAAAATTGCAACAGAGATTTCTTGTCTCATTGACACTAAATGACATGTGCTCATCATTATGCTTAATTGCTATTTGCAAATATCTCAAATGCTAACATTTCAAACAAATGGATATTAATTTTGTTCTGGTTCTAGGTACTGAAATGATATATCGGCAGATTTGGGGAATAACATTGCCTTTCATCACCCTTTTGTACGTACAAAAAATTCCTTCGTTTTTTTAGTAAAACTGTTTTCTCTTGTGTTTTCAGTCTTCAGTATGCAGAAAATTGGTATTTTGCACACACTTAACATATACATAAATCTACATTGAAATAGTAATTTAAACATTTTTTATTACAAAGCAATTTGTTTTTCAAAATAATCTTTCTTGTTAATGCACAACCCAACGGTTCTCGATTAATCATATCACATAAACAATATATAGTAATATTTTAGATGAAAATTAATGTGTCAGGTTAGAGACGTATTGACTTACCCTCGGACATATATATTTAAAAAATTACCTCGAAAAGCAAAATACTGGGGTCAATTATATTACCATTCGTGTAATACATTGTATTTGATATATTTGATAAATCTTCAATTAGATCAAGATGACATTCATTCAAACTTAACCGCCAATCGCTATTTGTAATCAATCATTTTCTTTTTATCTTTACAAAACCATCACCACAATTAGGATCGTTGCCTTACTTTTATTCTAATTGATTGGATTAGTAACGCATCAATACAATGTTAAACATTTTATATAGGTACCTCTACAAAAACGCGATACCTATCATTTAAAATGAATTTTTAATCATGGAAAATCTTTCTTGAAACTTTTATTTTAGATTTAATTTCAAGCTGTCAGATTAAATTTAATATTTCCAGTAAGCAAAATACTATGCTGTATTTCAAAAGTAATTTAAATTTATTGAAAGAAGTTTTCGTTTTAAAATTTCTAAAATATTTGAATTTCGCGCCTTTGTTAGCAAACTGCTATAAAAATGTAAATCTCTTTATTAAAAATCTTCCAGAAATAATATATCCTTTTCCAAAACTTTATTTCATGAATATTAGCTGAGTTAAAGTATAATTAATCACATTTGAAACAACTATTACTTACTTTAAATTTAAAATATCGCAGAAATCCATTTTTTAACACGGGATAGATGTTTATTCAAGTTACCAGCTTTTTTAAAAATCCTGTTCTACGGAAGCTCTAACCGCAAAATAACTGAGGAATATAACGTGGGCGCCTTTTAAGTACTCAGTAATCGTTTAACTTTTAAGTACTCAGAAAATATTCTCTAATGTTTTATTTAATTTTAGAGAATTTTGGTTCTAAATTTACTATAGATATCGCTTTTATTTTGTGGAAGAAAAACTCAATATAGAGAAGTTTCAAACCACAAAATTATATGTATGTTTGTGCGGAGGACCCATGAAAAAAAAAGTAAATCTCTTATCTTTACTACCCAGAAAAATGCATGAAAGTGGAAATAGATAAAATCTATATTAAGAGAAAATGTAACTTTTGTGGAGAAAAAACTGTAAGCCCAATAATACGTAAATTGCACGAAGCTATATGAAAGGGAATGCAAAATACGAGTAGGAACAGCAACACAATAAGAACTCTGCAAGCAACTTGGGTGCGATTATATAAACAAATGGTAGGAGCACCAGATGTTGTCCATGAAACTAAAAAATAAGATACCCTCCATGTCCAAAAAGAACGACAACTACGTAAGGATCCATGCGACGGAGAAGACAAAAATGGTTTCTTATCAGATTGTTGAGGCCTATTATTATATACATATACATATTCCAAAACATTAATATGAAGAAGTGTAGTGACTTTCCTAAATTTAATAATGCCAGTAAAAATGACAAAATATTCTGAACCTGAAGAACATCATTTCCAAAAATTAACTGGACATCACTTCCTTTAATGAGTTAATCTGTGATGCTTGCTATTGTATGTAGCAAAGGGAAGACACTAAACATATAGAACAATAAAAATGGGAAAACACTGGTTTAAAAGACGTCGCACATGCATTGAAAAAGCCAAGTAAATGGAAATCACCTGAGAAGGATAAAAGTCCAAACTTTTGGCTTAATGCCCTCACAAGTTCACACAAGAAATAACATAGTAATAGTTCGAAAAATCTTTCCTCTTTGGTACCTAGACTTTATGAATATAAGCACAGTACTGGAGTGGCAGCAAGGTCTCATCATTTTACAATTGAAATAGCTAGTGATCATAGTAAGTTCTATGCTAACAGTTTCTTCTATCGCACTTCTCGCTTGTGGAACTCTCTTCCGGCTTCTTGCTTAGCCAAGAAACTTTAATCTTCAAAAATTTAAATACAATGTCAGTCGTTATCTTCTGTCTTAATTCTTGTTTTTTATAGTTCTCTCTCTTTAATAGTGTTATTTTCTCATATTATCAACTCTCAATAACCCATTGCGTCTTAGTGGATTTATTGCAATACTTGGAATGAAATGACTACAAACATTATTTTACAAATTAATGATGAAGGAGCCACAACTGACTCCAATGTGGTTGGTATCACATTTCTGCTCCATAAAAATGATGAAATTAAAATCACTATGAACTGCAGCCCTATAACCGGTTTTAGGAAATTGTACAACATTCTGACCCCTGGTCCTAACTAAACGCATCTTTCTTTATAGTCATAAGAAACAAAAACTTTTCAATAGTCTGGATATATATTTACAAAATGACTTTTAACAGTCTTCCTGATTTTAAAATTTCATTAATAATCAGAAATTGTGGAAAAATAACATCTGAACACTGACAGAATTACTATAAATTCTGTAAATGCCGACATCATGTGGAATCTTTTAAGGAAATGCACTATCTCCTCTGTTATGTTTGGCACTAATTCTACTAGGCAAATTCCTGAATAAAATTAACTGTGGATATAAAAGGTATGGAAACACCATTCACCACCTTCTCTACATCATCTCTACATGGACGACGTGAATCGTTGATTTTGTTTCGTTTTTTTGTTTCGTTTTTAGTTTTAGTTTTGTTTTGTTGTTTTTATTTTGTTTTTCTGGGTTTTTTGGGGTTTTGTTTTTTGTATTTTGTTTTTTTTTTGGGGGGGGGGGTTTGGTTTTGCTTTCGTCTTTTTTTTGTAGTTGTTTTGGTCTTGTTTTTGTTTTTGTTGTTGTTCCTTGCAAAAATTGATAATCAACAGCAAATGCTGGCTCCTTCAATTGAATTTTGGCTCGATAAAATGTCGAGGATACATTTCTGAAGCACACACAACATCACCCTAGATCGGAATACAAAGAATTAGAACACGAGAAGATTCATAAGTAGTAGTGTGCTTTAGAAGGAGAAGAAATTAAACACTCATTCATGAGATAAAAATTACAAAAGGAATGTTATCACAGAGTAAGAGACATTCTCAAAACAGCTGAATACAATAAACAAAATTGGCATCAATATTATTAATTGGTTCATCTCATAGTAAATTTGATGTCAAAAGCTTCTACAATGCATTGCATGTACCATCCAAAATCAGACATTGGCCGACTGCACATTCCAAGAAGAGGTGGTAGGGGAATAATTCAGCTGCAATTATCATTGAAAATTGCCACCATGAGTCTTTTTGTTTACTTCTAGCAAACAACGACCGGGTGTTATAAAAGATATATATAAATATATGATCGGGAAATGCAATTAAACAAAACAGGACCAGAAGAAAATGAAACCCCAGCTGAAAAATCAAAACAAATCGAACTTTAAAGAGAGGAGGGAGAAATGAGAGAACAAAATCCTGCATAGCAAATAATCCTATCAGAACCAGTGTCGTTGATGTAGTTCAAGCAATTACCCATCAATGACTGACAGGATTTGGTCACAAGCCGAAACTTAAGGGTTAATAATTACGGCCCCCAGAAACTTATTAATGGCCCATATTTCCGAATATGTGAAGAACATCAGGAGACATTGGACCATAAGATATCCGGACTTGGCTGGATTGCACTTTCAGTGTACTTGCTGCTTGGTACATTGGTTTATATATTCACGCATTCATCCTCCCTCGTACAGAGAATTGGTGGGAACATAAGCCACCATAAAGTTTTACGGAATCAAATTCCAGCGTCCAAATAGATAAGGAAATCCAGACAAATCGACCAGACAATTGTGAAAAAACATGTTGGAAACATATGTCGTCTGATAGATGCTTCAGCCCTAGCCGACAAAAAAGCATCTTTGAAAATGTTTGAGAATCTAAGTCCATATAAGCTGGAAATAAGTAGACTTTGGGGTCAAGACAACATTATCTGTTGTTGGAGCTTTAGGAATTATATCAAAAGTGGCAAACAAATATATAGATCAAATTCCTGGTAACCCTAAAATATGTGAATTGTAAAAAGCATACTTATGTAACTTTTCACATCTTGCGTAGAGTTCTTTCCATACACTGACCACAATTGCATATTTTTTCTCTCTGATGACAACTAATCTGTTAGAATATTCTGTTTCTTGTAGTCTTTAGTTAAAACTTGGCAGTAACTCAGTACAAAGCAAATGTAAAACACAATAATAATAATAATAAGTGACACATGAAAAAATGAATTGTAACTTAATTATTATTGACGTTTCAGTGAGCATGCAATATAATTTGTATTAGAAGTTGAATCTAAAAAAATGCAGAATTAGTTGGTAACCTTATTTAACAATGTTCATAATTTTTATAACATTTCGTGCGCGTGTGAACTCTCTAAAAAGAATTACTGCAGTCGACAAGAATTTAAGAGAACTGAAATCACTTAAGTCGTTATACAAAGTATAAATGTAATGTTTCAAAAGGAACCTGATATAAGCGTTTGTGGATTTGGGAATAAAAAATAAACTGGTGAAAATGTTATAATACTAAATTTTGCATCCATGTTTAATGAAAGTTGAAGCTTAAAATAATCAGTTTAATGAACTGAATAAAATTGATTATCTTCCCTGAAATTTTAAGGATACTCTGTCAAATTCGTTATTCAGGAACGTTAAGGTTAACGCTGCATTACATCAAAGTGACATTATGACAACTGATCATATTAAGGTTGTCTAGTGGGGGTTAAGATGACCTTCTTTCATCAAGTGACATGTTCTCAGCCACTTGGTGAAACACATAGCTTTGAAAATTAGGAATTGGTGTATATTTAAAGAAAATTGACTGTTTTTAATCTGAAAGAATTATTTTAAGGGTCATATTAAAATTGTAAGCCTAGTTTTATGCGTTGCTGTTGTAACAAAAATGAGGCAGTAAGATAAAAGGAGACTTTGACAAGCGAAAGAACAAATTCTATGATAGAAGAAAAGGTTATATTTCTTTGAGCTGTAAACCAAAAACAAACTTTGAGCTGTAAACCCAAAAAAAAAAAAAAACGTGTATAGTTAATTCACCCACATCTCTTTACATAATCTATACAACTTTGTGTCAAATTAACAAATATATTTCCCTCATATCCTATTAACATATTTTATTTCTTTCGATTTTGTCTCGAATTATTTATCTCCTCTTTTTTTCTTTTACATCTCATTATTTTCTGTTTTTTTCTCCCACTCTTTCTCTCTATATATTTCTATTCAGCTCCTTCCTTCAAGCAAACAACTTTTGTTAAAGTCAACTGACAAGGTCACTCTCTTTAATTTTTTTCAGTTTCCCAATCAGATCGGAACCAAATTTGTGCATAAACTGTCGAAATTTTTTATTCAATTTGGACCAAGTACTTTTGTCTCATTCATTATCAAGAAATGAATGTTATCAGGATGGTAGACAAGATTTCTTTTGCTACATCCTGACATTTTTTGAACGCTGAAATTCAAATTAATTCTAAATGATGTCATGTATAAAACGGTTACACGGTGCTATATCCCACCGGAAAAATGTTTCAAATGCATTATTATTATTTTGTATGCATATTGAATAGTTTATAGACTTCGTCTCATGTTGTGAAAATTATTTTATTTAATGCTGATTGGTTATTTATTTTGCATAATAAGAATGTTTAGTATTTGCTTGCAGTGAGTGGTATATGGTACGTTGATATTATCTACTAATGATAGATTTATTTTAGTTGTTTGCGGTGATTGATATATGTAAAAAGTGCACTAAGTTTCGATGTCACAAGATAGTATACAAGAGAGTGTGGTATATTTGTGGCCAATGTAAGAAATGTAATATTCTTTTTTGCTATTTATATTGGAGATGCAATCTCCCAATGACCATGAAAATCCATCAAGAACATTTTGACATAGGTGGAATTTTTGATGTTCTTTGTTGTCGGTAATAATTAAGGCCTTAAGGTTTTGAATACTTTTTAAGGTATTTGTTAGGATCGTTAACAGATATATATCGGCGATTAATGCTTTTAATGGCCTTTTCTCCCTGTTTAGTTTATTCCTGCGGCGTTCACGTGTTTTTACAGGAAAAGACAAAAAGTATGTTTAGTTCAGTGATCAAAACGAGAATATCAGACAAAATATTGTGATTATAAAAAGTCATTTAAGAGTTGACAACTAGAATCTAGTAAACACCAAATACCAACTCCGCCCATATCCTTATTTATATTACCAAATTGATAAACGGGTTTGTATATTAGTTGTGGATCATATGCTATGGTCTTTGAGTAAAGAAAGTCAATGGAAAGTAAATTATAGCCAGAAAGAAATGAAATGTTTTGGCTAAATATTTTGATCTAGTCTGGTCATCAGCCAGAAATACTGAAAAGATTTTGGAGAGAAAACAGATAAGGTAAATTAATTACTGAAAAGGGCCTATTTGTCAAATCTTTATCTGACTCAGGGTTTTCCAAAGAATGTGCGGGCGTGGGTAAACACCCAAAATGGTGGGTCGGTGATTAATTGCCAAGGATACCAATATATTCGGGACAATTAACCTGTTTAGTGCAGATTATCTTTCAAGTTTGCAGGCGGCCATCTCTCTCTCTCTCTCTCTCTCTCTCTCTCTCCCTCTCTCTCTCTCTCTCTCCCTCTCCCTCTCTCTCTCTCCCTCTCTCTCTCTCTCCCTCTCTCTCTCTCTCTCCCTCTCTCTCTCTCCCTCTCCCTCTCCCAGGACATGGGCTATTATGGTTCGCCACAGTTTCTGTCACTAGTTGCTTTGTCTTTGTTCTTCCATCGTTTTACTCACGTAATTCTCAAGTAAGTTACTAGTTTTTTTTCTTTTTGCTTGTTTACTTTCTATGTGCCCTGTAATGTTACATTATCCAAGCCTTCTTTCTTCATTGTCTCCTAAAATTTAAGCTGTGTCTTTCTTTTTAGTTCCTGTTCCTTAAAATATGTTCTGTCCATTGTATTCGCAATATTCTTCTGTTGAACCAATCTCTGTTGCAACAAGTCTCTCTTTTTTCTTCCAGGATTCACTGCCATTTACATTAAATAGGATGAGCAGTTCAGATATCTTTTCTGTGTTTCTAAGGACATTTTTCGATCTCTGAATACATTACCCAGTTTCTGAAAAATATCTTCCGTTATTTACTAAGGCCGATGAATTACTAGATTAGATTTTTCACTTTCTGTTAACCTTCTGATTTATCAAATCCCAATACCTAAGTAGGATCTTGGATTATCGCCTTTGCTGATAACCATGCATTTTGCATCCTACATTTAGTTGTTAGATTTTTATTTTTGCTTTCCTCAACCACTGTATCTCATAGATCTTACAGTTTTCTTTCTGAATCTTCCATCAACAATATGACGTCTATATAGCATATATTGTCATGGTTAAACCGACTGATAATGATTTGTCTTCTAGTCCTCTTAGAATTACCTCGCTGTACAGCTTATCTAAATCCGATAGGAAAACACTTCCGTATCTTATTCCGTATACTTTAAATGCATTCTCTCTTCACACCCAAACTTCCTTACCAGTAAGCTTTACGCATTATTTGAAGATTTTTTTCGAAGTAATCCAAGCTTCCAATATTGTGAATATTATTATTCATGTTGTATTTTATCAAATGTATTTTTGCAACAAATAGGTGTAAATCTTATAGAAGTCTGATAATAAAAACTGCATTCTCTATATCAATTTCTTAAATAATCTACAGTGATTTTTTTTCTATTTCCGACATAATTATAATTCCAGCAGTAAAAAAATTACAATGCTCTTATTAGTTTAGGATTGTGGTTCGTCAACCTGATTGTTCGTTGGAGTTAGTATCTTTTGTAACGAATTTAATTTTCAGCTTTATAGAAATTGATCTACTAAAATCCTCTAATATTTCACCTCTATCATATATTTTATTTGTCACTTATCAATTGCCAAAATCGTTTTGCTGCTTTGTTTCTCTTGATTTGTGCTAAACGTCAGCGTTTTATATTCAGCGTTCTTTAATGTAGGTTTCTCTGCTCTACTGTCATGAAAGACGTATAATACATTTTATTTTGATTATCATTGTTCTCTCTTTAGATTTTATACATTCTGCAGAAGGGCACGTTTTATCTCTTGGTATTTCTTATACACACCTACCATATGTATGTTCTCTTATTCTTCGATCTCTGCATTTCTCATTGAGCATTTCATTTGTGCTTTCTACTTCAGTTGTTTTTATTTAACATCATATATTCTGTGCCATTAACGGCGTTATCTCTTGTCTAAGATAACAATTTCAGTTCATTGCGATAAATTCTTTTTTTAATATCACTAGTACTTAACGAGTTTGAGTTTCAGACCTGTTCCAAAATTTCATATTTCTTTTATAGGGAACTGAACTGCATGTGTTTGTTTGCAAATGGAGACGTTGATATTTTTCGTATTGCAGCATTGTTTTGGGCTCCTGCATTTTTTTTAAATTTTGCTCTTAGTTTTTATACAACTTAGAGGTAATCAATGTTTTACAGTGCAAAATTGCATTTTGCAATTGTTGCTGGTAAAGGTTTTAAAGTCTCCTGTCGATTTTTCTATTTCTACGAGCCCCTTGGAATCTTCAATACAAATGTTGACCATTCTCTCTGTACCAATGAATTCATTTTACTTTCCCTTCATTACATGATTCAATCCATACTTACCAACCATTTCATTTTGATCCCTTCCTCCATTGGACAATACCCCAAACACTTTTCCTCTTGCTTATCTAGTACTAGTCTGACTCCTCTTTCATTTTACCCTCTTCCTGTACATACGATTAGGTGATCATCGTTTATAAAATTTTATGTTTCAAATTTCCTGTTTTACTTTTTCTAACATCACGCATTCACGTAGTATCCTAACATTTCATGTCTCGATAACATTTCATGTCTTTGTTGCAGACAGTCGATAAATAGCTATCAATCGACATCCGTCCCACGTGTTTGTCTTTAACGTATCATTTTCAAAGGAGCTGACCCCCTTTACTCGGTTATCTAATAGCTGTGAATTGTCATAATTGTACTTAAGAGGAATAATGAAGTATCTGTCTATATTTAGATTTTATGATAGCACGAGCAATGTAAATAGTGTGAATAATGAAGTAGTTACCCGATGTCTTATCCACGCTGATGAAGGCTTTATTTATTCTTAAATCAAGATCAAATTAATGAAAGATTTCCTGTGTTTATTCGTTCTTAAATCAGGTTTCAATTAATGAGGATTTCTATATTATTTCTATTTCTATATATTATATTATATTATCACTTTTTTCTTTCAGTTCCTAAATCAGTTTCAAATAGATGAAAATATGCATGAGTTTATTGGGTCTGAAGTCAGGATCATGCCAATAAAAGCTTTAATATCAATTCTTAAATCACGATCAAACTTATGAAAGTTTTAATGTTTTCCTTGATTCTTTTTAATTAAGTATTCTTGACGTGAAACCGACAATTTTATACTGATGTGGAAAATATGTAAAGAACGAATTGGCGAATATTTTAACAGTATAATTTTCTATGGATTTACTATTTTAATAAAAAATTGCAAGCTGAACAGCCAGGTAAAAGCATAATGTACTCCCTTTAATTAAGACACCTTAAAAATGTTTCAAATTATTTCACAACTCAAGTAATAAAGTCTCTTTCTATAAGCACCATCTATTATTATTAATAGTAGCAGTAGTAGTGGTGGTGGTGGTTTTGTATAATGCATTGATAACGTAAAATAATGCAAAAAGCAAAGAGTCTAAGGTTCAAATCCAACTACACTCTTCTACCTGTGAACTCAAAATAGAGTAAAAGGCGATTTAAAGTTTGCAAGATTACGAATCAGACATTGAGAAAAAGACAAATCACGTTAGAGTGACTGCTGTAAATAAATTTCGAGAAAAGTTTCAAGCTTTTCTATTACGCCTGATTGCCTTTGAATTGGATTCCTTTAAATGAACAAAATTTTCATTATGTACACTCGGACTGTTACCTTTATCTTTGTTTTTACATTTCGACTTTTGTTCCCTCCGACCTTCGTTAGATGCTTATCAGTCCAGGTAACATTCAAGGGATTCAAACTGAACCCTTTATTTAATATAAAAGGTTAGATTTTTCTCATTCCCCTGTTCGTGTCTAGTGATATCTCGACTTGCTTAGTACGCCTCAGTTATAAAAGAATAAAGTTTTCATTATTTCATATTTTACTTGCTTCTGTTTTCCTGTTATAAAATAAAAAAAGAGATACGAAGCGTATCTCTTTTTTTATTTTACTCCATCACTATCTGACACACAGGTTATAAAGTTTGTATATTAAACATGTTCATCGGCCGCACTCTATTTCCCTTTCTTATTGCTTCGTTTCATAGATACACTGGCTAACTGAAAGGGAATACAAAGGATGTATAGATAAGATAAATTTTTATCAAAGCTTCAACTTTTGACCTGACAATCTCTTTTCATTGGCTTATGTTTGTGTATGTATATTATGCTCTGATAATCTCTTACCCTAAATGTATTTGCTATGTGATAGTCTCTCTCTATGCTTATATTTACTCTATAAGCCTCATCATTTACAAGGATGTTTGGGGGACTATTTCTCACTGCAATTTACCAAAGCAACTAGCTATCAATTTTGAGCTTCGTTAGGCACAATAGAAACTTAGACGCAGTGCCAAACTTTCATAGTTTTTAACATGACTCTTATATGACGATGAAAATGGTATATTAACATGGAAAAATGGTCCGTTATAGGTTACCAGAAAGAAAGACATATTATTCTTGTTTAAAACTAGCATGAAGCATTTTATACACATACTTTAAACTGATCCTAGAAAGCATTTCTTAACTTTGATAATCGCGACAGATATAATATCGTTTGCATTTCTTCACAGACATACAAAAAGTGTGTAAGAATCGATGTCTGTTCATTTGAATTCTATGTTATGTTTGTGTCGAAAGATCAAATGTTGCAGAAATAGATTGTGCGGCGCTTTAGAATTCCAGCGGCTCATAAAAGACCACTGATGACTGTGGTTAGGTTTTTAGGTTCCAAATGCCCAAAGCTTCAAATAATTCATATTTCTAAAAGCAACGGTTTTCTGGATAAACTTTGGAAAGAAAACCAAAGTCTTGTTTTCTAGAATTAGCAATGTGCGCGTATGTGTGGTATAAATCTATCGATAAAATCAGCGTCTCAGAATAAATTGTCGACAATCAAATGTGACAAGAATCCTAATTTATCAAAGAATTATAAATTTAAAAATAACCATCATCTCGTAACTGTTCCAAACGTGCCAATAATGATGAGACCAATTGTTCATTTTCCTCACAATGTTTTTTAATCTCTCGTTTCTTTCAAATATTCTCTGCGACAGTTTGTCATCTTTATCTACTGACAATTTTTTTCTTTTTGAAAATTGATCTGCTCGCTTGTCCTGGATTATGTAACCTCTTTGAATTTTATGAAACTTAAATTGAAATTAAGAGATTTTTAAGACAACTACTAGTATAATAAACTATAGGTTTACATCATAAAATCCGAGCTGTTTGCACAGTTCTCAAGAGATAACGTTTCATACAAGTTCATATGTCCTTTGTACCGTTTATTAGTTAATTTATGGTCATTTATTTCATCACTCTCTTATTCAGATTTCTTACTTCTTGTATAGTTCAAGAAGTGTCTCAAACATATCATAACCGGATATTTATTTATATCCTGCAATTGAATTTTCCAAAATGTTATTTTAAGTTATTTTTGTTGATGTTTTCCTTTCATTTAATTGTTAATCAATTCGATTCCTTGTTTTCCTTTGTGTATATTCTGTATTGGATATTTTTTGATTCCGATAATCGCTTCTATCTTTTCTTTTATTTTCTAAATATTTTAAGTCATTTAAATACATAAGACAAACCAATTTTCTTACTAAATTTATAATCTCCGTTAGAATTTCGTGAGGTGAAACTAAGCTAGTTCATTGCTTGGCGAAACATTAATAAGGATATAGAATTTATATGGTGGGCATTGTCGTCAAGTTTTCCATTAGCGCCTATTTTGAAATGTTTAACAGATTCAGTTATTCCGAAGTTATAGAAACCTGTCTACCCACGCCATAGCTAGTTTTGTTTATAATCTGTTTGCACATGTCATGGTTAGTTTGTTTTTTAACTTATTTCATCTCTTTTTATCAGCAATCGGTTCATTTTCAGTTTCCTTACTCATGTAGACATTATCGACTTTAGAATGAGCCGTATATTTCTGACACAAGTTTCTCAGTGGTCTTTTCTACAATAAAGAAAGACCAGTTAAGACCGTGTAATTGCTGAAAACTGTTCCTTTTTGAACGTCTCTTTGTCGCCTATTTTTCTTTCCGCTGCTCATCCACTCAAAGATTTACGTTTCTATCATGTGTTTTTAATTGTTGGGCTAGCGCTACATGTATGGAAGTGAATCTTTTGAGTTAGAAAGCATTTCCCTCATCGTTGTCTGACCCCCTTTCCAGTTAACAGTTTTCTATAGAGTTCTTAATGTATGTATTCTGTCCGACTTCGATCTCATCTAATTCTTTTTTTTTTAAGGTTGGTCAACCATTTTATATTGTCAGAGTGTCTTATCATTGTCGTTACAGACTTTGTATCCTTTCGATATTTCCTTGTTTATCAAAGGGGACGTCGTTCTCACCTATTTTCTCGCCTTTGACGTTAATATTTATCACTTTCTTATTATTTCTTTAACAATTTGTAACATTTTGTTTGACAAATATTCTACAAAGATACAGATTCTGTCTTTGATTTTCTTACGTCAGCTTCTTTCTTAGGTTGGGTGATGACATGTGGATTCACGTGTAAATGCATGTTTTCAATACGGTATGATAGTAACTACAATAATCAAATGCTGACAAAATTGAACATTCGGGCTATAATCTCTGTACCTTTTCAATATCATTATATATTTATTGGAAGATCCCCTCCCTGACATCAAGCCTAACTTCTAGGGCACTCTAGATATATCTAGTTTACAGTCAAAGACTTCGGAGATTAGCATTTCAGCTTGACATATAAATTGAAAATCAGATTTTAATATGATAAAATTATTTTAGCACTGACACTATCGTTGCAATAATTTCACTGTTAGTATTCATTTTTGTTATGAAATTTGAAATTATTATTATATTTGGTATATCCCAACAAAATTCTACGGGAATAGATGTAGACCTGAATTTATCTGATTAAATCGTTGAGTTTTGCCTATGCTTAATCTTACACTCATATAGGTGTTCATGTAATTATACTTTTATGCAGTTGTGTAATTGCGGGCGTATACAATAACTTTTGGGGTAAGGGTAGGTGTTCAAATATGTCATCATATGTGCGTATAATTGTATATATACATTAACACCTTAACTATGAAAAAACTATTTTTAATACTTTGCCGTCTTTTTCTGTAATTATTTCAATTTAATATGTGATGCAAAATCAAGTACAATATTCCGATTCTTAATTGTATTTGAATTTAAAATAAAAATGAAACCAATTCTAAGTGAAATAGATTTGTAAATAGATTAATCTTGTATCCATGCATTACAACGGAAACAGAAAGTGCAAAACAAAAGACTTCTAAGAATAATGAAAATATTGCATTTCTTTCTTTAGAAAAAGAAAAACAATGATTTCGAATTAAAGGACAAAATGGTTTTATTTTATCCAATACGTATAACATTTTCAGTAACTCAATCTGCCAGTGCTCTTCTTTGTGAACTGTTTTAGTGCACAAAGTTTCAAATCTGTCAAATTAATATTCATAAAGTTTCGGTCGCTGTAGTTTCCAATCTTCTTCAGATTTTGTTACGTTTGATTTTTGTTTCTTCTGATCGTTCTGTCCTATTAATACATATGAAAATAAGGACATCAGATAAGCAAGTTAAATAACCTTTGGCAAATAAGGAAGAAAAACTTTTCTTAAGATCTTCGAAAATTAGGTCAATAAACAAAGACATTATTCCATTCTAATGGATTTCTCGTAATAACGGATATCACTTTTTTATTCGTCAAATCTCCGTCGTTTCAGCACGCTTTTCTGGATGTCAGCATTTCATACCTGACGCAAGAACTGAAAACACGCCCACCAGGCAATGAGCAGAGAGTAATGATCCCGTATATTGGCAAAGTTATCACTGTCTAATGAAAATTGTTCAATTCAAAAATTCAAAAGGGAATGTTATACTGTTTAGTAATACCAAGCTTAATTAGATGCAAGAAATATAGAAATTTTTGGACCTGTTTTCTATCGTCTTAATTTCTGCTACATTTTATTGTAATTTGACATCAACGTCCAACAATCATTAATTGCCCATCAGAAATAAAATTAAACGACACATAATTTAGAGTTCTAACCTTCAAAAGTGGTTTATAACTTTTTTATCCGTCATACTTACTTTATTGTATAATTTATCTTTGAAAATTCTAATATCACAAAAGATTTATTCTTTAATTCGGTTGTGTACTTCCAATCGCATGTTACGTCAGAGTAAAACTAAGGAAACTAAAGATCCCAGCAACGGCTAAAATTCAATACGACAGACTCCTGAAGGATCCAAGTTGCAAAGATTTGTATATATACAGTTACAAACAGATATAACTTAAAAAACACTACAAATTGAAAGTGAAAAAATGTTGAGAGAAGTACTAGTGATAAGATCATTACAAAGAAAACGAGGCAAAAAGTGAATGACAAATGAAATTCTAGAGATGAAAAAGCGACAACAAACAAGGCCAAGGAATGGAAAAGAGTACAGACCATTAAACACAATAATTAAACAGACTGTGACGTCGTCCCCTGGTCGCAGCGCCAACCGTGTCGTTCTATCCCAGTCTACCACGGCACCAACTGTGACGTCCTACTTTGATTCCCAGTCTGCCTACCCACGTTGTGAATTGATCTAGGCAGAGGAAATCAATCAGTCGTCGGGGCCGTACTGCAAACCGAGTTCAACGGGGGTGATACCACACAAATATGCATAAAAGGCAATAAAATGAAAATTCAAAAGTTCAAAGTATCAAAGAAAAAGGTAACAAACTTTATGTCTAGTTGTTCGATACATAGGACTGCATCTATCTCCCAACCCGTTCTATGGATTGTGACACGTCGTTTTCCGCTAGGCATGTTTTAACACTTCAAGTCGTCTGCTCTCTAAGAAATTGGTGTTTCGGTGGGTCTTTGGACGAAAGTCAAAGGAAAATTTTTTTTCGGTGATCTGGATCTAAGTCGCTCTTCGAAATAATTGTTCTTGGTTTCAAGATGGGTCGGGAATGTGCGTGAATCCTGGTCAGCTATCTGCGAGGCTTGCCTCAACCGAAGACTGACTCTGGGAACTGCTGGGACTCGACTCAACTCTGCTCGTTGTGGCTTCGTTTATATGGGCGCCGACCAAAACCGGGGTGAGTTTGTCGGCGCCGGGGGGTTCCTCGATAATTCTAAATACATATCCACCTCTCTGGTTAGGATTTTTCCACCTTTTTCCATTTTTGGGAACCTTTCCTCACTCCCACCTTCTCATCATACTTCAGAGGGGCGTGAACTGCCCTCCCCACATCTTCGTGGCAACCTCTCTTACTCATCCTCCAGATGGGCGGCAACAGCCTCCCTCGTGAATCACGTGATCACCACTCGACTAATGATGTCTTAGTCGGGCGTGGACGAATCTGCGGCTTTGTTTCAGGAAGAAAAAAAAATATCTTGCTTAAAAAAAAAATTATCTCTTCTCTTTCCCTTTTCTTCCCCTTAATGGTTTATCATTTCTCCAGCCGCGAACGGGACAATATGACAATGGCGGTCATAACTCTTGTTCTACACGTGGTTTACGTCAGGTATTTTATCGCTAATTATCAGAATGTGTGGTCTTCTTAACACGGTCTCAAAAAGAAACATCTCCAAAGTTCCAGTCAGTCTGTCGCCTCGAAGAAAGAAAAAAAAACACATTCATTTTCCTTCGGTACAAATTCCTGATAACAAAATTTTATTATCGCAGGCCAAGGGTGTTCCGTCGGACGTTCGTGGGTGTTTTTTTAATTTTTCATATCTGTCCAAGTCCTTTTAGTTGCCTGTTTTTCGTCACTTAACGAAATAACATTTTCATTTGAATTTTTTTTTTTTTTTTTTTTTGGCCAGCCGGTCTGTAGTTGATAACAAGATGTCTTCCCGTACCAATAGTTTGTTTTCATATCCTTAGATAACACAGCCGATGCCAAAACATATCTGATTCTTTCCTTCTTTCCCTTTCTTTTTACTCAGAATTTCCCCGTCATTGTAATGACACTCTTTCGCCATTTGTTACTTATCAAAATATCCTTTTATCCATTGTCTCTTAGCTGTGTGTGTATTCTTGCTTATCACTCACGATTCGGTTCTTAGCCTCTCCTTTTCTTCTTTTCTTTCCTTTTCCCTTTCTGCCTCGTTAAATGGTGCCACAGACTAAATAGGAATGTTTCACTGAAAAGTGCTCGAAAAGTGAAAGCAACAGAGATATTCTTGGACAGGAGTAGTACCTCATCTCTCGTGTCTGTTTAGGAAAGGATTCCTGGTTCCTTTCTTTTTTTTTTACCTTAGTAGTTGTACTGTCATGATTTCGTGGGGGGTATGTGTTGATGGTGGTTACGTCTTTTCATAATGAGGGTACTGGGTTTTGCAGTTTTCTAGTTGCTGCTTTCCAACTGGTAGTTAGGGAAACGAACTTTTGCGTAGCGTCTACAGAGTAATATAATATTGGGATTCTAGCAATGTCATGTCGCGAATGGAAGAACCTTCGGCGGGGCAGCAACACTATATTGCAATCTGTGCCAATTCTCAGCCCGCATATGTTACCTTGGACGACCGACAGCTACTAATATTCTCGGTCTTTTTCTAGCCTAAATAACACACAATAACGATAAGCAGTCAACGAAATAAAACAAAATCGGCTTGACAAAATCACCTAAACTCGTCAACCTTTATTTCCAACATTCGTGGTATTCGTACCAACTTCTGTGTGTATTCGTCCCTCTTAAAATATTCTCTGGGCATCCTAGCTCTGCGAAACTCTTAATTATTCAATCGCCCTGCCCCACCTCCGAATTCTAGATTCCTGGCTATCTTCTTCTCCTTAAGAAGAACTCTGGTGTCTAAATGTATGGACTCGGAGTTTATGTTCGGCAACATATGGCTTTGGAAGCAGACCATTCTTACAAATGTTTGATTTCTTTATATCTGATATTTATTGATTTCTTTATTAGTATCTCTTAAATTACCTAACCGTACTATTTCCTTATCTCGCATCCTGTTTAAATATTATTTCTCTTCCTCTTTTTAGAAGTCTTTTTTAGAAGTTATTTCAATTTTCTTTCTGTATTTGGAATTAACACGTTGTCGTCAGCCGACTGAATGTTAGATTTTCCATTCATTTTGTATCAATTAGCATTCCTTCCTCTCCTTCATGTATGTGCAGTGTCTCTTCAGGATATAGGCGATCATGGCTCTTTACAACTTCTTATCTCTTGTAGTACTTAACATTATTTGACCCGTTACTATCCCTCCATGTTCAACTTCTGCCTCCCATTTTCACAAACTCCTTAAGTATGTTACTCGCTGTTTCTCTCTCTGCCTCACTTGAACGTCAGATTCATTAAGCTCACTTTACTCATTATTTCCCAAAAATTTCAATTGACTCTGTTTGATCCTAAGCAAAAGTATCCTTTTCGTTCGCATTTTCATTAAAAAAAACTCACATGTTAACTCCATGGTATTCGTCTGTAGAAACACATTCATCTGTAAGGCAATTGTTCATCATTTACTGTCATATTGTAGGAATTATATTGCATTAGATCATTCTTATCTTTGTTTCTATCGAAATTTTCCTGTTTCTAAGCACTTTTCTTGGAGGTAACTTCCGCTATTCTATTGCATCTTCAAATTTATGTCCCCTTTTCCATCGTCTGTTATAACAATTCCCAATTAGTTAAACTATACTGTACTTTAACGTTTCCAATTTAATGCTCGCATCTTGGATTGTTCTTCAGTTCAAGATGCAATTAGTATTATCTAAAATTTCATCTCCAATCAGAAAAAAATCGGATCAAATATTACAAAAATTAGTAAAACCTATACTTATTGATGGATGTTGATTATTAGTATTATTAATATGGTAAGTGAGATTTATTCTTCATGAGGATTCTTTTACAAAGAAAACACGAAACCAAACTCTCAAATCAAATTAAATATCGAAACTAGAACCAGAATAAACATCATTCAAATCGCCCATTTTCTGTATATATCATCCGAATCTCTTAGAGATTTTATTGATTGCAATATTAATATAGCGTTTTGCGATTTTTTTTCATATTTTTAATTTGCCGAAATGTTGCGTTTTCACAGCTGTTCTCGTTCCTTTTACAGCCTTATTAAGACCTGATGTGCTTTTGAAGTGATGTTTGTCTTGCTAAGAATTTTGAATAATGAACCGGGATTGTTTTAAAAATATCACATGCTTTTAGGTTGGTGCAAAAATAATGTCGTTTTTTACGTATTTTTTAACGTCAAAAAACGACATTATTTTTGCACCAACCATAATATAACTTCCTCTTCACCCGCTATGCTTACTTTTTCGTTCTCTATTGGTCCTTTTGTCTCTTTTTCTTAGCTTATTTATCTGATTACTGCCTTCACGTTCCTCTCTTCTACAACTCATAAAACATCGCTGATTATTTTATGAATTATGTTTCAATGTATTAGGTTGGCGCAAAAATAATGACGTAATAATGTCGTTTTTTGACGTTAAAAAACGACATTATTACGTCATTATTTTTGCACCAACCTAATACCAAAGCATATAAACGCGCTGGTGCGCATGCGTGCGACAACAATACAAATGCAAGTACATTCAAATATTTTGAGAAGATATATGTCAGCATGTACGCACGCTCCGGATGCCAATGTCCCTTTATGTACAGAATCTGACATTATATATGATTGGCATTTGGATGTGCTCGTGTGAGCGCTTACAGGCGATTTTATGGTTATGTGACTTCTTACGAGGAGCTGAGTGAATGAAAGCATCAGAACACTCGGCAATATGTTTTATGCATTTAAAGTAGGTACCTCCGCGGTTCTGTGATACCCCTAAGGTTTAATGATTTTTTTTTAAAAGGAAAAATCTTTCTTAAAGCTTTTATTTTAATTTTGATTTCAAGCTAGCAGATTAAATTTAATATTTTCAATAAGCAAAATAATTTGCTGTGTTTCAAAACTAATTTAAATTGACTGGAAGGAAGTTTGGTTTTGAAATTGCTAATATCACTTATTTTAGTGGCACTTTTAATCACCTTTCATCATAATGTAATTCTCTTTCTTTAAAATTCTTAAAAAAAATAAAATATACTTTTCTGAAAATTTATTTGGAGAGTATTACCTGATTAAAATTTAATTAATCTAATTTGGAACAAATATTACTTACTTTAAGTTTGAAACATCACATTTTTTTTAACAAGGCGCTGACAAGTTGACATCTTAGTTGACATTTTATCTAATTTTGTTCTACAATGGATATATCTGTAAAAGTTATTTGAGGAATATAATGCGGGTGACTTTTTATATAATTTTTAACTGCTGAATAAACTTTTAAAAATTAGGAAAATATTCTCCGTGATGTCTTAGGTACTTTTAGGTAATTTAGCTTTCAATTTAGTATAATTATCGCTAATATTTTCTGATAATGCCGTCTTTGGTCGTCCGTATTTACAAAATTTGGCACGTTTATACACACATAAAAAAAATTGAAAATTCTTTTTAAAATACTGGGGTTCGGTGAATTGTACTAAGCTTTTTAATTAATAACAATACTACCTAATGTCTGCAAAGTAAAACAGAATTTTAAAAGACTTAAAACTGGATAAATTATTAAATTATTTTTTTTTAAATGATAACAATTCTTGTAAAAATTCATTATTCATTGATTTTTTTTCTTAAAACAACAGTGTCCGTAATATATCTTATTCATATAATGAATTAAAAGATTTTCTAATTAAATAATTGAATAATTTTATTGAATTTCTTATTTAACGATTCAGAGCAGATTTTCACGAACTGGACGCCCTCTTCTACAAAAAGAAATTGATCATTTAAATTCTCTAAGGAGTTCTCCATTAAGGTCTACAATTTCTCAAAATATCATTAAATTTAAGTAGGTGGTTAACAGATGTAAAAAAAAAAAAATTCACCAACATTTTCTAAAATTTCATTAATTTGTGAATGAATCCTGAAAGTTTCATTAGAATATGACAATTATTTGATTTTTGTAATATTGTTTAAATCAATTCACCGCAAAAGGAAGCTAAAATTTCCTATACTAATATTTAACCCAACCCACCGCTGACGTAAAAAAAAAAGAATTTTTAATCAAAATTTCGAACTTTTGAAAAAGTATCAAAAAATATGATTTAATAATAAAAACATTATTTGCTCTTTTCTCTTAACGAATGTTGAAAAAACTTTGGATCATTTTTTCATCATGGTATTGTAATTTTTGGCGATTACCTAATTTAAAGACAAAAGCACCTGTTCATTTATATATCTTTCTGTATTCTACCAAAAGCCAGAACAGATTTTGATCAAGCTTTCTAAAAACCCAACACGTTTGCCCTAATAATTTCTAAGTACTTTTTAAGACCGTGTTTTTTTAGGAAAAAAAGTATTAAATTAAATAAAGATTCGTGAACATTTGTTCAATCACTGTCTGTTGTCTGTCTTTGTAACTTACTATATGAGCGTTTTATATACATGTCAGAATGTTGAAAGTTTGAAATTAACATTCTTGGCGTATGCGAAACAAAGGAAAATAATGATGATTTTTATAAGCGATGATCATAGAATCATATGACGAGGATTGAAAGTACTGCAGAGTCGAATTAATATTATATAAAAACGAGAAAAAATGTGTTTAAGGAAACGTTAATAAAAGTTCTTCTAGTGAAAGTGAAAAACGAATCAAATCAATGGCAATCATAGTAGTGTATGCAACCATGTCAGAAAGCACGGAAAAAGAAATAGATTATGTTTTACAAAACAGTAGAAAACAGTAAATCACAATCAACTGTTATTATCATGGATGTCCAAAATGCAAAAGTAGGAAGGGCAAAAGATAGTGAAATGATTCGTAAGTATAAACTTAGATCATGTAACGAATGCCGAAAAAGTAGATTAATTTGTGAGCAACGAATGACCAAGTAATAACCAACACCTTGTGTAAAGAACACCCAAGTCTAATGTGGACAGGCAATAGACTGCTGCTTAATCATGAACAATTTCTTTAGAAATGTATTTTTGCAATCTAAAGCATGTCTAAGCACTAATTGATCACCTTCCAATCGTATGCAGACTACTCATATGCAGAGTAAATCCAAGAAAATTACAAAAAGCTAAAGCGATGCCTGTCTAAGCTGCAATACGAAAAATTGAACATTGATTCCATTTACAAATAAACATATGCAGTCGTAATTGAGAACAAATGTGAGATTTTAGAAACTCCAAGTTGAACTTCATAAGGAAAGCACTCGTAACAACAGAAAAAGGCGAAAAAAAGAAGTAGATGACAGATTAAATATCTAATGAAAGAGAGACAGGCAATGGTACAATATATGATGTTAAACAAAAATAAAAGAAATAAGTACAAGCGATGATGTCTCAATGAGATTGATAGCTCTTTTAACACAGATGTACTAGGCATGCGCAAAAAAGTTACAAGTGAGAAAATATGCTCTTCACCAAGAGGCATAATATCTAAAGAGAGAACGATCATAATAAAAAAAAGAAGAGATATTATAGAGACAGTGAATGAATTGAGAAGTGGTTCCATGATAATACTAGAGAGAAGCCTACAATATATAAAAGCAGCAGGTTCAGACGTAATTGTAATAAAGATGATGCTAAATGGATTTGGGATAAGCGAAATATATGACAGCAATGTAATAACAGTGGATCTCAGTAGGTCAATCTTCATAGCGCGCTGCCAAAGAATTCAAATATAAACGAATGCAGACCCCATCGAAAAATCTCATGAGAAGCATAACTAATAATTAGCATTCGAATGATTAGAACATGTAGCAGGAATGTGTTGCGGATATAAGGCAATGATGATCTCATTCATAGTATGGTAACATTTCCCCGAAAGTCATAAGACGAATGTGATAAAGTCACACTTTTTGACTGAGAAAAAAGCAGCAACAAAATTCATTCAAACGAATAACAATATTCTAGGTATTTTCTCATAGTATTCGTAGAATCATGAATGCGATGTTTTGAAGGTGCTAACAGAAATTGTTTCTCTATATTTTTTAAATTCCTGCGTTTTATGCGAAGGTGTGTTAAGTGTCTGTACTTAATTATCTATTACTGTATGGATTTAAAAAAAAAAAGGTTATCACTCTTGATTAGGAGTTTTATACTCATGTTTTCCAGATTGTTACGTTTCACAGAGTGACGGTGTCATAGACTGATGTCCGATCCCAGTAAAAGAACGTGATCAATAATGAGTGTCTCGTTTTAATATTCTGGTTAAGACGTTTGTAGTTGCTTTTATTATAGGAAAAGGGTTTACTTTAATTTTTAGCTCTATTTTATCTTTGCAACTACCACTATCTCAATTTTTACACCAGAGATAAGGAGAACAATGTGACTTTGTTCATGGCATTGGGACAAGAAATGCAATTTTCATTATCAGAATGTCATCAGAGTGAGGCAATATAAGTGAAGAAAGATCGAGACCTATTTTATAGATTACACATAGGCATTTTAAAATATGACATGATGGACTTTAGATAAGCTGGATTTACACTGAATAGATCTTAAAATAATAGGTAACCTCTTCGAGAAACAAACGGCGTGCCTGTGGCTCAAAAACAACACAACAGTAAGAAGAAGAATACGACTCCATTGTGCTTTCTCGCCTGATTTCTTTCACTTGTACAACGAGCTGGTTCTAAGAGGACAAGAAGACTTCTGTTGATTTATTATTGGCAATTGTAATACGGCAGTGAATGCTGGGCCATTCCATCACAAATGAGAAAGAGACAAAAGATTTCGTTTACAATTTTACCTGCCGCCTGCGTGCGGGCCTGTGAATTCGTCAATAAAAAAATAAAAGGGAACGCATGACCAGAACTTTCAGCAGGCACTTCACAAATCATTTCTGTGACTAATGATAAGAAAACACTTATATACACAAATCCAACTCCCTATGTTCACAATACATATAATAACATTTAGCTCTAAAAATCATTTAAGTATATTAGAAGTTCTTCTTATTAAAAAAAAAAGCAATTGATGGTAGACCATTACTACAGGACCTCGTACGAACGGAGCCAGGTTATTTTGGATGTGCTTTGAAACTAAGCAGAAAAACTCCACTAAAAATGAAATTACTACTACAAAAATACCTCTCGTGCAAGATAGTATAGAAAACAAACCAAAAAATATATTAGCAATCACAAATATTAATACCCGCCCCATGAAAATTACTAAAGTATTATTCAAAAGCATTCTGAAAACTATCATTATTCCTCCATACACTCGGTCTTCCAAATAGAAAACCTAAAAGGACACAAAATAAGGACAAATCCGATTTACCTGACCGTTGCATTTAATGAAACATGCATAAAAGGATTACTAACAAAATATACAGTGGAATATATATATATATATATATATATATATATATATATATATATATATATATATAATGTGTGTGTGGCTGAAGTTTTAAACAGATAAATTAAATCCATTGTTCGATTCTGATTTATTACGAATATTGCAAGTGTGATTATGAATGGAATAAATTTCTCCGACTACAACACTGAATTACTAAAATCACCGACTGTCTTCTACTTGTATCAGACTTATAATCCATTTCTAGTAAAGGCGTTTCAAGGAAAAAGAAAATAAATTAGACAAACATCGAGTTTATTTATGACTGTAAACCTAAAGCGCAAGATTTGGATAAGAACTAATTTTTCTATCGCAAGACTAGCATCGAATTGATTATATTAAAATTATAAAAAATATGCACTATCAACATTGTGTGCGTAGATATTCAAATTATCGACTTTTTATAACTGGTAAAAAATATTTCCCTGTTCATCGATGCATAGTAATTAATTTCGCATGTGAAAAGATATCAGTCAAAAATGAATTTGACTTTTGTCATCAATATCTGAACAAAATGTATAACCGATGATAATAAGAACGACTGCTTTGTTGCCGCTTTTCTGATTCATTTATCGAATATCAAATACATTTCACACTTAAACATCTTATAATTTGCTCATTAACTTTTCTTGAAAGATTCCTGAAGCGTAAAATATTTTTCAGCACAAATAAATTGAAAAGCTACGTTCAAATTTCAGCTGATTAAGAATGTAATGATTTTAAGTTTTACATATATCCAAGCATGATTAACTTATTGTTCACTATTTTAATATATTTTCTAATATAGACTTTTATGGTCATATCTGTTATTTTAATGTAACGACTTTTATTTATATGTACCCAAGCTGACGCATTCGGCGATATCGGGTAGTTTTCCGAAGTCATCAATATTTTAAATGTGTTATATATTCATGTAGAAAAGTTTAAGGTATCTTCTAGTAAAAAAATCTAGCAAAATTAGTCAGTATTCTAAATCAGATGCATGAAAAGTCCAGAAGTCAAATGATGCAACTCTTATTAACAAGTATATTTGTGTTTATTTTTTTTGTTCCATTGCGCTAGACGCATCTTTGCCTGAGAGATTTGCGATCGTTCATAAAATAGTATTAGTTTTTGTAATTAAATACAATCATTTGGTAATCGCTTGCTTTCACGCATGTAAGTTCCGTAAATCATTGATAAGTACGCTTGGAGAGTAATCGAATGATTGTAAATTCAACACCAAACCATGAAAATTTAAATATACAAGACGATGAATTTAAATATTCCGATGTTTTTCTGTATTAAACAGAAAAAAATCTTTCTTAAATCAACTCAATAAAGATAAATAAGCTCATTATCAAATGAATCGCATAATTTATTCAATTATTTTCATGGACAGAATTTTAAACATATTTCAGAAATTAAAATTTAGATTTCCAAATATGTCATAATTGCTTACTTTCCAAGCTTTGATATAAATGTATCATGTTATCGATTAATCAGAGGGAAATCTAAACTGGAAGTTACCCCCAAATACAGAAAAAATATGGGGCGGGGATGATAATGATACTCTATCAAGAAATTACAAAAACGCCGAGAATTTTAAAGTTTAGTGAAATTTGTTTAAAGAGAGTTCAGATTTTTACAAAATGTTTCATAATTAATTTAAAGTTTTTGCAAAGTACAAGAAATCGTAAGAGAAAATTTAAAGAGAACAATCCGAATGACAAAAAAAAATGTACAAGAGAAATGCAATGAATACATTAGAGAACTTTTCTATTACAATAGAAGAAAAATCTAAAATCTATAAAAACACGTAATATTATCTCCTCTCCCTTGGCATATGGCATTTTTGTGGCTTTGACACAAACACGGTTTCGGCTTAGTACTACATGAGTTACTTGCCAAGATCATGTGAAAAAATATTTCGATATTTGATGTACCTGGCTTATAGTTTTTTACTATTTCCGATTATTTTTTTATATTTCATGTAATAGAAAAACTAAATTTAAGATATTAGCAAGCAAAGTAATTCTTGTCTTTTGTCAAATATTTATTCATAATTTTCAAAGAATACTTACATAGAGTATGCCATTCAAATTCCGCTCCTGTATGTGCGTATGTGAAGTTGATGATGTGTTTACTGATTTCTGTCTAGTACGGGAAATCACACGGACCAATAAATGCAAAGCAACGATTTAGCCCTGACTTAACTGGATTTAAATTATACCGATAACATTGTAGCTAAAAATTACTAAAAACCTCATCGACAGACAAACAATGAATTGGATATGTGCATGTGTATGCTGGTAATACTGAACTACATAATTTATAGATTTTTGTACTCATCGAGATATTTGAGTTTGACATGTACAGTAGTTACTTCAATAATATATAAATAATTTATTTTTTTTTAATTGTGTTAGATTTCACTAGCACTTGCACTAGACACAAATTCTTCTCACTTTTTTGCGCCAATATAAAATGAACACGCACAACTTCTACTACTCCTCGGCAACGTATGACTCATTTGGTCTTCATCTTAAAAGAACTGATGTTGGAACATGTCTAGAAATGCTCGGGTACAAATATTTGGTCTGATTCAATTATACCATCAAAATGATACGGTCATTCCGGAAATTGTGTGTTTGAATCAATCGGTTTTTAGGCTAAAACTGTTAACAGCTAATTTGTTAGCTGAAATTTTCACTGTATAATATTAAATATGTGTTGGATTGTATGAAATTGTCAAGGAAAGATATTATGCAGAAAAATACATTTATGCAAAAAACCACATTGTCAACATTACACGACAAATATATTCACAAACAAATACACACATACACGCACGTATACGCACACACACATATATATATATATATATATATATATATATATATATATATATATAATGTCAGTTGATAATTGGTAGGGATAATTCTAAGGAGTACATTAATCCAAAGAGAGTTCAATGTAAGTAACAGAGCAATATAATAATAATAATAAGTACAGACGATTCTTAAAAATCCATTGGGCTATAATTTATTTCATGAATACATTCAAGTATTCATCTCTTCAGACCGAAGTTTGTTTTTTTTTAAAAATGGGATGAATGGTAAATTTAATCCTTTAATTAACAAAAGGAAAAAAAGGAAAGGAAAAAGAAAAATGTCATATGGAAAAAAGTTGTATATAAAAGAGGAAGAATGAAAAAAAAATTCAATATAAGGTTTAAAAAAAGTAGGTGAGAAAGGAGAAAGAGAGAGGGGGAAGGGGGAGGGAGAAGGAGAAAGGAAGAGAAAGAAAAGAAAGAAATTTTTTTGTCTACATCAGTTATAGTCTTAAATTAGTAATTATTTTTATATTAATTTATGATAATATTATTATTATTATTATCCTTACCTAGCTCTCTCTCTCTCTATCTCTCTCTCTCTCTCTCTCTCTCTATATATATATATATATATATATATATATATATATATATATATACATACATATTAAGTTTTTTAAATTTGTACTTTATTTATCTCTTAATTCATTTAATTAAATATTTTTATATTTTTTATATAATTAAATTTTTAATTTAAATTTATTTAACTTACTTTATTTCATTGATGTCAAATATTATTATTATTATTATTATTAATTTGAAATTGTGATGATTATGATGCAACGATGATTCCTTTGCTGTCAAAAATGACATGAATATTAGACACATATTAGAAAATTTAATATACAGGATAAGAGGGGGGGGTTCAGACTTAAAATAGATACAGTAAAGTCTGAACCCCACCTCTCTTATCCTGTATATTAAATTGTTCAGCCCTTAAGGGAAAATAATTTCTAAGTCAATCTATCGACTCATATTTAATTCTTCCTTCTTTCTTTTCTTTTCTTTCCCTCCCCCTCCCACCCTCTCCTTCTCTGTGCCTTTCTCCTTTCTTCCCTCCTCTCTCCCTTTCTCCTTTCCCCCAATTTTTTTAAAACCTTATATTGAATTTTTCATTTTTCTTTCTTCCTCTTTTAATATAATTTTTTTGTTCTTTTTCTTTTTTTCCCTTTTCTTTTCGGCTGGACAAATTGATTCCATTTATTAAAAAAAAAACTCCAGTCTGAGGAGATGAATATTTGAATATATTCATGAAATAAATTATAATTGAATGGATTTTTAAGGATCGTCTATACTTACTATATACACAAACACACACACACACACACATATATATATATATATATATATATATATATATATATATATATATATATATATATATATATATATAATTAAATAAGGAAGAAATAAGAAAACCTTTATAAATTTAAAATGTTTCGCTATGTATTTAGCTTCACCACGCTTTTCAAAGCTTTACAAAAAATGATTTTTGATGAAGCTAAATAAATTGCAAAGTATTTAAAAGTTTTCATATTGTTCTGTATTTCATCATTCAACTTATATATAATGAAAGAGAGACAAACATGCAATATATATTTGGTGATATTCTCAAATGATAATTTAAATATTTAGAAAGTTCAATTACTTACTAAAATAATTATTCCAAAGTATCTTTTGGCACTGTTTCTGTTCTGAAGATTTTTAAATTGTGAGAGTATATCCTGTCAAAAGGTAGAAGTTTCATAAAAGCATTCAAGGACGTGAGCACTTTAAATATGTCGTGGCGGTGACTACTATGTTTTTTTATTTATTTTATAAAAGATTCCATTTAAATTTATTGTCAAATTCAAAAGTGTGCTTTGTGTTTTTAAGTCTATTAATATACGATCAATACAATTGTGCGTTTATGTCAATGTACTATATTTATCGCTATATAACGCGAACAAATTCACCAAGCACACGAATTTCATGGTCTGTGGCAAGGCAACATGGTGAAGTAACTACAATCCATCTATTCCTGTTTAACTGAATATTCCATGCCTAAATATTTTTTCGTTTTATTTTAAACATCAGATTAATGAGATGCACTCTTTCCTCAAGTTCTTCTATGATTTATACTGAAGAGCTTGCTTACGAATGAAAAGAAATTGATTAAATTTTCTAAATATGCATTTTCAAATCATGGGGGTGTGTTATACAAAGATCCATATTATAGGGCGAAAATATAGTTTGTCAATGTGCAAATAGTGTGCATGCATATTATATTTCGTCATCATTGTTTTCGTCTATATAAGTGTTCTTATCTACACCTAATTGTGTGTTACCGTGTGAATATCTTTAGTTTACCTTCAGACAGAAAAGGTGATGAATTGTAGAACGTAACAATGCCAGGGTGGAAAGGAAGTTTTTCGCTAAAATAGGAAAGCTTGACTTCTTAAAAAATCGCATTTTCATTTTGGTTCGAACACAAACTTTGACATCAGTAAGAAAATATTTCAATCATGACTCAGGCCACGACAAGAGTGCATTTCAACAATATCAAGCGACGAAAAGTGTGTATTCAAGCAGGAGATAGGCAACGAAAAGTGTATCATCAGAATATGCAGAAAGATGCAGTGTGTGCGTGTGTGAGTGATGAAAAACACAGAAGAGCTACTCAGAACTCGTTAAGCACAAATTAACAAATATCTTTGCATAGTGTAGTTTATCAGTTTCCTTACAGTGGGTCCCCGATCTGATTTCTTTAAGACAAAACATTTAAAGGATTATTTCTTTCTTAAATTTATTGCAATAGCTTAGATTTAATTTTTAATTACCATATCTACAAGCATACATGTAAATAACAACACTGTTCTGCTTTCAAAACAATTTCCCTTTTTGGTAAGCAAAAATTATAACAGGTTAAATCTCTTCCTCCACAAAATTACGATTCAACGTTGTCACTGCCAAATGATTTGAATTTTGACATTGATGATTGCATTCTCACACCTACAACTAGTTTCATGCACCTTCGTTTTAGTTTTGTTCTAGTTATTCTTTGAAGAAGGATAACATTAGAAAGTATATATCCATTTATTAGCATATGCTGATAACTTGTTAACGCTCTATATCAGACTATCATCAGGTGATCTTAAACACTTCGAACAAATATTGTCGAAAAATAGTTGTTTTTAATACTGCATTCAATATTTTTTTCTCTTCATGCAGATGTTTCCTTCAAGTCTGTACACACACGTAAATGTTCTCATTCGTACATACTAACAATTATATTTATAAGTATTCAATACTTTAACTTTATAAGAATAAAATAACCACAGTATTACTTGATCAAAATGAATTATTTATGTCTGAATACTATTCTCAATCCAACTATGTTGTAATATTACTGATAAAAACTCAGCATTCTTACCAAAATAGATCAGCAGATAAATGTTTATACATATAAGCATTTAAGTAGATACCTCAACTAAAATCACAATACATAAGGTTTAAATTAATTCTTGACATGAAAAAGTTTTCTTTTTAACTTTAATTGAAAATTAAAGGATTAAATTTACCATTTCGAGTAAGCATAATAATCTGGTGTATTTCAAACAGAAATTATATTGATTGGAATCGATTTTCTTTTTCCATTTTTTTTTTTTTTTTTTTGCTAAAATAGCGGATTAGTGCCCTCTTTTAGTCTTCTTTCATCACAATGTAATTCTTCTGAATACTTTTCTGAAACTTTATTTGAGAAATATTAGCCGATTTAAAGAATAATTAATCTGATTTGAAACAAATATTTTTACTTTAAGTTTAAAATATCGCAGAAATGCATTTTTTAAACCGACAGTAACCGTGTTTTTAAGTGACAGTAGCCAAGTTTGCGTGTTTCACAAGTGATGACAGATTGTTTTCCTTAAGAGACTTTATCATCTGTAAAACATAATTTAAGAAAATGATGTAATCCCCTTTTTTTACTACTCGGTAATCTTTAGAAGTTTAGAAAATATTCTCCGTAAGTCTAATTTTAGGAATGTTGACTTTAAACTTACTATAATCATCGCTCTTATTTTCTGATTATGTCGTGTATTGTCGTCCATACTTCAAAAATGAGCACGTTTATAAACATAAAAACTTTCAAAATTCTTTTTAAAATCTTGGTATTTGAAGACAGATATTAAGCTTTCCCATTTATGATTAGTAAATATAGTTTAGACTTAATAATATAATCTAAAAGGCTGATATTAATAAAGATTTTTAAAAGATTTAAAACTTTATTATAATTAATTTTTTTAAATAAAACTCATTATTTATCAAAAATAAAATTTTCTTCAGACAATGGTGGACTTAATATACCTTATTTATAAAAGCAATTAAAAGCTTTCCTACTTAAATAATGTCATAGTTTTATTGCATTTTGTATTTTACGATTCCGAGCAGATTTTCTGTTAGACAAAAACAAATTGATGATTTAAATTCTCCAAGGAGTTTTGCTTTTAACTAATATGAAGAGGCTGATATTTTAGTTTCTCGAAATTACATAAAATTATGTAAGGGGAGTAACATATGTAAAAAAAAATATTTTACAATGATTTTCTAAAAAAAAATTTAATTCATTTGTCTTGAAGATTTCATTAAACCCGACAATTATTTGATTTTTGCAAGAATTTTCAAAATGACTGCAAAAAAATGCTAAAATTCTCATAGGAATCTTTGGTCCACCGCTGACGAAAAAAAAACAAGATTTTTAACCAAAATTTCGAACGTGCTAAAAAGGTTTTTAAAAAAAAACATAAAATGGTAAAAATACCTTGGTCTTTCCTCCTAATAATAACATAAACACTTTGACGATAAAACTTTGTTGTTGTCACGTTTGGGGCTTTTTTTTTTTTTTTTTTTTCATCATCGTATGATCTTTTTCAGCGAAAAAATGGAGGTACATACATTTAAGCCACGAGAGTATTACAGATTATACAAGTGCAAGAAAATGTGATTCTAATAAAAAAAATAACAGAAATGTTTCTCTTCCGATGATACGAACTTTTAGTAACCATTGTTGTTTTCCGGAAATTAAAACTTTACTTCAATCAGCACTAAAAACACATTTCGTCAGAATGTTTCCAACCTTCCTTCACTTGCAACAATGAGTAATCTTATATGACAGATCGTTTTCACTAAAAATTGAAATTTATGGCTTAGCGCTTTCGACAACAGTGAAATAAAATAAAACAATTCATATGTATACAGCTTGTGTCGACTCCTGATTTCGACTTTTGGGGTTGTTTTTCAAACTTGAAATACGTTTTTAACAGAATAATATTTCATTTCATTTTTTTTAATCCTTGACATTCAAGACATTTTAAATCTAGACGTCGTATGGATATCAAGGATTGACATAAAATATCACCCCAAACCTGTTCGTAATCAATAATTGATTAACAAATAGTGTGATCGATTGTATTCATATTTTGATGCTTGTTTACATCTTCCAAAGAATATTAAAAATGAAAATAACTTTCGTTGTTTTCTCGCAAAATCAAGGAAAATAATGAAACTGAATTAAGTAGATAGAAAGCAAAAATATGGATAAAGCGATTGTATAAATCGAGTAATAACTAATGATGAAAGAAAAAAGTTCCTACCGTTGAGTTATGAATTGGGAACGTGGAAGCTTTTCCTTTTCTGAATTATTTACTTGTGAAAGAACAGAAGGTAATTACAATATTTGGAATGACTCAAATATTTGGAATGATAAAGATTTGGAATTGCACAGAAAGTTTAGACCTTTTAATTCGTCGATTGTTGTGATTTGTCTCTGATCGGCACCATCTGTACACACTATAGTCACCCCATGCAGAACAGGTGGACGACAGTTCACTAATAATTAGAGAAGGTAATCAGCCAAACTAGCATAGATTGTTTGTTGTCGGGTATAAAAAGGGAAAGCGGTAGATAAACTATTTAGGGAGTTTATGTGAATGGATGGCAAAACAAAGAAAAGAGTGATGGCAAATAGTCAAAAGATACTTAGAGAAACAAAAGATATGTGGCGATCCACAATCACCCAAGTCTTAAAAGGAAATGCTATTTAAAAGAAACGGATAAGTTTATATGATTTATCAACTTTTTAATTTACATGCTTATAAGAATGATATTGAGCAGAAAATCAACATTCTTTACGAAGTGTTCCAAAAAATGAGACTTACTATCAACGTTTCCATAACAGAAACAATGAGCTGGAATTTAAATGAGAGCAGTGATAGCAGGTATCCTGAATTAATTATAAAAATTCAGGATGTTGAATGAGTAAACACTAAATACTTCAAATACCGCACCAAAGGCCTACACCGCAAATTGCGAAAAAAAAAAAAACAACCTGAAAACTCGTGTCATGTTCTTAAACTCGTCAGATTGAAACTGTCATATGGATGTCATCCATGGTGCCAAATTCTTTCAGAAACATCTAAACTCTCAGCTGTAGGCAACCGCATTCTAAGATCAATGTTGAAAAACTGCTTTGAGCAAGTGAAGCGTGGCAAAGATTTGAACGCTTCAGCTCTTGAGGACTACCAACAGTAGCAACAACTAAAATGGATAGCACATTTGAAGATAAAATAATGACATAATATGTCAAGGTGTTGACTGTTGTGTAGAAAGACGACCGACCTTCTCTACACTAATTGTTGAACATAAACTCGTCCATCCGCTATTAGTAGAACGTTTTCTCATAGGAGCCATCGCCGGAAAGTGGGTCACTAGGCTTAGCGTTTGAGCCGTACGCATTGCCGCACTGAATTACGGTATTTTCTATTACCATGTCTTATCGATATGGATTAATAATACAGTAATACTAAAAAATCGAAACTAGACGGCAACATTCAGAACACATGCAACATATCTTCCATAGAATAGGGGATTAAGGGTTCAAAGTCAGTGAGGAGAAATACCAATTTTTCTGGAGCAATATAGAATACTACGAACAATAAATGTTGCAAATGGACGTAGACCAAACCCATCAAGGACGAGGACTATTAAAAAATATACTTGCCCCAAAAACCCTTGGTACCTTAAAATCATTTCTTGGGCTCAAAAGCTATTGCAATCTTTATGTGGCACAGATTACGGGCGCCTTTAAATAAATTTTTGAAAAAAAAGGTGCGGTGTAGAATTCCTTCGATAAATTTCAAAAATCTTTTGGACATTTGAAATTATCGTTAACGAATTTCAATCCTGATTTAGAAATAACCGTACAATCAGATTCTCGCGATTATGGCATGAAGCAGATATTTGTCATCAGTTCAAGGATGATAAAATAAAAGCAGTTGCTCGTGCATCTAGAATGCTAATAGCGTCTGAAGAAATGATAATCAAATGAAAAAAAGAAGCACTTGCTATTATTTTTGCGGTGAAAAAAATTACACGAAGTGATATACGGTAGAAAATTTATTCTGCAAACAGTTCACCGCTCATTATTGGCTATTTTTGGTTTTAAAATAGGTACTCCGACACATACTGCCAACAGGTTGCAACGGTGTCGAACGATTTTACTAAACTATGATTTTAAGATGGAGTATTTACCGTCAATGAAATTGGCACATGCAGATGGTTTGTCCAGATTAATACCAAAATTTAAGGAACCTTTTAAGAAGACAGAGATTAATTCTTTAATTGAAAATGAGATAAAGTGTTTTGTGTAATACAATAAAGGAACTATCTGTAACTTTGGACGAAATTAAACTCCAGTCCAATAAGGATGAATACATTTTGAAGGTGATGAATGACACAAAATTGAGATGGAAAGAAAGAAAAACCAGTTGTTATAGAAAATAAGTTTTTTCATCTGTGATGAAGTAATGATGTAAGATGAAAGAGTACTAATTCCTTTTTTCTTTACAAAAAAAGAATTTTAAAGCAATTTCATGTTAGACATGCTAAAATTAGCACCTGTAAATTATCAACTAATACTGATAAACCTTGGTCTAGGTTGCATGTTGATTACGTGGGACCTTTGAATGGTGCATATTACTTGATTATCGTCGACACTTTTTTTCAAAATGGCCAGAAATATTTAAGTGTAGAAGTTCTATTTCCACTGTAACTTTAAATTTTCTTCATGAACTGTTTTCGCCATTTCCAGATACTATAGTAACTGATAATGGTACGCAATTTACTTCAACTGATTTTCAAAATGTTTGCAAATATCATTCAGTAGAACATATATAACGCCGTCATACCACCCAGAATCAAAGGTTGAAAGTCGTGTGGATATGTTCCAAAGGGGCGTTAAAGAAATCAAACGGGAGGGGGAAAACGGAAGAAGTAATACTCCAACAGTTTTAAAGAATTTATAGACTGATACCTATCCATACTACTATATCAAGGATGTCACCAGCGGAACTAATATTTGCCAGGATAATTAAATCGGTGTTTGACAAATTACTACCTGGAAGAAAAATAAAAACCATGCATAGTACGAAATTAACTATAAAAATGCTGGAGATAAGGTTTTCTTCAAAATTTACAAAGCAGGAGAGGAAAGTTAGGAAGGTGGTGAAATAGTAAATCGCATTGGTAGGATGAAGGATATGCTACAAGGTAGAAATTAGCGACATAAAAGGCATTAAAACCAAGATATGCCAATCAAATAAAAAAAACAACAAAGTGATAGAAGTGATGTACGATATATTTGACATGCCAAATCCAATTATAAATATTCGCACACACCGTACTAGTAAAAGAAAAAGAAAAACTAGAGAAGAGTTGGAAGTGAACCCCAAAAGAGAATGCATATCTTAAAAAGAGAGATGTTGTGTAGAAAGACGACCTACATGAACTCCTTCATCCGCTCTGAGTTGAAAGTCTGCTTCTAGAAACGGTCGTCGGAAAGTGGGTCTCTAAGCTTAGCGTTTGAGTCGTACGCATTGTCGCAATGGACTACGGTATTCTCTATTACTGCATTATTAGTCCATGTCTATCATCTGATTAAACTTGTTCTTCACTCTACCTTTTTGTTCCAGTCTTACCTTACAATATTACTAAGCAGAACTACAAGCGCTATACGAACTTCAGAAGACTGGGATTCAACATTACTTCAAATAACAGTTTAGAAAGGGAAACCACATCAATACTGGCAAGAGTGATAACAGATACGGGACTTCTTGAAAAAGTGTTTTAAGTGAAAGATTTTATAAATTCCACTCGAAAGCAGTTAAATTTTAAACCCTAAATTTACAAGCAATAGTTATGATTGCCTGCGTATGACACACACACACACATATATATATATATATATATATATATATGCGGAGGAAAAGAGCGAGAAAGATGACGTTAATTATAAAAAAATTTACATTATGCTCCTCAATATCTTGATCAAAACATTTACCCTTTTTTTTAATACATTCTGTGCGTAATTTTAAATAATTATGATACTAAAGATGATGAAGAAAAAAGCAGTCAGGTGAGTGATTCTTCGTTGTTATTGAGACATGGTTACTGAGTAAGTAGATGAACACTGCGAAGTAAGTTGATCCAATTGGATTATAGACCAACGGCTTCCATGTTTATGACACTACAACGAACAATGTAAGTAATTAAGGAAATTCACCGTAAAACTGGATCAACTAATGAAATACATTTTGAGATATAGGTGACCTGAACATATACACAAATACACTCTGTCACCTAGATAACCACATGTACTCTGTCACCTAGATACACATACGCACTGTTTAATTATATATATATATATATATATATATATATATATATATATATATATATATATATATATATTAAACAATAAACACAAACATATAAATATTAAACAGTAAATACACACACATAAATATTAAACAGTAAACATGCACATACATATATATATATTAAACAGTACAAGCGCATATATATATAAATTAAACTGTGCACACACATAATTTTCATTCACTTACAAACACACACACACACATTAGGATATATAAACATGTAGCAAAAATGCATGCACATATTGAGTATAGACGATGCTCTGAAAATTTCATAACCTACAATTTGAGCAAAGATTTCTTGATCTACCCGTGAACCTTTCAACACTCTCTCGTACATACATACTTATATACGTGTGTGTGATTACTCAATAAATGTTTGGCTCTGTATACAATCACACTTGCCTTTTTGCAAGTGTGCACATATCTAGATAAATTTTAGTAAGCTTGCTTGTCTGGCACAGGTCAACATTGGAAAAAGAAGATGTTGAGTCAAGATTCCAAGAAGGATTAGCACGCTGACTTGCTACTAAAACATTTAAAACTTGTGTTTTTGACTATTGGCAAAAGTGTGAAATACCCAAGAAATAGACAATTCTGACACATATACTGACTGCAAATAAGAGGTCAACTCTCTAAAGGACGAATACCGACTTCAATTTGAACACTAAAGTATATACGCTTCATATATTCTGATATAATTTTTTAAGTCTTCGGCCATCTTGTCATACAGTAACACTCACACCATCACTGTTCACAGCTAAAAGAAATGCTGCCCACGTTATACGGAATGCGTCGGTTATGTTGGTAACGTTAGTCAAATGAACATTCCTACACTTGTTGACGAGGTTACGGCGGTTATGTGGCCAAGTTGACGATTTCTAAAGACAACATTGGCAGATTTTACGACGTACATGGTAGAGATCGACTCATATGCGGTTTCAGGTTTGTCAACACATTTCGGAATCTATTACTAGCAGTAGAAATGCAGTCACACTAATGATATAGCCAGACTATCACACGCCATATCATTGTCATACAAGGTCCCAATGATGTCGCGATAGGGTCACCTGGATGATTGATGGGTGCTATTTAATTGTCAGTGATGAAAGTGGGGGGATCTACTTTCATATAAGCGATGGCTGTATGCACCATGTAGACCTAGGGAGCAACATCATCTAGGATCCATTCGCCCACGGCACATTGACCCAATCCGGATCATCTTGAATGCTAAACATTTCTAATTCCCTCGCTCACATTTAGCATTTCTAGAGAAAACACTGAATAGCATTACGAACGTCCAGAACAATTTTCAACCCATTTTGCAGTCATTTTTGCAACAAAAAGGTTCCAGCAGGATAATGCATATCTATATGATACCCGTGGGACTCAACGTCCTCTGCAAGATTTTCGAAAACTTTCCTACGATCGCCAGACCTATTTCCCATTGAACGTCAGGCATATGATGGGAAAACGTTTAGTTGCCACACTTACAAGTCTTATTGCGTCAACAGGTACAAGAAAAGTAAATGTATCGCAGGATGGTATTCACTATCTGTACGATCGTATGCCTGTTAACGTCTAATGAGGATATACAGAATATTAATATGAGGTCTGAGCGATGAAGCACTTCTTTCGGAACCTGCGCATGTATACCGTAATAGTGCTATATTACCTTTAATTTTGAATAAATTGAAACATGTTTAGGCTGTTGCAATTTTCTATCGGTATATATATATATATATATATATATATATATATGTGTGTGTGTGTGTGTGTGTGTGTATAGTGCATGTGTGTAAGTTGCGTGCATATGAATATGCATTGTTGCATGCATATATTTACGAGTTCCAATGTGTATTTTATCTGTCAACATGCAAATTTCTCATAAATTTACTGTGTGTGTGTGTGTGTGTGTCTATGAGAGAGACTTATTGTTCACGTGATTAGTTTCCTCAGAACCGATTGGCGACTTCTCGTCCAGTCCACCCCAAATAGGAAGCGCAAACAAGACTTTTTCTCTCTTCCCCTTCTTTTTCTCCCTCTCTCACTCTCCCTTTTGCCATTTTTCAATCATCCTTTCTCTTTCTCTATTCAACTTCTTCTTTCTCTCCTTTTTCTCCCTTTCGATTCCCGACGCAACTACCCTCCTTCATACACACACCACTTGCGAACATGGAACGTAAAAGTAGGAGTAGAAGTAGCAGTAGCGGCGAGTGAGTGAGGAGGAGCAAGAAAGAGAGTTGCAGTATCGCTCTCGCTGGCAAGTGACATTACCACAAGCAGTTGTGTAGTAGCCACCAGTAGCTACCAGTAGCACTAACAATCAAGCATAGTAAAAAGAGTGGCCAAAGAAGACAGTAGCAACCACCACCGAAGCAAGCAGCAGCAGGGGCGAAAAATCTGCTTTTCTGAGTGTTCCAGTGCTTTTGTATACAGTGAGAAGGTGAGTTCCTCTCTATATATACACTCTTACTAGTAGTAGTAGTAGTAGTGATGGTGGTGATGGTGGTAGTAGTTGTAGTAGTGGTGTTCGTCGTCGTTGTCGGAGTTGTTATTGTTGTGGTTGTTGCGTTACTGGAGTGAGAAAAGTAGAAAGTGTTGCTGAGCTAACTAGTTCGAACTCAGATGAAAGCATTTCTAAAAAGAATGATTTCTTGTCCTTCATCAAATTGTTCAATGATTCTTCTCCTGCATTTCTTGATGATCATGAGTTGTTTTCTTTTGTTTGTCTTTTGTATTTTTTCACTGTTATTCATTTTCTTTTCTTTTATTTCTTGTCTTTCTTTTTTCTGTCAGATTTTGTCGTTTTCTATCATTTTGCGATCAGAGATGCGAAAAGAAGAAAGAAAAATACAGGAGATAAAGAAAGTACTTTTGTTAGGGAAAATAAATGCGCGCACAAAAGTAAAAACATGCGAACAAAAGAATTCCTGTGACTGAAATTTGAAATGTTGCGCGGAGTTATTTTTTAGTGGGGGGGGGGGATGAATGAATGAAGAAAAGAAATGAAAGAAAGAGGTTGTGAAAGAGTAGGAGAATTCATCTGCAGCAAGGGAATAGGACTTGTCGATAAAAGAAGTTGTGAAGAAAAAAAAACAATGAAAAAAATTAGAAAAAACATTTCATAGAATTTAGGCGATTAAAACTCAAAAATGAAAAGAAAAGGTGGCAAGATGATAAAGAAGAAATGTGCGAAAAATTACTGAACGTAAGAATGGAAGAAAGAATGATGAAGGAAAAAGAAAAAAAATCCAAGAAGAAAAAAAATTGATGTAAGAAATCAAACTTAAGAGCGGGAAAAAGATGAAAAAAAATAGATGTAAGAAATCAAACTTAAGAGCGGGAAAAAGATGAAAAACAAAGAGAAAGCTGTATTCAGAAAACAAAAGTGAAACGGTGAAATTATTTGTATTTAGGCAAATTTTGTCTGAATACAAACATTTTTCTTTAGAGAGCAGATAAGATAACCTAAAAAAAGGTTTTCTCTCAACATGCATCTGCATTTCCTGCACATGTATATGCGTGCAATATCCATCTAATGTATGCATATAAAATTATGCATTATTAAGACTTTTTCCACGACGCATAAATGTACAGAAATACACTTTATTAAAATTGTTCTCTGTGTGCATTCATGAGTGTGTATGAATTTGAGTTAGAAATCTGCAAGGATGATTCGATTTTGAGCCAACATTTACCTCACTATCAAACTGCGGACATTTATGCAAACACAGCCGTGCGCACTTTATTAAAGACTATCGACACAACTTTTTATACATACACTCATGCAGAGATACATATAGGATTCAAATTTGAAAATGTTTCTTTTATCGTCCGGTATCTCTATGTAGTTCCAATAACTGTCTTCTCCTTTAATTCTGTCTTCTTCAGAGCGCCTAGTTACTCGTAAATTTCTCTACCCTGCTTGAGTTAACATTACATTCATTCATTTTGCTCAAATAAAGATTTTATCGCGCGCATAGATACACACGGTTAACAATGAACCCGTTGATAAATTTAGAGAGGAGTATGAATAACTTCCATGAGTTCATCTGCACCTTCTCTTTTACTTATCTCTGAATATATACACGCACACATACACACTCACGCACACACACACACACACACACACACATATATATATATATATATATATATATATATATATATATATATATATATATATATATATATATATATATATATATATATATAATCAGTGATAATACGTTTCCCCCAAAAAGTTGCTGATCTATTGATCAGAATATTGAGCCAAGAGAAATTAATTCAATATATCACGTATGTTGAGGTCATTTGCATACTGCAAACCATCTTTATAGAATTACCGGTTTCTCTTCAAATTTCATTTTGGAACTTGAAATAATATCATACCTACAATACAAAAACTCTGTTTCTCAGAGGCTCGTGAACTGATCTGTATACAAAACGTCCATGCCCATATATTTACATTCTTACATATTCATAATATTGCACCAAAGGTCCTTGTCGTAATGCAGCATAAAGCATACTTGCACCACAGAGTTTTGAATATGAATTTTTTATGAATGTAGCCTTGTAAAAAAATAAAGTATTTACCCAATAAAGTACAAATGGATGCCTTTATTGGGACAGGTTTAATCATTGCAATGCATTCATACATATATATATATATATATATATATATATATATATATATATATATATATATATATATATTGTGTGCGTGTGTGGTTAAGTATCTACCTAATATAGTATAAACTGATGCCTTTATTGGGACGGTTTTAATCATTGCAATGCATGCATATATATATATATATATATATATATATATATATATATATATATATATATATATATATATATATATATATTGTGTGTGTGTGTTTAAATTTACTCAGTTTATTAGTTTTAGCTCTAGACTTGCTTGCTCAACATTACTCCACGGCAATGTATTCTTCTTACATACATGCGTACAATTATATATTTATATGAACAAATGCATAGTTGTGTATCTCCTCATGCTAACAGATACAAGAATTTTGATGCATTCATAAGTGAGGTTAGGTGATGCTCATTCATTTAGAAATCTGTCTTATGTCAGTAGATATTCTTAGATAGATGTGCGAAGACGTGCTGGAAAATTCTCGGCCCTGCCCACTTCCAACAATTTAACCAAATGATCAAACATTATTTTTCTTTTTTTTCTTTTTTTTCTTTAACGACTATGGACTTTTCAACATCCACTTCATATGCTTGCTTAAGGAGATAATAAAATATATGGCAAAGTTGTTTGAACAATTATTTTTTAAAAGGGAGATGTGAAGCATATGCATATATATAGATTTCTGCGCGTGATTCTAAAATATATGTATATATAATCGACTGCATAAATAAAACTTTAACATTCTCCCTTTTAAAATTATTTTTCAATGATGCAGTAAATATGATTTTTTTTTCCTTCACGTTTAAGTAAACATTGAAAATTATGTTTCTGTTAATTCAAGTTTATTTTATAACTCCCCAAGTATAGAAGCTTGTTCAAGTAGTGCTTACTTTTTTTTTTGTTTTGTTTATTTTTTTTTTTTTTTACTTTATCCTGATCTCAAATAAATGCTCACATGAATGCTAAAGAAAATTCGCTTTATTCGTCATCAAACAGAACAATATTAGATTTCTTGTGAATTACTTCATAAATACTAGTTATATTAAGTCATTTAAATATCCCTATATTTTATTACTTTTTCCCGCACAAAGCTGTTTGCTCAGCCGTATTAAACATTAGTTCATGAATATGAGAAATAATCCTTACCAACTTGGCACTGAAGTAGAAAATGCAAATCTGAAGTCGATCACTTAGTTCTTTTTGTGCTGAGTTAAGTCCTTAAATATTATTTTACAACAGATTCATTCTGTTAAATCTTATTAAAGAGTAAATTAACCGCATAAATATTAAGAAACCTTTCACATCCGCCTTATGCATAAGAATTATTTAAACTGAATAGAAAATAAATCAAATGAAGTCATAAACTCTAATAATGTCTCATCTCAATGACTATTTATAGTAAATTATATGTTAATTAGATATAAATTAAGAAGAATGTTTAAAGGTTAATAATAATAATAATAATAATAATAATAATAATAATAATAATAATAATAGATCTCCTATCTATTGTTAAACTCAGGTAAAATTCATATGGAAAGAAATTATTTTAAATACAAATTGTACATTTAGTGAGTTCTTGAATTATTTATAGCCAATTATAATATAGGGCTTCTATTTAATGCAATAATATGCTAATGAAAAACACTCACGTCAACTTTTATAATATAGATATATAAAATAGAATTGAAAATTGCAATGACAAAAAATTATGATTTCTCTTTCATCCACATCAATTTCTCATAGATTATTGAAAAAAAAATATCTAAAAATCATTTAATCCTAAAATAACAAGAAATATATTCCATTTTCTAGATGCCAAGTTTCGCAACAAAGCTAGGGTTTCATTCGTTTTTCTATGAGATCATAGATGTTAATGACGTCACATATTTCTTACACTGCATTATACTTTTTCGTCTCATGTGAAATAAAAATTCAATAATAATTAGATTTCTTGGATAACGAAAATGTGTTTATTTTTTTCTATGTTTCTAAAGTTTTCTTTATTTTAATGTCGTTTTTCTACAACGAGACAAAAGAATTTAAAATAGGCAAATGACTAAAATGACTAAAATATCTTGAATCATCTGACCCTTAGAATATCACATCACATGGCCTTCAAAAATTACTAAAGTTAGTAGTGATATTTGTCAATTATCAAAACTGCACAACTAGAAAAGGTTGATATATTTCTTACTATCCTAAATTTCACCTATAACAGCTTATGTCAGCCGACCATATAAATATTAAAGATTATTCATTTTGATAAGGAATGCAGTTTATTATTAGATGGATTTAGAATGGCAGTTTGAAAATTTCACAAACTTATTTCACACTGTTGTTTTGAAACTGGCTTGAAATCTGTTTTTTCTTCAACTATGAATCATTTGACTGCACGGCTGTTTGTCTTTAACTGAAGAGCGCAAGTAACAGAAATTGAACCGCGTCTAAAAAGTATCTAAATTTGAGCTTGTATTAATCAGATTGAACAAATAAAATAGCAAAATTGATTGCATTCATTAAAAAAACTCACAGCTATTTTATTACCAAACTAACCAGTATATCTATCTATATTTATCTATATAGAACATCGCATATTAATTAGACAACATTTCCAAATGCTAAATTTATAAATTATTTACAGGCATAAATGTTAATAAGGACTGCTAATATGTATACATGTCCTAATTTATGTGTAAATTTTCTTTCTAGGTGGACAAAGTTTACTTTTGAGAAAAAACAAATAGAATTTTTAATGTTCAATTTACTTATTTGTGAAAAACGAGCAGAAGTTTATTTTAAGATTAAAGCTATTAAATTCCACTTACTAAAACTAATGTATTAAGATAACATCTAATAGCGTAAAAAGGGGAAAATAAAGGAAAGAAGAAAAGATTTATTAAAGAACATAAATTAACTTTCTGAGAATAGATGCTGTATCTTTTAATCTTAGAAGAAATGTAAAAGGCAAAAAACTGACGATATATTTCGATGTGTCAAAAAGTCTATAATTTTTCTTTGTGCGCACCGCTCGAAGGATATGTATGACTGTGAATACATCATCAAATAATATTATAATAAAGCGAATCGTATATTAAAGAACAAAGCATTGAAAAAGATAATAATATGGATACCAGTCTGAATGTTCTCTGTTTTATGCAAATGCGATTTCTATTTTCCAGTAGAACGGTCTCTACTTCGAGTGAATTTATGCTACACCATATAAAGATACTTTTCTCAAGAGCTACATTCAGAATGTAAAATTCTGAAATATAATAACTGTAGTTGATGATCAAAAAAGTACCATTTTAAATAAAATAAAGCTAACTTTTCTCGCGCCATTTTTATAGACAAACGTGAAAAAAACAGACAAAAAATGAGCAGAAATAAATTGTAAAAAGTTAAATATTTTACATGAAGATATAAGTTCCAAACATTTCCCGAATTCATTTATTGGTGGTAAAATATGTATATGTGTGTGCGCGCATGCGTGTGCATGTTTATTTAGTAATGCAGTGCGTGCGAAAAAAGCGATAGAATAATTAAGGCTCTGTACGTAAAAAACGATAAACAAATAACGAACTTCTCGTTAAATTAGTTTTGTGTAAAAATAAAAAATATAGTAATAAAAATACACATAGATATCTACATGCATTGGAATGTCTGAATGCTAACAACGGATATATTCATGAAGAATAACAATAAGGAGATAGTCTAAGAAGTGATAAAGCTACTTTCTCTTTACTAACAAGTCTGAAATAGAAATAAAATTGCATATTTTTATCAACTCTTGTGCGACTGAAAGATACTCTGCCTGTAAGCTTCTCTATTTTTCTGGTTATCATTTAGTGACTCTCGCCCTGCAAAGTCAATACAAAAGAGGAACATCATAATTTTCTTGTTCGATAATTAGAAATGTCGATACGAACTCTGTTCTCGCTAACTGCAACAAAAGGAGACAGAAAACTAAACCACAAACTTACATTACGTCTCTATCTATTAGCTTCTATAGGAGCAAATCAAATGGGGCCCTAACTTGCGCATCGCACATATATACGATGATACACATTAATGAGAATGCAAGACTGCATACAGTCGCATATATGTACGCACGCATAAAAACACACATTCCCAAGTACAAATAGAAAAGCACTTGTTTCATGTTCATAAAGAATTGCATAATTTTACCAAGTTTATTTGATATTAACCTCATCAAAACAGTTTTCTTGTGCATCATTAGAAAAATTTATTAAACATATTTTATCGTATGAGTAAAAGTGTTATAAACATGCAGGAAAATAGGAAATAAATCCGTTTAAGATGTAAACTGAGAAACACGCCTTTTTTTTCTGGCTTTTTTGGCAAAAAAAAGCGAACTATTTGTTTTTTGTTGCTCCATAAAAATATTGAACTTTTCAAACTTAGAATTTTCTGAAAACTTTCTTAATATATATATGTTCATATTTCTAACGGAACAAATTACGGAGAAAATAATGAGCTAGTTTTTAACTATGACACGCATGCACACACACACATATCTTTGTCTAAACAAAGTAGATATTCAGTCGTGTACATACATGTATGCTCTCAGAAAAAAGAGCGGGAACGAAAGATAATGTAAAGTTGCATATGGAAAAATATACAAAAACCGCTGAGATTATTCTCTTATAATTTTTTTATGAATTGATATATGTGAATTGCCTTTGTGAGTCTGCATTGATTATCGAAGAACATATATATATTATTTATATATATATATATATATATATATATATATATATATATATATATATATATATATATATATATATATATATATATATATGCATTGGCGAGTAGTGCAACGACTTTGGCGAGACGAATTCAAATTCTGGCGGTCGACTTTGTTTCGTTCATTTTGCGTTGATGCCCTTGGAAAATGTATTATTATTCTTCCTCCAGATATGGGTTAAATAAGATGGCAGACAAGGGTCTATTGTCTTAGGTATCAGTCAGTTTAGGATAAGGAATACATTGAATTCAATACTGAAGTGGGCTGTTTGGATATTTCGTGACACACTGTACATAATTTCTCTATAATCAAGTCGTCTGCAGTCTAGTACCCCAGTTCTAAAAATGTCGATCAGAGAGTACATCATATATATATATATATATATATATATATATATATATATATATATATATATATATATATATATATATATTGTAGTATCGAGTTATTTAATAACTTAATATATTAAATAGGCATAAACTTTGACAAACATAAAATCTAAGCTGGCGCGCCGCAATTGTACGGATGCATTTAGAATTAGTAACACGTACGAAGAGATATCCAATACGTTTACCTAATTACAAATATATATTAATCAACAAAACCGATTACATAGTAAGTCATGGAAATGTACACTTTACAACTGAACATGCACAAATGCTTGTGGATATATACGTACATATACATACTGATGAAAATATTTCTATAGATTGATTTTCATGACAATTGTTCTTATGAGCTTTGTTTCTTAGTGCCTCGATTGCATGTATTTAAGCGTGAAACTAGATTGGCAATTAGGTCTCACTATTTTACTGATGAACTAGTTAGATGCAACCATCTGTTCTATTCTAATAGTTTCTTTTCTTGTACTTCTCACCCGTGGAAATCTCTTCCGATTTCGTGCTTTTCTGTCACATAAACTCTTGAAAAATTTAAATATAACGTCAATCGCCATCTTCTATCTTCCTGAATCTTTTTTTTCCTTTCTTGTCTATCGTCATTTCTCTTCACTAAAGCCTTCACTCCCTGTAAACTCCTGCCTTCCGATGGCATTACCGCCTTGAGGTTGATTTAAAAAAAAATTGGCCTCAATAATACAAAAATACTTCTACACTCATACATTTCTGTATATAAATATGCGTCAATATCCCAGAGGATACACTTGTCCACGCCAGTAATTAAAATAACCTTTCTTTTAGAAGATTTTTTTCTCATGAAGTACTTTGACATGGTGTGTCAAAAATTACGTACGCGCATAGATAGATAGATAGATAGATAGATAGATAGATAGATAGATATTAAGGGAAGTAGATAGTTAAACGGAATCAAAAACTGATTTCGAATTTCAACTAAGCCTGCTTGTGTTCATTTGGCACTAATACTTTGAAGAAGGTATGGGTTAACATCCATATCTTGTCTTATATAAAGATAATTTTTCAGTGATATCAGCTACAAGTGAACAGAATAAGATCCAAGCTACAAATTGGTGATCAAGAAATTTAAATATCTGGTGAAGTGTTTTAACAAAGGATGGAAAATGCTGCGACATTGAAATCTAAACGTCATTGGAGAAACAAAAATATGCATTCCAAAAGATAAGCAAAGTACTAAGAAAGAGAAAAAGTTCGTTAGAGACAAAAAATAGAAAGCTGAATTGCGGTGTGAAATCAATCCTCTTATATAATATTGAATCACTCTATATATGAAGAGAAAACTGGAGGCAACAGAAAATATGGTTTTGGAGTTAAGCAATGATGAATACGTAAACTAATAATCAGAAAGAGACAGATGAAAATTACTTGGACACTTAATGCGGAAGGATTAACCCCGCCCCCATGGCATATCGAGGGCAAGAGAGACATGGGAAATCAGCAAGTTCGTCAGGTCTGAATGGATGACGGAATGAGGGGCGGGCGGGCGGGCGGTCGGGAGCTTGACAAAGGGAGAACAAAGGATAGGGCTAAGGACCACAAAGGACAGAAAACTGTGGAGAGCCATGATCATCCACATCCAGAAGGAACACGACACATAGAGGAAGAATTCGATATCATTTCTTATATTGTGTCGTTACAAAGGTTTAAGTAGACTTACCATTTTTTAAAATGTCTACAGGCAAAGCGATCGAAAGTTTTACTAAAGTAGATGTGCCTTCCGAAAGGAATCGAAGAACCCGCATTCCCCTTTTTAACCAATGAAAACGCATTCAAGTCAAATGCACTTTACCATTAAGCTACGGGTAGTAATCGCAGCAAAGAAAAGTTCAATCACCTTATTTCAGAAATCTTATGCTGGGACCTTTTCGAAATCTGTGTCTACTATATTTCCGCACCCCGTACGTAATGTAATTTTTAAGCAAATAATAGATTTTTCTTTAGTAAAAGTTTCGATTTGATAGACATTAATTTAATTGTTAAAAACACTACGTCTACTGAAGCACATGCCTCTAGTAAATATGTGGACATTCAGTTTTTTTTGCTTTTACAATCGAAAGTCCAGTCGCACTTGTAGGAATAGCTCAATAGGTAAATCATATTAAGCCAAGTAAGTTTCACTCGTTATATTGAACGTGATCGAAGTTAAAATAAATTTAATATCAAACACTCTTCATAATATTGAAGCTGAAACAGAATTCACAAATATATGAAAAGTTGTAGACAATCGCAGAAAAAGTCCACTTGGACATTAAATGAATATGCTGAGACGAAATTAGAATTTATATTGACATTACAAGAAAGCTTTCATATATGTAATAAGTGTATATAAATGTTTGCTTTTAAATTTATGATTTTACATGAATTTGCAACAAACATTTAAAACTAATACATTAGAAAATGTCGAAATCCTTACAGAATTAAATTTATACGCGTCTACGTTACACAGAGGATCAAAGAAAAACCCATGTTTGCCTACACAAATCCAATATCAGTAGACATCAATATGCACAAAGATATATATATATTTCATCACATTCGTATAAACCCCCGTTTAGATAACCTTTAAAATAATAGTGGGTAGGCGCGCGGTGGGTGGCCAAGTATATATGCATAGGTATATCACGGAGTATGTTGATATATTTTAAAACGATGATAAAGTTAATTAAAAATAAAATAAATGATTGATAAAGTTAATTCCTATTAAGTACCAGGTTTTCTGAAGATGATATAGCATTATGCGAAAGAGCGGTGTCTGCCATTAAACTTATTTAGTGTAACTTTAGCAACTAAAGTCCACAAGTAATAACAAATCTTCCTATTACTTGTTTTTCGTTCCTGCTTATAGAAAAGGCATAAAGCTTAATTTACCATTAATATTAATGCCAAATCTTGCATTCCATGACGTGACATGTGAATGATACAATGTCCTTCTGAATTGATAGCTCATTTTATTTATCAACAATGACATAGGCACGTGTAAGCAGACACACCTTCGATGCACTCATAATGCATCCGGTTATGAAAATGTTCATGTTTTATGAATCATTCAAGAAAAAGAAGTAAATTGTGGCTGCTCAGAAACTAACACCTAAACTAACGCAAAATTATATATAATTATTATATATAATTTTGACTCATGTACGCAAAAAAAGTTTTAAAGAATTGGTTATATACAGTAGCACGCACATTTAAGAGTCTGGCGCCAAATATAAACATCGTTTCACCTAAAGATAAAAACATGCATTATGTACTGCGATAAAGCGTGATTAAGCTAATCATGCAAAAAGCAAAGCGGTCCGAGATTTTATTTGCTGTAATTTCATTCAATATATACTACATCTTAATCTACATTTTAATATATGTATATGCTCATGTAGTAGTTGTCATGCACACACACACAGGTAGATAGAACCGGGCAATGAACGATGCTTTCCTATTGGGCCTCATTTTAATTTATTTGGAAACCATCAGTATCTAAACTTTTATGCATATATAACCACGCGCATACTAGTATACAATAGTAATTCTAATTACTAATTACAAGAATTTAATACAATCTTCAAAGTGAAATTAATAAAATATAGTATATTGTCCCTTATATGTTGGGAAATGTTTGAAGAAAGAAATGTGCACGAAAACAGCTTTATATATAAAACAAACGAACAAATACACCGGCGTGCATATATATGTTGTATGATAGCACATATGCACTTAGAAAGACATGCACAATGCATATTCAAATGCATCAATAAGTCCGTAACCTAATGATGTAAAATGTATTTTTAAAACTTTTTTTTTATTTTTCAATATAATGCATTTCATGTAGTGTTAATGTACTTTATTTTAATGCACTTAATATGATGTTCAGTTGTTAATTCATTTAATTAACTTAATCAGCGATTGAATATTATAACGTGAAAATTTCAGATCAAAATTCAGGTAATAATCTCAGTCTATCCACCGTCGTAAATATGAATTTTCTGTGTAAATAACCTACCGCCAATTGTAACTTTCAAATATGTGGATGCATGCAAATGAAATGCAAATGAAATGCAAATGCACGCAAATGCAGTGTACAAATGAGCTCAATCACTAATGAAAATCCAATTATTGGTTGAAATAGAAGATAATAGAATTATTTCATTGTTTATTCGGTTGTTAGTTTGAAATGTATAAATAAACAGTAACTATCTGTACGACAATTTACAAGGCTTATATTAACAAATAGAAACAAATTTACAGTTGCTTCTAATGGCTTTTAACTTCCTCGGAGAAAATGAAAACATCATTTCTTTCATGAATCGGCACCAGATTGCCAAATTATATATAGTTAAATACACAAACGTGCAGAAAACAACATAACTTTTCCTTTCCCTTGTCCTTTAATTCACTTGCCTCCGATTAACTCTTTCATAATACATGCGTTGCAATCAGTGTGGATATTATAGAATCATCGATGCTGCCAATGCTTTAAATATCCACAAACTAAACTACGTCATCCGTCATTAAATACTGCACACATGCAACCCGAGACACGTGTGCTTCGGCGCGCATGTGCTCATGTATGCCATGTCACATGCACACACATACACAAACGTGAAGTTTGCGGGAAAAAGTTTGTAGACTGTCTGCTGTCAGCAGCTATGCGCAATTTCTACCATTGTTTCACAAAGTTATGTGTGTGCACACATATATACTAGAGTATAGTTAATATCACCATTTAACATCCACTTTTACTTCGCATATAAAATAAATAAATTTGACATAAACCATTCATGCAAGTAAATGACGATACACCTTATGCACACACACATAAATCTGAATATATGTTGCAGTTTAAATGAAATTGTAATGTCACTTACTTGTAAAATCACTCAGCAAATTAGAATCTCCATCAACTTGGTGATTGAGGGATTGTGAACATTTACGGTTTGCATTAGCAAATATCAAGAAGCCTTTTCTCATAATCCTTAACTTTCTCCTTTTCGCGCTTCTTTGCTACGGGTTACTCGAAAAATAAACCTTTTTACCAAAAACAGTAGGGATTCGATTTAATGATAGAGCAAAATATATTGAACTGAAAATAACTACGTTTGTTCATATATATATATATATATATAGTCAATGAAGGAAACATTTTTTTAGCTAAATTCAGTTTCCTCACCTCAGGTCTCATATTTTAATATATATATTATTTTTTTTAAGTATTTTTCAAAATACTTTGGTTATTAAAGGCTGGCTTTTTTGCTAAGTACTTTTACTTTCATAAAATTTAAACAAGAAATCTTTGCTGATAAGGCCCACCACATAAAAAGGAACTTTTGGTTACTTCATGGTTGGCGATTTCGCGGATGATTGGGTCTTATTATATTCTATGTTATTCTTTAGAGAAAATCTTTTGATCAATTTAATAGGAAATTGCGTTTATATAAATCTTTTCATATATGATACACCCTCGTTAGACATTTTTGCATAAATCCATACATAATTGTGTCACTATGAAAAGAAATTTTCGATTTATTGGCACACTTAAATATATATTTAATTTCTTTAGATTCTATTGTAATATGTGTGCGTGCTGGTGCACGCATCCACACATACATAAGATATCCCTTTATGGGTACTGCACGTACCTTTTGCTTGCATTACTTAATATACAGTCACACACACATACATTTATGCATCTATTAACGCATGAAAAGAACTGAAGTGAATTCCTGTTCATAAACACACATTTCTTGTTGACTAATGTCCTTAAAAACTAAACTAAACAAGCGTCCTTTAAAGTTTAAATACGATTAGCATTTTATGGTACCTAATAAGGATTGATGATCGACAAGGCTACTTCGTTAATTATAGCTCGACAGCAAACATCCAAAAGTTTCAATATCGATGTAAGATTACCGTCCTGGGGCATTAAATAACGATTCTCCCGCTGATGCAGCAGGAAGTACGGGTTCGAATCTTAAGATATTTGGGTTCAGATTTTATGATGCGCATTCCACTGTAAAATTGGCTCTATACAGTCTGGGAAATGCTCATTAGTCTATGCCTAAATATGCAAATATATACTAACACACGTAGATTCTCAAATCCCTTTACTTCATATAAATGTAACCCTTTTCTCTACTTCTCTCCACTTTTACCAATTTATTTTCTACTTCTTTATACCTCACAATATACTTTCGGTGCTACCGTGTTTCGGAATGGGGTACTTGTTAGCGAGTCTAGTTTGATTAGCTGTTAGTTATGAATTCGATATTGGCTAAATAAAACAAATATAAACACAATATGGGTTGACATGTCGCAAAATCAAAAAACCTTACTTTCCGTTGCACTTCTGTCAATTTTTACGCGCCCTCTTTTTTTTTTTTTAAATTCTACTCGTTTATCTGTTTTCCTTTCTTCCTTTCTTTTGACTCCTCTCCTTCATTTGCCACCGAAACATTTATTTCCATATATTATGAGTATTTTCATTTGTTTTTATCTGCTCATGAATCTTGAATTGTTTTTCTTTCTATCCGATAATTCTTTCTTTTTATTTCTATTTTTCCGATAATCTTTTTCTTCTTTCTTTCTCATAAAAAAACTCTTCTTTCTGCTATTTTCTTCTCCATCAATATTACTATCTTTCTTTCAAGCAATCATTTTTCTTTCTTTCTATCGCTTTCTTTTTCTTTTAACGTTTTTACTCCCTTTCAAATATTTTTGTATATTTCAAGATTTTTAAGCCTTCTTTCTTTTATATTTTTTCATATTTCTTATCAGCATTTTCCTCTCTTTTTTAATTATTTTTTTCTCCTTTTTCGCTAATCATTCTGTCTTTTTCCTTCCAGTAGACTTTATATTAAGAATGATTCTCTTTCTCGCCATTATTCACTCTTCCTCTTTGTATTATCACTTTCTTGTGAGCATTTTCCCCTTTTTCACAATATTTTTCTCTTTCTTTCCAGTGCGCTCTCTCTCTCTCCCTTTCTCCCTCTCTCTCTATCTCTCCCCTCTCTCTCTCTCTCTCTCCCTTTTCCATTTTACCAATAAGCTTTCTTACTGGCTGTTTTTCTCTCTATGACATTCAAATTCATTAATTTTCTCTATTTATTTGTAGTTTCTTCTTTTTTTGTTATGCTTTTATTCTAGCAGTTTTCTCATTGTTTCTCCATCATCTTTTCTCTTGTATTTATCTCTAACTTTCTATTTTTTCCAGAATCTTTTCCAATATAATTTTCCCACTCCTAATGTTTTCATTGTCTAGGATTATTTTCTCTCTCTCTCTCGTTTTCTCTCTCTCTCGTTTTCTCTCTCTCTCTCGTTCTCTCTCTCTCTCGTTCTCTCCATCTCTCTCTCTCTCTCTCTCTCTCTCTCTCTCTCTCTCTCTGTGTGTGTTTTCACGTTTTCTTTCTGGCTATAATTCTCCCTGTTCAGTATTTTTCTTTCTTTCCAGTATTTTGTCTCTAAAGTTTTCTTTTTTCTTTAGGACTTTCTCTCTTTTTTCCTGTCTTTCTTTTTTCTTTCTTGAGATTTTTCTTTATTTCTTTCCTTATTTCTTAAAGCTTGTGTATTCTTCCGTTTTTGTTCTTTGTAACCATTTTGAATATTCTTTCTTGCCCTTTCAATGTATTTCCCACTCACAGTTATCTTGTAAATGTTACTTACGTCTCTAAAATTTAATTTAAAAATAACATTTTCATTTGTAGATTAATATAAAATATTACTCATTTACTTTGTCTGTATATAGGTGTATCTTCAATCATAACACGAAACCTATAAAAGCAAATATGAAAAATAAAACGATAACTTTGTCAGGATACCACATACGTGCCCAACTAGTTCGGAACTATATAGAATTACATTAGTAGTTATTAATCAGGTTCTTTTCATAGAAATTTGCTTCGAACTGACAACGGACATTTATTTACACTTTTTACCCAATGATAGCATTAACATCTTGCTAATATCTACATTCTTATATATATATATATATATATATATATATATATATATATATATATATATATATATATGTGTGTGTGTGTGTGTGTGTGTGTGTGTGTGTGTGTAAGATAAAAAGATTGTATTATGCCAATCACTTACGCAACGAAGTCAATCTCAAATCCATCTACGTGCATTTTTATAAACATGTTTACTAACTTCTGCGTTTTTCGACACAAGGTGTAAGAGAAAGACCGTATTGCGCCAATTGTCCAAATGGCCCTGCCTTCTACCCTTTAAAAGTAGTTTTAAATATCTTTCCAGTCGGAACTAAGCAATTTTTTCAACCACCCAGTGGAGCCTTCACATTCGTACATAGAGAAATATACATAGATGAAAAGACAGCTTATAGACAAGGTCGTCAGTAAATTGATTTTCGATATTTGCATAAGATGTATAGAGTATAACTTGACGGGTGTAATTACAAAAGTTCCCAGTGTGTATGTATTCTTGAATACGAAAGCGATAATTTACTCGAACACATGTGCTCACTTACAACAATACAAGCACTCTATGGTGATATTCATCTATATAGTTGCACTCGGTAGGATATAGTCGCATGTGGTCGCACACACAGATACACAAATCGTTCAATTGAAGGTGGTTCCGTATTTTTTAACAATGCTTTATAGATATCTCCTGACAATAAAGGAGACATTTCAGAAGTATTTTCTTTTTTCTTTACACGGTTTTATTTTGATGGCATCTAATATTTGCATAATTTGTAATCTATCGAGTCAGAATCCTATGTACGACCAACACACAGGTTTACATTTGTATCAGAAGAAAATAAGCCTACATAACCAATTTAAGTGGTACATATACTTAGTAAAAGTTCATATACTAGCTTATATCCATTTACTTCAGCGCACATTGAATACATTGGTTTATTTAGAAAGAAAGTATTTCTTTTCTATGTCGGTGTGGTTCCATTTCTGATTTGATATTTGTGCTTCACACAGTCATCCTCATGACACACCATTATTCATATGCATTTCAATACAAATTGAGAATAAAATATCAATAGACATGTTCCTGATAATCAATTATTCATAAATTATTAACTAATAAAAAAAATATTTTATGCAACAGATATTTATTTTTCAACCTCTTTTCCATGCACTTGTTTCATTGGTGAATATTTATCTCGAATCTTGAACATTATACATTGAAAGTTCATATCAAAATTCAGCGAATAATATATGTTAGGTTACAGACTTTTTGACCCATCACTATATGCATAAAAATGTAACAGTGTACTTACTCATACATGGGGACATGATAAAAAATAGATGAGCACTTTCCATAGAACTATACTTAACCAAATTGTTTCGCAAATCACTTTCATCATGAAATGACGTTGATACTTGATGTTGATATTCAACTAAGTCATACTTAATAATTAAACATATGCATAGATAAGTATGCACATGTAATTATACTCTATAAACAAATGTGCTGTAATCTACCCAAAAGCGTGACTTGATCACAAGTCTTCTAATTTATGTATACGTATGATGATCTGGTTTGGGCCTTGAAAATATAGAAATCATAGGAGAGGAAACAGGAGACGTTAGATCTCTCTCAGCTCCTACCATCGTTTTGACAAAATGAAGAAATTTTACTTTTTATTCAATTTTTCTTTAATATTTTGAATAACATGCAAAATAAACAACTAAAATTAAATTTGTTTGTAGTACATATTTTGACGGTGCTCCCTCTAAGATGGTGATCACTTGTTTATTACTATCGGTTTCATGATGGTTCTGTTTAAGTAGATATCAGTCCACACAAACACTTGAATGTTTCACAAGGCTCAGTTTAAAGTAAGTGTCCAATAGGTACATGGCACTAAGAGCAAAAATTACTCAAGTCTCTACTTTGACTAACCGTTCCGTTTAAATAAGATTCATTTCATTATTTGTCACATGCACACGACTCATTTTTGTACATTTTTACGTACAGAGATTAGTTATTTCACATTAGATATTTCACACTAAGGTAAAAGACAAGATATTTCGTTGTAAACGTACATTCCTGCTGTCAAAATCAAAAAGAAATTCACGCACTCACTATTATATGCTAATGATAATAAAACTGAGCACAATATACATTTCGATGTCAAACTACATATAAATATATATATATATATATATATATATATATATATATATATATATATATAATTGGGTGTATGGTTGAATTCAAAAGGTTATATAGCTACAGAAAAATAGAACTTTTCGTCTTCCTGTGTGTGTGTCTTTGTACGACGTGATGCGATGTCTGTAATTTATGAAAAAATTATATTGGTTTAGTTTTCTCTTCCTATTCTCTCATAACTTTTAGTTTTAAAATTATTTAAAATTTCTATAGTGCAAATATTTCCACTTTGCATCATTTGCTCTAATAAATTGTTAACTCGAGAGACTTGGCTACTGACAAGTTGCAGTTCTTCTGACACTGTAGCCCTATTGATCACAAGACAAACACTTTGCCTCCTCAGACTTAGGCTTCTATCTACTTCAATTCCTTTCTTTTAGGTAATTCTTCTTCTTTTCTTTTTTTTAAGACTCTCTGTATCTTTCCACACCCTCGTGTTATTTTTGCTTACTTTTCTTCTCTTTTCTCTTTTCCTCTCCTCACTTCCTCTGTTTTGTTATCACTGATTTTTCATTTGTATTTTTCCTCATTTTTCTCTGTCTTCTCGCAATCATAAATACTCTTCCTTCTTATTCAGCCAGTCAGTTTTACGCTTTCCTTTTCTTTCTCTGTTATTGCCTTCTCTTCTTTCCCTTCACTTGTTTTCTATCTTCTACCGTTTTCTTTAAAGTAACATTTACTATCTGATTTGAATTTTTCGATTTTCTTTTATTCTCTTAAGAAATTTAATTGCTTATTTTCCCTTTCACTTTCCTTTCTACTTGTTTTTCTTTTAATAATGTTTTTCTTATTCGTTATTTCTTTTATGCATCATTCAGCTTTTACTGTCTGTTAGTCCATATCACAGACAAGCATTCTTCTTCTACCCAGCAGATATAGGAGATTATGCTGAAAAATTATCAGCCCGTCTCATTCCCAAAAGTTTAACCAAATGAGCCAGGCATCAGATAATGTATTTCAGGAGATATGTTCATAGCCTTATGCTAAAGAATGTACTTATTTTCCACAATAACTATTCTTTTCAAAATAATATCCTTTTTTGTCCATTACTCACATGAATCGAACCTTATACAATGAACATTTCAGATGTAATTTCATATGATAAATGTCAAACTATGGGGTAGAGAGAAAAACAATCAGTAAGATAGAAGTGCTTCTTGTTATCGATTTTCCTTAATTCTTCGCGCATTTCGACTTTCATTTTTTCTGTCTGTACAAAATTGTAAATAGAATAATATCCAACTGATATTTTATTGTACACAACTAGCCTTTCTCTCAATTTCAATTTTCTTCTCTCACCAGTGTCTTTTTTTGTTTTTGTTTTTTGACACACTCTATTCTGTTTGTGCTAATTTTATTTTTTCTTGCGGTTTTCTTTGTTCCTCTTTTATTTTATTTATTATATTTCCTACTCCCTCGTTGACAGGATTATCTTTCTTCCTCCCGCTCATTTCCTTTTGCACTTGATCTTCGACCATCATGGAATCTTATTCTCGCCACACTCTTATTTATATTTTTGTTGCCATTACAAAAGCACTATAACTGACTTCCTTTTTAATGTTTTCCACTTCTCTTTCTTTCTCTTTCTTTCTCTCGCCACACCCCACACACGTGTGTGTGTGTGTGTGTGTGTGTGTGTGTGTGTGTGTGTGTGTGCATACCTGTTTGTTCATCTAGCTGGCTCTCTTATAAATACGGACATTCATAACAGCTAATAATTCTGATGTTTTTTTTTTGTTTTTTTTTATCATTTCTTTATACATTAGTTCTCTCTCAGAATTCAACATCAGTTCGAATCCCTGCTTTTTTCAGATACATCTTTGCTTTATTCTTATTCTTCTCTCAAGCTCTCACTCTTCCTTCTATTTCAATCACCTTTCTATCTATCTTTCTATCTACCTAATACCCACACACACACACACATATATATATATATATATATATATATATATATATATATATATATATATATCACTTTGTTCTCCATCTTTTCGTATTTCATCTGTTTGATCCTTTTTTTGGTTTCATGACTCCTTATTCGTTTTATCGCAAGCCACAAAATTATTTTTCTCCTACTGGAGCGTAACCATATCTTCCTTGTTTGACCACCACCAAGTAAAATTCTGACGTTTACAAACAGTCGGAATAATGCAATGGCATAAAATAGCATTCCTTGGGATTTTTGATACTCGGAAGAAAATGTGAAATAAAATTAACAAAAACTTATGAGAAGAAAAGTTATACAAAAACGATAAAATGAATGAAAGTGAAAAAACTGTGTGTAAAAGATTAATGAAAAAATAGATCAGAAATGAATGAAGGCCTTGTTTAATGGAAAAGAAGGGCTAGGTGACAGCCTAATTTAATATGCAAATAGTTAAAAGTAAAAACAAGGTACGTATGAAGGAAATAAAGGTTGTAAAAAAAAGCTAATAGGTTGGTGCAAAAATAATGACGTAATAATGTCGTTTTTTGACGTATTTTTAACGTCAAAAAACGACATTATTACGTCATTATTTTTGCACCAACCTAATAAAATGGTGAACAAAGTAAGAAGAAAAGAAAGAATGTGAGATAGAAAATTTAGAAAATATGAAATAATGATAAAAACTGATGAAATATAACTTTTTTTCCCTATTATTTCCTGAATGGCAAGTAGCACTGATAACCAATCGGCAATAAAGACTTTTTCATATTATATTATATATATATATATATATATATATATATATATATATTTATATATATATATATATATATATATATATATATATATATATATATATATATATATATATATATATATATATATATATAACTACGCATACAGGAAGGGAAGAACATTTTTACATCTCTTCATGAAATTTATGTGAAAATAAAGTACACTTTTTCTTAGTTGCAATGATTACTTTTTATATGCAATCATTTGATAACAATTACAACGCATATGAACCACATTTAATCAAATCGGAAGAAGATATTTAATGACCCAAATTATTTTTATGAAAGCAAAAGTAAATTACGTTTTAAATAATTATCAAATGAATATTTTTGTTTTGTCCTTAAGAATAATCAACATATGCGCAGTGTTTTGTGTAATAATAGGCAATGTGTTTCATAATTAATTTACTTAGGCGCCTCAAATTTCATACATCTCAGAAAAACAAAGAAAAATTCAACTTATTAAATATCTCACTTTAAATTCAACTAACCAAAAATTAATTAAAACTACACGTACGTTAAGTGATTTATGTTTTGAATTTTTTATTAGAAAATAAAAATATTTTTAATATTATTTCATTGATTTTAAAGAATTTGACTTTCCAATATATAACTTCTACTCACAAAACAACGTCATGCAGACGTTTATTGGCGTGATTGTTATAAGCATTGTTTGGGAAATAATAAGTTGAATTCTCTTTACATATCTCCACATATCTGTACATCTTTAGTACATCTTCAACAACCGGAAGAAATAAGTAACAACTTATTGTGTGTCATCTTGAAGTAAACTATCAATGAATTTACAAACAGTATCGGAATTTTTTCCATAATTCCTCTCTTAATCAGGATAGTAACCAAACTGGCCTTGACGGATGAAGTGCTTTACTCTTCAACCTCTGAAAACACACGATGTTACCCATTTATAGTGATTCCTAACTTACACATTACTATGTGAATTCTCAGCATCAAGCATCCTTGATCTAATAACAAAAACCAGTCAAGATAATTTGAACATTTCTGGGGTGCATAAAATTCGATTAGTGTGTAGTAATTCACTGGCGATGTTGTTAATGATATGATCTCTGTTGTTTACATTATAAATGTTCCCAACTGGTCTCCCTCTTAAATACTGACCAGACTCCACGCTGCTTAACTTCAAGGATGAATCTTAATGTAAGATATAAAAACTAGAAATTGCCCATATATATTATCAATTCACCCCAAAGCAAAGCAATAAAGCCACTAAGTTGCAAGGGATTGAAAGAGAATGAAAAGACTCTAAAAAAGGAACCAGAATCCTAATCCTAATCAGCAAAAAAAGGATAAACCTCTACTCCTATTCAAAAGAACGAAAGGCGGATCTCTCTTAGAATAAAATAAAAAATAAATAGTAAATAAAATTAAAGAGTTTAGGCAGATACGTTGCACATCAGCAAATAGGGATAACAATAGAATGAAAGATAATAAGATAAAATTACGAACAATAAGAGTGCGGTAGGATTGACATCAAATATATGTATTTTATTATAGAGACTAGGAATCTGTCGACGCAGTAATAACTATTAAGTTTTAACTTAGTATAAATTGCGATAACTCCTATCAACTTAAAATCGGACGGAAAATTAATTTATTCTTGTCAAAATACAGATTTTTTTCGGGCACTTATTTTAAAGTATCTACGCAAAAGAGACTCTTTAACAGATTTGTCAGTCACCGAAATGACTACTTAGACTGCAGATACAATAAATGTAGCTGTGGGCAAAATTTCTTTTTAATTAATCAATAATTAAAAGTACAGCTTAGGTGCAATTGTGACAAGTAGACTTGGAGGAAAGAAGGAAAGTAATAATAATAATAAAATAATAATGAAATTAGAAAATTCAAAGAGGGAGGAAAAATATCTAGATAACAAGCATTAGTGATGTCAAAAGTTAAGAAAACATGTATCTTACATATGAGGCTATATTTAGAGCAAATCTACTATGGTCAATCGTTTTCGGGAGTCATGTAAAGAGGAGGGCTGGAGGAGTTTTAGATTTTTTTATGGTTAGAATAAACCTTCTATTTCCTGCCTCGGTGGGGTTGGGAGAACAATCAGATAAGAAAGAAATATGTGCTTCTTCTGTATGTGCCGTGTCCTTTCAGGACGTAGGCGAGCATGGCTCTCCATTTCTTCCTTGTAGCTCTCAATAAGTTTTGTCTTTTTGTTATTTCTCCCAGACACTGTTCTTCCGTCCACTTACTTAAGCCCGTTATGTATGTCACGCGTTGCTTTCTCTTCTACTTCTTTTCCTCTATCCGCCCTGTGAGTATCAGACTTTCCAAGCCTTTTTTTCATTATGTGTCCTAGAAATTTATCTTTATGATGTTAAGTATAAGTTTCCTCTTTGTTTGCATTCTCTCCAAAACCTCGTCGTTGCTTACATGTTCGGTCCATGGTGGCGTTAACATTCATCTGAGACTCATCTTTGAGAAGACCATCCAACATTCGCTGCCGTAAAGGAAGACATATATCACGTAGCAGTTCAGTACTGTTTTCTTTGTTACCAACGAAACCCTCCTGCCTCGTAATACTCTGCCTAGTTGTTCGAATGTGTCTTTCGCAATCCCAATACGTCTTCGGATCTCAGCATCGCACTTAACGTCCGTTGTCAGAACACTTCCCAGATATTTAAATTTCCATACTTGCTTGATTTTAGTGACCCCGACCTGTAAATCGCATTTCGGTCTCTCTTTTTACTGATGAACATGCATTCTCTCTTCTTGTAGTTTATGCTTAGTCCCTTCTTCTTGCTCTCCTTCTCTATCTTCTGTAGGAGGTTATGTAGTTCTTTTTTCCGTTTCTGCTATCAGCACTGTGTCATCTGTGTATCTTATGTTAAGATTGTAACCGCCAATGACGAATCCTGATAGACTTTCCAGTTCTCTCAGAATTGCCTTATATAGGTTGGATAAGTCCGTTGAGAGGACATATCCTTACCTTATGACCCTTTCTATTCTTGAATATCTGCTCATTTTTATATATTTATGCGGTCGCTTTGATACCAGTGGAGGTTTTCATTATTCTAATGTCTTTCCCAAATATGTCAATGTTGTTGAGCAGCTATAACAGATTTTGTGGCGTAGTTTGTCGAATACCTTTGCGGAGTCTATAAAACACAGATACACGTACTTCTGCATTTGTAATTACTCTTTCTGTTAACAGTCTGAGCATGAATAACGCGTTCCTTGTTCCGGTTTTTTAACGAACCTGCACTGTTCTTGTCCTATCTCTGGCCTGATTCTGGTGCGAACTCTATTCATCAGATGATGAGTTTTGTTATGTGGTTCATTAGTGCTGTAACCAAGTAAATGGTTAAGAAATAACAAAACAAGAGGTTGCAGATAAATCGTGTATTGAACAGTAAATAGAACAGAAGAGTATTACACGACTTGGGAGTGTGTGTCGGTTGACCAGCGTTCAATCTATACTACTGTTCCCCCGAGGCTTACTTTCCTACTAATTTTATAGTAAGTGGAAGAGTCCACAATAGACTCATTAGAGGGAGAATACCAAACAACCCCCCTTTTCAGTCTGATTCTGCATGGAGTCTTTTTTTTATATATATAATTACCACAAAGTACTTTATTCAACAAATTTTTTTTTTTTTAAATCAGCACCAACCACTTTCAAAAAAGCTATATACAGGAATTACGTTCACAATTTTTTTTAGATTGACGACACGCATTTCACGTGTTAACAATAGTCTCTATTCATTATTCCTAAATACTGAAAAAAAAATTGGATAATTTTTAATGGTAAATATTAATGTTAATAAGTTCTAATAATCCAATGAATACGGTGCTTTTCTATTAATTCAAAGTTCATAAGAGAGATGTTTTTTTTTTTTTACTTATTCTTTTCCTTTTTCCACGGTCATGGTATGAAATGAAAGATGTTCAATATCTTTTTCTTTTCGGGTTAACTTCTAAAGGTTCCGTAAACTTCTTTTTTCTTTTGGGACTTCTGAGCTCTGGTACCGATTGTGATATTGGAACCTCGAACGTCTCTAAGACGATGTCCATAGTGTCATCTTCTATGGGATCCCTGTCGTCTACGCTTTCATACCGTCTTATAACTTGTTTTTCATGACGTTTGTGTATAATCTTCGGTCCCTGAACCATGTAAATCATGTTACCAATTTGTCTGTCTATTGTTCCTATCACCCAATGAGCTTTATTATTCCCAAATACACGAAAAAAAAAAAACCTTTTCACCGATCTTAAAGCGCTTTTTAAGCACTTTATTCTTATTACCCGCACTTTATTCTTATTATCCTTCATTCGGAAGGAATTTGTTAAATGGCGTCTTGGCAGATGGAGCACTACTATTAGGTGTTACCCGATAGACCTGCAAAAACTGTTGTATAGCCGTATCGGCGGGAGTACCTCTCGCCTTCCTCAATGCTCCCTTAAAAGTATCTACAAAACGCTCTGCCTGTCCATTACTTCTTGGGTGATATGACACCGTGGTAACATGTTCGATCAAGAATGACTGATAAAAATCCTTAAATTGTTCCGATGTAAATTGTCTGCTACAGTCAACGACTCCAAAACGGGCAAATAGTTCGTGTAAAAACTTTACTGTCGCTTCCGCGGTCGGCTTCTTACATTTCATTACTTCTGGCCACTTGGAATGACTGTCAACTACTACGAGGTAGTAAAAACCATCAAATGGTTCAGCAAAATCAATATGCATCCGCGACGACGGACCGCCGGTTTTAGACCAGGGATTGAATTTTATCGGGGGTGCTTTAGCAGCCAAAGCACGCCCTTTGCACGATCTTACCGTGTTTTCAATATTCTTGTACATGTTGGTCCGGTAGACGTAATTCCTCATCAGACTCTTCATTCTTGAAGTTCCTGGATGGCTAACATTGAATTCTTTTAGTGTTCTATTCTGAAGTGTAGATGGGATAACTACTCTGTTTCCGTACATTAATATGTCGTTACAGAGTCAGTAAACTTCTGAAATACTCTGGTCTTTGCTATTTAATTTGTCCTTTCCGTGGTGATGGAAAGTGGCTGGATGGCATTACCATTTTCCCTTTTAAAATAGGGAAGTTGTTAATTTGGGATGCGACCTGTGCGGATACATTTTCGGCCGGTAATTTGATGAGGTCCGCGGTTGAGCCGGGGTCCGTCGCACGGGACGCAAAGATAAAAAAAATAGTTAAATATTCTCTTGCTGATAATTTTTTTTTTTTTTACTCCTGTCGCAGTGGAGACTTCTGTGATTATTGACCCTCGTTCGATGGCGTTCCTTCGGAGGTTTCGTGCGATTGCGTCTCGATTAAGGGACGAGCCTCACGAAACAGAGTGCCTCTTGCAGCGTGTCTCACTGGCGATGGTTCGAGTTAATGCTTTCTCCATTATTGCGGCTAGCAGAAGATAGAAAAAATTGTTTATAATTGCTTTGTTCAAACCTTTTTTTTTTTCAGTAAATAAATTTCACTTGCTCGATATTTCTCCTTTACTTCCTTTATGAACTCATCATCGGGCGCTTTGTCTATTATTTCGTTGATTGTTATCGAAAGATCCCTGACAGTATTGCACAAGGTACTTTTTACATCGATCTCTGTTCTTATGGGAGGAATGACTGTGTCTTCCAGGGGTTCAGCATACTTCGGTATCAATCTAGATAACCCGTCTGCATGACAGATTTTATTGGATGGAAGAAACTCCTTTCTGTAGTTATAATCGAGGAGAATGGTTCCCCATCTTTGCAGTCTATTAGCAGTATGTGTTGTCAGACTCTTTTTTATCCAAAGATAGTAAGGAGTGGACGATGGTCTGTCTGCAGCAAAAAGTACCTTCCATGAATAAATCTATGGAATTTAGTTACTGCAAAAAATGATTTCTAAAGCTTCCTTTTCTATTTGCGAGTAACCCCCTTTCAGCTGGTAATAATGTCCTAGATTTATGGGCGATTGGCTTAAACGTTCCATCCATGTCTAAAATGCACGCCATGATACCGTAAGAGCTAGCATCGCTGGCTACAATGATGTCAAGTTTTGGATCGTAATGAGTCAAGAACAAGTATAAAGGCCTCCTTTATTTTCTCAAATGCTTCCTGGCATTCGGTTGTCCATTCACACTCTTTTCTCAATAATTTATTAAGTGGAGCTATCAAACTGGGCATTCTTGGAACAAAAAACGTTATAATAATTGGTCAGACCTAAAAATCTTTGAAGATTCGATATATTTTCTGGTGCTGGCATATTCTTTATTGCTGTTGCCCTATCTGGGTCGGGATGTATTCCGTCTTTGTCAATTATTTGCGCCAAGTACTTGATCCGCTCTAAGAAAAACTCACACTTCGTGTCCTTTAGTTTGAATCCGTAATCCTGAATTCTCCTGAACACCTGCCAGACGTGCAATTTGTGTTGCTCGATGCTCTCACTTTTCATTAGGACATCATCGAGGTAGGCCACCGCAAAATCCAGACCATTTAACATCGTGTCTATGACCTGTTGGAAAATGGAAGGGACGACCTTAACCCTAAAAGTAAGTCTTAAAAATTTGTATAAACAGTTGTGTGTGTTTATACAAAGGAGCTTTGAGCATTCCTCTCCATGGGTATTTGTAAATAAGCGTCCCTTAAGTCAATCTTAGAGAAACAATTTCCTCCACTGACCTTAGCGAATATCTCCTCTGGACTTGGAAGAGGATAATGGTGATCCTTTAGAACGTTGTTCAGCCCCGTAGAGAAGTCAGCACATACACGAATTTATTTGCTCTTTTTTTTTAAATATAAACTGTGGGAGATGCCCATTCGCTATATTCAACCTTTGCCATTTCCTTCAATTTCCTCAAGACGATTCAATTCTTCGTCAATTTGATTTAACGAGGCAAATGGAATGTTACGTTTTTTTCTTAAAAACTAGTTTGCTTCTAACTTTAACTCAAACTTAGCAGACATTTTTGTGCATTTTCCTAGTCCCTCCCCCACTGAAAACGTCGGGAATTTTTTTAAGTTCACCTTTCACATCTTTTCGATGTTTTTCGAATCCTCTCTGACGCTCACGAAACGTTGGCAATCTTCGGCAACTTGCTGTAACGCCGGGCTCGTTTTAAAGCTTGTTGGGTACCCTGCGACATATTTCGGCGTCTTTTGCTGAAATCAAACCCTGTAGGAAAAGCCGGCATTTAAAATTACTGGCGCTTAACGCTTCAAATTTGAAGTCATCACAGCTTTTATTGACTACACTCGCGAAAGTAGTATAATCTTCGTTTTTTCTTTTGTTTTTGTTTTTTTGTTTGTTTGTTGTTTTTTTTTGCATGTGAAATTCATGCATTTCCGACGCTTGTGGAACAGTGATGTTTTTGGACTGAAGAGTTCTGTTAATGACTGAACCGCCTCTTTAAATTTCAAGTTGTTGGTTTTCTTAGGCAAAATATAGTTAACAAACTTAGTATATTTTGCTGTGCCTAATTTCCTGGGGAGTAGGCGAACCTTTTTATGGTCAGCCCAATTTGTACAATCCGTATTGTATAAGTCCTCCTAACGTTTAAAGTACGAAGCGAACGTAATTTCTTTTTCAGGTGCGTACATGAAGTTTTCAATAGCACACCATATCGCATTTTGAGAGAACACATATTCGCTTTCCTCATTTTGGCTTTTGTTGGATAAGTGCCTTTGCTCATTCTGTGTTTGAAGGAGCATTTCCTCAAGCTTCTGTTGTCTAACCAGAATTTCTAGGTGCAGTTTATAATTTTCGTGTTCATTTTCCAAACACAATTCTGCTTGATCTTATTGGTGTTTTGCTTGTTCACGTTGGAATTTCTCTTGTCTTTCGTGAAATTTCTGTTCGAACAGTAACTGTTGTTCCTGTTGGTGTTTTAATAACTCTAACATTGCACTTTTAAATTCATCCATTTTACTGCGGTGGTACGAAAAATTAAGAAATGAAGGGGGATTTTTTTTCACTTAACCAAACAATAAATTTATTTGACTTGAACAATTCTTTTTCAGAAAAATTTAAAAGCGTGAGACTGGGTAAATTTTTCCTTTACCCTATTAATGAAAACATTAAGTCTGTTTGACTTAAACAGTTCTTTTACTATCTTCTTGGAACAGAAAAAAAATAACAAGGTTCACCAACCTTCTTCCCAACCACTGAATTGAACTTGTAGAGATCCTATTGTTTTGCGAAGTTACTTTTTTTCACTGACGCTGTTGTAATTACACTGGATACCCTTTTGTCGAAGAGCTTTGTGTAGAATTCCTTTTATCACCAGTGTTGTAGACACTGGCAAATAAAAATGTAGACTCGGCCAAAAAATCCCCGTAGAACCCGCAAAAAACGGGTTCTGGTCTGTCTACCTCCCGGGACTAGACTCTGCCCTTCGGCACAGCCTCGTCCGGGTTTCTCTCTACCCAAAGGCAGAGAGTTCGTCAGCAGCTGCGAACTGTCACAGCCTCGGTAGAATCTATACTACAGTTCCCTCGAGGCTTACTTTCCTACTAATTTTATAGTAAGTGGAAGAGTTCACAATAGACTTAGAGGGAGGACAACACAACATTATTTTTCTTCCCTCTTCTAAAAAGATTCTCCCGTTTGTTTTCATTGAAGTAGAAATAGTGTAATTTGTTTTCTTGCCGTCTATATCGTCATAAAACCCTTCAGTTTCCTCCCCATTAATTTTTAGTATCTAGTTAGTATCTATATCTTTTAGAGAGCGTCTTTTTTCATAATTTGTCTACTATACAGACTAATCTGTCATATATTCTATATAGTCATTTTCTACGTTGTCTGCAAAACGTTGTTTTTATTAAGTAAAAAGAAATTCTGATGTTTGGTCGTTGTCTCAGGTCGAAAATCTTTCTGCGCTCCATTTTATTATATACCAATGGGGATCGGAATTGATTAATGCCCTCTGCATGACTTGAATATTTGCATTTATACATTTCGTAAACGTGATTCTGTAAACCTCTATATTTGCAATGCCGTAATGTACAATGGAGTTTTCTTTTCCGTAGTTCAAGACAGGAACGCAGCTACAATTATCCTAGCGAAATTGGAAAAAGTCTTTCAAAATTCCACTAAGTATGGCATTTTCAAGTCAGGTATTTACTTGAAAAAAGCAAATAAAAATATTTTAAACAGCAAAATATAATGAAATTATTTTTACCATACGAATCTTAAAATGTGGTTCTAACTGAGATTTTGAGATATTTGACAATATGAATTTCATAATCATGAATTAGATCTTCTATTTTTTTTTCTTGATGCTTTATCAGAAGATATCCAAAATCTCAACTAGCAAATGGCGCTCAACATCCACACATAATGCTGAAAGAATGACAACAGAGTAAAAGAAGAATTTTTCTGCTTGTTACAGTTTGTTTTTTTTTAATTATAGGAATTATGAAAAAACTCTAAATAACTCCTTAGACTCGGATTTCTAGAAATGCTTGAAAAAGTATTCTCATCGAATTCTGTTAGTGATAATATGAATGGTAAATTAGGCAAAAAGCTTGAGCACATTACAGAGAAAACAGGGTGCATAAGGTGTATGATTTTTAACTTGATGCATTATCGCAACTATCACTGATTTTAAATCTTATACCACAACTCTCTCTACAGTAAAAATCGCATATATGTTTTGCGGTAGAACTACGCAAATATATGAACCTCATTAATGTTTTATATGTTCATTTCTGCGACAAAATAAAGAAGTCAGTATTCACTTGGAAATATTTCTGTGTATATATTTCCTAAATATCGATATTTCATTGATTTTCATATTTATATGTATTGTGGCATGGAGAGAAGAGAGAAAGAGGAGGGAATGCATATGCACATATGTATATGCCTTTACTTTTCAATTTGTCGATTCTGAATCTTATTATTTTCTAGTTCTTGTGTATTTAATCTCATTTGAATAATATTTTCCTCTTATGTGTTTATTTGTTGCCGGGCCTCTGCCTCATTGCTGAACTTTGATTCGACTTTCTTTTTCTCTTTTTTTTTTCTTTATTGAAAACAAAAAGATTTGCTAATCCGATCAGAATATCAAATATTTTAGCTTACCATTTTTAAAGCTCCATGATGAAAGCCAATCAAAATGCAACGATCTGATCCACTGCCATTTCTCTTTTTCCTTTTCCTATTTGTGAAGTTAGATACAAAATCCGTAACTTGAATATTCCTTTGTCGTTTTGTGGAGATTTCTATTTTTCTTGTATTACTTCTTGTCGAATATTCCTTTTGTCAATATTTCTTCGCCATATTTTTCTACTCAGTTTTTCTCATTGTTTCTTATTTCTCGCTTCTCTATTTCCATTATAAATTCATTTTTTATTCGTCTCACTTTTTCTGTGTTTCCTTCCTTCTGCTACTTTCACTCATTCCTATTCCACGAGTTATATTCATTCATAATTCATGCTTTTTATTAAGACATTCGCTTTGCCTTTACTGATCTTTTGGATTTATTTTTCTTTCATTCTGGTTTTTCGTTATTTTCTTTCTTCACTGACTGGGATTATTTTAGTCATTATATGTTTATATAAATCTTTCACCTCTTTTTTCACTGTTTCCAGCCTTCATTTTTCTTGCTTCCCTTAACTCGTATGTCTATGTTCTTTCTTTTCCAATGATTTATTTTCCTTCATTCATCCATTCTTTTATCGCATTAACTCTTTGTTTTCTCTTTTATTCAATTCTAAAATTCTCTTTTATTCTATTTTTCTTCCAATTTCTTATGTCTGTCTCCCATTCTTTTGCTTTCACTTTTTTATTGCAACAATCGCCCCTTATTTTCAACTCATTCTTTACTGACTTTGCAATTTTCTTCGTTATGGCCTCAAGGCAATGCATTATCTAAAATGAAAGAAAAACATCTTACAATTCAAACACGCCTGGTGTAACTAAAATATTTCAACATTTCACTTTCCGTCTTATTATATCAGAAAGATTTCTTATTTTATGAATTAAATTCTTTTAAAAGCGAAAAGCACTTTCTATATTAGCTGATGATTTTATAGCAACATTGAAGGGATGTTTCCCTTCAATGTTGCTTGACTTTGATTTTGCTTTACGCAAAAAGCCAAATCAGACAAAAAAATAAAGTAAATTGCATCGTTATTTTAATGGACTTTGCTTAGAGGGAATGTTTTGTAGTTATTTCACCCAGAACAATCGCCCAGTTGGTAACCTATTCGTGTTTCTGACAAGGAGAAAACTTTGAACATGTAAATTATACACGTAATTATTCCTAATTCAAAATGCCTTGAAATTATTTTAAATGAAAAAGGTACCTGAAGTGCTAAAATTTTCATTCTAATGCATGGATTTAAAATATTACCAATAAAGAATACTTGTCGAAGTGGCAATTATACACACACACACACACATTATATATATATATATATATATATATATATATATCGAACCGGTGAGGCATATAGCATTATAACATAGGGAAATATCTCAGTAATTATCGCAGCGAATTTGAAATTATGTCGTCCATGGTTCACTAAAAAAATAAGAAAGTTTATTTTGTCAAAGAAAAAATTCTGATGAAAATTCTTCTATGGAGCCTGGGGCCACTGCCTCACTACTCTATGTGTTGCTGTAGCAAATAGGTTTTTACGAGGTGAAGATTTTAGCCCTATACCCAACCTGCTTTGAATTTATGGTTATTTTTCCAGAGTTTCCAGTTTTCCTTGCTATTAATCTCAAACAGGATGAAGAAGAAAGGGATTTATAACTTTCCAAGAGTTGTTGTGCAAAAGAGAACCCAATGGCCTCGGCTGGAATTTGAACTCGTCAATCCTACTTTATGCGCCTATAATCACTACACTACATGTACATTTATAAAATGAAACTAGTTTTCTCAAAAAGATTTTACAAATAAAATCCAGTTTAAAGAATTGCTCGAAAATATTGCTTTGTATTTATAGAATTGAACTTGAGATGAAGAGATGCGTGAACATACGAGTGTACCTTAATATTTTACTTTTCTCTGTTTAACAATTTGGATATTAAATATCGTGTATATGTGCATGTGCCTACGTAAAGGGTGTGAGTGTGTTCGTTGATATATGTGTATGTGAAAAAATGACCAGTAAAAGAAATATCGGTAGAGATTTTGAGAGAAAGCATGCTGTAAATTGAGGCAATTGTCAAGTATCAAACTCTTCATTTCTAAACAGGATCGAGGATTCAGTTTGAAATATCATCTCAATATAATTATCATAGAAACGATATGAGATATAAGATCAACACTCACGGTAATCGAGATTGAAGGTAATGAATGTTATTTATTCTTCCCATTGAAATTCCTTTGATACTTTACGAAATAGAATTGAAAATGTTATGTTCCATTTTTACCCGAATTCCACAAACAGTGGCAAGAGGGAAAGTTTTCCTTAGAGGCCTAACTTTCTCTCGATCAATAAACAAAGTGTTATTTTTTATTGCAATGTCTTCTTCTAAAGACGTCTTCATTCTCTGCAGCAATTGCAAATGATCTCCAGAAGTGTACAAATCGTTCTTTAAGTCTTCCACAACTTCATTAACTACTGAAGCCTCTTCCAACAGCTTTTCTTGTGCATTGTCACGACATGCCTCGACGTTGGGCCGTCGGTAGCGCAAATCGAGACTTTTCTGATTCCGTTGAAATGTGGCGTGTTTATCATCCATTGACCTGCGAATATCTTCTATATTACCATGCATGTTGTATATCTGGTGATTGATGCAGTCCAGCTGTCCTGCCAGCTTAGTCCTCGCATTCAACGTTTCATTAATTCTTTCGTCTAATTCATTGTTTGTCGCATTCCAACATTGCAATACTTTGGTACATGTGTCATTTATCGAGGTATCAAGTACATCTCTTAAAGTTTTTGATGGTGTGCGCTGATTCTGACATCGTTCAATAGTGGCGGTTGCAGACTCAAGCCAGGTTTTTGGATCTGTAACAGAATTCTCGATAATCTGTATATTCTTAAATCCGGAGGCTATTATAGCTGGGTCGGTTTTACTTGTTTGTAAAGCAGTGTCATCTAAATTTAGGGCGCTTTCCATATCCATAGTATCCATTTCGATTTCGTGAAGTGCACTGCGATTACTACACTGTTGAGCCAATATTCGTTCGGCTGAATCCTGAAACTTTCTTTGACACAACTTGATTGTGTCCACTTCACACACCAAGGCTTTTTCGACTACGTCATGGGCCAAATCAATCGACTGCCTCTTGTCTCTCTCGAACAGACAGTGCTCACTGATGCTAAGTGTGGTTTCCAATTTTGTAAGCATTTCATCAACCAAATTATTCAGTTTAGTCAATTCTTCAATTTCATCCATCAATGCTTTTTGTTCATTGAGAATTTCGTTTTTCTTTAAGTAGACTTCCAAAATCCTATCAGAAAGTTCCTTCCTAGAATCTGCTTCGGCTTTGTCGATTTTCTTCTGCATCTCTTTGCGATTATCTGTGCCGGTTTTCATAATTCTGCTTGCTTCGTCGCACATGGTTCCAGCTGTGCTGCCGGCACTGTTATTCCAACTCAGCCACTCACTCTGGGTGTATCGTACATGCAAAGGGTTACGCACACAGCGATATGTTTTGGGTACCAAGAAGGCATCAAGGCTATTAACTTGCGCGTTGTGACCAATTAGATCAACATCGATTTTCTTGCAAACGGGTCGATTTTTGTTAGGTTTTAGCGCTGGGTCTTCCATTTTGGGCTTCCAAGAAAGAAGTTTTTCTGAGCAGAACTCTTCTGGAAATGGTGACTCCCAAATCTTAGGGTTTTTATCTTCACTTTTAGGTGGAATTGTTTCCAGTAGGCCCTGTCGGTCGATTGGTGCCGACACATAGGTAGCTCTTAATGTGTGTCCGAAATGCTGCATTCTTGCAAATATGTTGCAAAATGTCAATCTACCAGTTTGATGCTCTTTCCTTTGTTCTCGTCTGCTTATTTAGCATTAAATTGTATATATTTACTGCTCTTGTCTTGTATGGATTCTCAGAAGCAAAATTCCTTTTGTTTTAACCGACAACAACCAGTCAAATATCCACAGCGTTTAAAATGACGCTATGGGTTTGAGACACGTGCTAATCCTAAATAGATCAAATCAACGTGCTGTTTTATATTCGTTGATGGAATACTAAAGCAAAAATCTTTTCTTTTCTTTTAAATTGATCCTAGGAAAATGACCAATATGTTTACGGTTAGTGACATTACAAAATTAGCTGAACATAGTAAAGGAATCAAGAATGATAATCGATTGATCGAAACAAGCGTATAACATTTATTTAAACATTTATTTTAATCATTGTGCCATACGTATGAAAGCCTCATTAAGCAGTGTACATTTAAAAGATTTATAACTGACAGCTTATTTGAGTTTCGCGGAAGCCTTTCAATTTTCCGTAAGCAATAGACATGAATTTAAGACATTGAACCACTTTTACTGTCAGTATTGATGTTTATCATTATAACCTATCATATAATGCGGACAGGCAAACAGTTTTTTATGAAGTTTCTGGTTGGTATCAAAATATTTATAATCCTGCATTCAAGGAATGACACCATGTCCAACATTACTCAATATTGAGAAAGTAAATTAAATTGAACCAAATAATTGATATTAGTTTTTAAGGCAAACGTCTATAAAATTGATAATCTAAATTAGGACGAAATTACAAAAGCTAACAAGATCTGAAGACTCATTTTTTAAATTGTGAAATAAATATGGTTAATGATTTTTTTTAAAAAAACATTTTCTCAAAAATATATATTTTTAGCATAACACGTAGAGAATGTAGTGAATATTAGTTACCTAGAATGAATATTAAACCTTAAAGCATCATATCAAATGTCAACTAATGACTGTTAGAAAGGTATTTTATTCAATGTCACATACAAACACAATATATATATATATATATATATATATATATATATATATATATATATATATATATATATATATATATATATTAGAGAGAGTGCGTATGAATGTTAAGATTTTTTTTCCCAAGAAACTATCTTTTTAATACCAATCTCTTAGTTTAGTTACTCTCATGAAAATCGTCTTTCTCCATTTCTTTTTGTGTCTTAACTATCATAAAATATTCTTTCACAATTAATAATTTTAAGTGTGTACAATACGATTAATAATTTGTAATATTATAATTCATCTTTAGGGTTTTGGAACAAATACCTCTTCATACAATTTTGCAGGAATAAGAAAGTACTGAGGTCGATGCAGTAAAATCGATGCCTAAAACTACATTTATGTCATTACCATACTGTATTTCGGCGTCTACATATACTTGACAAGTTTCAGATGCTCTACAAATGCATAGTCATTTATGAATATATACTTTAAAACAAAGTCTGTAGTTCTTCGAGAGAAGTAATAGGAAAAACATGCAATGCATTTTTAAGAGAAGGAATCAAATATTTACACGACTTCTTAGCGCTTTCTCTTCGTTTTCCATCCCGATAATTAAGCATTTTTCCTTTGAGGTCCTAACATCTTTCTCATGGAATTTGTTGCTACATCAATTGAAATTCTAAATGATCCTGGGAGGATTTAATAGAAAAAGTGAACACAAAAGGCAACCTATTATAATGAAAATGATTCATCCACTATTTACATTATTCGAACTATTGTCCTCCTCTTTGTTGCCATATTTATCACAACGTTTCGGCCGTTGTAGACTCCGGTCTTCTTCAGGTGGTCGGAATATCGAACTGAACCTTTTATTTCGCTCACTGGGGTAGACTGCTCCAGTTCCACTTGCCATGTCTAATGAATGTCAGTTAACAGTTATCTCCTTTTATTTTCCCTCTCCAAGTGCTCGACCGCCTTAACCAGGTATTGAACTCACAGTCGTTGGGTACTGTCACTGTCCCGGCAGAGCGCAGATTGGATAGGAAAGAAAATGGAATTATAGAGAAGTATCGTAAGTTTGCTAGAGAGTTGAGGAATTTAAGAAATAAGAACATGCCAGTCATGCATAGCACTAATGCTAAATATTGTATTACAATGGAAATAAAGTGACTGCAAGTTTCTTCACTAGTCCAGGACTCTTCTCAGTATTGTCTTTTCAAAAATACTGTCATCTTGATTGGCTATTCTAATTTCCAGTTACTCCAGTTTCCGTGCAAGGCTCCTTGAAATTGTCACGGTGTTATGCATGACTGACACGTTGTAATGTTCTTAACTTCCTCAACTCTCTAGCAAACTTACGATACTTCTAATTATAATTCCATTTTCTTTCCTATCGGGACAGTGAAATCTACTATCTGATATTCCTATCTGAATTCTGGAGTGAGAAGTTATCATTATTTAAACTATTTACATTCGAACTATTGTCTTCGTCTTTGTTGTTTTTATCACAATGTTTCAGCCATTTTAATCTTCAGCTTCAGGTGTATATCGATCCGGATAATCTTTATTTAATGAACAGTGGTAGACTGTTCTTATTCCATTGTTCATATTTAGGGATAGCTCGTCTAGTTTTTATTTTTAGTGCTGCTCAGTTGTTGTTTGCTTTGTTTCCATTCAATCGTGGTCCAGTGATTGAACCAATTGCTTTAATCCACAAGGTTTCACTTTCAAATTCCTTTTTGTTATTGCCAAAAGTTTACAGATTATTTTGGGACTTGATTTAGTTCACTTCGTCTCACAGATTTTGTAATTTGTCACCATGGTTGCATTTCCTTAATAAATACTTCAACCTCATCAGCATCGCCATGACAAAGAGTAATGATTCTCTTTGAAATATACTACTTTATTTACTTTTTTGTCGTTTGTTCAACAATGAAATATATATATATATATATATATATATATATATATATATATATATATATATATATATATATATACACGTATATTATCGTATATATATATATATATATATATATATATATATATATATATACAAAAAGTGATTTGTACCCAAATAAATGATATATAGCCTTAAATAACACAGACGTCATACCTTAGGTACCTTTCGGCCAACACTTTTTCAAAGGTATTCGTTGGCGATTGGAAATAGAAATTAAGACACACTCAATAAAGTAAATGAGGAGGGAAAGGTGGACAAGGGATGACGTGTATCTCACCAAAACTGATAAAGGTTCTGGTGTTGTTATCCTAAATAAACAAGATTATTTGGAAAAGATGAATAATATATAAAATGATGCTACAAAGTTTAGGATGATTGGTCCCGCAGATACATGTGATAACACCAGTAAAGTTGAATCCAGAACACAAAGATGGTTACTCTCCATATACAAGAGCAACCTTATCTCTAAGGACGTTTACAAGAGGGTGAGACCAACAGATTCGCAACGGCCACGAATGTAGCGACTTCCCAAAGTGCACAAAGATGGAGTCCCACTTAGACCAATCTTGTCCAACATGAGTTGGTTAAATGGTTGGTTGAATTGCTCCAGCCGGTCTCGAATATTTTTTCGGGCTATAATATTTCAGACTTTTTTTTTCTCTTTTCTAGCTTCATTAGAGGTTTGGATATTCCGTCTGATGGTGTCATTTGATATTGTCAGTTTATTCACTAACGTCCCATTACATGACACCATTGGCACTTGTGCCGATATCCTGTACAAAGATAATTTGGACCCTGCCAGTATTCCCGAGGAACTACACCTTGAATGTATGCTTTCGGCTACAGAAGTTGTGGAGTTTAGCTTCAATGAGATGATGTATATCCAGACAGATGCGGTTGCTATGGGTAGCCATTTGGGACCGGTTTTACCCAATATTTTCGTGGGCTATTACGAGCGAATCCTATTTAACAATGTCCTAAAAACCTTGTGTCTATATGAGATATGTGGATGACACTTTTTCCATCTTTGATTCTGCCATGGATGCCTCAAATTTCTTGGCTCAACTTAATTCCTAGGTTGAGAAGGATAGGGCACTTTCCTTTTTGGATGTCCTTGTTAAACGCAAGGACGGGATATTCGTTACCAATGTTTTTCGCAAGCCCACATTTACTAGACTATACACGAGCTGGAATTCGTTTGTTCCCAAGTCCCGCAAGATTGATCTGATTGCGACCTTGGTTTATCGCTCTATCATGATTTGTTCCCCTGAACTGTTAGAGGGGGAACTTCCTACTATTCGGAATATTTTCGAAAGTAATGGATATCCCATCAATGTTATCAGGCGTGTTATTGATAGCAAAATTGGGCGGTTTAAAGAACCTGTGGTGTTTGGACCTAGTCAATACTCTATCTATTTAAAATTACCTTGGATTGCTAGGAAATGTCAGTTATTGTCTCACAGAATTTCGGCGTCTATTTTGTCTTGTTATAATACGGGTAAGTTGCGCACAGTTTTTCAAACTAGACCTGTGTTTCCGTCCTTTACTAAAGATAGGTTGTCCTACTTTCATAAAAATTTAGTTGTTTATAAGTTCAAATGCCGTTGTGACGCGGTATACATAGGACGAACCAATCTAACGTTGGAGACGCGGGTTGCGCAGCATGTTCCCGCCTTTTTGCGTTCTGGTAGTCTTAGCCAGTCTATAAGAAGAACTACTCAGACAGTCCATGAGTCTGCAATCAGTCAGCGTTTATTAGACCTTACTAGACCTGACATCTATATCGCCACTCTTGGAATTTACTTTTTTTCCGTTTTAGTTAAGTTCTGATTTATTTTACCTTTTACATTCCGTTTTCCTGACTATTATTTGAAAACGTTCTTTGTTTTTTTTTCACTTTTTTCTTTCCTTTTCAGTTTTTTTTTTTTTTTCATTACCATTTTTAGTCCTTTTATTTTATATTTATTCTATTATTAGTTTTGATTTTTACGTTAAAGCTTCATTTTTAAGTTATTATATTTCGTTTTTGATTTTCTATACCCAACTCCCAGAGTTTATCTGTTTATTCTTCTACGTCAAACTTTATTTTTCTTTGTTCATTTACTACGTGTTACATGTTAATTTGTTCTTTTTTTAAAAAAAAATTTCCCCTTTTTAATATCTTTTAAGTGTTCTGTGTTTTAATTGTTTAATTTTTCTGTGTTCATATTTTGTCCTAACTGGTTGTGTTTATTTAATCTAACTTGTCCGTTTTCTATATTCGTTTATTGGCAAACTTTTATTTTTTTAGCGGCCATATTGGATTTCTTTGTATTGTTTCGTATTTGTGTTTTTAGTCTGTACTTTTTCTTTAATATTTAGTTTTAAAAAAAGGTTTTTTGTTGTAGTTTACGTTATTTTGTGTAACTTATTCGAGTCTTCGTTCCTATAACGTTTGTTTTTGTGTTGTTTATTTTAACTGTTCTAATTTTGTTTGTGACCTATTGTTCACGTCATTTTTTTTACTGTATTGTTTATTTATTTATCGTATTTAATTGTACTTTTTTGTTTGAAAGAAATTTTGTGACTATCTTCTTAAATTTGTTTTCGCTGCTTGGCGAACTTTGTTTATTAAACATTTTTTGCTGTTTTATTTTTTTACACCTATAGGCGTCTCTTGTCCTTCCCTTATTTTGGGGAAAAAACTCCCACATTAAAAAAAAGAAAACAATGTTGGCCGACTATAGAAGGTCATTTATTTTCAGTCAAAAAACACCCGCCTGACAAAGACAGCACAGAGGAGTACCCAGTTTTGCCGAATACATCCCGAGATAATGAAGAAGCAAACAAGACAACTAAAAGTATGGAGGCCAAAAATGGCCAAAATGTAAAGTCATAAAATATGGAGGTCAATAATGGCCAGAATAAGGAAAAAGATAATGTTAAGGAATCGGCCTCTTGTTGGAAGCCCCCCCCCCCCAAATGTGTAATCAATATTGCGGAGTTCTTGGAGCGACCTAAGAGTTACGCACACCTTGTCATAGAAGGTGGACTCTTAGAAGACCCCCAAGAACTAAGAAAAATTGACAAAGGAATTGTGTCGATTTTCGTTGGGGACAAGCGTACTGGCAAAATTTGTCTCTCGACGAAAGACACAGTGGTTAAATCACTGGAGTCCCTGGCGTTTAAGCCACTCAGAATCGTGAAGGGAGCCGGCTATTTCATGTGGAACGTATTGCTACCCACGCCAGAAGACTGTATGGACGCTTCCAGTCGTGATTTAATCACTAAAGACAATACTGCGTACTGAATGTGAAGGGCCAGCATGGCAATATACGAGATCCGTCCTCGAGTTATCGGGGAAGACCACGCTGCTTCCCTCTCCCAGTATAGCGAGATACTGGATGCTTACTGAACGGGGGATGGAGTTTCAGTTGCAAGCCGGTGTGTTGGAAGTGTGGAGAGACTGGTCACCTCTCCTCTTCCTGCCCAGAGAAGAAGGCCTCTGGAAGTCAGGCTCCAGTTGACCAAACTCCACTTCTAACGGCGTCTTTACCTTCCGCTTCGCCAGTAATGGGCATGCCAGCTTCCGAGACCGGTTCGGTGAAACCTTCGGTTGGGTCAAGTACTAAGCCCCCATTCCCTGAAGAGCCTTCCCCCACTGCTAGTGTAGTTGTGATGAAGGAGGAGGGGGAATGTTCAGACCAGCGTCCCAACCCTAATTGGTCTGATAATGGCTCTCTGGTTAGCAAGTTTGAATGTCCGGGGCCTGAGGTTGGAGTCTCGAAGGGCGAGGCTCGATCGCGATCTTCAGCGCCTCGGGATGGGTGTTGTTGTGTGCAGGAGACCCATTTCTTATCTCGCGACCATGAGGACATTCTGTCTAAGAGATTCGACCTCTATTCGAGGGGTATTTCCTGGCTGGTGAGCAAGTCTGTGGATGCGGCGTGTGCTCTTGTCTTCGCGGATCCGGCAGGCAGGCTTTGCGTACTGAATGTTACCATAAAGGATAAGGCTCTTCGTCTCATTGGGGTTTATGCGCCCAATGACAATGGGCAACAGCCTGCTTTGTTTCAGCAGATCGCGCCGTTTTTGATGATATCTCGTTCGGTAGTTCTAGCGGGTGATTGGAATACCGTCCTTGATCCCGATATAGATCGTATAGGGCAAAGATTGGGTACTAACAACCGGGATGTTAAGCCGTTTCGGGATTTCATCGACGGGTTTGATCTCGTCGATAAGTTTCGAAATGAGCACCCCCGGGAGGTAGTATGGACTTGGACTAAGGTCGGCACCTCGGATTCGGTGGTGAGCGCAAGCTACATCGACCGAATTCTAGTTAAGAGAGTCGAAGTAGAGCCCAAAGAATGTCCAAGTTTCTATTTTATAGTTTACTCGGATCATAGGCTTGTCCAGGTTCGGGTAAACTTAGATAAGCCTAGATGGCTGGTTACTGGAAATTGAACTCATCATTATTTGGTGAGCAAGATTTCCGGGACCAGCTTTTACTAATGCTACAGCGGGAATTGTCGTGGGCTGTGGTTGGGAATAAGTGGTGGGATTCCTTGTAATCTAAACTTAGGTCTTTTGCTGCTGATTTCAGGGTTAGCGACGCAAAAGACTATTCAGGCTAAAGTAGATCGGGCGATTAAATCCAGTGATATTGGGAACGTAGCCGTAGCTAAGGCGGAGCTGGCCTCCTTGCTTATCAAGAAAGATCAAGCTCTAGTAGTTAGGGCTAGGATAAAAAGAATGTTTTGCGAGGCTACGAATATGGCCGCTTCATTGCGTGCGGAGGAAGCTCGTAGGGCATCTACTCGACATATCACGAGCATCACATTGCCGGACAAGCGGACTGTGACTACAGACGTGGGCATTTGTGAGGCTTTTCGTGACTACTTTCAGGAGCTTTTTACCAGGGAGCCCGGTCTGAGCGCTGCTCAGTTCGACGCCTATTTAGCGGACTTTACCCGCCTCGAGGCGGCTGAAGCCGCTGGGTGCAAGGGTCCCATTACAGAGTCTGAGATCTGGGATGCGCTGAAACAGGTTGGCCTGAACGAAATTCCAGGATTAGATGGTCTACTTTACGAAATGTACTTGAGGTAGTCGCCCGTTTTTGTCCCCTTGCTGGCTCTGATTTACAACAACTTCGCAAGAACAAAGACAGTGGGGATGGGTTAGATAATTATCGGCCGTTGACGATGTTAAATACAGAGTTGAAGAGTTTAGTCAAGGGCTTAGCCGGCCGTTTGCAGGCTGTCCTCTCTAGTCTGACTGGTCCCGGGCAGAGTTGTGCTGTGAAGGGCAGGACTATTCAAGACAACCTTCATTTGGCACACTTGATCATCGAGAAAGTCGACAGTGATGCAGCGCTGATCAATTTAGATCAGTCCTAGGTTTTCAATAGGATGGACCATCGATTTCTGGAGGCTGTCCTTTCAGCCGCCGGTTTCGGGACGGGCTTTCGCACTTGGATCCGACTGCTGTATGCGTCCCCCGGTGCGCTGGTAGAAGTGAATGGAGTAAGATTGAAACCTTTCATTTTGTGCCGCTCCATTCGTCAAGGTTGTCCGCTATCTCCATTGCTGTACGTTCTTGCGTTGGAACCTTTCCTGTGAAGACGAATCCGGTCATTCGCGGAATTTCTTTACCTGGTGCTACCACCTCGGCCAAGTACTCTGCCTACGCTGATGACGTTGCGGTTCTTGTGTCGAGCAGGGCCGAAATTAACGAAGTCGGCAAAGAAATCACGGGATATGAGATGGTGACAGGGGCCAAGATCAACCGCGATAAGTCTGTTGGCTTGCGCTTGGGTTCGTGGAAAGGAGTTTTCTTCCCGGACCTTTCCTCTGGACGGACGGGCCGGTCAAGATACTCGGCGTCTGGTTCGGTCCCGACCTCCTGTTGGAAATGATTTGGTCGGAGGTGCGCGAGAAGGCCGAGCTCGTAGTTCGTCTGTGGATTCGGAGGAAACTTTCCTTGAAGGGGAGGGCGCAAGTATGTGCCTCACACATCTACCCGATTCTCCTTTACCGACTCTCCGTGCTTCCACTCCAGTTTGACACTTTATTTTCGTTTGTAAGGCTCTTATTCTCCTTCTTGTGGGGAGGCAAGGTGTTAGGCCGCCATGGTTAGTCGCGAGATTTGTTACCTACATCCTTCTGATGGCGGTCTGGGTATGCCTTGCGTTGAGATTCGTCGACATACACTTTGCATCACCCGATGTGTATACAGTTGGATGACAACGGCGAATTCTGGAAGGAAGACGCACGTAGACAATTTCCATCCTTAGGAAGTGTGCGCTTGTGCGAGGAGGCCGGCCGGCCGTACTCCTCGAACCGAGGGCTCCTTCTATCGAGAATGTCGGCTTGCTCTTAAGCAACTCTTACGGGCGAAGTATGGCCTCTCCGACGTCCAGCCGTTGTCCCGTATGGCATTATATCAGGTGTTAGTGAGGACGTTCAGGATGCTTTGATAGTGTTTCAGGAAGCGTCCGCACCGGTCTATTCAACAAATAATTTGTTCGTGGGAATAAAGTGTCTGGGTGAAACTTCTACCCTATAAATACAATAAGGATAGAATAAGGGTTCTTCGCCCCTACGGACGTAGCAAAGTAGATTTAGTCTGTATTGATGGAGCTCGTCAGAACATTTACTCTGGAAATAATGATAGTAACGATAGGCTTGCAACATTTCGTTTGTGGGGAAGGGTGGCTGTATGGTGTACAATAGCATCCACCACAGATAGCTGCGTAAACTATTTTGAACTGATAGCTGGAAAGTAGCACCTGCAGTCCGGATATGGTAGTAATTCTAGATTCTGAAACTGATCTGAATCATTTTAAGAGAGAGCATGGAAGGAAAAGTCAGAAAAACGTACATTTCTATATCACCACCAAGACGAATGAGTTCAGTTTGTTGATAACATTCGTGCCGGCGTAAATGTATATATAGCTTTATTTGTATATTTAAAATATTATTATACCTATATTTATTAAATTTGTTGCTGGACAAACACATATATATATACATACATATGAAAGTATATATATATATATATATATATATATATATATATATATATATATATATATATATATATATATATATAAATGCATGCCTATATAAAAATGGATATATATATATATATATATATATATATATAATAGGAAAGAACTGGTTAGGTAAATAATCCAAAGTTCTTTAGTATTTTTGTTATTATTTTTAAAAAAAAATAGTGCTCGATACAAAAGTAGCGCATAAATATAATTATTTATTTAAAAATATAATTCCAACACGCTACATACGAGTTCTCATGTTTCAAAACAAGAGACGAAAACTTCAATATAATTATTTGAATGAAATTGAATTAAAGTAAGCTCTGTTCCATCTTCAAACGAAATTTTTTTTGGAATAACTTATTTCTGAAATTTACGTGTTTTAATAGCAGATTCATTATTGAAATCAAAATTTCCATGGTGACGGCCAGCGCGATTTTTCATATAGAAAGCGACGGATGGTGTTAATAATTTGTATCACTAAAGAGTTACATTTCTAGGTGTCAAGTTAGCGTAATGTTGGGGTGTCTAAATTTAAAACGGAAGATGATTTCGTCTAGTCTGGTTTACGTGTCCAGGGAGATTTATTTATTTTTTTTATTTTATTTTTTCTAAAAGGGTTTTCTGTATATATAAAAAAAAACTGACGTAACATTTGTTTTTTGACGACTTCATAAAGGGTTATCTTTTTTGTAGGGTATTTAAGCTATTTATTAGGACTATGGATTTAAAAAAAAATTATATGCTAATTATTCAAAGCAAAGATTAGATGATGTCGGCAAAAAACCGTTAACTCATGTCTATTGTTTAATAGATTTTTATTATTTAGAAACTTAATAATGTGTAGTTTCTCATGTAGGCATAAAGGGCATGGGTTATCCCAAGTTTTACAAGTTCTAGTTTTGTTTATAATTTTCCATTTTACTTTTGGCGTTTTATTCATTTCCTTCAAATGCCAAAAATATTTAGATAGAGATGTCTGATTTTTTTTATTTATATTGTTGAAAGAGCACTTATGCTGCCTCCATCTGACTTTTAATTCATTCTTCGTAGACCCAATGTATATCATATTAGTATTAGGACTCTCAGTGGATGAGATAGTACATTGGTATACCACAGATTTGACGCAGCACTTATTTTCCAATGGGCAGTCTTCTGGGTTTCTATTAGGTTGGTGCAAAAATAATTTCGTTTTCTCACATAGTAACATATGTTAGAAAACGAAATTATTTTTGCCCCAACCTAATACAATCACATAATTTTTCACTGTTTTTGTCTAATTTAAGTGTAGGGTTTTGATTAATACTATTCAGGCATGGGGGGTTGTTCAGGATTTTATTATTGTGTTTTTTTTATTATACTTTCTAGATTTTCAGTGCAGCTGTAACTTAATTTTAGGGTGTTCTTATTAAATATATTATCAAGCCTACTATTGGTAGGGAAGTGTTTATCAATTAAAGCTAGGAATTATAACAACCTTATAGAAAAACCAAATACTAACCCCTTATATATACACCCGAAGTCAAACCACCCTCCATCCATAATTAAGCATATACCCGCATCAATAGAAATAGAATCAGTATTAACTCCGCTAACAAAGAAATATTCCAACAACACAGTAGCTTTTATAACGATGCCCTAAAAAATAGTGGATACAAGAATGCAAACATTAATTATAGAAACAACTGCACTAACCAGAAGAAAAAAAAAAGGAAAAGAAAAATCATTTGGTATACCCCTCCGTTTAACCAAATGGTTAGTATTAAACATAGGTCAGAAATTCCAAGCTTTAATTGATAAACACTTCCCTACCAATAGTAGGCTTAATAATTGTCGGTCACGATACGATGCAAAAACCCTTTCCTTTTCTACCGGTGAAGCAGCTGTACACACGTGATGAGACGCCCTTCGACGTCTGTTAACTTCAACTAGTACAGCCCGCGGTGCACTTGCTTTTGCACTATTCATAATGCTTTCAAACGTTTCAAAGTTGTTGTGTGATCAACTCCTAAACTTTTTCTGTGCACCAGAGCATTCTTTACCTATAACATCAAAATCATTATTTTTGAAGTGTCTCAAACAATCTTCGCATGTCTGACAGAGTATGGTCGCCGTAAGTTTCAACAGGAATTCTATGCGCAGCTAGCGGGGACGCGCAGGCACACACGATATACAAAAATGGAAATAGATTTGACAGTCTCAGGGGTAATGTGGGAATAGGAGGCATCTATCATCAACACATCTGTCATCGCTACCACTAAGCCCAAACCTAACGATTTTATCACAACTGGTGCAAAAATTCACGCTTGCCAACAGTCGAAAAAATTAGATCAAGGTTCACTAAAAATACAGAAAATGAACAATGAAACAAAAGATAAGAAGATAAGGAAATGTTATTCCTTTAAAAATTGATTCCTTCAATTTACCTGAAGAAATTCACAAGACCGGAAACAGGTGTAGCAAAAATATGAATAAAATATAATATATACACTAAAACAAATCTACATTATAAGTAAAATCGTTTGCGGTTTTTTTTTTTTTTTAATATACATTTTTCTCTCGTTGGAACAGTCATAACCTTCTTTCTCTCTCTCCCTCCCCATCTCTCTCTCTCTCTCTCTCTCTCTCTCTCTCTCTCTCTCTACATACACATATATATATATATATATATATATATATATATATATATATATATATATATGAAAGGCTCAAACACTAATATTCCATGGTTATAATTTATTACATGGGTCAATGTAATAAATTATAACTATGGAATATTAGTGTTTGAGCCTTTTATATTATATTCTTACTCTGTCCTGGACATTGAGTTCTACCTGGATTCTATCCTCTTGGAATATATATATATATATATATATATATATATATATATATATATATATATATATATATATATATATATATATATATATATTGTGTGTATTTAGGCAGGAATTTTTCATTGATGCATGTTTCACTAAATAATATAGACAAGTTTTGTCTATTTCTTTTAAGTAAGTTTCATTCATATTGTCTGATAAGCTTAAAAACATTATCTGAAAGACGATGGACAATACTTTCAGTGACATGTTTCTTACTAATTTTTGTAAATAAAGCATTAATTTTCATGAAAAATCAGCGAGAACATAATCAAGGTCCAAATATATATATGAACACATTACACACACACGCACACATATATACGTTTATAAATATATATACAAGGTCAATTTTTATATATATGTATATCCACTTATCCACTTATATATATATATATATATATATATATATATATATATATATATATATATATATATATATATATAAAGTGAAACAGTCATGTATATATATGTCAATATGGTGATTTCCTTTCGTCTTTCAATGATAATGTTATTAAGCTTATCAGACAATATGAAAGGAACTTAAAATAAATAGACAAAACATGTCTGTATTATTTAATGAAACATACATCAAGATATATAAATAAATATATATATATATATATATATATATATATATATATATATATATATATATACTGACCACTAATAATATATATATATATATATATATATATATATATATATATATATATATATATATATATATATTAAATCTGTCCACCTGTCAAAATAACAGAATAGACTATGCCAAGCAATATAAACATTGGACGAATAAATAGCTTTAATTATCTTCCCAGATCAAAAAAAACTATTAAATAAGCGGCCTAAGTAAATCCCACCTCCAATTTTTACTGCGCTAATATAACATCAAAAAACGAAAAGAATAAATAATACAAAATGAAAATAATAAAATAAATTAACCCAAACAAATAAAAAAAAATAAACAAACAAGCCACTCCCACAAAAATAACCCTCAGAATAGATTACGCACAATGCACCACTGGCCCATATATATGAATAGCCGAGGAAAAATCCAGCATTCGCGTCCGGGCGATTACGTCCAGCATAAAACATCCTGTCGCTGTACAGTGTATGTGTGTGTATTCCTGCGTGTGTGTGTCCAAGGAACTCCTCCGCTACCATTGGTCCGATTTCAATTATTCTTAGCTCAATCAATTGCCCTTAGAATTTTAAGCACAGAAAACGATTTTCGTTGAGCTCATATTCTGGGTTGCCAGTTTATCGGAGGTTAAAAATATATAATAATATATTATACTAGCCATTATCGTTGTTTTCATGATTCAAGGGGAGTAACCTATCTATCTTGTGGGATTTAATCTAACTCCCGTAGAGGACTCTTAGTTTGGCCATCATACAATAGCTAAGGAGTAAATGTTTAGAAATGTTGGACATATCATTCAAATGAAAACTCAGCCGTCGAGACAACATTGTCATTGTGTATCCAACATAAATATTTTTACCGTTGAAGATACAATCTCCCAGATGACATTTGAATTTATAGACAATGTTGCAATGTTGGTTTTATGCAACACGTTAGTAGGTGGGGAAGAGTGATTACGAATCATTGAATTACATATACAAGATTTAGTGTAGTATATATTAGGTTGGTGCAAAAATAATGACGTAATAATATCGTTTTTTGACGTAACGTCAAAAAACGACATTATTACGTCATTATTTTTGCACCAACCTAATAATTATTTTATTTTTATTGTTTACTTGGATCGCTGGTGGATATATTAGTATTTATTAATTTGTTTAGGATATTTTTATTTTTTTTATAATTAGAATGTATATCTTTGCGATATAATAGATTAATATATTTGAGGTTAGTTGAAGAAGCATTACATTCTATATGCTTAGTATAAATATTTCTGATGGAGCAACTTGTTCAACAATATAATTAGGAAGTTATTATTAATAAGTGTTTGTTTTATATTTTTTTAGTCCACTGTAGAAAATCTGTTTTGTGGATGTTTTAATTTTACCACGTTTTATTAGCTGTTTTTTTTTTTAATAATTGCTATTTCATAGTAATTTGTACATTCACTCTCATAGTTAAGGGTACACGAATTTATGCTGGTAATTTTTTTATAGTGAATTTATTAGTGTTATTATTTTTTATGAATATATCTAAAAAAAAAAAAAAAAAAAGAAAAGAATTTTGTTGCTATCATTAAGTTCATATGTAAACTTAAGGACAGATTTATCCTAGATTTGTTTTTGGAGTTGATGTATTTCTTCCGTATCCTTAACTAATATAAGAGTATCAATGATGTATCTCAGGTAGATGGAGAGTTTATTAAAATTGTTGAATATATTATTTTCGAGATTAGACATACAGAAAATTCTAAAAGTTGGACCCGGAAATGAATCCATGGAGATGCCATCCTTTGCATATGTATATATATATATATATATATATATTATTTTTGTGTTCATAGAATCCCTGCACGAAAGCTACCATTCAATACGTTGCATGCCACTAGTGTTTGCCGCCGGTGTGTTCGTCTCGGAAAAGTTATCACTGGCGGACCGCTACAGGCCCACCGGTGGCACTCACCATAGGACCACTGGCACTGCCATCGGCGGACTGCCAGCGGGCCACTAGCAGCTTGTGTGTATGGATGTGACTGCGGTAGTGCAAGTTAGCAGTAGTTTCCGTAATATACGAGGGTCTAATTGTAAGAGGAGATAGAGATGGATCTTTGTATATGTTTCTTACGATAATATCGAGAGTTTCGCTAACAGGGACATTAGTGAAGAAATTATGCGAGACTATGGTTTCATTGTTAGGTTTTTCATTTTTTAGAAACTGAATTGCTTCAAGAGTTGATTTTATGTTGTATTTCCTGGTAAGGTATACAAAACATTTCTCAGTTATTCAATGAAACATCTATATAAAAGTGTACATTTAATATATATATATATATATATATTATGAGAGAAAAAGATAAAGAAAAGAAATAAAAGTGTACATTTAATATATATATATATATATATATATATATATATATATATATATATATATATATATATTATGAGAGAAAAAGAAAAAGGAAAGAAAGAAAAGGGAGGAGGTGATTATAGGGTTTGTGGGCTTTACTCGGATCAACAAGTCAAACTGACCTACGTTAAATTTCAGATAAGAGAAGAAGGAAAAATTAAGAGTCTGCCTTTCTTAAATAGGTCATGACGCGGAGATTTAGAATCAAAGACACATATCCGACGCTAAACCGGACGGGTGTAAATGGCTACAATATTGTATAACCAAATAATGTCATTTCCTTGGATAAATAAGTGGTAATCTATCAAAAAGCTAGGCATGTCCTGTGAGTTTAAAAAATACTACCTTTTTACAGTTGATAAATAAACCGCCTCTTTATGAAACAAGTGTTGATTAAGGATTCTTTATATGTGGTGTTAATAACAATAACCAATCCAGAAAAAATGTCAAAATGTCAGCCTAATACCACTACATCCTTACAAAATGTTACTAACACTACTAGAATATTAATACAAAATAATATTAAAACTAAATTAATCTTACCAACAGAAGTTAAACCATATATGGTGCAACACAGTTCAACTACAATCTAAGAAAAAGTAATTCTAGCAGAATTGTAAGGTAAAGCGGTATATTGTGTTTACCGTCAATTCAGATTTTTGTTTTAGTAAAGCAGTCTTATCAAAAAACCTGATAATTTGCAATTTTTCTTGTAAACACAGAAAACAGGGTTCATATAAGGATCTATATGTCCTTGCCACTTTTAAAAAACTTTTATTTTTTTTAATTTTTATTTTCCTCTTTTAAACTCACAAAATATTTCGAAAGTGATGTATTATTTCTATAAGCATTATTAGAAAAGGACGATAAGTGTTGATACCACCGACTCTTGAAAGGATTCTTAGTACTAATTTCAACTTTTCAATTTTTCAACACTCGGATTTTCTCTTGGCTTCTTTTGGCAGATCAACTATTTTCCAACATTGCTGTCATACTTTCGTATCTTTTTTTTTATTAATAAAATATGATCCCTTTTCTAAAGATCATTTTATCCTGGTGTGGCAATAATAATCTGTTTATATATATATATATATATATATATATATATATATATATATATATATATATATATATATATCGAAAATTAAGGAAAAAAATTAAAACCTCTCAAAAAATACAATTTCAAGTTTTCTGAAATATTCTTGACAGTTCAGTTTTGCTTTAAATCTGAAATTTAATTTAATTTAATTGGAATGATACAGAGAGAGAGATAGAGAGAGAGAGAGAGAGAGTTATGATTCATTTAATTTTTGGCTCAAATTTCAAGTGTCCAAAATTATGGAAAAATAATGTTTTTAATAAAATATAATTGGACAACAAAATGCAAAAAGTTTCATCAATCTTTACTGCTAAGACCTTTGTTTTGAATCACTGCAGCATGTCAGCGTCCGCAAGATTTCCCTAAATTTTGACATTAGTTCCTCTTGTAATTTTTCCCATAGATCTTTGACATTTGATGTATTCCTAGCCATGACATTTTTTCCTAAAATGTTCCACATGTTTTTTATGAGTCATGTTAGGACTTTAAACTGGCCAATCCTTAATATTTATGCCTTGGTCGTTCAGATAAGCAATAACATGCTTTGCCTTATGACAGGAAGTATTATCTTGCATAAACGCAGAATTTTCAAGCCTAAAATTTTGAAAACCAATACAACATGTTGTTTTAACAAATTCTTGTTCTCTATTATGTAAGTTCCCAGACTTGAAAACATGAGGAAAACCATCACGCCGCCTCCTCCTCTTAGTACACTTTGAATTCAACCTTTCGCCAATTCGTCGTCTTACATACTGTTTTCCATATTGTAAATTTAATTTCATCACTGACAAATATACTGGATCACAGATCTTCTGACTATAACTCTTGATTCTTTGTAAATTCCAGTCTTGCTACTTTGTTCTTTTTGCATATGAATGTCTTCTTCTGTGGGCATATAGAATAAAGCCCTATTGCTTCTGTGGACATCTAGAATAAAGCCCTATTTCTTACAAGCGTCTTATTTCTGAAATTTACTTGTTTTAATAGCAGATTCATTATTGAAATCAAAATTTCCATGGTAACGGCCAGCGCGATTGTTCATATAAAGAGGAGGGCAGGGTGTTAATAAATCAGTATAGAGTTACATTCATAGGTGTCAAGTCAGGGTAAGTTTGGGGTGCCTAAATTTAAAATGGAAGATGATTTCGTCTAGTCTGGTTTACGTGTCTATGGAGATTTATTTATTTTTTTATTTTATTTTTCCTGAATATAAAAAAGAACTGCCGTAACATTTGTTTTTTGACGACTTCATAAAGGGTTATCTTTTTTGTAGGGTATTTAAGCTATTTATTAGGACTATGGATTTAAAAAAAAATTATATGCTAATTATTCAATGCAAAGATTTGATGATGTCGGTAAAAATCCGTTAACTCATGTCTATCGTTTAACAGAATTTTATTATTTAGAAACTTAATAATGTGAAGTTTCTCATGTAGGCATAAAGAGCATGGGTCATCCCAAGTTTTACAAGTTCTAGTTTTGTTTATAATTTTCCATTTTACTTTTGGTGTTTTATTCATTTCCTTCAAATGCCAAAAATATTTAGATAGAGATGTCTGATTTCTTTTATTTATATTGTTGAAATAGCACTCATGCTGCCTCCATCTGGCTTTAAATTCATTCTTTGTAGACCCAATGTATATCATATTAGTATTAGGACTCTCAGTGGATGAGATAGTACATTGGTATACCACAGATTTGACGCAGCATTTATTTTCCAATGGGCAGTCTTCTGGGTTTCTACAATTACATAATTTTTCACTGTTTTTGTCTAATTTAAGTGTAGGGTTTTTATTAATACTATTCAGGCATGGGGGTGTTGTTCAGGATTTTATTATTGTGTTTTTTTATTATACTTTCTATATTTTCAGTGCAGCTGTAACTCAATTTTAGTGTTTATAATAAGTGTTTATCAATTAAAGCTAGGAATTTCTGTCCTAGTTTAATACTAACCATTTGGTTGAACGGAGGGGTATACCAAATGATTTTTCTTTTCCTTTTTTTTTTCTTCTGGTTAGTGCAGTTGTTTCTATAATTAATGTTTGCATTCTTGTATCCACTATTTTTTAGGGCATCGTTATAAAAGCTACTGTGTTGTTGGAATATTTCTTTGTTAGCGGAGTTAATGCTGATTCTATTTTCTATTGATGAGGGGTTTATTTATGGATGGAGGGTGGTTTGACTTCGGGTGTATATAAAAGGAGTTAGTATATATATATATCAAGTATGTCGTTCAGTTCAATTTACATTACATGAATCATTCATACTAAAACAGATATAGATTTTGTATGAATGATTCATATAACATATATATATATATATATATATATATATATATACATATATATATTATTCAAAAATATACATGTGTGTATATGCACCTGTGTATTTTGCATATATATGTGTATATTTACCACTAATATTATATATATATATATATATATATATATATGTATGTATGTATGTATGTATGTATGTATGTATGTATATGTATACAAATCAAGAGTAAGAACAATCAGATTAAAAAATGTTGACATTTATTTTTTTAAATTGCTTCTTTCTTTTCTCTCTCTTTCTCATCTTCTGATTTTTAAGTTTAGATTATTGTGCGCAGTGTCACCACAAATTTATAAACCCATTTCCGGTGTCAGTTTTTAAATGAATTTAGGTCAGCGATTCAGGAATGAATTATAAAGCGGGAAATAATTCAACTTTATCTGTATCTCACTCATTTAAACTGTCTTCTAACTTCTCTTTAGAATTTCTCTCAATTACATTTTAATTCCTACCTTCATTTTTAAACCTTCCTGTTCTCTCGTCTGTTAGCCCTCTCTAGAACTTTCTTTTACCTCTCACATTCGTCCTCCACTCTCATACATAAACTCTCGCTTAATTTTATTTTTCTATTCCTGGAGTTATTTTTTCTGATTTCTTTTTGAATTTTTAGGTCTGATGAATTGGATCGTAATTATGATTCCAATGTAATAAATTATAACCATGGAATATTAGTGCTTAAGCCTTTTTATTATATATATATATATATATATATATATATATATATATATATATATATATATATATATATATATATATATATATATATATATATATATATATATATATATATGCGTCTTGCATGAAACAGCCTGTCGCCTCTGACTGCTTACTTCAATGTTTTATATTTATATTTACATACGCTCTATCGCTGATGTTCATTACTTTATCGCATAAATATAGCACACCTTAAAACTTTATTTCTTCATATATATAATTATTTATTTAAAAATGTAATTCCTTCGCTACATAAGAGTTATCATGTTTCAAAACAAGAGCCGAAAACTTCAATATAATTATTAGAATTAAATTGAATTAAAGTATCAAGCTCCGTTCCATCTTCAAGCGAAATTTTTGGAATAATATTTATTCGTACACTAGTACAAAATGTGTCACAAGGCCAAAAAGTGGGATTGGGGGAAAAGGACGGTCTTCTTCTGTCTTAATTCTAAAACTTACCTAGCCACAAACACTGACCCAAACATACCAACAATAGTCCTATCACTAAGACAACACATTCCCTCCTACCTTTTTTACTACATCCACCATAATACCTCAATGTCTCTATGAAATCCTAACTTATCTCCATTTGTACATTTCGAAGTCTGTGGTGGGAGGGGAATAAAAACAACAATTTAAAAAAGCCCAATGATTATTTTCAATATGAATTAATACTATTTACATGAAAACAAAACAAAATATGGTTAGTAATAAAAAACCCACAATCCCTAAATGTGACAGAAACATCAGTTCACTGGACGAAAAATTGCGGGATTATAATAGTATAAAAACAATCATCCATCCAAAAACATTCACAGAAACCCGCACTCATTCACTCACAACAACAAATAGGAATAAACATGCACGAAACGAAAGGCATCTCGCAACTACCAGAGAACTGAAATCACTGACCACCTAACGAGGGGGGATGGGGAATTAAACTAAAGAAAAATAGAAACAGAAATAAAAGGGGCCAATGAGCATACATACCCTAGCTAAGTTAAACGGAAAAAGGAAAACTAAAGATTCAAACGAAACCTAAACTAGCCTAATATCGGGACGGGTTGCCTCTGTTCAATCCAGGAAGGACAAAATCCTGTACCTAACCGGCATCAAAGTGCCACTCTAGGTCAGCCCCTCCCACTCTACACAGTCACGCAAGATTTACCCACCTTTTGCCGAATTCTGATGAAGGGAGTTTCCGCCTTTCCGTCCTAATCTTGACTTTAAGCTGATGCTTAAAGTATAAGATCAGTTGGGAAAAATTGAACTTCTCACCACATAGAATCCCTTCTAGCGTGTCGACCAAATCACGACTCTCATAATACCTAGCAAGCAGGGGAACACATAAAGTTCAGCCTTCGTCAACGGCGGTGCCACATTGCTACAAACAAAAGAGGCCTCAAGGACAAAGAACTTTCCCTGCACCATGAGGCCTTCAACGAACTTACACAACGGTGCTACCAACTTGCAATGAAAGAAGACGTGACCAAGGGTCTCGACCTCCCCATCACAGCGTCGGCAGTTTGGAGATTTCTCCAAGCCCACCGTGCAAATTTTTTGGCGACCCAGAGGGCCCCAGGTATCACCAGTCAGGTGAGGGATGCGTCATCGTTATTGAGACATTTCAACCCAGGCGCCCAAGGCCAGACTGAGCAAGCCTCCCGCTTCGTATGATCGAGCTCGTCAATCAGACCATGATGAACGGAGCCCCTGACTAGCACTTTATATAATACCCTCCGAGACAACGCCTGAACGTTGGAGAGGCCATCCGACGCCCGTAAAAACAAGACGACATTCACGGTAGAAGGCGCCCTCCTCATCCGATTCGCGAAACAAACGATCTAGGAACCCGATGCGAAGCATATCAAGACGAATCTCAATGCTAGGCATACCTAGACCACCTTCAGATGGATGAAGGCAACAGATCTCCTGAGATACCCTAGCGGCTTTGCTTCTCCACAAGAAAGGGAACAAGAGCCTTACTAATGATATTAGTGTGGCATACGGAAGTAGAATTACCGTGAGTCGGTAAAGGAGAATCGGGTAGATATGTGAAACACATACTTCCGCCCTCCCCTTCAAGGAAAGATTCCTCCGAGACAACAAATTAATTGCGATCTCGGCCTTTTCTTGTACCTCCGACCAATTCATTCCCAAGTGGATATCAGGACCAAACCAGACGCCGAGTACCCTGACCGGCCCATCCGTCCAGAGGAAAGGTCCGGGAAGAGAAATTCCCTTCCACGCACCCAAGAGTAAGCCAACAGACTTATCGCGGTTGATCTTGGCCCTGTCACCATCTTATAACTACTGATTTCTTTGCTGACTTCGTTAATCTCGGCTCTGCTCGACACAAGAACCAAAACGCCGTCAGCATAGGCAGAATACCTGTCGAGGTGGTAGCACCAGGTAGGGAAATTCCGCGCAGGACTGGACTCGCCTTTAACTTGCGAAGGAAACGTTCCAACGCAAGAACGTAAAGCATAGGCGAAAGCGGACAACAGAAGACGGATCCAGGAGCGAATGTCCGGCCCGAAACCGGCAGCCGAAAGAACAGCGTCCAGGAATCGATGATCAACCATATTAAATGCCTTGGACTGATCCAAATTGATCAGCGCGGCTTCACCTTCGACTTTCTCTATGATCAAGTGGACGATTGAAGGTTGTCCTGAATAGTCCTTCCCTTCACAGCACAAGTCTGTTCGGAGCCAATCAGACTAGACAGGACAAGCTGCAAACGGTTGGCTAAGATCTTTGCCAAAATCTTTAACTCTGCATTTAACATAGTTAAAGGGCGAAAATTACCAATCCCATCCCCACCGTTTTTGTCCTTACGCAGCAACTTGATCATACCCCTGGTGAAGCGTTGAGTTCTAGACCCCTGTTTCATCCAGTTGTTGAAAATCAGTTCCAGCAAAGGAACAAAAACGGGCGACTGCCTCAAGTAGACTTCGTACAGAAGACCGTCTAATCCCGGAGATTTATCCAGGCCAACCTGCTTCAACGCTTCACAGATTTCCGACTCTTCAGCTGCCTCAAGGCGGAGAAAGTCGACTAAATAGGCGTCGAACTGAGCAGGGCTCAGACCGGGCTCCCTGGTAAAAAGATCCTGAAAGTATTTCCGAAAAGCCTCACATATACCCGAGTTTTTAGTCACGGTCCACTTATCCGGCAATGTGACGGACGCGATATGCCGCCGTGATGCATTCCTACTTTCCTATGCACGCAATTCTGCGGCCATGTTCGTCGCCTCAAAGGACATTTTTTAACCTAGCCCAGAGCTTGATCCTTTTCCCACAAGCTATTTGCGCCGCTAATCTATCTAGATTGTGTCGACAACTAAAATCGGCAGCAAACGCTCGAATTTTAGATTTTAATTGTCCCACCAGGCATTTCCCAACACATCCCCCGTCAGTTCCCTTTGCAACATTAGTAGCAGCTGGTCCCGGAATTCCTACTCGCCAAATAACGAGCAGTTGAATTTCCAGCAGCCAGCCATCCTAACCTTAGGCTTATCTAAGTTTACACGGACCCGGACAAGCCTATGATACGAAAAAACAATGTAATGGAAACTTGGACACCCTAAGAGCCCAACATCGACTCTCCTAACTAAAACTCGGTCGAGATAGCTATCACGCACCCCTACAGCCGAGCTGCCACTATTTGTCCAAGTCCAATCTACCTCCCTGGGGTGCTCATACCGGTATTTGTCGACAAGATCAAAACCGTCGACAATTTCACGAAAAGGTTTAACGCCCCAGATGTTAGTACCCGAATATGTATTTGACCCAATACGGTCTAAGTCGGGGTCAAGGATGTCATTTTAATCCCACGCTAAAACTACCCGACGTGATTTTATCATAAACGGCCGAAACAAAGCAGGCCGCTCAGTCTGGATATTGGGCGCATAAACCCCAATGAGACCCAGAGCCTTATCCTTTATGGTAACATCCAGCCCACAATGTCTGCCCGCCGGATCTGCGAAGACAAGAGCACACGCAGCCTTCAAAGATTTGCTCACAAGCCACGAGACACTCCTCGAGCATCCATCAAAAATTTCTGAATAAAGATAAAACCCCTTAGACAGAATGCCTTCATAATCGCGAGAAGAAAAACGGGTCCTGCACACAACAAATATTCACCCCTAAGCGCTGAAGGTCGCGAGAGAGCTTTACCCTTCGAGACTGCGAGCTCAGTGACATTATCATTGCCAACCAGATTGACATTATCATACGATAATAAGTGCTCTATACAGGGATGGGTGAACAAAAACGGGGACCCTCCCTGTACAATGTTCTTTCATATCAGACATTTGAGGGTCAAGCAAATAGGCCACTGGGGGCACCAATTTCAGTGACGCATTTGCCTCATCTATCATGCCCCAAATCTCCCGCGTACCCGGGCCAGATCTCACGACGGTTAAAACTCTCTTAGTGGATTTGAAGTTTTCGGGCATTACGATGTCCACTCCATTGATTGTCTAAAATTCCATAAAATTTTTAAAGCTTTCGGGTTTCTTGTTTCCGAAAACTCTTTCCGCTTGTTCCCGGGTTACGCGGCAGACGTCTTCCCCTGGGAAATATGGCGGCTTGATTTTTTTCTTTCTCCTCTCTGAAAAGTCCTGAACTTCAGGACTTCTATTCCTCTTTATGGGCGGGAGATTGAATAGGCGTCGGAATAGGTGAGCTTATGGGAATATAAGAAGGTGAAATGCCAGAATTGGTCGTAAAAGGGAAAGGTGTTGTTGATGGACAGACAGTTTGTGATTTGAATTTAGACAATGACTTAGGTGGAGGTGGTTTAATAAATGATTTTTTGTAGATGAAGGGGAAGACGGGGCAGGGAATGAGGAGCCCGGTGCCCCCAGCGATTTTGGGTTTTTTGCTCGCTTTGCATCCAGTTTCTCCTTCAGTTTTTTCAGGTCCAGGATCTTCTGCCAACTAGGCTCGTTCATTTTCTGAGTGGTTGATGCCGTTTTGTCATACGATGCCGAGCTGGTAGAGGGAATGGGACTGTGGGTGTTTTTATCCCTGGGGTCATGCTGGGACAGAGGCCCCGCTGTTCGGTTCTTCCCTCTGCCCCTACCCACGACACACCAATCCCCCTCTTCCTTCTCCTTATTCACACTTGTGGGAGACGTTGGTTTTGTGGGGTAACGTGGGCGAAGACCCAACAGAAGGATTTTCCCCACCGGTCAGTGTCGTAGGTAGAGCCATTACAGGCACAGCGGATTTAACAGTCTCGGCCAGAGGGGGATTTTGGTCGCCAGCGGCCGGAACTTCAGGGGCCTTCTTCCCTGGGCTGGAGGAGGAGAGGTGACCAGTTTCTCCACACCTCCAGCAAGTAGGTTTTCTACCGGTCACGATGACCGGCATTTTCCGGCCACAAAAATCCAAACAGTTGGGGATGGCAACGAAGGCCAAACGATCGAGCATTATATCAAATGTCCATCCCACGTTCAGGTTGTCAGAGAGAGCCCCTAAAATATGGCCGTGCTGAATAAAAAATGCAGCCCGGTGCTCTCCCTTTACTAGAGGAGGGACCTCAAATACGGCCACTCTGGTTTTCGCCGACCCTCTTATTCATTTCTAAGAATAAGGTCTTTTGTTATCAACTCTTTTTTTGTCATTTCAAAGCAATCTTCGGTTGTGGGCAGCAGTACGCTCCACATGAAAAATCGGAACCCTTAATTACTCTTTGGGGTTTAATCCCCAAGGACAAAAGTGACTTGATCACTGTGTCCTTCATGGAGCAATAATTTTGAGCGTACGCTTATCCACTGCGAAGACCGACACCATTCTCTTTTCGAATACCTTTAATTCTTGGACGTCTTCAAGGAGCCCACCTTCTTTTACAAGATGAGCATAGCCCTTCGCCTTTTCCAAGAACTCCGCGATATTCACAATACAACTCGGTGGAGACTTCAAACAAGAGAGCGATTCCCCGGTTGTCTCCTTAACTTGTGCCTCCTTCGGCACCTTGTCATCATTGGTAATGATGGAGACCGTCATAGTCTCTTTTTGCCTCGAGCTAGTTGATTCCAGCACATTGGTCTTTTCTAAAAGATTTTTAGGGGTGGCCTTTCTCCGTTTCTTTGTTTTATCCGGGGGTTCTGCTTTAGCAGCAGCCTCAAAAAGATTCTTTTTAACTATTGACCGACCTGCCTCGTCGGCCATTTTTAGAAAGAAAAATATTCACCCAGCGGGTCTTAAATGATTGTTCAATTTAAGTGTAAAAAAAGAAAGGACTAGGGATGGGAAAAAATAAAAGACAATACACAAAACAAAAAATTAGATACGGTTTTATTGCCAACATCATCATATTTTCGCATTAAATAATTAGCATAATAATAAATACAAATTTTAAACTCATTAGTCTAAATAAAAGGTTTCAAAGCTCAACCCAATCATATAAAAAAAAAACCCTGTATGAAGTCGTCAAAAAAACAAATGTTAGCTAATTATGACAGTTTTATATACACAAAACCCTTTCAGGCAAAAAATAAAATAAAAAAATAATTATCCCGGATGTAAAACACTAAGCCATGTATGTAAATGCTGGTATCTTTTCGCCAAAGTGGAAGATAAGCTGAAACCAAGAATTAATTGGTAGCAATGGAAGAATTTAAGTTAGTTTCACAGAGGGTAAAGATATCTAGCGACCGTTCCAAGAGGAAAAACTCTACGCCGCAGATGTTGTAACGGATACCACGAATTTTGCTGAAAAAAAGTTTGATGGATGTAGATGATTTTTTTGTTTGCTGATTTAGTTGTATTTCTTTTTGTTGTGTTTTCCATGAGAATTATTTTTAGGAGAGAGAGAAAAGACCACCATAATTGTCACTGTCTGTCGTTAAACTAGCCAGAGCATGGCCGAGAAGAGAGCATAGTGTGACCTCAGGGTTTCCCACCGGAAATATATGCAGGGACGCCTACCCATGCGCGACATGGCACTACAATTATACCGATATTATGAGTGTTGATCAGAGAAACCTCTCTAACCGCTACCAAATACTTCGGGCTCCTACGACCAGTTGGAAGCAGCAACCAGCAAATTGCCGACCCGGTACCCTCACAATGCAAAGTCACAGCCACTGGATAGTTCCATCGCCAAAAAAATCATTGTGGCTCTGGTAGAAGAAAGAAAGAGAACCGGTAAACGATATCCTGGTCAGGAAACAGGGGATGAACCTTTACTCCTGTTCAACAGACATGAAATGAGTGCGGACAGGATGATAGGTGAGCTTATATACTCCTGTTAAAAAAGCACATAAAATCCGAAAGGTTTAAATTATGACTGAGTTAAAAAAAAAAAAAAAAAAAAGAAATTAGATTAAAAAATTACAAACAACAAAGATGGTACGCGGTATTGTAAGTTACTTACAAGAGACGATTCAACTGCTTCTTTCCAATATATAAAGTAGACATTTTTACAGACAAATCAGGTTGATTTAATTTCAGTGATGTTTTGCTATAATTACAGCGACTTTGAAGTAATTTTTTTTATTTCTATGGCCGAAAGCACACCACTATCTCTCACTTGGAATAGGTGGCAATATTAAGGTGGGGGGTTAAGGATCAATTTTCTTTTGCGATCTACCTATTATTCTTTCTGTTTGTGGCTTCTGTCAAAGGAATTTGAATTTTTCGCAGATGAAGAACAACCATTTCTCCACAAACAAATAGCAAACTTGAAATAATCTATATATGGACACAGAATTGAATGAGGGAAATTAAAATGCAGAATTATTAAATTTTAACAACATAAGTCCAAAGATCATTCTTTCTTGGAAAAACGTCAAGCCAAAATTATCTGACGTTTGTCATTTGGCTAAATTTTGAAAATTGGGTCAGAACGAGAACCTCTCAACACTTATATGTATAGACTTAGTAGATAGATAGATAGATAGATAGATAGATAGATAGATAGATATGAGTGAACATTAATAGTGACTAGCATAATATTATGATTACTTGCTTCTTTTCATCTATCCACTTCATCCTACATCCTATTTATCTTGTATTCTCACTCTGTCTTAACCTCCCAACTGCAATAAATCGCAGAATTCATTTCTCTTTCTCTTCATCTCCACATTCGCCCAAACCCTTTTTGGCTTTTCCATTTTATGCACTTGATTATTCTTTTACTTGGAAATCACTACTGACTACACGAGCGGCAAGAATTTAACAAGGAAGGCTAGCCATTGAAGTTACAACTGCAGACAGCGGTCAATAAAAGCGATACTGTTGTCGAGTCGTTCTTAACGAGAGGACAAAATGAAGATGACAATGTATTACTGACGATATACCGCAAGAAAAGGGTTATTTATTTACATCAGCAAAAGTAATTTCCGGATTTATGGATTAAACTCATTTGAATAGCGTTTCTACTAAGGTGTCGTACTAAAGTTATATAAAATGGGAACTTATTTTTTATAGTAATAATGTCTATATATGTAGAATTATGAAAACTTTTGCAAAGTTACTGTTGTAATAGAATAATCAATCAATACAACTGTTAATTACTTGAGCGTTTTTCTAACTTAGCCTCCATGATGATATAGGATTTTAATAACTAAAAAGGTAGATACTATATCCACAGCAGCTTGTACAATAAACATGACTCGAGAATTTCGATTAATTTGCGTTTTTTGTTTTTTGTTGCTTTTTTTTCTTTCTTTTTCTTCGACCGGCACATCTGCTGGAAGATGTGTTTTTATCATGTCACCATCTCTAAATAGATTACTAAATGATGCTAAAGAGGTTTTATCTCCCCATTTGCACATCAACTGTCCTTCTACTAGCAGGTCTAGAGAGACCAATCTACCCTGCTATTTAATCCATAGTTGGGGAAAGAGGAAACGGATTCACACATTTCCCAAGCGTATTTGGGCAAAAGTAAAGGTAAGGAATTTATTTTTCCAACTCGTTAGCCGTTACACTATACTTACATTTTTTTTTAGTAAGTAATGCGTTATTGCTTGTAAAGTAAAAGTAACCAAATGTTACAAAATCATCTTTCTATTTCAGTTATACTTTTTTCCATGAGTTCCTGTTACAGCTTGTAGGAAGAAATTACGAAATTTGATGACATCTATAAAGTAGACCAGTCTTTTATAGATGTCATCAAATTTCGTAGACAAGTGTAATTTACCGCCTCAGATAAGACGTTGCAATTTAGACGACAGAATGCAAACAATTCTGAAAACATTAGATCAATATCTTATTTTTCAGAAGAAAAAGAACTGAATTCTACAGGTCAAGTTTTATGAGATGAAAAGAAGGGTTCAGCCCACTCTTCTAGAAGACCTCATGAGATTCAAATACATTAGCTCTTCTTTATCAGATTGACACTTTAGCCACTGCTTCAGAAACAATAAACTTCCTTCATTCATTTGTCTTTCTGGAATATTTGAAGGTCAATAATGGACATATTTATCAATCAAATATTAATCAATACCAAAATATTCAAACATATGTGCATCTATGCGTGTGCTGTATGCATGTACGTGAGTGCATTTTTATTTTTATTTTTATTTTTTTTTTATATATTTTCATGTATATTTTATATTCTATAAATGAGTAAATATGTTCCCGATGTTCAGAATCATTTACGTTTTGATCAACTTTTTTCCATAGAAGTGTGATTTAGTTCTATACTTTTGAACAGCTTTAATAGATTTCTAAAAAAGCTTCATTTCTGTACAGTCCGAGTCAAATTTCATTTTCTAGAGTTTTGTGAAGAAGAAAAATGAAACAATCTTATAAGCAATACATGCCAGCATTCTTTTTTATTTTTCCCTTTCTTTCATTGCTTTTTTAGCGAGTTTATTATTTCTCTACACCAGAAACTACTTCTAATCGGCAAATTGAATACTTAATATACTTCGTTACTTTTTATGTCTCTACTATGTTATTCTTTTCAATATAAATCCATATAGAAAAATTGGTTAATTCTTTCTCATGAATTCATTTAATTTTGTATTTCTCTTCAGCATTTGTCTTTGATTTAAAATTATTTCTATCTTCCGGGTCCTTTTTCGCCTCTTGCAAAATATCATCTCTCACTCCACCTCTATGTCTTACTTTTTTTTCTGTCTCACTATTTTCTCCTTTCGCTTTCGCTAATTTCCACTCTCTCTCTCTCTCTCTCCTCTCTCTCTCTCTCTCTCTCTCGCTCTTTCATTTACTAAATATCTTTCATACGTTTTTATCTCTGTTTTATTTTCACTCGTACTTCGGTCTACTTTTTTTCTCGTCTTATCTGCTTATGCAATCTTCATATTCTCCATTTTTTCTTTCTCACCTCCCTTTCACTGAATCTTTCTCATCCCCTCTTTGCCCTTTCTCTATTTTATTTCTGTACCTCATTTTTTTTTTTTTTTTTTTTTTTTTTTTGACACTCTGTTCTATCACGAGAACATGCGTACTTTGGTCATTGTATTCATTTTAACTTTTATAGAATTGTCATCTTCATATTCTCTTCTCTTCTCTCTCTCTCTCTCTCTCTCTTTCCCCCTATCTCTCCCTCCTCCTTCTCTCTTTTTCTCTCTCCCTCTCTCTGTCTCTCTCATATAATCTATTCTCGGTGCTGAACCTCAAAGCCTCTGGGGACGAACGAACATTAAACGAACGGACAGCAACTAACAATTTGCTTTCCATTATGTCTAGTGAATAGACAAAGCACTGAATATTCATTCATTGATTAAAGTCTCGCAGCAACGAGATGACAGAAAAGATGGGGTTCTTTAAGAAAAGCCTCGAAGCCAGAAGCCATTGACGTTTCCGTTGTCTTCGCTTTGAGGCTTTTTACTCTAGCAACAAAATAGTTTGTTAAAACTGTTTTGGTAAAGTTATTTGGAATATACAATTTTTACTCATTTCACCCAAGCAAGGCAATAAAACCACTAAGAGGCAAGGGGTAATTGAGTGTGCAAGAATCTGCGAAAAACATTGAGGAAAATAAAGGAGACAGAAGGAGACATGTCGTGAATAAAGGAGACAGAAGATGATGATTGACATTGCATTTAAATTTTTTAAGAACAAATTGGAAAGCAAGAAGGCGGAAGAGAGAAGAAATTGTTAGTATAGAACTTATGGTTATACTTAGTTTAAATTCGTATGGTCGAGATACCAAAGAAGAAAGCTCATCAGAACAATTACTGTGAATATATTTATAGAACAAACATAGCAAAACTACGTTACGGCGGTGGGAAAGTTGAGATACCAAATAAGGACATTGCAGATGCTTTTTTTTTTATCTCTAAATACATAGCGGAAGCACCAGATCAGATGGAACAGCAATATTCAATGCATGGACAAATGGGAAACTTATAGATATAGAAAAGTTTTTTAGAACTATACAGTGAATCAACTTTCCTAACAACATACCTAGAAATTGATTTAATATAATCGTTGCACTGCATGCCAGCAGAAAACATTAGCTCAATAAAGTCACCCTTCTGGAGGTTAACATCAGTCATGCTGATGAAAAGTAAAAATAGTTCTCTAAGATGATTAAAAGAGAACAGTTTCGTTTTGGTGGGGCTAAAATTAACAAGTCATTTCTTGTTCCAGTTAACAACAAATTGAGTGTCATTTTTTAGATCAGCTGCCAATTTGACATTATCGAAGCCTATCAGACTTGAATAAATAATGTCATCAGCATAGATACCGAATCGAGAACTAATGACTTCGGAAAGGTCAGTGATGAAAATTTGGTTTATGATTAGAGCCCTGGAGGACACCCACATTAATATAAAAAGACCTAGAATAGTTACCGTTCAGGACAACTTTCACTCTGTGATAAAAACGGACTCAGATCAAAAATTCGTCTTTAAATACCCTAAAATTTCATCTTGTGAAGAGAACCAACATACCAAAGCTTGGCTTCAAGATTTCTGAAGCAACAGACCAACTTTCACCATTCTTATCTAATGCTTAACAGCTTCTTTCAGTATTGACCGTTATCACATCAGCAGTTAAGCTAAAGCCATATTGTTTGTCTGAAAGGTGAGATAGTTAACTAATTCGGAGTTGATTACAGCTTCTAGGAATTTGCCAAAAAAAAGATAGAAAAATCATCGGTAGATAGAAGGATCAATGAATCCACCTGAGTTCTTAAAAACATGTAAAATATCTTTCCTTCAAAATGATAACGTAGATTGTATTAAATTAAGATTATGTCTAATGTTGTACTCTGTACTACTATTATACACAATTACTGAATATGAGAATATGTTTTCATAGAAAATTAGTTTTAACGCTGTAAGTTTATTAATTGGTTTATCACATTTTAACATTTTTAATATTATACGATATGGTAGCTAATTTAAATAAGATTAGATAAGTGCTATCTACAAGGCAATGTCATCCAAATAGATTTTTCTGTGTGATTCTCTTTATCGTTTAACCTGTTAAATACTGTTTCAAGAAAAGTTTTATACTTGCCAATTAGAAAGCCGCGAAGAAACACAGTATTTTCTATGGTTGTGACCCAGGGGGGGATTATCTATCTCTAGATTCGAGTAGATGAAATCAGCTTTATCATTGGTAATACAATACTTAAAATTGATGCAAATATACGTTGTCTATTGGGATTGAAACTACTACACTAAAAGATAACGACGGTAAGTAGCATTGCTGACATTCCAGCAATGACTGCGAGAACTGGACAATTTTTTCTGTAAGCAAATGTACGCATGGGGGAGGGTTCTCTCATTAAACATAAACCTTGCTATTTATCCTTTTGGAAAGTCAAATAAAAAGTATCATATTATCATCGTTAAATCGTAACTAAAACCCTGAAAATTACCTGACTAAAAGAGGAGTTTTTTGATACATGACCAATCATAAACCTTCTCAATTCTCTCTTTTCAGGAAATATAGATACATTCAAAGATATCTAGTTATTCTTTATATATATAAAAATACAATTAATTCACACATGAAAGAACGGACAAGTTTTAGTCAGTTTTATTAAGGCATTAACAATGACTAGAATTATTTATTATAACGAAACACCACAACACTCTCTCAGACAATATATGTGCTGTAGCATGATCAAGGCTTATCTTATTTTTTCCCTGATATTCTACTATATCAATCTTTTCTTTGATGCAGAATCTGACGTCCAGTTTCTTTCCTTTCCTAACATTCTTCCTTCTACTTCTTCCCTTTAAATTATACATATATATATATATATATATATATATATATATATATATATATATATATAACCAACGATGAAATACATTTATTTATCAATGTGCTAATGTTTTTTTTGCAATGTAATTCAACACCGAGCCCTTCCATAAATGATTTTTATATAATATCCTCTGTAAGTTAATTTTCCGTATATCTATTTATTTCGACATATACGTAGGTAAGAACTAGTTTTATAAATGGAAAGCCAAAGCATGATCCGTTTGATTATTTATCTGTATTTCTTAAAAATATTTTGCAGTATAATTCGATATCAGATTGCTATCCAGGCTCGCTTGACCATCTTTGGTTATCGATTATGCTATATTCCTCCTTTATTTTTTCTCTCCCTCCCTCTCTCCCTCCCCTCTCTTTCTCTTTCTCTTTCTCTTTCTCTCTCTCTCTTTCTCTTTCTCTCTCCCCCCTCTCTCTCTCTTTCTCTTTCTCTCTCTTTCTCTTTCTCTCTCTCTCTTTCTCTCTCACTCTCTTTCTCTCTCTCTCTCTCTCTATCTCTCTTTTCATATTCTTCATATTGCTTATTTTCCCGCCTCAGTCACACATACTTGCTTCTTGCAACAATGAAGAAAACATTAGCTGAGAAATGAAAAGGGATAAATATGGAACATTTTTCATATAAAGAATAAGTCTTGCTCAAACATTAGGTTTCTCTATTTTATGAAGTAAGGAACGAACTTTCAATTTTGAATGGGCAACATGATGATAAAGCGCTTACCAAAATATTGACGGTTTTTTCGAGTGTTTGCTGTTCGAATTAGTGGAAATCGTCAACATAAAAGATAAGTTTGATTGGGCTAAATCATTATACAATCATTATACAAGTGTATATAAATGCTGACTCATAAAAACCTAAAATAGATATTTCAGAGGGAATAAAAAAAAATGTCTAGTTATTTTTCTGTTTATATTATTGCAAAAATATTTCGATCAACACTAATAATATTCTTTCCATAAATTCCTTGTTTTCTGCCAACAGTTTTCTTATTATTCTTATTTCATAAATCTATTTTTAACTAGTGTAAAACTGTTTTGGAATTTTGTTCGAGATGAGCATCCGAATTTCATCTTAACTAAATACATAGAATGAGTAAAAGAGCTCGTTTAATAAAACAAGAATCATGTGAAAAGGCGTTGAATTCTGAAAATCTAAATTTGAAAAAATCATTAAAATAAGTGATATTCTGTATGAAGTTTTAGTGGGTTATTCACTTTGATGCTCCATAACATAAATGTATTTCATATGCCGTAAATGGAAATTAGCAAATTAATGTTAGAAGAATGAAATTTCGGTTATCAAATGCTTTATTGTGAAAGAAAAGAAATCCCTAGTTTTTCTCATCTAATATCTTTTTTATATGAATGTGTATTTGTGTGAAACTGAGATCTCCGGAAGTTGATCAAACAAAAAAGAAAAAAGAAGGAATAGGAGAGAGTCTACTGACTGGATGGTAATTGTTGAAAATTGCAGGAAGAGGGATTGAAAGGTTGAAAAGAAAATTAAAAACGAAATGCGTTGAAAAATCATGTTTAGAGATAATTCCAAGGAGAATAGAACTCGGACTTAACTCGAAGAAATTCAGTAAGATTGAACAAACCTAAGACTGCCCGATCTCCCCCAGATCCCGCTGATAATAATGAGACCATTAAGATATCCGCGAAAATGTCAGATAAAATAAAAACATATGTTGTCCATAGAGAAATCCGGGTGGTCAGCATTCACGATTCCTCTGGATCAGATAAAATAAAAACATATGAAAACAGAAGAAAAGCAACTCCCCCACATTATAATTGTCATTATAATTTTGGCGACATTCGTCCAGAGAAAATTCCATATCCAATCATTAATACGGTTTCCCTTGGATAGAAGTGGTAAGAAAAAATTAATTACTATTTTGAAGTGATCATGGACAAAAAAAGGCCGTGTTGTTTGCTGATCGTAAAACAAATGCATAAACAGAGAAGAGATAAACTTTAGTTTTAAGGAGAGTGAAATTATTTTTTCCAGTTCTTGAGTGATCTGGTCGATCGAGAAATCACAGCATGGTACAAAGCTGATAGATAAAGGAGTAATGACTGAAAATCCCTTTTGTCTTCGGTGCACTATCTGGAAATTGAATTTATCACTCCAGCGCTAGAAAGCCGAGCTGAGATTGGCTGTTGAGAAAGTAACAGAAGAAAGAGAAGAAAAGGGAAGAGAAGGGAGAAGGAAATGAAGAGAATGGATAAGGAAGGGGAGGGAAAAGAAAGAAAAGGGAGAGAGAGAGAGAGAGAGAGATTAGCACCGCCTATACAGAGCGATGATGCGAGGAAAAGTGTAAAGAGAGTTAAGGGGGTGGATTAATTCTTCTGACCAAGTCTGAACAATCCCAGAGTTGTAAAACCACTTGAGTGAATATATTTTGATATATGGAAATTTAGAAAAGGTTAATACTTAGGGTTGCAAGACAAACGAATCCAGAAACCTAGCCAATCCCACCCCTGCCGGACGCAGGACTTCATATAAACTTGAGATTTTGGAGTCAGAGACACAGTTAATCTAACAGGAGGACAGGTGTCACAAGAAGAGAGACACACCGAAATCTGCATCGTTCGCTAAGACCAAAGACCTTGTGCCGGACATGAAGTCAAGAACTTAGACATTTAAGTCACCATTAAAACAAGCTGTCGACTTATCATAGCAACAAATGGGAAGGGTTAAAACCGTTGTATACAACAAATCATATATAAACCAAATCGTTGTTACATTTTTAACCTGGGTTAATTCTTTATTCCAAAGAATTCTTGTTTTTTGTGTAGCTCCAAAATGATTGAACCGTCTTCACTTGTCGCCATCTGAGATCAAAAACACAAAGTGGAAAAGAAATGAATAGTCGTGAATAGACAAACGCCATCTAAGTCGAGTGAAATTGTGCCATCAACACGATACCAGCGATAAAACAAGTTACGCGCCAACGAGTCAAGAGTCAGCTAAACTGTAACCACGGGGGTCTGAAGGAACTTGAGGACTGACAACTGAGTGATATAATTAGTTACCGTTGATAAGGATTGACACCGGGAGTTGTGCATATTTGCGATCAAAAAAACTTGACTTTCTTTTATAATAAAATCTTTATGAACTGAACTGTTTCATTCATCTAACATTCATTTTCTAAGTGTACAAATGTGTACTATGATGAATCTAATGAACTTTAAATATACATTGTATTTATGTGTAGATAACTTCTCAATGCACACTGGCAGTTTATTTTACTCGCTTATATCGACCTCTTTCAATCTACAAAAATACTCAAAAATAAAATACATTGACCATTTACTGCTAGCGGACAAAACCATTGGAGAATATCATTCATCATAGTTCAAAGGTAAGGCACAATTTGAGGGATAGACAAGTTTAATGTAGTTTAATATATTCATGGGATACATAGACACGACGTTGTGGTGCAGATATTTAGTCAGCTGAGCCTAATCGGCTACAAGGCCAAATATGCTATGACATATCTTTATTCTTTCTCTATGTGTGTCGATAAAAAGGATTTTAATTCTCAACCAAGTAATGTTCAAAACCAAATCAATAATTCGTATTTCTTACATTCAATCAAATTATTACTCAAAATAGAAAGAAATTATAACAAGGCAAATTAAAAGGCAAATAAGAAGCAAAGTAAAATGCTTCAAACAAATTAAGCAAATATTATTCTGGAAACTTAACGGTTTCGAGTTTTCATACTTGTATAATATTTACAGCAACTTACACCGAAATAGCACTCACTTATAGTTCAGCAAAGTTGAACCCATAATCAGTTATAGACAATAGGTTCTTTATGTCTAAATTTCTGTTATGATTTACACGTGAACTATTATCCTCATCTTTGTTGTTATCATAACTTTTGTGCCCTCCGATCTTCATCAGGTGCTTTTCGATCTTGATAGCTTTCATGGAATTTGGAACTGAACCCTTTATTTGAACTACCAGTTAGATTGTCCTTGTTCCACTGCCTTTGTCTAGGGATATCACGTTTATTACTGCTCAGTTATTGCTCGTTCCATTTAGATTCTATATTTCTTATTGAATGTCTCTCTAGTGAACAGAAAATGAATTTATACTACATAACTCTACTCTTATAGAGTAGAGTTCCTTTACAAGTTTCTGTTTTATGATTTGGGTATGCAAGTGAACTATCACTATCAGCGTGGGTTTTACACTTTCTTTTTTAGTTAATCTCACCTAGTATAATTATATAACATATGTGTGCGAATAAACGTGTTATTGTGTGTATTTTATTCCTGGCTGTTTTCTACGTTTCAGAGAATTTGTGACTGTACTTTTCATTAAACCGTAGCAACGTTTCTCCAAGCTTTGTTCTTTTTTTCCAAATGTTATTGTTCTTTCGACAGTATTCGTCAGAATGAAATTTGACTCAAAATTCAACGATCAAAACTATGTAAATTCTAAGCTTAGTTTAATCTGGTACAAGGCCACGGAAGAGGAGCACCCTCTGAGGAATGTTCTTATTACTTTATTGTTCCTGCACAAACCAAATTTAAAAATTTTATAGAAATTCTTTTCTTGTGCTTTTTACTCCACAAAAAGAAAATGGCTAAAATTTTTAAGTTGCATCTAGAAATATCAACATGCGTATATAAGACTGTAAGTTAATAAAAATGAACTTTTGGTTATCTCTGAATGAATAATATCTCATGACTCCACCCATTAAAAGCAAACGTTAAAGATACCGGACTTAACATGTAAAGCAATCAAAAATGTTATGAATATTCAGCAAACTATTCTTGATTTATGCTCCGAAAATCCAAGTATATTCACACGGTTACGGTTCACCATCATATTTTTTCCACGATACCCAAACAACGAAAAGAATCAACTAAAAATCATAAATCAACAGAAAGGAAACATTATTATTATTTACTTTATTTCCACCCGACCCATCTTTTTCTTTCATTTCTTTGCATGAGAGTCCGAAGTATCATTTAAATTTTTTCTGAGATCCGGTCTTTTTCCACACTTTTTCTGTTGTTCATTTCTGTCTTTTCTTCTTCTTCAATCGCTGTTTATCAGACTTTCTTGAACTTATTCAGTCTTACCAACTCCCTTTTTCATCCTTTGGCCATTTTTCTCGTGACTTCTTATTTCATTCACTAAATATCTGTTGATTATCTTCAGCACTTTTCTCAATCTTCTCACAAACCCAAGAAAGTCCAATATGTTTTAACAGTCTTATTTCTTCTTTGATTATTTCTAATATTTCGTATCTATTATTATTATTATTATTATTATTATTATTATTATTATTATTATTATTATTCCCTTTGATTTCTGATGTGTACTCACTTCTTTCCGGGTCCCGCTCAGGGACCTAAGGGTAGAAATGGCATCATGACATTTTCCACGAGAAAAAAAAATTTACATAGACAAAGCCCTTCGTAAGGTGTTGGCTGTACTCGTGAGATCAATTTCTTGTATTTCTTTAAGGCATGGGCTTCCAGGAATCCCTTCAATTAGTCTACTGGAATTTTTTCCAACCAATCCAGGGGCTCCAACTACAACAGGGATTGTTGATGTTCCCATGTCCCACATTTTTGAAACTTCGATTTCAAGGTCCTTGTATTTTGATAGCTTTTTGAAGATCTTGAAAGATACATTGTAGTCTGCAGGGACTGCCATATCGATAAGGAGGCACTTTTTTTTGTCTGCGATCTCTAATAACAATGTCTGGCCGGTTAGCTTTGATTGTTTTGTCTGTTTGTATTGTGTCGTCTCATAAAATTGTAACAGGTCCTATCTCCGTAACCGGGTCTAGGTGGTGTTCATATCACTTTCATTCAGTTTCTTTCCCGTAGAAATTACAGATATTCCAGTGGAGATATTGGCCAACTCTGTCATGCCGGGTTTTATATTCAGTGGGTGCCAATACCGTGCAATCTGATACAAAATGATCGATTATTTCTGGGTAATTATTAGGTTGGTGCAAAAATAATGACGGTTTTTGACGTATTTTTAATGTTAAAAACCGTCATTATTTTTGCACCAACCTAATATCACAGAATCTGCATTTTGGACTAACACTATATTTTAGTATGTGAGCTTAATAATTTCTAGTTAATAAGCACTGATCCTGTGCAGCAAGGATAAAATCTTCCGTTTCTGTACTACGTAGCCACTACATCAGCTTGTTTGGTTACGGGGAGAGTATTGGCCATGAAGCGGTTTATCTTGCCATTGTTTCTGTATCTGGTCGGTTGCATTTATTTTTGTTTTCTTTTTTATGTATTTTGCAGCTCCAATCGGTGTCTATTGTGCTTTACTTGTATTTCTGCACCCATTTGAAACTCCATTTTGAACTTGTTGGCTTCTTTTATTACGGAATAAAAGCGCTTACGATTTTCATGTTCTTTAACGCATATCATCATCCAGTCTTCTGTGCTTTCGAGGTATCTTTGAAGGCCAATTGTTGTAGTTTTGTAGGACAGTTCTAGTTGAAATAATCCTCTGCCTCCTTCGGATCTGGGCACATACAGACGATCAATATCAGCTTTGGAATGATTCATGCGGTAGCAAGTGAGAAGCTTTATCGTTTTGGCGTCCATTCGCTTAATGTCAGTTATGGTCTAATTAAAGATGTTAAAGCTGTATTTCACCACGGGGACAGTCAAAGTGTTTATGGCTGATATTCTGTTTTTTGAGTTCAGCTCGGTATTTAGTACCAGACGCACACGCCTGTAGTACTCCTTTCTTACCTTCTCCTTCATTTGAGTATGTTGTATACCATCTCCTTCGCTAATTTTTTTATTATTATTATTATTATTATTATTATTATTTAGCAAAAACTCAAAGTAATTTTGGGTTACAAATAAACTAAGCCTAATGTAGCCATCATTATCTAGTAATACCAGACACACGTATCCCAGCCAAATGAGCTCGACATAGCACAGTTGTCATCAAAATCACGGCATAACCTTGACTGTGGGGTCTATTTATGTCCACCCCTTTTTCCTACAAGTGAACTAGCCCAGTGTGTACTTGTACTGCTGCCGGTGAATACCCAGAGAGTAAGAGAGTGATACAGAGAGACGGTGAGATAGTGAGAGAGTGAGGTAACCGCCTTGTAGGAGTCACAGTTGCGAGCACGTAGACTCAGAAGGAAGTCATACTTCGATAATGAATTTCCCAGACTGTATATATATTATTATTGCTACTAACCGCATTTCTGGATCTACTAGCCAATTGTGTTATTACGTGAATATATTTATTGGCTATATTTAATTCCTGCGTTTGTCATTCATTTGAGACCGGATTTCATCCCGGATTCCACAACAAATTGGCGACGAGCGATTCGAACTCACACGAGAAGGAAAAACAACAAAAAATGTTCCCTCGTCGTCCACAGCGGATTGGCGACGAGCGATTCGAACTCACACGAGAAGAAGAAATAGAAAAATCCTCCCCTCGTCCACAACAAATAGACAACGAGCGATTTGAACTCACACAGGAAGAACAAACAACAACAAAAATTTCCCTCGTCGTCCACAACAAATAGACGACAAAGAGTTACGAGGATTTACAATACGTAAAATTGAGTTATCATGGAAGATTTTAAAATTATTTTGGTAGAACTGATAAAATACCAAATTATCAACAATTACAACTACAAAAAAGAATGGAAAAAAATGGCAAAAGCAATTACTACAAACACAGAAGGAAAATCAAGAAAGACAAATAGAGCTCCAGGAACTAATATTCAAAGTAGCGGGTAACAAACAATTAGATATTGAAAAAGTGACAACTTTTTCGCAAGACGCAGTGTGGAATACCATAGAGATTTTCAAATATTCTCTAGTTGAGGACAAAAATTTCGGAGATTACTTCAGAAGACATGAAGACATCTTTAACATCGACTGTCAAAACTAGACAGAAGCAAAAAAGCTACGTCTATTGCTTAGAAAATTAGGAACTGAATAATATACAAAGTTCGTGGATTATATCTTGCCAAAAAAGACGAACGAATTAACATTTGACGAAGCAGTGATATGTCTTAAAGAATTCTTCAGTCCGAAAACATCACTCTTCCACAGGAAGTGGAAATGCTTTAATCTGTTAAAGGGCAATAATGAGGATTATTCCACGTTTGCCGCAATCGTAAATAAACATTGCGACGACTTCAAATTAGCGGAATTATCCCCGGACATTTTCAAGTGTCTCATCTTTGTTACGGGTTAGTTTCAACAAAAGATAGTGAAATGCACAAAAGAATGCTTTCAAAATTACGAAATGAACCTGGACTACAACAATTATGGGAAGATTGCCAGAGATGCCTAAGTATAAAGAAAGACTCAAAGGACATTGAGGAGTCAGCTGTATCTCATATACGTAAGTTAAACAAAAGTCTATGTTCTTCACCCTCACCGGAAAGAAAACAAAAATTCTATAATAATGGAAAAAGTACAACATACAGGGCAAATTAGGACGAAAATCGAAGTAAATATATGCCCTCCACCATCAGCATGTTATCAATGTGGAGGACTACATTGGAACAAGGATTGCCGTTTTAGATATAAAAACTGTCTTGAGTGTGGTAAAAAGGGCCACAAGGCATTCCAATGTAGGAACAGAAAAGATACTAGTAGAATAAGAGCTACTAGGATGCATAACGAAGACAACACCAACATAAGGAAATATGCGGAACTTGAAATTTTAAATAAAAAGATAAAATTGCAACTGAATTCGGGTTCCGACCTCACGATAATCAACCTACAGACATGGAGAAAACGTAATAGACCAATCATGTTACATACACAAAAAATTGCCAAGTCGGTTACAGGCAAGCGAATAAAATTCGAAGGAGAAATCGCGAATGTTAAATTTCACGGCAAAACAAAAAAACTTAAGATAAACGTCATGAAAGATACTGAAACTCTAGTAGGTATCGACTGGATGCAAAAGTTCAACGTTTGGGATCTACCTATCAGCTCTTTTTGCAAAAAGTTAGAGGTTGAACCAACAGATGCTATAAAGTTAAAGGAAGAATTATATAACCAATTTCCTGAGGTATTTTCGAGCGGTTGGGACGATGCAACAAATTTAAGGCCAGAATTGAATTAATAGAAAACGTCCAACCAGTTTTTAAAAAGAAGCGAAACGTACCGTTCGCTACTATAGAAAAAATCGACAAAGAATTGGAGAGACTTGAACAAACTGGGATTCTTGCAAAAATAGAGTTTAGTGAATGGGCAGCACCGGTAGTTTATGTCAAAAAGAAATCAGGAGAAATCCGCGTATGCGCAGATTTTTCGACGGGCCTTAACAAGGCTATAAAAGACCATCATTACCCACTACCGAGCCCAGAGGAGATATTTACAAAACTCAACGGCAGTAAGATATTTTCAAAAATAGATCTAAGTGAGGCTTATCTACAAATCCCAGTACAAGAAGAGAGGACGAAAATCCTTTACATTAATACGCACAAAGGGTTGTACAAATTCAACAGACTACCATTCGGAGTAAAAGTTGCACCAGCAATTTTTCAGCAAACGATGGACACAATTCTCACGGGCGACCGCTTATCTGGATGACATTCTAATTAAGAGCGACAATTTGAAGAGCACACATAACACATAAAGGAAGTTTTCAGAAGACTTCAGGACTTTGAGATCAAAATAAAAGGAGAAAAATGTGATTTTTTCCTAAATGAAATTAAATACATAGGTCAGATAATAAATGAAAATAGCAGGAAACCGGACCCAGAGAGGGCATCGGCAATTAAAAATATGTCTGAACCAAAAAATGTTGCAGAACTACAAAGTTTCCTGGGCCTAGATAACTACTAGGGCGAATTTATTGATAATATACATAAACTGAGGGTGCCACTAAATGAGTTACTAAAAAAGGAGAATAATTGAAATTGGACAGAGGACTGTAAAAAAGCATTTAAGGAAATAATACAAAAATTAACTTCGGAGTTAGCATTGACACATTTCGATCTCGAACTCGAAATCATTATTGCAAGTGACGCGAGCTCACATGGGGTAGGTGCGTGTATTCTACACAAGCACACGCACACGCATCTAGATCATTATTACCGGAGAGGGGAAACTATTCACAGATCGAAAAGGAGGCATTGGGCATAATTTTTGCAGCAACTCGTTTTCACAGATATATTTATGGGAGGGAGTTCACGCTTCAAACGGACCACAAACCACTTCTTACGATTTTCGGTTCAAAAAAGGTCTACCAGTCTATACAGCGAACAGACTTTTAAGATGGGGAACTGTGTTACTAAACTACAATTTCAAACTTGAGTTCTTACCATCAAAGAAAATAGGACACGCTGATGGACTATCGCGATTAATACCTGCGAAAGGCGAACCGTTAGAAGATTTGGTAATTGCGGCATTACAAGCTGAAGATGAAATCAGAAAGGTACTATGCAATACAATAAAGGAACTACCTGTAATGCTGCTAGAGATAAGACGAGAAGCAGAAAGAGACGAATTTATTCAGAATACTAAGAAAAAATAGAAGAGAAGGTGAGGAATTTAACAGACAGTTTCTCAATCTGTGACAACGTATTATTGTATAACGAGAGAGTAATAATACCGAAGACGTATCTTCAAAGATTATTTACTTAAGACATCCCGGAAAAACCGGATAAAATCACTTATGAGAAGTTTTGTCTACTGGCCGAACATGGACGATGTTATTACGCAAATTGTGGAAAGTTGCAAAGGTTTTGCTGCTGCGGCGAAAGCACCACCCTCTATACAAAAGCCATGGCCTAAAGTCGACAGACCGTGGTCCAGAATCCACGTGGATTACTCAGGACCCATTGGGGGTTACTACTATTTAATAATAGTAGATAGTTTCAGTAAATGGCAAGAGGTTGCCAGATTTAAACACCCGACGACAGAAAATACCATAAACTGTTTACACGAACAATTCGCGAGATTTGGCGTCGCGGATTGTTTGGTAAGCGATAACGGCACACAATTTACCTCCAGTAACTTCAAAGAATTTTGTGAGACATATCAAGTAAAGCATATCAAGATAGCTCCGTACCACCCGATGTCGAAAGGACAAGCTGAAAGATTCGTTGACACACTAAAAAGAGCGTTAAAAAAAGCCGAGGATGTACCGACGATAAAAGCGATACAACAGTTCCTCCAAGTGTACAGAATAACACCTAACGTGAACACACCAGCGGAATTGATGTTTGCTCGGAGAATAAGGTCTGTGTTTGACAAATTATTGCCAAACAAGAATAAAAACCAGTATACACCAATTGTACACAAGAGATCATTTAAACCAGGAGAACGGGTTTACTTTAGGATGTTTAGAAACAATATGGCTTACTGGGAGCCTGGCACAATAATTAACAGATTAGGAAATCTAATGTATACAGTACAAGGCGAGAAGTTTTCACATACAAGACATATTGACCAATTACGAAAAAGACGCCTTGAGGAGCCAAGCTCGTCACTCGCAGAAAACGACGATTCAATGGATGCAATCTTCGAAGCGTTTGAGATTTAAAGACCACAGGAAGACACAGAAATGAGAAGGTCAAACAGGAAGAGAAAATTTACCGAACCTCTGATTATCAACCATAAGAGAAAAAAATACTAACTCCCCACCAAAAGGGATCTAAGGAAGGGGTTTAAGGGGTCCACCCCTTTTTTATACTAATGGACTCGCTCAGTGTGTACTTGTATTGCTGCAGGTGAATACCCAGAGAGTAAGAGAGTGATACAGAGAGACGGTGATATAGTGAGAGAGTGAGGTAACCGTCTTGTAGGAGTCACAGTTGCGAGCACGTAGACTCAGAAGGAAGTCATACTTCGATAATGAATTTCCCAGACTGTATAAATATTATTATTGCTACTAACCGCATTTCTGGATCTACTAACCAATTGTGTTATTACATCAATATATTTATTGGCTATATTTAATTCCTGCGTTTGTCATTCATTTGAGACGGGATTTCATCTCGGAATCCACAACAATTTAGAAGCGACTTCAGGATGAGTAAGTGAATCTTCAGACGGTTTCTGACTGAGGGTGTGTCCCCTTATATCTAAATATGACTCCCAAGTCACTTTGTTAGCCTTATCCACCAAATTTTAAAAATCCCTCTTATCAGCCAACTATGATATTTCCCACAGCTCATAAATAAAGGCGCGCAGTGAGTCAAGCCCCCTACGGGACATGACCAACTGGTTATGGCCAGACAACTGTCAAGCAAATGTTTGGATCTGAATTAATATTTACTATAGCCCATCATAATTCATCATCACAAGTTATGTAAATGTTAAAATATTATTATTATTATTATTATTATTATTATTATTATTATTATTAATAATAATAATAATAATAATAATAATAATAATAATAATAATAATAATAATAATAACTTCAAACCGTGTATTCATTCTAGAAAAAGCCGACAGCTTCTGTTGAGAATCGAATGACAGTCTCCTCAATATTCCATGTATCTCGTCTGTATTTCTTTCCTCGTCTTTTTTGCGAAAGTCTTTGGAATCGGTCCAATAATGATGGCAACAGTTTTTACTTTAATATTTCACAATTTTTCCAGCTTTTTTCTCTTCAAGTCAACTCTATAATCTTCTTGGATGACGAAATATTTTATATTCGTTCTTTTGTTTTTGTTTTGTTTTTCTTTTTTATTGGAGAGACTTTATCTAATTCCCTGCTTTTTTATATTAAATTATTTGACTTTCTTTTCATCGTATTCACCGAGAAATATAAATTTTAAAATCATTTTCCTTCAAAAGTTTCTTGTTTTTTCATAATTCTTTTTTCTTTTTTTTTTTCACTCACTCTTCTTTTTCTTTTTATCTCCCTATTCCCTTGTCTGACTTTCAATCAATTTATTTAAAACTTCTTTCTTTTACTTTTCTTTTTTCATTTCTTTAAACGCCTGTATTTCTTTTTAACACTACATTGTTTTTTTACTATTGTATAGCACATGAATATTTTAATCTCTTCACCTATTTTTTCGTTTCATTCCTGCTTCATCATTTTTCGTTGTCTTTTTTTTAGAACTAAACTTTTTTTTTTATCTCGTCTTTATATTTCCTCATTTCCTCCAACTTTCTACTTTTCGTTTTTAAAATATTAATATTATTAGGTTGGGGCCAAAATAATTATTATTATTTTTGCACCAACCTAATATTATCACGTACTCATTGAATTTTCACTGGAGATCAAGTGACATTAAGGCCACCCTAAAAGTTTGCTTAGTATTCTTATTGATTCTTGTAATAATTTGGTTGGAATTTTTCAATTCTTCCTTGAATTTCCAGTTTTTCAAATCTTCTTTCATATCTCTCCAGTACCGCTCCGATTATTATTATTATTATTATTGCTGTTATTGTTGTTGTTGTTGTTTTTGTTTTTGTTTTATGCATTTTCATGTTCACTGAGACTGAGTGACAAGTCTCAACAATTTCCAGCAACTTTTCTCAGTATCCTCACATACCCCAACAGAAAGAATCTCTTCCTCAAATTACTATTTCTCTGAGTTTTGCTTCTATTTTTACTGTACGAAGTATAGCAGTACGATTGTAGATTTTATGTGCCAAACCTTTCATAACTTTGGCCATGGTCCTGATATTTTTCTTTTGCTTTTCTTTTATTTGTACCCTCCAATTCTCTTGCATAGTCGCATCTATCGTCTCTTGTTTATCACTATTAAGTGCAAACTTTCCCTTGAATAATCGCAAAGGTTTCTATGATAGCCTCTGATATGTGCTAAGGTCATACAGATCGAAGTCAAATCTTTTGCATTTAACTTCGCTATTAATTTTACTCTGTCAACGTATAAGTTTTTCGTTTTATGCTGATACATTTATTCTCGATTGCAATGAACAAGGGATTCGTTTTCTCTTTATTGTTGTCTTTCCTATAAACATGACCATGCTTGTAAATATGCGAATTTTTCTGTCTACCTTTTCAGTATCCTGCGTTTATAATTATTATTATTGTGCTGGGGCTGTTGTTGTAATTATAGCATTATTGTTGTTGCAATTATAGCATTATTACTATTACTACTGTTAAAGTTATGACTTTTATTGCCTACTGACATCGTTCATTCATCTGAATCATTTATAATTTCAACATTTCTTTTGATTTTCCTTCCTTTTGTTTCATCCAAATCCAGTTTTCCTTTTATTGTATAATTATTTCAGTTACCTTCGCTCTCGTGAGTGTGTCTGTGTGAGTGTGTGAGTGTGTGTTTCATCCTGCAATTAACAAAAACCCTTCCAACTACAGTATCAGAACTGTCGTTCTATGGTCTCCGTCGCTGATTTACTCAAAACAGAAAACATTCAGCGTCAGAAACAAAGAAATAAGGAAGTCAAGATTATTTACATTTGATATTTTTGTTTAGCGAGAAAAAAAATGAAAATCGAGACAACGACCAAAAGTTATAGTCATATATATATATATATATATATATATATGTGTGTGTGTGTGTGTGTGTGTGTGTGTGTGTGTGTATGGAAAGAGAGATAACGATGATGAAACAACAAATTTATTTTGCAACATAGTCTCCTTTAATCTCCATCCCTAACAAACTACTTGATTCGATAGTGAATATAATTATATAAATCGAATATTATACAGTAAAATATTCAGCTAAAAATTCAGCTAATTACTAATACATTCTCACATATTCACTCACTAGTCAAGTTTCATTTGATATTATTATAGATTCGAATAATATGTACGTGAGGGAGTTAAAAGTTATCAACCTGACAAAAACATCCTTTCCAAAAATATTGTTTGATAGATATGAAAATACTTATGTAAATAGATATAAAGTCAATTTAGCTAAATCAAAAATGAAAATTTGGGAAAGATAGGAAAAGATATTGAAGAATAAAAGATAAATTGTGTTAATTGGAGATTGACTTGGCGTTGGCTTTTGTATTAACTGTTATAATTAGGCGAATAAAAATGTAAAGAGGCAGTAACGCAAGAAAGCAAAAATGTTACGATGAGCAACACCTACAGGGAAGAGAAATAATAGAAGGTAGAAGGTGAAATAGCGTAGAGTCAAATATAGACAGCAATAGTTATACTACTGTATGAATCTCAGAACGTATACACAAAGCTAATGTTCTGCAGCCGACAATACGTTGTATATACTCAGCCTGCAACAATTTAAAAGGATAAAGAAAAAACATTATATAGATGTGTATGATATTTATTTATAAGACATTAATTTAAAAACAAAAACTAGACATGTATTTAGAGATACACACACATCTATATTTATACACGTGCATCTACCTAAGATTGAAGAAAACGTGTGCTCAGTGTATTAGGTAAAATGTTATTTGGAACTTCTGTGGAGAATGCAACACACAGGAATTTTTTATGATTGAGACAATCGTAAGTCGTCTTCAATATTATTTTTTATTCAATTTTCCTTCTCTTAGATTTATTTACTGATTGCTTTGTCTATTTGTTTTATGTCAATTCAAAATTTACGTCAGTGCTTTTGAATCTCCGTCATATTTTTACGATCTTTAGAGACTCGCCTCTTGACCTATTCACTGTGTCTATTTACTCTCAGTCCCCACCCCGGTCACTAATTTCGCACCTAATAGATAAATAATGTGGATGCTACATTGCTTTCAATTGTTACAAAGTGGAACTCCTCATGAAATACAATCATTCCTAAAATGTATCGCATTTGACTCCACACACACACACACGCACGCACACACATACATGCACACACACACACACACATATATATATATATGTATTCAGTGATTTAGTGTTGCAGTGTATATTCGTATTAAACGTAACTATATAACAGTGTGTTTATGTTAATCGGTAAATAAATAGAATGGCAGCAAATATTAAAGTGTTGATTTTAATCGGGCGGGAAATAAGAAAAGAAATTAATCAAAGGAACGCTGCTTTGAAATTGTTTCCTTCGTGTTGTTGATGTTTGCATGTGCATAAGTCTTTCATATGAAACTGCCTTTATTAGTATTTGCCTCAACCGAGCGATCTTCTGCCACATTTCATAAAAGTAAGCTTCAAATTAATTGCCACACATATGAACAACTTTCTTTTAATCCTTTTGTATACATTTCAAATAAATTGTTTCCGCAAATAACAGATCGAACATTATACAGTGAAATATTTTGATCAAATTGTGTCAGCCTACACGCCTATTGATCTATTTTCAAAGATAGATGCATAGAAACTAACTGCGACAGGTTTGACAATGTGTAAGGATGCTGAATATTTATCAGTCCGACCAAAAAGCTCATTCAAAAATTATCTTTAGCTTCATTTTGGAAGTGAATCTAGCCAAGTATCTTTTATCACCCCGTCGTAAGTAAAGAAGCAAATTATTTGATTCATGTAATGTTTGATTGTTAATGACAGATGATAAGGCAATGTAATTATGAATATAGAAAATAAAAGCTGATATAGTTAAACAAACTCAAAAATAGTGTTAGATGAATAAATAAAGCTCGAGAAAGAGAATGAAAGAAAGAAAAATAGTTATCGAAATTTTCCACTTTTGTGTCATAATTATTAGGAATTTTCTATTCTGGAGACAATGTGCGCCAATTGTAAACATTTCAAATAATAGTCAGAGCTGTGGGTCTTGTTTTCTCACACTGTCGCCACCACCGCCTGCCATATATTTCTATATATTGCATCAATGCTTAGTGCGACTGCTCTTACAATTGCCCTCTTTGTATTTTCTGATGCATTGATTTTAAATTCACTGAAAATATTTCCAACTTTCTTTTCATTTTGCTAAATTTGTCTTCATAGTATCGATGATCTTATGATTATCTGTGGTCTTCTATAATAAATGTGAAAATAAACTACTGCACGAAGCTCATACATGTTTATATTTATACATACAAACTGTGCTTCTGAAAAATCTGTTTAGCATACACGCGGACACGCAATTATTTTTATTATTTTTGTATTATACCTACATATATATGTGTGTGTGTGTGTGTGTGTGTGTGTGTGTGTAACGTACGCATATCCTTTCTCACAAAAACGCACACACGCATATATATATATATATATATATATATATATATATATATATATATATATATACACAGAATGAGAGGGAGAAATCGTAAATCTGTTCTGCATGTTTACTTTGTATAAGTAATATTTGTATATATACCACCATAATTTTACTTACTCTTTTAAAAATTGTTTGACTTTGCATATGTATATTTATTTTTCCCACAAATAGGGGCACACACACACACTTATGCCAATATACAAACATACACCCACATTTATGCGCACAAGCAAACACTTCAGTTGATATTCGCAATTTAAAACTTCTTTTCCATATTATGTTTGACCTCAACAAAAATTACCTCCCTTACTGACCTCGGATAAAATTGATAAGCTACTTTCTCGCCGAAAATTTAAAAGAAGAAATGATAAGAATAATGTTTTATTAAGCAATTATTCTATTGTTTAATTTTTTTTACTTATACTACTATCTAATTTTTTTTAATTATGTCTTATTTTTTTACTTAAATTGCTGTCTAATTTTTAACAAAATTGGAAGTGTGCGCATGTATGCACACTTGTGCGCGATTTGTTTGAAATACGATTGCGCAAAATCTCTTATACAGCAATTACAGAAAGAGAAAACAGAAAGATAATTTATCATTTTGGTGTGTTAGTTTTCAAAATCCACAGTAAAAATAATGCACAAAATAAAACTTAATTTGCTTTCCAGCTAAATTTTCTGTCCTACCTTCTGCCATGTATTTTTTTTTTAAACCATGAGTTTCTTAACAAATGTAGCAAAGAACTATACAGTGACCAACACTGGGATATCTTGAATTGAAATTTTGCTTATGAAAAAGGCAGGTATTTTTTTGGTAAATGTCTAAAAACAATCTTCCTTCGCTTTCGTAACCTTTCATACGAGATATGCATTCTTATTTCAGGCCTTGTAAAAAATTATAAATATGTTAAGATTAAACTATTGAATTTAATTGACACCCCCCATAAAAGTTACAGAATCCCTTCGTCAATATTTAATCTATTTAAGCAACTGAACTTTTTAACTTTATATTCACCCTGTATCTATCTATCTATCTATCTATCTTGCTATATATATATATATATATATATATATATATATATATATATATATATATATATATATATGGAGAGAGAGAAAGAAAGAGAGAGAGAGGGAAAGAAAGAAAGAGATAGATAGAGAGACCCTTATAGTTTTGCGTATCGATTTCTCTAGAAATATATATATATATATATATATGTAAGCAAATATGTGGATATAGATCCGACAGTATGAAGAAAAATATGGAAAAACAAAAATCCGAATATGCAAATATGCTGTTTTAATGTTGTTTCAATGTCGACGTCAGACGTTTCGGTCTAGTAGACCTTCTTCAGGACATAGTTATTAAGACATAATTAAAATTAGACGATATTCAAGTCAACATGAAAAGTCTTATGTCTATCGTCTTTTCAGGTTGACTTGAATATCGTCTAATTTTAATTATGTCTTAATAACTATGTCCTGAAGAAGGTCTACTAGACCAAAACGTCTGACGTCGACATTGAAACAACATTAAAACAGCATATTTGCATATTCGGATTTTTGTTTTTCCATCTTCATATATATATATATATATATATATATATATATATATATATATATATATATATATATATATATATATATATATCTGTGTGTGTGTGTGTGTGTGTATAATGTGTGTGTTTACGGTATTTGCAAGGTGTGCAGACTATCTGTCTATTCATTCATACGCATATATATTGTCTAGTTAATGCTTTCATGAATTTTGTTTAAGCGTGTGCACACGCTTACAAATAGAAAAAGTGAATATGTGTATCTTTTATGTATAAAAAGACGTGTGCATGTCACGCTTCCCATATGAAACGTGGATATGTATGAAGCTTATTTCATATTCTCTTATATACAAGTGATAATAATGTGTTGGCAATGTGAACGCAGCAGTATCCCCATTCTCCCTCTGTTTATGCTCTGAGCCTCACCCAAAAAGCTTCAGACTGTATATACAAACAGATGTACCCACTTGAGTTAACATAAGAATCTCAAGGCATCATTAAATTCTACATCTTCACCCTTTCTAACATGATTACAACTGAACCTTCCATCCCGCTCCTTCGATTCTTCCATTTCAAGAAGAAAATTTCAATATTTTGTTACCATCTTCATTGGCTACACATTAAATCCCGTTCAATTTGGTAATAACCATTTTGTACAAAAGCTTTTGTCACTCTGTATGTATTGACCTTTTTTCTTTTTTTTTTTTTTCTTAGAGGTTGGGTCTAAAATATTTTCAACCGGACCTAGTTCTCTAAATCTAACTAAATGATCAAATATTATATATATTTGAGAGAGAGAGTTTAATGGCCATCTTGATAGGGCCGAGTAATTTCCTGATAATCACTTGTAGATGCATACATATATTTTATGTATAAATAGATGTAAGTGCCGTTACATTTTCACTTTCTATTTACTAACTCTTCCCAAAAAGTTAGTTCAGCCAGTAATTCTAAAGCTACTTTTCTTTACCCTACCCGTCTCTTTAGATAGATAGATAGATAGATAGATAGATAGATAGATAGAATGAGTGCGTGTTGATGTCTTTCCCATGAGGTCACTTAATTTGTTCAAATGCGTTCTCCACTTTCTGTGTGTGTGTGTGCTCGCATATATATATATATATATATATATATATATATATATATATATATATATATATATATATATATAATAATTGTTTTTCTCCCTTCTTCCTAATTTCTTCATTCTTGCTTTTATATTTGTTTTCACTTCTTTTGCAACAAGTTCGGAATTTTTTTCACCTGCCTCGTCTCAGGTAGCAAGGCAATTTATTTTTAGATTCTTTTAAAGTCTTGCTTACTTTTTATCTTCACCAGTAGACTTCCTTCCGTTTTTCTTTTCCTCAAAACGGAAAAGCCTGTTCTCATTTCACTTTTCACCTCTCTTCTCGAACAAAATTATTCTTACGAGTGTTTTTTTTTTTTGTTTTCGTTAAATATAATAATATAATAAAACGGCTCGTTATAAATCAGTTTATTTTTGCATTTTTTGAAAATTATCACAAAATATAGCTTCCTAGGTACAAATATAAATACCTATGATATTATAGTTCTTGATATCTAAATTAAATTCAGATGAAGATTGCCACTGGTCATAAGAAAGATATAACCTGAAAAGAGAAAATATTGTAAATAAGTGATAGGAAAATATTGGAAATTACAAGAGACAAAAGAACACTATAATAAGAAATGGAAAATATTGACAAGAACAAAAAACATAGCTTTAAGGATGTCACAAAAATGCATGCGAAAAATTAAAAGCAAGAAAAATTGATTGAAAAGAAAATATTTTGAAAAAGTTGATGTTGCTAATGGAAACGAAGAGAAAAAAGACGCAAAATATTTGGCGAAAGAAAGGAAAGCAAGCAAATTGAAATCGACATCAGGACGAGAAATATGAAAGGTGCGAAAAGTCCATGAAAACTGATTTCTGAAAAATTAATTTTAGTGACAAATGTAAAGTTATATTGAACCTGATGTTTGGGTTCGAGAAAATCGACAAGTTGGGAAGGTATTGATATTGTGGGCATTGAAGGCTTCTATGTGCCGTGTTCGTTCAGAACGTTGACGATCATGGTCCTCCACTGTTTGTTGTCTTAGTAAAATACCAATTTTATCGTGAAAAAAATTGATTTGCCTAATAAAACCTAAAATAGTATATGCATGTACCAAAAATTGAATCAATAAATCTGTCGCCTGCTACGAAATTCTTCGCCGAATTTTCACCTTTCCATCTGTACGATTAATCTTCATTAGCAACTAAAGTGCACTGGGGAGATTATTATTACAAGGAAACTTATTATTTAAATAAAAAACAACATGCAAATTAATCGTGTACAACAATTTTTTCATCATCTGGCAATGGACTTATTGATTTACCTGCGTATGTACATTACACTATTTGTAAAACAGTATTTCTACAAAGTCATTGCCCCTTGCATCGATGTAAATTAAAGATTCTGTCCAGCATTGCAAGTTAAAATTTATAGATTGCTATTTACATAAATCAGTTCATAGGCGTCTTGAATTATCACGGTATAAAGTTTATTTCTAAACTGTGTGTGTGAGAGAGAGTGTGTGTGTGACAGCCCGTGTTGTATTTACATAACTAATATATATATATATATATATATATATATATATATATATATATATATATATATATATATCTTTGTTATGCACCATTAATAATCTCTCTCTCTCTCTCTCTCTCTCTCTCTCTCTCTCTCTCTCTCTCCAATATTTATATTTTATAGATGTCTATTTGAGAGTTGGAATTTGCCAGAGATTTATCTAAGCTATTATCGACGCTTTTTTACATCTTCATCCTAATTCTACATCGCCTTACCTTTCTCAGAATCAAGCAGACACAAAGATATTTTTATGTGCGCTCGCACCTATGAATTGCTACTTCAAAAGCCATTGACCATGAATTAAATAATTACTACTTACAACTATAAGCGACAAATTAGTGTTAGCTCACAAGGGCTACAGCTCACAAGACTCCATTTGGTTCGCACTTTTACGCGCTTATGTAGAGTACGTTGTTCAATTAGTCTGTCACTTCTAATCTTAATTAAAAAGCTTAACATTTTTTTCTATCTGTTTTCTCAAATATATCAACCACTTTATGAGTTAATCTACTACTGAAGTTGTCTTTGTTTACAAGTAAGTAGAAGTGCACTTGTCATATTTGTAGTGCTATTAGATTAATCTATTGATTACTATATTCGTCTATCTCGAAATTTCTCCATCGTGTGTGTGTGTGTGTGTGTGTGTGTGTGTGTGTGTGTAATTCCTGTTTTTACTTACTTGTATAACTTTTATGCTTTATTTTGTCTATGGTCGTGTCTCGTATTTATCTATCTTAAAAAAAAAAAATAAAGATGAAACTTGTAGATATTGAAAAACGATAATCATACAAAAACAATGTTTTCAGACTGAAAGAATACTATCTTTTCCAACTGAATAAATTGAGAGATATGGTCTTGGAACACGATTTTAGTTTTGAGAAATTTTCCTTTTACAACTTTTAAATCTTTAAAATATTATATAATACATAATATCCGAAAATATTTTTAATTTAAATGATTCAGAATGAAGCGAGAAAAATTATTTAAAATATCACGATTATTATATTGTAGAGATTACTTAATTTTTCATGATAATATAAATTTAAGTAGGCACAGGAAAGTTTTTATGTCACAAAAAATGCGTTTTTAGCCAGGGATCAGAATTTTTCTTTTTAAAGGAATGGAGTAGCGAGTTCTATATATTGGCGCTTTATGCATTTTAATGTGAAGAACAAATTCAATAAGTGAAACTAAAGCATAGACCCAACAATACTTAATGTACTCGGACCTGTATTTACATAAAATGTTCTACTTAGAAATGTTTCTAAACGTCCTTAATACACGTTTTCATGAAGTAGAGTTTGTTTTAATTAATCATAGCCATTATAGAAACTTTTCATTTTTGACATTTGGATGTTATTCTTGCGGGTTGTAGCTTGAGTGAAAATGAATCAGAAAGTAATTTATGTAAGGCAAAGATTATGCGTCCTTATTATGCATTATCCTACACTACATAAATCAAATAAAGAATATAAGGACAATTTGCATTACAAGAAATTACTAAAAACACAGTGGTCCAACAATAAAGAGATATTTATATATACAATAGATATACAAGCAAGGATACAAGAATGTTTGTTGATTGTGGCAATTGAGACAAGGTTATGAAGAATGTTCATGCAGAAATTTGGTCAATAAAAGTTAATGGTTTTGATTTGTTAGTAAAATTAAAATAATTTAGTTTCTGCAAGGAAAAATCTCAAATGTGTCCGTTCAAATATTAGTGTGCATGCGTGTGTTACTTGTTAGTTAGAATTTAAGTTCTGAAGAGTTGTTTGCCTTTAACTGTTTGGCTAAATTGATGAATTGTGCAATTACTGTTTGTGTAGTGAAAGCGTTCACTTTTTAAGTCATTTGTAATTTGATTACCACGCGGACAGTGGTCGATTGAGTGCTGTGTTGAGTTTGTTGAGAATTTTGAAGTGATGTTGAGTCAGTGAATTGACACGCGTGTAGCATCTCACGAAACTTGATGACTGACTGACTTGAATTGAGTCATGCAGCTGTTTATATAGACTTTGGTGTTTAAAAATCGACTCCAGGGAGCTCGGCGGGAAAAAGGATCTGTTTCGACTTTGCTACAGTTTAATGTTTCTTAACCAATAGAAGATTGAATTTACTGAAACGAAATGGTGATTGGTTAAGGCTTTTTTTAGGGAAGAATACATCTTTCCGAAAGGGGTGGAAGGCTAATGTGGAAGATTCCACATTATATTTATAATAATCAAAAATGCACGAAAACTGCATTTTAATGCATGAAAGCATTTGACGCTGTTTTCGTCGAGTTGTCAACATGGCAGAAATGTGCAGACAAACAAATAAATGCAAGCATTTTCAATTAAACTCTCATCGGTTACTAAACTGACAATGGTTTCTAAAATAAAAAAATATTATTAATCTGTGTAATAAAACAGCATTTGTTATTCAAATCTTGTTCGAAGTTTTTCCAATATGAATTGTTAGAAATATCCCCAAAAATACATTCAAAGTATCCTGAACATTATTCAGGCTACATCCCCGTTACATGAGGAAAATTAACACTGATAATGAAATTAGGTTGTGTTCAAGCAACATTTCTTTTGGATAGTCTCCCTAATAGTCATAAGTAATTGCCTTTGAGCTTCGGCACACGTAGTAAGGTCACCTAAATTTAATGCCAAACCAGAATGACATAATTTACATAATTTTGTCTGACATATAGACCTGAGGTTGCACATTGCTGTGTAACTTCGACAAACTGTCTATATTTAAAACCAGAAATAAACATTTCATATTTCAAAGGGAATGATTTTCAACCGGCTGCTGTGGTATCCGAATAGACATCAAGATTTTTTTAATTCCATTCGCTCACGATAAATCGCTGCTTCTGTTGGAACTCAAAATGAAGAAAGATTAAGAAAAGCTGAAAATATTTGATTTGAGAATAAGATAGATAAAAAACACAGAAAATATTCATTTTTCAATATAAGCTGCTATCATTTCAGTGCATTTAAGTAGTGAATATTAGCCAAGCAAATTAAACATTTTGAGGGGATATTTAAAAGTTCTCGGAACCATCTACTCCCCAAAATCCAACCAAATGACTAATCACGAGACTTTTGTGGTAAAACCTTTTCAGCTAATAATGTCGTGTCAGATTACAAACTTATTGTACACTTTTCTTTCAGCTTAGTTTCAATTTTTTTTTTTTTTTTTCGCAACTGTTACGCCGTCATTCTACAATCACCAGCAGGAATAAGAATAATGAATAGTAAAACCCTAACACTCTCAACCCTTTTCAACTGGAACTTTATCTTAATGAAACAGCCATCTTACTAGAAAAGCTACGGGGGCCTAACGACTGCAGTAATCTTAATTCCAACCAAATAACAAATCTTTACCTTCACTGATATTGCGCCATATCCTTCAAAATATGACATTTCAATTCTTGATGTTGATTTATTCTTCATATCTAATCCAGTAAACAATTGGTTACCGTTAATGGCGGTCTGTGAGTTTCGATAAAAAAAAAATTCTCTGAAATTAAGATTAATGAAATATGAGCTGAAAATGAATAATCACTGACAATGTTTCATGTAATCAATTAAAAATAAAAAAAACTTCTGCATGATTACTTTTTATGTGTGCGTGGTCTGGTGTATTTGGACTTGGCAAACTCAACTATTAAAATCCTACAGTATTTAATTTTAACTACTACACAAAAACTGCTTTACGCTTGCTGTTGTCTGCAAGTGTTTCTATAAGAGCATCCACTTACTCCTATATTCAAGAATGAAATGTAAAAATGAAAAATCAAACGAGGAAATTCCCCCAAACCTCAATTTCTTCTTCTTTTATATGCCGTGTCCTTTCAAGACGTAGCTGATCATGGCTCTCCATTTCCTCCTGTTCCCTGTAGCTCTTAATAAGCTTTGACTTTTTGTTATTTCTCCCAGACCCTGTTCTGTCATCCACTTGCTCAAATCTGTTAAGTATGTCAGATGTTACTTTCACTTGTCGCTCTTTCGTTCTATCCGCCCTGTGAGTATCCAAGCCCTTCTTTCTCATTACGTGTCCCAGAAATTTCAGCTGCCTCTTCCTGATGTTAAGTACTAGTTTCCTTTTTCCTTGCATCTTCTTCAAAATCTCATCGTTGCTCACATGTTCGGCCCATCCTAAGCATCCTTTTGTAGAACCACACCTCTGTTGCCTCGAGTCTCTTCTTCATCTTTGAAGAGGCCGTCCAACATTCGCTATCGTAGAGGAGAACAGATGTCATGTAGCCGTTCAGTACCCTTTTCTTTGTTACCAACGAAACCATCCTGTCTCATAATACTCTTCATGGCTTTTAGAATGTGTCTTTGGCCATTCCAATATGTCTTTCGATCTCAGCGTCGCACTTTCTGTCCTCTATCAGAACACTTCCCAGATATCTAAATTTCCGCACCTGCTTGATTTTAGTGTCCCCAACCTGTAAATCGCATTTTGGGCTCATCTTTTTACTGATGACCATGCATTTTGTCTGCTTGTAGTTTATATTTAGTCCCTTCTTCTCGCTCTCTTTCTATACCTTAAGTAGGAGGTTCTGTAGTTTCCTTTCTATGTTTGTTATCAGTACAGTGTCATCTGCGTATCTTATGTTGTTAAGATTGTGGCCGCCAGTGATGAATCCTGGTAGCCTTTCCAGTTCTCTCAGAATTGCCTTATGTAGGTTGAATAGGTCCGGTGAGAAGACACATCCTTGTCTTACACCCCTTTCTATTTTTATATATCTGCTGAACTCATTTTTTATCTTTATGCAAGCGGTTTGTTGCCAGTAGATGTTTTTGATGATTCTAATGTCTTTCCCGAATATGTCAAGGTTGCTGAGCAGCTCCATCAATGTACCTTTTATTGCACTAAGTAATTTTGACCCATTGCCATCCTTCTTTCTTCTTGTTTTGATATCCTTTCCCATATGCTCGTTAAGTATGTTACTCACTGATTTCGCATGATTTGTTTGCCTTCGATATGTATTGCGTGTGCATTACAATATTAAGGACATTATGTCCCAGAAATTTCAGCTGTGTTTCTAATTATAAGGATAAGTTGTGTTGTGTTGTTCCTTTGACCATAACATTGTTAATATTTGTCGATAGAGCCACATCTCTGTCGCTTAAAATCTCTTCTTCATATGTGAAGAGTTCGTTCAGCATTCCCTGCCAGATAGATTAAATATTGCATAGCATGTGAGCACTCTTTTTATCTAAAGATATTCTCCTATATTTTAGCACCTTACTTACTTGTCTGTTGCTATACTACCCAAATAGTTACATTTCTCTACCATTTTCTACCCCAATACGTAGCTCACACTTTACCCTATCTCTTTTACTATTGACCATGCATTATCTTATAGTATATAGCCCTTTCTTCTTGCTTTCCATTACGTCTAAGAGATTTTCAGTTACTTTTCTGAGTCAGCCATCAACACAATGTCATCCGCCTCATTGCTAAAGACCGATTCTGCCATTATTACAGATACCAGCAATGTTGGGGAGAAAAAAGTTTTGACTCATAATAGATACTGGTGCCAACTTATCTCTCATTACACATAGCTACGTCAAAGGTTTATCAACGGAACCAACCCATGTGATATATGCTGCTATGGGCAAATTAAAGCCGAAATAAGCCTACCGACCCTTTGACTATCTTTAGGGCGGACGTTCGTAGTAGCGGACATTCAATACCCCCTACTAAGATTCGACTTCCTAAACCTTTTTGGCTTATTAATAGATTGCAAATTGAGAACGATCATTGATTACACAACATCGTGTTCAAAGAAAGTCAAAACATTCAACGTCTCTAACTTAGTCGTAAATAATAATATGCCTGGTTTTATTAAAGCCTTTATAAAAAAATATATCCCAACATTATATCCCCACGTACCAACCCAGCAAACACATATGCAGGAATATACTATAGCATTGATACAGGCAATAATGCTCCTACTTTTGCCAACTCTAGACGTCTATCAGAAGAGAAAACCCAGGCAGTAAATAGGGAATTTTCAAAATTACAAAACTTTGGTGCCATTACATCTTCTGATAGGTAATGGCTAAAAAGCCGGATGGAAAATTTCATATGCTGCGGTGATTATCGCCCATTAAATAGCATTACAAAAAGCGATAGATACGCTATTCTGAACATTAATTCAATTGTTGATGAACTAGCCAAGAAAAACAAGATTTAGCAAAATCGACCTGGTATCAGCATACCATCAAATCAAAATGCACCCGGATGATATAAAAAAAACAGAAATTATTTCTCCTCTCGGATTGTATGAATACAAATACATATTGTTTGGACTAAAGAATGCACTTTTCAAAGATACATGGACAAGACTTTTGAATATGTTGACCAGGTATTTACATACATTGACGATATACTTCTTTTCAGAGATGGTTCTTCAGCACACATAAAAGGCGTTGGAACTGTTAAAAAATCCTACATAATAATAATCTAAATAAATCATGTATGTTTTATATCCGCACACAATATAATAATACAGAAAAACATTTGTAAGGTTAAAGTGCCTGTATGTACTATTTTTACAAAAATGACTTTAAAAGCAAACCATGATTGTGTTTTAACATCACTTCAAAATCAATACTTGTTTGTGGTGTCGCAAACTCTAACCTCATTAGGTCAATATAAGATCAATTATATAATATAATTTTTCAGCTTTGATGATTCCGTGACTTGTTTCCGTGACAAACTAAGAACATATTTATCAATGATAGGAAGGCTGCAAAGAATATTGGCTAAAATTTGTGATAAAAATAGATAACACATTAATCGAAAATGTGCAAAATAATGAAAATATTCCATTTTAAAATTCATAACAAATTTGGCTCGGTTTAAAGTTTAAAGATAATCATTTCCAAAGATATTAAGAACGAATTTAATCCTGGCTCCCTAACCTTAACTTTAACTTAAATTAGTTTGACAAATATAACCTCTACTAAGAAATTTGTAAATTGAGATAATTAGTAGGATTTTGTGACAAGCCTTTATTAATGGAATTACAGTCTTTCAGTTTCATTCCTAATGTTAAGTGATGTCTGTTAATACAAACATACATAAAAATATAACAGCCATCACATAGCTACTATATTTTTATGTTCTATCACTTCTGATTTCCCTCATAATGCACTATTCAGTAATAAAAGTATTGCCCTGTACACTGAGGGCCACTTTCCAGTCACCCTATTTTATACCATCATTGATTCTTCACTATGTCTTCTTTACATGTAAGCTTAGGTAGGGAATGGGGTAGGTTAATGTAGATACATAGTAATCTTGTATATGTATTTATATGTTTACGTGTATTGAGATTCATGTTTGTGGCTAGTGTATAATTGCACACAGAAATTGTATAAAAACAAAATCAAAGAACCTTGTTTGTCGTATTGAATTAAATGTTCATATATATATATATATATATATATATATATATATATATATATATATATATATATATGAGTTATATATATAAATGTTACGTATTATATATATATAAGTTATATATATTTTTATATATTATATATGTTATATATTATATATATGCCTTATATACATATGTTGTATATTATATATATATATATATTATATACATATGATATATATTATATATGTGTTTATATATATATATATATGTATATATATATATATATTATATATTGAATATATGATATATATTGTGATATATATGTTATATATATGTTATACATTGTATGTTAAATATATGTCTTATATATATATATATATATATATATATATATATATATATATATATATATATATGTTACATCCGGTATACCCACACCTGATTTTTCCCCTAGAACTAAGGGTCTATTGAGCGAGTTGCACATAATCACATCGATAATATTGGGCATCGTCTCTAAATTAGACGCCCATAATGCTAGCGGTGGAGACATGATATTCTGGACTGGCTCTTGTCCTCTCCAAACTATATAACTACTGCCTCAACGAATGTTGTTTTCCATCCTGTTGAAAGTCCTCATCTGTTGTACCTATCTTTAAGAAATCTGGAGATCCTTCTGACCCATCTAACTACCGTCCTATCAGTCTCCTACCACTCTTCGGCAAAGTCTTCAAAACTTTAATCAACGCCGAAGTGGTTAAGCACTACTCTCTGACAAGCAAAATGGTTTCCGCTTTGCCCGATCTACGGCTTATGGGCTCACAGCCATAATTTGTTTACCAAACACTCCACAATAACGGAGAACTTGTGCTGTGGCTCTAGATATCTCTAAAGTGTTTGATAGTGTTTGGCATGCCGGCCTTCTTCGTAAACTTCAGGGATACGGAATTCCAGGACGATTATTTGACTTAATACAATCATTCCTATCAAACAATGTAATGAAAATCGTCCTATTCTCGTCCAGTTCCTTTTTCACGAACGCAGGTGTTCCCCAAGGCTCTATCCTGTGTCCTACACTGTTTCTAATCTACATTAATGAGCTTCCCGATGTCATCAGTTCCCAAGTAGGTATCTATGCAGACGACACCACTATTTACTCCTGCTTAAATAGCAAATCTGTTATCGATGATAAAACTAACCCCGGCCGGTGGTCTCGAAAAGAACCTCCAATCTGTGGTTGACTGGGGCAAGAAATGGCTGCTCGGGAACAAAACTGCTCTCTTTTACCTACCACATAATACCCTCCCTGCCTCCCATTAGAATGTCTGATGCTCAACCCCACGCCTGCTTGTTCCTACACTGTTCGCTGACCTGAGATGGGACAAATACATTGAATTAATAACTTAATCTACCACGAGGAAAGTTGATTCTATATGTTGCACCAAAAAGTTTTAAAAAGTTTTTTAATCCGAAAAATAGAGTTGTAATTCTCATAGCATTTTTCGGGTTACAACTCTATTTTCGTTGTCCACTTATTACTGAGAGTGAAAACAAGAACAAAATCTATTTCATACCTGAGGATGTCTGTAGGAACAGACGAAAGCTTGTAAAAATAATAAGACCTTATGGAACTGAAATTTATAAAACAAGGATCTTTTCATTCATAAACAGGTTCGGGGTTTTTGTATATTATTTGAATTGTTCGCGAAGATGGATTTCTCGCCATTTAAATCATTAACCTTTGCATTTGTTTTCTGTATGATATATATATATATATATATATATATATATATATATATATATATATATATATATATGAAACAAACGTAGGTATATGTATATTTATTAATGTATTTCTTGGGCTAATTGGCTAAGTTAATTGCTTCTTGAATTTGGAAGCATAGTGATTGTGAGTTTAATACCTGGACCTTGTAGTACAAACTTCGACTCAGTGGAAACATGCGTGCAATAACTGAGCAGTATCAAATCAGAACAAGAAAAGATCTCACGAAACCTGGACAGCGGAAGCAGAGAAATGTACACCTGTAGATTAAATAATGGAATTCAGTTCGAGATTCCCTGAAGGTTAACACGATCGACAGACATCTGAAGATGGCACAACAGCCAAGACATTGGGATAATAAAAACAAAAATGAGGATATTATTCCGAATGTAAATAATGATAATTCCTCTCCTTCCAGGCAAGAATCAGTGGTAGTTTTCCTTAAAACTAAATTTCTTCACTTACGCACTGTTTTAGTAAATACAAATGGAAAATGACACAAGAAATTACTCAATTCAGAACAACGATATGAGACAGACTGCGAATAATCTCGAATCCTGACAATTAGTCCAACTACGCCACATACGAATTCCTGTTTGGAAACGGTTTAAACAAAGATTTCAATGCATTCTTTCGAATGTACAGTATTTCAATTTGGTTAAAACTTGAACATTTTTAATCACAGAATTCATAAAATAGTTAACCCTTTTATTCTAATCAAAATAAATATTCTTCCAATAACATCAGATAGAAAGACAACTTTCTCTCTTTACGCTCTCTTTCCGTAATTAATGAGTTAACGTGGCTGATGATGCCAGCGAATAACTAACCACTGGATTTATTTCAAAATAATTGATCATAATTGATTCAGATACTTGTAATAACATCGGGACTGAAAAATATTTGATCTCGCTTGCATGCACACAAATGTAATCTTTTTTAAATTAATGAAAGCATTTTATCACAGACAGAAGTGATAAAGACAAGATGCTTATTGTAATCTTGGAATATTTTAAAGGCCTTTTATTATTTTAGATTTTAAGAATATTCTTTCGTCTTTAAATGTTCCACGTTAAAAATCAGGATATTCTTGTCATTTGTAAAGTTTATTGATCAAAATATGATAATTCTCTACTTATACATATATGTCCAAAACACACACACACACACACACACACACACATATATATATATATATATATATATATATATATATATATATATATATATATATATATATATAATTACGATAAAAATTACATTTAGTACCTACACGTGTTTGAGTAGATATCATTGTTTTAAAAATAGTGATATTAATGTCTAACTGAACTTTTATTTCATTTTTAATCTGGGAAATGCCTTTCAAGCAAAGCGTACGTTACTATGGAGCCATACATACTATGGACCCTTTACAGAAAAGCAAATTTAATTACCCTACTTAAGGTTATCTGTTATTAAGGCTTTCCAAAGTCTATATAAACGAAATAAACGTATGCAGTATGAAGGTCAAGTCTGTATTTTAAAACTTAGTAAAACTTAGTAGACTTTGTGACGCAACTTTCATCAATTATTTGTTATCACTTCTTTCAAAAAGTTTGACTCATTCTGCATAAGCCTTCACCCCTCTAATCAAATCATACGTACAGTTAGTCAAGCAGATTACTTTTAAGAAATGAATTGTTAGCAAACTCTCCTCAATGCATTCTAACAAATAGGTCCTGACATGGGTGAGCGTACATTATCCTGAATAATTGTTCATCGCTTTCATAACCGCATAAAAAATGGCAGCAGAACAAGTTGAACAATGTTCTCGACTTGAATTGTTCAACGTCACTCTACAAACATCAAAGACGAGAAGGTGTTGTAACCTTAATGGCACCCAACACTATAATACCAGGTACTGAACCGGTTTGACGAAGATGAATTAATGTTGATCGTGTAAACGATGACTACCCGACTGACAAAACTGACTCTCTTCACATGGCAGAGCAACATAAGTGTTGACTTCAATGTTCACTTATATATATATATATATATATATATATATATATATATATATATATACATATATATATATACACACACTACAGTTTAAAAGTTTGAAGCCACCCCTAGAATTAGCAGAAGAGTGAAGGAAAGAGATTTTTTAGTAATTGAAAAAAGGATGGAATCAATTATCAAACTTAGGCTTTTAGAAATTTTTGCAACGAATGCCAAAAATCTTGTGCTGCAGTAATCAAGGCTAAAGGAGAATATTTTTAATAAAAATTCATATCTCACTTTTTTAAACCATCAACACTCAGAGGCGACAGACTGTTTCATGCTAAACGTAATCACCAGGCCACATGCGTTGTGTTTTTCTCGGGTCAGTGATGCATTGTGGGAAGTCTATTGCATTGTGAGCAGTCTGTTCTAACGCTTATTTTGGCGGGAGGGATTTGTTAATTTGTTTATTATTTACTTTATTTATTTGGATTAATTTATTTTACTTGTTTTTGCTTATTTATTTATACTTTATTTTTATTTATTCTTTTCATTTTTCGATTTTTAAGTAACGTAGTAAAAATTTGTTTTCGTGTCTGCATTTTGAGATGAGTTCTGATCGTTTATTTAGTAATTTGTTTTGGTTTGGAAGGTATTTTTTCTCCAAGCAGAGTTTGAAGTTTTTCGATTGATTGTTGTGGGCCGATATTATTTTCCTTATTTTCATGATATTTTTGGTGTGATTTGCGTTTTTGTTTTTAATTTCCCAGATATACTTGTAAAGTATTGTACTGTTTGCGTATTTACTATTTGTGAAAGATGTTTTTTGTACGAAGTTTCTTTATTTCCAGAGTCCTTTCAGTTACTCCTATGTATATTTTTTCTTCGTTATCTGATGATTTTACTGTCGATTGGTATATTACATTGTTTTGTAAGCAATTGCCGTTTAAGGGATATACATTCTTTGTTTTACAGTTACACGTGGGTTTAATTTGTTCGGATTGTTTGTTGATAGTTTTCCTGTTGAGCATTTTTATAATTTGTGTCATATTCTCGGTGCAACTGTAGCTGATTTTTACTGTGTTTTTGTTGAATATTTTGTGGCGAGTGCTTGATTCGGGGAAGTCTTTGTGTAAGTGTTTGATGAATATTTTTCCTGCGTTTGTTTTTATGTTTTTGTTGTACGGTGGGTTGAACCATATGTTGTTTCTCTTCCTGTTAGATTTTTTTGTGTGTGTGTGAATGTGAGTGTTGCTGTGAGTCCACTATCTCTTAGGACTGTTTCATATTGAATATGGTTTCATTGAAAGAATTGTAGGAAAGACAGGTCAGCTACTGATGTACTAACGATAATTGCGGAAAGAGTGTAACATGCTCTAGATAAAAAAGATGAAACCCGGGATGTAGCACTGGACATCACGAAGCCTTTGCCAAGGTCTGGCATTCAGGTCTTCTCCACACGCTGAAAAGTTACGGTTTCTTCCGACACGTTTTTGAACTGATCCAATCGCGTTCCTATCAAATTGTAAAGTGAAAGTTGTCCTGGACGGCCACTCATCTACATCCTTTCATACTAACGCGGGTGTCCTCCAGGTTTCCATCTTTGGTCCTACGCTGTTTTTAATCTTCATTAACGGCCTTGCCGGTGACATCAGCTCTCAACTTGTCATCAACGCTGACGACACTACCATTTATTCCTGCCTAGATAGTAAGGTTGATCAGTCAGACAAGGTCAAAATGGCAGCTGATGTCCAAAACGACTTCAAGTCCGTCGTTAATTGAGACAAAAGATGACTTGTCAATTTTAACACCTCCAAAACTAAACTTCTCTCCATTAATCATTTGAGTGACCCTTCTCTGCCTTCCATCAGCATGACTGATACTATCTTCCAGGAAAGTAACTCATTGCGCCTTCCCGGGCTAACGTTCTCAGCTCAAAGAATAATCAGCAATATTATTGGTCCTGATATGGCATATCGGGTTCAGTCGCTTGCCCACCGTCGTAAGGTTGCCTTTCTGTGACTTTTTTTATAAATACTTTCATGGTAATTGTTCGGATGAGCTCTTCGCTAAGGTACCTAGATTGTATGAATTTAATCGCAATACTAGACTGGCGACGAGATCTCATCAGTTTACAGTTGAGCTAGCTAAATGCAGCTGTAACCTCTATGCTAACTTATCTTGCACTTCTAGCTTTTATAACTCCCTCTCGGTTCCATGCTTTACAGCCATCCTTAATCTGCAAAAATTTAAATTCATTGTCAATCGCTATCTACTGTCCTTCTAATTGCTTATGTCTCTTTCTCCTCATTACTAATGTTTCTGTTCCTAATTCCTCCACAACATACTAGTGGCTGTACTACCTTGCTTGGGGTGATACCGATGGAAAAAGAGGCAAAATTGGAGTGTTCAAGCTTATCCTTAATTAAATCATAGAGCTCATAAATTAGAGTTGGCGGTACACTGGATGTATTCGCCTTTCTTCATTTTCAGAACTGAAATCCACCGAGTAATATATGTCTGATCGTTCAAGATTATTCCAGATACTTGTATCATCAAATATGTTTGCATGACTTATATATGTTTTATTTGTTTATAATTTAAAATGTACGTTATACCTTGTTTGCATAATAAATAAATCTGTCATCTCCAAAACAAGTTTTATTAAGAAGACTAGTGTGATATTTTCTGGAAGCAACGACCAGCATATTTATCTAGCATATTTCTATACGGATGGAATCCATCCGGATAGAAAATGGATTCGTTAAATATACAAAACTTTCTCATCATATTTATTCAACATTTAAAGCGAGGAAGTACTAACAGGATTTATTATTGGTGGACTCAATCTTAAGATATGCCGATGACACAGTGTTGATAGCAAACACAGAAAGGAAAGTACAGGAATTCCTACAGAAGATAGTAAAGTAAAGCAAAAAGAAAGGAATAAGCATCAATTGTAAAAATTGTCAAGAAAATTAACAGACCAAGGGGCGAAATAGGAATTGGAAGCACCAAAAATAATCAAGTGCAAAGATTTAAATATATAGAAAGGCTTTTAACAGAGGCCGAAAAATGTTGCACTGGAATCTAAAAACGCATTGGAATAGCGAAAGTTGCCTTGCAAAAGCTAAGCAAGATATTAACAAAAAATTATCGTAAAGAACAAATAATAGTCCTGAATATGTAATATCGGTCCAGTAAATGCCAGTGAATGCGGGACTATATCCTTACAGTTGAAGAAGGTGGATAGATATGAATGATCATATTAACGTAAAGAATTACCCTAAAAATAATACAGATTAACTTCAGTATCATACTTTGTTAGAAGTATCAGATTAGTAAATTTTGTCTAGGTTTAAGTTTCTCTTAAGTAAAAGACCAATCACCTGTTTGCTTGTCTATCAAAAGAAAAATACCAGTTTCTTGTAGACCAGTAACACATTGAAAAGAATAATCTGGGCCGTCTACTTTTTGTGGCGAGTGAGAACATCAAGGAGTCAAAAGGACGCCCTGTTATTTAAGCAAATGATTTCAAATTTTAGAATTCCAGGTTGTTTGGACAACTTGTTTTATCGCATCTTAATACCCTGATCACTTCCTTCAGATTTTCTATACCTATCTCTCCTTTCTTTATTCTATTTTTATCATCTTGTGTTTTATCTTAGTTTTAACTAAATTCGCTTTTTCAAATTTTATCGGATTCCTATCCGGAATTAATCCGTTCTATCTTCAATATATGCAATTTGTACAAGTTAATCAATCTCGCGATAAAGACTCGGGCAAGTTAACGTTATAGATTAAAAGGGGAATGTAGAAAATGAGCAGAATAATGAAGAGAATAAAAAAATAGTGCAGTGAAAAAAATCATTGAAATTTAATCTCATACTAATAATAAAAAGTATTTTGCTATTTGTAAACTTCAGTGTATAAAATATACGTTATATATATATATATATATATATATATATATATATATATATATATATGTTTCCACATTGGAATTCATTAATTATTGTCAACTAAAGATCACGGACTCGAGCTGTCCTTCGTTGAGTATTGTCATTGTGACGCGTTTTTTTTTTTTTTTTTTTTTGCTTTACATTTTAATTTACTGCGTAGGTAGATGTTTGCTTTTTGGTTTTTCTTGTTCGTTTTTTTCTTGTCCGGGGTATTATGTTTTCTTTTGATCACACCAATATTGTTGGGATTTTTGTGTATATATATATATATATATATATATATATATATATATATATATATATATATATATATACTTGGTGGATGAATTATTTCCCAATAAAAGCATTGGAAATTTAATATAACTTTCTAACCCTACATTTCTCTTTAATTTTTTGTTTTAAAGTGACTGCTGAATTTGGTAAATATCGTTCATCTCTGTGTGCGTGAAATGCATTTTTTATTGTTATAATACATTTACTGATGAACACGTATTATGCAGGACCTTTTAAAAAGTTTTCTCGCTTTTGTTACCCTGAAAATGTCTCAAATATAAAAAAAAAATGTACCTGGGTTTGTCTTCAGCAAACACGCTTGTCACAATTACAGGGAAGAGGAGCTTGATCATACATCGTCATTTCATTTTACGTTGGAATGTAATTGGTAAATATCAACACAAATTATGAATGACTTCAAACTTTGTTTTCTTCCTTTACTCTCGCTCTCCCATGCCATCTCACTCGCACCATGTATTGTTTTTCATAGAAATAAACACACACACACACACACACACACACTCTCTCTCTATCTCTATCTATCTATCTATCTGAAAGCTTTTGTGTAAGAAAAGACACAGACATGCGTATTCGCTCGTTGCAAAAACAATTACAATGTTCCAACCTTAATACAAATACTTTTCAGCAAACAATCGTTTGTGCTAGGAGTACGAGGCTGAGAAGGTGGAAGTCAACAACCTGCCCACCAACAGAACGTAAGTAGGTACCTTTATGCGCACATTAATAGGCTGGTAAACGTTAGTAGTTTAATAAGCTAGGCTTATTTGTCTAGGTTTCGTTTGGCAAGGAACCATCAGACTAACGGGTAAGAAGCTATTTTTAGTAAGCAAGAACCTCGTTTTAGGTTAGGGTTTGAGCGAAGGGTAAAAAATGCTTAACCACTGGCCACACGCACACTACCAACACTGACGCGGATTTTTCTTTTGTTTTGTTTTTAAAAGACAAAACATATCTTTTGGACTGTTTGCGGTTATATCACGTGAATATGACGCATGTGTATTCTAAAAAGAAAAACATTGAACACAAAATCTACTGATGATGTTGGCTTGGAGGAATATTTTTGATATCATGACCAACTGTAATTGTACACAACAAAAATTTCTTGTAGACACGAGCCAAATGGAATAAGGAAAGACCAACATGTTGATTTCAAATGACTGCTAATTCTTAATTGACAGTTATTAATAACATTTTTTCACTAAGTGTGGTTTTCACACATTGTCGAAAGTTACTAATATCCAAAAAGAGGCTTTCGCAGGAGCGTTTTTTAAAACTTTTTAATTTCACTACATTTCGCTTTTGTTATCACTACATGCCTTGACAAAATTGGATGGCGAAACGCGTCGGCAAGGACCAAGTATTATTTTTTTTCAATTGTCTGTCTTATTTAATTTGTCTTTTCTACAGATATATTCTGAGAACTTCGCACACACACACACACACATATATATATATATATATATATATATATATATATATATATATATTTAGTTGTATGGATATGAGTTTGTGACACTGGGTCTCACGCTTTTGCCATCATCAGGCAAACTTTTGCGGGAAACCCAGGGTCACAAGCTCATATCCATACAACTGAATATGTTAGCTCTATATAATTATTATATATATAATTATTATTATATATAATATGATCATATATAATTACTATTATTATCATATTTGTTATTTTTAAGGGTTTCATCGTCGCCACTTGTTATAGTCCAAATTCCTTGTACCACAGTGGTGGTCCAAGGTTAGAACCAATAAAAGAATAACACGAAGACAGGTATGGAATACAAAGATATATTACAACAGAAATATAATACAAAGAAGTGGAAGTATTAGTAATGACTATCAGATTTGGTTAGAGTGAACTATGTTGTCTCGACAAGTATCACTATTCCAATGTCCTTACAATATGCTCTCAATTATCTCTCCTCGTCTTACAATATCCTGATACCTCTTGAGAGGCGCAGTATTTATAATGTCAGGAACAGTCCATTATTATTATGGGTAAGTTCCCATAATACCCCCCTTCCGAAGCTTTGCGTAGCAGGGGGTTTTAATATTTTTTTCTCTTTGGATCTATTACCAAAGGTTCTGTGAACTTCCATTTTCTGGACGATTTTCGTGAATACTTCTTCTGGACTGGGTAGAGGATACTGGTAGTCTTTTATCGCTGCCTTCAAACCCGTTGAGAAATCAGTGCATACTCGAATCTCCCTTGATTTTTTTTCTTTTTTTTTTTTTAAGTAAACCATGGGTGCGGCCCATTGACTGTATTCTACTTTTGTCAATATGCCGGTGTTTTCGAGACTAGCCAATTCTTGATCTATTTTTTCTATTGAAGAAACGGTACGCTCCTTTTTTTCTTAAAAGATAGGTTGAACGTTTTCTTTTATTTCTATATTTGCTGCCATTTTCTTACATCTTCCGAAACCTGCTGAAAATTCGGGAAAATTCTCTTTTAGTTTCTGTTTTAATTTATCTGCCTCGGTCGATAACCTTTTTACATTTTGACAGTACGTACTTATTGGTAAATCCCAAAGTTAGAATTTTTGCATCCAGTCCGTACCGAATAAGTTTTCTGTATTTCTTAGCACATACATTTTCAATTTTTTGGTCATTCCATTGAATGTCACATTTGTAATCACTTCACCCTCAAATTTTATTTTTCTCCCATCTAGCAATTTTATCGGTTCTTAACATGGTAGGTTTGTTCAGTTTTCTCTCCATGTTTGTACGTTAATAATAGTTAAGTCCGACCCGGAATCCAACTGTAGTCTGACTTTTCTGTTTTGCATTTCTACTTGCACGTATTTTCTTATGTTCGTCTCATCCGCTTGGTCAGTCCTCGTGATTCTTATTCTGCTTTTGCTTTCTCTTCTAGTCCAACAATGAGAACTTTTATGTCCTACTCTTTTGCATGATAGACAAGTTTTAAAACGGTATGGGCAGTCTTTATACCAATGCCAAGTCCCACTGCGATAGCATGGACTGGGTGGTAGTTTTTTTCTGATATTGACTTTTTGAAGTAGAAAAATTTGTTTGACCTGTTTTTGAGGAGGGAAAATTGGTTTGATTTGTTTGTAAGGAGGGAAAGTTGGTTTGTCTTCGTACTTTACGTATGTGCGCGATGCCAGCTTCTTCTATATCTTTCGAGTCTTTACACTTATTCATCTCTGGCAGTCTTCGGCCAGTTTTTGAAGTGTCAAATCTTGTTCACACTCCAATTTTGTAAGGATTCTGCGTCTAATTTCCGCGTCTTTGGTTGAAACCAGGCCTTGGACGTATATTAAACATTTGAAATTGTCCGGGCTGAGTTCCGATAACTTGAAATCATCACAATATTTGTTTACAATGGAAGCGAAACTCTCCTTTTTTGTTAGATTCAGACATTTCCATCTTTTGTGGAATAGTGAGGTATTAGGGCTGAAAAGTTCTGTTAACAGTTTTATGGCTTATTTGAAAGTTAACTCATTTGTTTTCCTCGGTAGGATATAATCTACGAATTTGGTATATTCGCATGTGCCTAATTTTCTTAGTAGTAGTCGTACTTTTCTTGCGTCTGACCAATTTCTGCAGTCAAATTCATATAGATCTTCGTACCTTCGGAAGTAAGTTGCTAAGGTTTTGTCTTCGTCGGGTGCATACGCCAAATCTTCGATAGTGCTCCAAATAGCGTCTTGTGAGAGAACTGTTTCATTTTCAGAATTTTGCCCTTCATTTAATATTAAACGTAGCAATAATTCTTGTAATTCAAGATGTTTCTCTTCGTTTTTCTGTTGCTGTTCAAATTGGATTTTCATAAGTTCCACAATGGTTGACTTAAAATATTCCATGTTAACGTAATTTTGTGTAAGTATTTTCCTTTAGTGTAGCCTGATATTCTGGAACCTGTGTACGCAAAAAAAATTCCCTGTGTAGAACTTGTATCTTTGTTACCACAGTAAAGTTGATGTCCAAAAAAAAATTTCCTTTTTTTTTTTTTTTTTTTTTCATATGTTCGCGTAGAACTTGTTTTTTTAGAAATCTCCACGAACAACTTGTTTCTTCAGTTTTCTCGTCGACACTGTTATGTGCGACGAATAGCAAAAAGGTTTGTCCTCCGCATAGAGAGTTGGTTCCTTGGGTTACCTCGTCGCCACTTGTTATGTGCGACGGATAGCAGAAAAGGTATTTCCTCCGCGTAGAGAGTTCTTTTTTTTTAAGGGTTTCATCGTCGCCACTTGTTATGGTCCAAATTCCATGTACCACGGTGGTGGTCCAAGGTTAGAACCAATGAAAGAATAACACGAACACAGGTATGGAATCCAAAGATATATTACAACAGAAATATAATACAAAGAAGTAGAAGTATTAGTAATGACTATCAGATTTGGTTAGAGTGAACTATGTTGTCTCGATAAGTATCACTATTCCAATGTCCTTACAATATGCTCTCAATTATCTCTCCTTGTCTTAAAATATCCTGATACCTCTTGAGAGGCGCAGTATTATAATGTCAGGAATAGTCCATTATTATTATTATGGGTAAGTTCCCATAACAATATTATAATATTATCATATATAATTATTATTATCATGTATAATTATTATCATATATATATATATATATATATATATATATATATATATATATTATAAATTAATTGATTTAAAATATGGTTTTTCGCTACACAGTTCTAACCATGTTTCAAAAATGGAAGGTCCGAATTTATATATCTTACTGTTCTTTCTTTATATATATATATATATATATATATATATATATATATATATATATATATATTATCTATATAATTATTATTATATATACTTATTATATTATATATAATATATTCATGTAATATGTTATATATAATTATTATATTATTATCTATATAATTATTAATAATGATTATATTATTATCTATATTATATATATACACACACACACACACAAACACACACACACATATATATATATATATATATATATATATATATATATATATATATATATATATATATATATATATTATAATATAATTATAATTCTACTTGTGTATCGAGCACTGTTTTTTAAAAATAAAAACAAAATACTAAAGAACTTCTGATTATTAACCTAACGGTTCTTTCCTATTTTTCTATATATTTGCACACAGGCACACGCATATATATGTAATACTTTAATATATAACTCAAGTGCATCACTTGATGACGAGATTGTTAATTGCATTGCTAAAGCCAGCATTTCCTTTGGTTCGCTGCGTCATAGCTATGTCGGACGAAAGGGGAATAAAGTACTAAAATCCAAATGTGCAATGCTGCCTTTTGTCATCTCATTTGTATAGCTCTGAAATTTGGACACCTTATAGATGGCACATTAAACAATTAGATGTCTTCCATAAAGATTGTCGCCTAACGTTTGATGATCGAGTCAAATGTCGACCTTTTTGAGAAAGATTGGTAACCTGGAGACCTTCATAATGCAATCCCAACTCTGTTGGGCTGGCCATGTGACAAGGATGAGTGTTGATCACATACCAAAAGGTACTTTTTTTACAGTGAACTCCATAGTGGTCATAGAAATATTGGTAGACCTTGGCTCAAGTATAAAGATAAACTGAAAAGCAACCTTTCTTGCGACAACATTCCATTCAAGAACTTTGAAGAGGTAGCTATGACGAGATCAGAGTATCGTTCTCGCTGCCATTCAGGAATAATGCACCATCAAGAAGTAAATATCATTTGACTGCGCGAAACACGAAAGAAAAATAAGACAGCTAACAAAGATACTGCTGTACTTGGATACAATACATTTTCCTGTATTGTTTGTGGTCTTTTGTGCAATTCTCTAGCCGGTCTCAAAAGTCATTACCGTTATAGGCATGCAGATAATTAGTTCGTGCTCGTCGGAACCTCATACCTCGAACTCGATCGGAGAGAATCCATCATATATATATATATATATATATATATATATATATATATATATATATATATATAAGACGAAGAGAATGAGGGGCTCGCCAGAAGAGGTCATATAGTAAATTTTACAGCAACATATTTTGACAGCAATAAAATATTTCAAAGACACGTTAATGACACATTTAATTACAGGAGAACAGTGTACGTAAAGTAGTCGAGCGGCTTAAATAGACGTCATAATTACGTATTTTTAACCATGAAAAGCGACCTGTGGTCATCCAACGAGCATTATTCCCGCTTCTTTCCGTGAGGTTTCCATATTGAAATAAGGAAACTTTGTCGCTCCAAAATATCGGTGTTTTGCAGAAGAAAACCTTGAGAATGCTCTTCTCTCAATTGGTTGAAGATGATTACATTTCATTCAGTTCTTACCAAACAGGTTTGACTGAAAATTTAGGAATGCGCCTTTAGCAAAGTTAACATGATGTAGGAGAAACGATTTCAGTGGAAATAACGATGAATGAAAGTATATGTTTTACTTTTACTTTTTTAAATCAATTCACCCCAAGCAAGGCGGTAATGCACAAAGGCACAGGGACCGACTGGAAGTGAAAAAGATTTTAGAAGGAACCAAAAACCAAATAATAGTATACATTTCAGAGCGATGACGTTGAAAATACATAGTTGAAGTAGAATTTAGAATGACACGAAAACCCAATCCTAAACGGCAATGTAACTGCCTTCTTTTAAGAGGTTTATCATTTGTTTCCTGTTTAGAATTGGGTTTTCAGTTCATTCTAAATTCTACTCCAGCTATCTACTTCTAACGTCTTTAAAATTTGGGGGATTTAGACTTTCCCTAGTCGTCAGCTAGCATTTCTTAATTCCTATCGATATTGTTGCTGTATTGATGCTGTGTCTTGATGAATGTGATCCCCTTAATCCTTAGACACTACTCCAAAGTTCTCTGCTAAAAAAAAGTTCAGATTTGAATCATGGAAATTGTTTTTCAGTGATATCCCATAGCCCATTGATGAAAATACACTAGAAAACATGTTACTTCATTTCTAAAATCTTGAGATTTCTTTTTGCCCAGAAAAGTTTCACAGATCCACTTAAAAAAATACAGGCTTTAAGTTCAATCTCATCCAGGGTTTTGATGGAGTTGTTGTCCTTGAGTTCCTTTATCTGTAGACCTACGCCTTCCTTCAGTCTTGCCTCGGTGATTTTTTGGGAATTTGGCCTTCTGAGCTCTTCCTGGCAAATATCTTCATATGATCTTAAGCTTTATATGAAGAGAAGGAAGAATAACATTTTCTGGCTTTACTAATGGCTTACTCTGAACGCTAGAGATCGCCGGCTCATATGTATCTCACTGGGGCTATTCTGTTTGCATGTAGTGTTTGGCAGTTGTACGACTGTCCCAAAGGCATGAAAAGCAGAATTGTTTTGAGAACCCTGACTGCATTCCCATCAACGTTCCAATCACCTTTATGTTTCCACATATATTCTAGATGTATTCTGAGTAATTTATAGCATCGAAGTATACCTGCATATATATTCCTTCGTGCGTACTGAAGAATGTCCTATGGGAATAAAAGTTTTTTATTGCCGTCGTGTAGTAATACTGTCTTGAAAATTCACTTTGATGAATCAATGAATAAACGCCGTTTAAATGGAATATGTTCTTGCCACAAACCGTTAAATAACTTATCAACGTCATTACAGAGAAAAGAAGAATAAAGTCAGATCCCTATCTCTTTTTCTGAAATGAGTACGACAAACATCGTCGTTAAGCAGATACTTTTCTGTGAGACGAGATGCTAAAAGTTAGGCTTTATCATTTAACAACGCCAAGTCTCTAACCAAATCATTTTAATATCCTAGAAAAAACGTACATGGTTCTTCTTCATTTTTAAGAACAAAAACTGCATCCACTTCGCTTGTTTCCACATCAATAGTAGTTTTGCTCACAAAGTATCTCTTTCTCAGATATTTGAAGGCCATTATCCGGTTGTACTAGAACAGGAAGATCATCGTCGTAGTGTGGTACTGGTCTTTTTGTCGATTCTAAGTTGAAATTTAATCTTATGCTTGGACTTACCTGCAAACCCCCCATGCTTTAAACATGCAGAAATAACAGTCTTTGAAATAATCTTTTGGTTCTCCCCATATCATAGGTATTGCAAAAGTCATTGCTCTCTTCCTTTTATTAAGCCAATTCCTTAGTCTTTTTGAACAAGGTGATCAGATGCTATATGGCACCCAACTCTTATCGTGATTCCCGAGAGGCCAATCCAAAGTACAATTGGTAGATCGTCTTCATTTCAATTGTGATGAGACGTTGATGAGCTATGAACCACAGACATAGCAAAATATATCAGGACTGTTCTTGCAATGCCTTGACCGTCTTGAACAGAGTTTTTGATGATGATGATGATGATGATGATGATGATGATGACCAGACACGGCTGATGAAGTATCGGACAGCTGAAAAGAAAAAGTAAAATTTATGATATATCAAATATTGCTAATGAAATATTTTGTGAAAAATGCTTAACTATGCCAAAATATTTAATACATAAAATTACATAATACACGCAATTAGTTATAAAAATAGATAATTACCTATATAAGACTTATATAAGAGTGACGATGCGAGTGGTCGGAGTTTTATGCCCACATCATCTCATCAGAGAAACTGTCCTGATAGAAAAAATCTGACTACTTTTTTGACATCAATGGACAAAATTATATATAATAGAGTACCTATAATTCCTGATGAAAATTGGCTGTTGACCAGTGTGTAAAGCACTGACCGAACACGATTCCAAGTCATCGGATGAGAGTCTGTCAGAAACATGTGCTCAAACTGGCTGAACAAATTTTTTAATTTCAAAATAACTTTCATTACGTAAAAAATGTTGAGATATTTTGAGAAGGAAGTAAATTGGTGTTGGCCTTAAGCTTGGTTGAAAAGTATGAATGGTCTTTTATACACCAAAAGACTTTTAAAAGACAAACCTCAGAGGAATCTGATTGAAGAATCGCACTGATATGCAGTCACCCATAAAAAAGGTTATCAAGTGCTAATTACGAACGCTCATTCAACAAGTAATAAAACCATTTTGATGTGGTAAAATTAATAACAGACGCAGCTGCTTTTTCTGATAATAGAAATATAGTTATAAAATATTACAAATTTTACAAGGAGATTTACGTACTGTTCTGAAATAAGGGAAACTGTGTTACAGAGAAGTCATTTTGCCTTGAAAATCAGCATTCAAATAATTTTGCTATTATTGAGTTCAACAAGCAAGCTAGATTTTCAAAACTTAACAAAATTATAACAAAATCGTTATTTCGAAATTTCTTCTTCGCCATGTTCTTTCAGATACTGGGCGATCTTGGCTCTCCACAAGTTCCTGTCCTTTGTAGCTCTTAGTAAAGTTTGTATTTTTGCTATCTTTCCTAATCCCTGTTCTGTCAAGCATTTTTACAAACTTGTTAGTTATGTTATGCGCTGCTTTAGTCTGTCTCTCTTGCCTTCACTATGTTCTAATGGGTTTTAAATTTTCTAAACCCTCTTTACTCATTATGTGCTCTATAAATTTTAGTTAATCTCTTTCAGATTCTAAGTATAAGCGTCCTTTTTGTTTCCATTTTCCCTAAAACTTCGTCCTTGCTCACATTTCATTTCATCGTATTCTCAGCATTCTTCCGTAGAAGCACATTGTCTCAAGTCTCTTCATCTGTGATGAGATTTTCCAGAATTCACTGCTAGAGGAGGACTGAAATCACATAACTCTTTTCTAATGAAAGTTTCCTGTTTGTTAATACTTTGCTTAACTTTTGCGTCCTCTTTTGAAGCACTTCCTAGAGATTTGAATTTTTGTACTTGCTTGATTTTGGGGTCTCCAATTTTGTAGTACACATCCTGAAGTGTTCTTTTTGTTGACAATCATAATTTCTTCTTACAATTGAGGTTTAGTCCTTTCTTCTCACTTTCTTTACCACTGTAGGAGTTCCTGTAATTACATACTTATCTTTCGACCATTTCTATTTTTGTGTATTCACTGAATTCATTTTTATCAGTATACAGGCAATTTTCTTCCAGTGTAAGTTCTGGATTATTCTCATAACCTTCCCACATAAATCAAGCTTACCTAGGGTTTCAAACAGTTCTTTGTGACGTGATTTATCAAACGTTTTTGCATAATTTATAAAAAATAATTATATAAATCTTTGTATTGCTCTTTGTAATATCATCTTGAACATAAATATTGCGTTCCTTGTTCCATTGTCTTTAACGAAATTGCACTGTTCTTGTCCTATTTCGGCTCTATTCTGCTACATGCTCTATTCATCCGATCTCGTTTATTGATGTTACTAAAGCTTCTGTGTCCCACTTCGATTTTCCATTCCCATTATCTGCTTTTATCACTGTTCATATACGACACCTTCAAAATCATGCCATTTAGGAATCTGTCGTATTGCAATTTGGATGCTGACTTGATCCTCTTCAAATTCCATAGTTTTCCTCTGTTTGCATATCAGTCGAAGGTGTTCACTCTTGCAGTCGGCACTTGAGTATTTTTACAGTGTAAAACTTCAATGCTGAATCTCTTATTGATCGTTATTTAGTCTATTTGGTCTTTCGTTTCTCTTCCTGAACCTCTCTATGACCATAAATGTCTTGGGTATTTTTGAAGCCAAGTGTATTGGACCCACATTCTTCTGCGTTTATTACGAGTTCCTAGTTCAAATTTACCAACACCATCTCTCTCCTTTCCTACTTTAGCATCCAAGTCTCCCATGACGATTGTAATTTTCTGCGATTTGCATTGAGCAGTTTTCTAGCGTACCATAAAACTTCTTCAAGTTATTCTTCCGTACTTTGTGCTGCCGGTGAATACACAATTACGACGGATATATTAAAAGGCTTCCATTTGAGTTTAACTAAAATAATTCTATCAGACAGTTGATAGTATCCCAGAAAACATTTCTTCATGTCTTGGTTTAACATGATTTTTACTCCCCTTTCATTTTTTTTCTCTGCCTCTATATGACCCTTTCCCACCTTGTTTCGTATACTCTAAAATATTAACATTTAACCTATTCATTCCCTGGTTTATATTTTCTAACTGACCACAGTGATTTAGTTTTGATATTCCATGTCCCTAAATTTATTTTTGTTTGATGCGAACAGTCGATAGATGAGGGTCCAGTGACACTTGTCACTCATATCTTTCTTTGCCAGGCAATGGTTCTATTTCAATGAGTCTGACCAACTTCATGCTGTTGTTCTTTATAGTTTTCCTAACAGTCACTGGATGACGGTCAGCTGACACATGTTACACATGTCTCTACTTACGGGACAAGAAGTTCATTCCAATAGACTTAACCCCTCTCACACAGATATTATCGATATCCATGAATTACACGATCCAAAATTAACTTTACAGTCTAATTTATTTGTATGTTTCTGTGTATGGATGTTCTATATGCATGATGATTATCTTCTCCAAAAAATGTTTTTGGTGCAAAACATTCAAAATAATACCTAGAATGAACGTATAATTAATAGTTTGTAAAAGTGCTTCCTTATCACGAATTGACTCGTTCGTTCGTAGGTGCTATTCATCTTTTCTTTAATCGTTATATATTTATCTTTCATATAAGTGCTATCACCCAATCATTGTTGTCGAATCAGAAATATCATAATTGGGAAATTGCAGAGTACGACTTAAGGAATTTGGTTCAGTGCCGAACTTCGACGATCGCAAGACTATGTAGTGTGGCGAGAAAATGACAAAAGGATTAAAAAAAAGAAAACTATATTAAATGTGAATGCAAAGAGTCGTTGAATTAGAATTTCTCCTCTCTTCACTTTCTATTTTTTCTTAATCCTCTTTCAGTCATGTCCACGCCCATTAACTACATTTTTGGCTTCGTTTATTTTCCATAGCTCTCTCTCTCTCTCTCTCTCTCTCTCTCGCACACACACACACACGCACACACTCACGCAGACACTTCATTGCGGCCTTTCAGTGACGATTTCTTTATTGTTATGCAATGCAGTTTTTAGGTATTAGGCACTTAGTGAGTATAGAACTCACTACTAAATTATAATGATCTGCAAGAGCAACTAACGCGTATCATTACGCAACTAGGTGCCTTAACTTTCTTCCTTAATCCGTCAATAAGTCTGCAATTTAATTATGAAAAAAAGCATCTATTTTACATACAAAACTATTTTTTGACATACTCTTCTTAAATGCATTCAAACCCAACGGTTTTACTTTAATCATTACGTTTAACATTATCCAATGAAACTTGAAATTCAATATTCAACTATTTACATCATTTTTATTGATCCACCTTCGTTTGGGCCTATGTACATGTTTTTATACAGTTCACAAATTGTATTGTATTCAACTTGTCTTTCAACTTGTCTTTCAACTTCTCTAATTGAGCGGTTTGTTAGTTTTGCTGATTGCGTTAAAAATGATCTTTCTAACATCAATTCTAACGACATCAAGCTTTGTCCACCAAAATATAACTGAAGCCCTAACCACTTGTTTTTCAAATTCTTCCATTACCTTGGTGCTGTTGATTTTCTTTATATTTCATATAAATACGAACTGACTTTAGAGTTAAAATACAGAAATTGACACAACAATATTTATGCCAATGTGACGTTGAATTCCGTTCCTTTTATTTTAGAAATTATGATGGGACATTTTTAATCATCGTCATATTTTTTTATCCCTTTATCCTTCTTTACATTCCTTCACTTTCTTCTTTTACCTTTCTCCTTCTCCACCTCCTCTCTATCTCTCTCTCTCTTTCTCTTTACTTCTCTTTGTATTTTCTATGTATTCAATTGATATTCAACTTATTTTGAAACAGCACTACTTTCTTATTCTTCTTATTTCTAAATTTTTTTCTAAATTATATAAGGAGTGCTGAAAAGTTTTCTGTTCCCAAATTGATCAAATCACCAACATTGGCAATCTATTTTTGTTCAGGCCGAGAACTTTTCAGTATTCTGTTCCTCTTTTAAAATATTTGGGATAGGTGATAATTTATCCTTCTTGTTAGTGAATTTCCTATCCTTTATTATGTAAAATTTCTTCAATTATTCTTGACTCAATTTCATTATTCATTTTCTTGCAGGTGTGGAAGAGATAGGCAGCAACCCAAAAGCTGGATGACGTCATTATGGAATTAAGTCACTTTATAGACTTCCTGCGTGTCTCCGGAGTCTATATCTTATGCTTATTTGTCCTCGCTGAAGCATACAACTCAGATCCAATAATAACTACATCCAAAGGAAAAGTTCGGGGAATGCGAATAAATGTTTACGACAAACAGGTGGATACATTTCTTGGCATTCCATTCGCTAAACCCCCAGTGGGTAACCTGAGATTTAGACACCCGGTACCCAATGACCCATGGACAGGAATTTACAATGCAACGAAAAGGCCAAACTCATGCGTCCAGGGCTATGACAGGATTTTTACAAACTTTTCAGGCGAGACTATGTGGCATGCTAACACGCAACTTTCTGAAGACTGTCTTTATTTAAATGTTTGGGTGCCCCGAAATGGTAAATCTAAGAAGAAAAAAGCTGTAATGATATGGATCTATGGTGGGGGGTTCTACAGTGGCACATCGACCCTCGATGTCTATGACCCACGCTACTTGGTTGCTGAGAATGATGTCATTTTCGTGTCGATGCAATATCGAGTAAGTGCTTTCGGTTTTCTCGCTCTCGGCATTCCAGAAGCCCCCGGAAACGCGGGAATGTTCGACCAACTTATGGCGTTAGACTGGGTGCAGAGAAATATCAAGTTTTTCGGAGGTAATCCGCAAAACGTGACGCTATTTGGTGAGAGTGCTGGTGCAGTAAGCGTAGCATTTCACCTCCTCTCCCCTCTGAGTCGGCCGAAGTTTAATCGGGCTATCTTGCAAAGTGGAAGTGTAACCTGTGCATGGGCAGTGACAACCCGTGAAGAGGCCTTTCGACGAGCGAAGAGACTTGCTCGCCAATTCAAGTGTCCCGTTCTCGATACGGCCATGGATGTCTACCAATGCCTAAAAGCGCAACCTGCAGATGAGTTTCCTAATCACGAATGGTGGGTGGTCCAAGGGATCTCTCAGTTCCCGTTTGTCCTCGTTGTCGACGGTACATTTTTGGTTGAAGCTCCGGAAATCTCACTGGAACGTCAAAATTTTAAAAAAGTCCCTATCCTGGTGGGGAGCAACAAAAACGAGGGAACATATTTTCTTACCTATTTTCGGCAAGATATTTTCAATTTAAAAGACAGTGCTCTTATTAGTAAAAGTATTTTTCGTCTTCTCTTGGATACACTGGTCGAATACTATCCGAAGTATCCACATTCCCTAAACTCGTTTGGTAGGGACGCTATCTTATATCAGTACACACATTGGGCAGATCCTGATGACATGCTACACAACCGAAATATGCTTGACCAGTTAGTGGCTGATTATCACTTCCTCTGTCAGGTAAACGAAATGGCCAACGCGTATTCTGCCGCAGGACAGAAAGTCTACTATTACCATTACACTCATGTCTCTTCCCAGTCACCGTGGCCCGAATGGATTGGGGCCTACCACGCCGCTGAAATTGACTTTGTCTTCGGAGCGCCCATGGATAGGAACAAAAACTATTTACCAAACGAAGTAGAACTGAGCCGAAAAATGATGCGATTTTGGAGTAACTTTGCAAAAACTGGGTACGTTTTTCGTCTTTTATCCTTTGATGATTTTTTTCAACTATTTCTTTAAACAGATCTACAAAATGTTCATTTCGTATAGTGAGGATATCTTTTCCCGTAAAACTATAATAATAAACCTTTGTCCCGATAGAAAAATCCACAAGTTTGTCACTGAAATATCAATTATAATATCAGCAAAATCTTAACTTCACATCTTCTGTAGATCCTCAATGTTCTTCCATAAGTTCTTGCTCTTTGATACTGAATGAATTTCCTTTAACTCCTCGTTTATCTGTCCCCTCCACTCTTTACATAAAAATGTCATATGAAACCGAAATAAGTTTCTTAATAATTACTTAAATCATCTTGTATTTCGAATTATTTAATCCCTTGCTTCATATATGTACATCTGTTTGAAAATTCTTTAAAATGTATTTTTACTATGTGTATGTATATTTGACACTGAATAAGACTTTTCCTTTGAAAATTAATTAAATTTTATTATTTTTATTTAGAAATAAAATAGTTAAAATTTTAATTGTTGATATAAAATAGCATTAAAAAATCAATTTTAATAGTGACTTGGTCGACTATTTTATTTTTACAATTTAGAGCCGATAGAATTCTCATTTAAAAGAACGATAAAATTAAGTAATTTTACATGAAAATGTTTTTCATCTTTTGAGCTTATACATTTTTGTAGCAAATAATGTATGTATATATATATATATATATATATATATATATATATATATATATATATATATATATATATGATCCATTTGCCCAAATATTTTTCCAGCGATGAAATGCCCCCCACCTTGTTGGCCTTATGCAATATTTTTAATTTTATCGCAATAAATATTTTTAACAGAGACCGAGAAGTCGGTTAGGAGGTTGGATCATCTGGAAGAGAGGAGGTCGGGTGTTTTTAGAAGTTCAAAAACCCCAGTGAAACAAGGAAAAAACATAAACAGATGAAGCTTCCCGGCATATCACAAAATTGTTCAAGATATGTGTTATTGTTTAAGATTTTGTTAACGATAGTTGCAAAAAATATTAAAGAAGAGTTTTTCAACTTGTAATTTCTACAATCTTCTCTGGTTATTTGGCAATAAATTAAATATGTTTTCATGGGATCCATCTGCAGTGTCGATAATCAGTTAAATTAAAGAGCTCGGTGATTTTATTACGGAAATATCCTAACTAGAAATCATTGATTGAATAGATACAGAAACATTTATTAAAATACAATAATTATTTGAATTTCTAAAGTTCAAATGTGGTGAAATTATTTTCATCGTGCTAACTGTAAATAGTCTTTACAAACGTCTTGTTCTGTATATTCGATATAAATTTTACATTTTCCTAATACAAAATATATAAAAAGGGAATAAATTTTCACTGGTGTAATTTCGGGCAATTTTCTTTTTCATTAGTAATATATAACTATTATGAACATACACTAACAAAGTGGTGCTTACGTCACTAAATATACATTTTTCGTTGCTATTATTATTATTATTATTATTATTATTATTATTATTATTATTATTATTATTGCTGTTATAAAATTGTAAGATAATTTAGTAACTGTAATTGATACTTTATTCCTGAAAGGTCCTTGCAGGAATAAATTTCATGTGCCGATTTGCATGTCTCCGAAGTAGTTGTCATTATCTATTATTCAATACAGCTTTGCTTCATAAACAATGCCAACATAAGTTATACTTAAGCTCAAAAGTGTCCACCTTGAATGATAAACACTCGTTAGCTTGAATGTTAAATTCTTCGAGTATTTTGATGACATCCACCTGATTGGTGGTAGTGGTGTTGCTATTGACGTCGTTCGTGAAAATATTATTTTTAATATTGTTGTCACATTATCAAAATCATTGATTTTTATATTCTTTTTTGACCTCAATGTTTACAATTATTTAAAACGTGGATTGATTCTTCCAAGCACTTTCGAAAAGTCCACCAGATTGTTGTAATAATGAGTGCGTCATCATGCTGCAATGGTTACAAAGCTGGTTTTATGGATCAGTATGAGGGAGTTCGATCGTCACTGAATGTTCCATATATATATATATATATATGTGTGTGTGTGTGTGTGTCAAAACTAAGCAACGTTTGATAAATAACAACTATAATGGTGCATATATCACTAAATTCTGGTTTTATGACAGAAGCGGATAGATGACAAAGGTCTTAGCGTCAATTTAATATACAATATGAGAGGTGTTTAAATTAATCTCTATATAACTCTTAATTTTCGAAGATAATTTCTCATCATTTTAAAATCATTTAAAAAATTGCTTATTTGTGGGAACAATTATTTGATTAAAGTATTTTGAATCTTAGAAAGAAATATGTACAGTCGGTATTATAAAATTTGTACACTTGAAGAAATATACTGTACGTAGTCCTCCAAATACAAGGGATATTGGGGAACTACCTCTCACTGCAACTTATCCTTGATTAATAAACTATTTAGACCTTTGACAGTTATGATAATTGCACATTTTTAATATTTAAACTGTACATTTGTATACGACAGACAGTTGCAGCCGAAAAGTCAATTCTGTAATTTATGTAATTGGGTTTAACAAACACGTTCTAAAATGGCAAAAATCAATTGTAATTGTCTCTTTTATAATCCAACGAAGAGACAATATTGGAGAATTTCTATAGAAATATACGATAGAGCCTTGGGGAACACCTGCGTTCGTGAAAAAGGAACTGGAAGAGAATCCGTTTAAGAGGACCTTCATTACACAATTTGACAGGAATGATTGTGTTAAGTCAAATAATCATCCTGAAATTCCGTATCCCTGAAGTTTACGCGGCATGACAAACACTATCAAACACTTTAGAGATATCTAGAGCCACAGCTCGAGCTTCTCCGTTATTGTGGAGTGCTTGGTAAATAAATTCAGTTATGGCCTTGAGCACATCAGCAGTAGATCGGGTAAAGCGGAAACCATATTGCTTGTCAGAGAACAGATCATGGGATGTACAGTGCTTAAACACTTCGGCGTTTATTAAAGCTTTGAAGATTTTATTGAAGAGTGTAGGAGACTGATAGGACGGTAGCTAGATGGGTCAAACAGGTTTCCAGAGACAGTTACAACAAATGAGGACTTTCTACAGGCTGGAAAGCAAGATTCGTTGAGGCAGTAGTTATATAGTTTGGAGAGGGCAAGAGCCAGTCCAGAATCACATTTCTTCAGGACAATGGCTGGTATCTCGTCTCCACCGCTAGCCTTATGGGTGTCTAATTTAAAGACGATGCCCAATATCATCGATGTGATTATGTGCAACTCGCTCAATAGAGCCTAGGGGAAAATCAGGTGTGGGTACTCCGAATGAGTCGAGCGTTGATTTGGACGAGAATTTCCGAGAAAAGCATTCAGCCTTCTCAGCTGAGGAAGTCAGGACCTCAAATTGGTTGAATAAAGGAGGTATCGCGTATTTTCTGTTGTCTCTTGCAGGGACGCCAATAACCTTTGGATCCGAATTTGCGAGATGAAACACGTTGTTGCATTCTTTCAGCAAACAGTGACTTTGCTTCATTGAGGACACGCTTGCACTCATTACGAGCAGAGACAAAGAGACATTTGTTACAATCAGATATATCGCTACGGTACAGACGGAAGAAGTGATTCCTACAGGCAATAGCGGCTGAGCAAGCAACTGAGAACCAATGGGATGAGCGCGATTTAAATTTTATATATCCTTGCGGGAATGAAAGCCTCGATTCCAGCTTTTACCTACTAGAAGACCTCGGAAGCGCATTTTTGAACGGGGATATTAAAGACTGCATTCCTGGGACATCACGAAGGAAATCACGGAACGAGTCCCAGTTTGTTCTTTGATAACAGAAAGATGTTCAGTTGGTGGGAGGTTCTTTTCTAAGGGAGGAGTAGAAGAAGATGTTAATAGACACTACAGCATGATCAGAGTTGCCAAGAGGGCAGAGCTGCGTGGCACGACAAGTCTCGGGGATGGAGGTATAACAGAGATCGCCCTGGTTATTGGGGAAACGTGTTGGAAACTCAGCCATTTGTGTGAGGGCTTGATTAATTGAAACGTTAAGGGTTTGTATGTATGCCAGAAAGGTCAGTTATAGAGTTTTTAAGCCACTTTGTATGGTGGGCGTTAAAGTCACCGAACACAAATATATTTGCAAACGGATGTCCCTATGAAGAAGAGTTCGTTTGATTAACGAGAGAGGGCAAAGCAAACATCGATTTTTCCAGTTGTCAGAAGGTTTGAAAGAAACTTTATTCTTATGAAATAGGGATTGTTATACGTACAAGAATATCTGATTCACCGAATTCAAACAGGCGTCAATAGAAAATTGAATCGGTCAAATAAAACATAGTCCCTAATATTTAATGGATTTTTATCAATCAGTTTTATTTTCTACGATCAGAAATATTTAAATCTGAAATTAACTAGCAATTACATTAAATATTTAATTAACCACCAATTACATTATATAGCCCCTGAATAATTTCGCAGGTTACGTTTACAATCGCCGTCCAGTTACCAAGTAAAAATTATTGAACATGACGTCAAAAGGTGGCCGTTATGAATAAAACTAATTTGAGTCATTTTGAAGACTAAAATCATTCGTCTTGGTATTAATTTCAATGAAAATTAACAGATTTGCAATAAACGAAATTTATACTTCATCTTGAGAATCGCAACTCTTACAATTAAACAAATTGAACAGAAATGCTATGCACTCTGAAATCTTCGAGACTAGATGTCTGATTATAAATGATGTATGGGCAAATAAGTCCTGGCAACCTTTGCAGGAGATAATGATGCATCTGAATTCCTTGAAACTCTTAAAGGTCTTGATACAAAATTTGATACTATAATTATAATTTCTCAATGAAATATTTACTGAATCACGCGCCACACATTAAAAGTGGATATTCAGATCCATATATAACAACATATATGGAAATATAGTTTTGTGCTTCAGTGTGTGGCTGTATTTTCCAGATAGTAGTTTTTACTCTGGAGTAAATCTTTTACTTGCATATAATAAACCTGCTTAGACAATTGAATATCAGAAATACAAGACCACATCAGTTGTTTGCTTCTGCCCACTTTTAATTAAAATAGCAAAGTCATCCCTTTAATCAATTTTTGAATGGAATTTTTTTCATTTTATTTCTGCTGTCTTTCGTCATAACTTTCAGATTGACATTTTATGGTTGTTAAATAAGCAGCGTAGATCCTAAATAAATAATAAGCCCCTGGCATAGATTTGAATAAGGGATGCGAGTTGTTGAGAATTGCGATAAAAAAGAAACTGAAATTAAGGTGGAAATTAATAAGAATAGACAATGCTTCACTTCTGAAATTCGAACACTATCGTATAATACATAATGGAACGAGTATTTTTTTCATTGTTATGCACCTGCTAACAATCTAATCTTGATTACTCCAGAGTGTTTATAAAATCGATATTTTTACATCAGTATTAGCATTATGAATTTAACAAACACTACAAATTATTTTTGTGTGCAATGGATTGTAAAAGGTGAAATATTACAGAAAAGCTTCTTTTTTACCCACTCTCTTGGATCATGACTTCATACAGATAAATAAATTCCATAGAGGTTAGGGTTAGGGTTCTTCCATTTTTCTTTCATTATTCTTGTTTTTATGATGCTCATTCCGACCAATTTGAAAGCAGCTGTTTTGCCGGTATCATTATCCTGTTTTGAGGCTCAAATCAAAATATAGCAGAAAGATATCGAACTGTTATCATCGTTGTCAAAAATATAGTTGTATAAAGAAGAATTATAAAAATGAAAAACAGAGACTGAGAAAATAAAAGAATGAAGAAAGGTGAGAGGACGAAATAAGAAAATACAAAACTGTGTGCGTCTACCAATTCTACCAGCTGTTTTTCTTAGGCAAAATTTAAAAAAATAACAGTAAAATTATTTATACGTTTTTTTTTTGGGGGGGGGGCGGGGTCGCGTACAACCATAACTTTTCAATGTTTTTTGTTTGGTTTTTGTTTTTGTTTGTTTTGTTTTGTTTTGTTTTTTGTTTTTCGTTTGTTTTTTTTTGTTAACTGCTATTTATTTATTGCCAGCAAGAACCTGTCTTGTAAATGTGTTTCTTCATTAGGTCAAAAGTGAAAATACATTAAATGGCCTTTTAATGACTCGATACGAAGGTCTCGCTTGATTGGAGAGATAAAAAAAATGTCAGGTAGAGAAGAAATAAAATGAACTTCAAAAAATGATAAGCAAAACGAGTAAGCTTCCAAAACAAAGACAACGCGACATTATTATTAAAAACAACTTTTCTTATCCGGCTTAAATATTTGACAAGCTTCTCTTCCTCTTACTTTTCTATCTCTCTTGACCACGGTCTCTCTCTCTCTCTCTCTCTCTTTCTCGGATTCTCTCTTTCTCTCCGTGCACATGTGAATGTTGTAAGGATGACAGTTTGTGTTTTATATACATCTATTCATGAGACATTTATTCTTACAAATAGCTTCCTTATATACCTTTGTGTCCTTGGGTATTTGAACGCCTATACTTCTATATGCGTGCGTACATACATATTTACGACTGCCCTTTATGCCTGGCCTGTAATAAGCTATAGTGGGGTAGTAATAGTTGAGTGGACAAAGGAGGAATTACAAACTGTGGATAGAAAGTCGTTCGGCTCTTTCTATCCAGAGTCTGTGCCAAAAGTTAAATGTGATAAGATTATACACTCTACGAAAACTAGGTAGAGGACATATCAGCATTTAAGTCTTTAGCAAGTGAATGTTGGTTGTTGGACTTGTTTACCTGGTAAACATCTAAGTGACACTCCTAAAGTACTTGGCAAAATCCCAAAAACCTGGTAAAAGAGACCAAATAATAATACCTGAAGTTGGTACTGAAAGAGGAAAGTAAATGCATGAAGCAACCACCTCTTCATGGACAGTTTGAGAGGGGGGGCACCATGGACATTCAGTTAAAAGATTCGAGAGCTTGGTTGACAAATGGTGAATTAAAAGGCATGACCGATCTCCCGTTGAAAACGAAGAAGAAAAAGTATTATTATTGTTATTTCCTTTGATTTATGTTGTATACTCATTTCCTTCTGGGTTTTATCCAAAGAACAAAGGTTAGAAATGTCATCATGAAATTTTCTGCAGAGCATTTTTGTAAAAAAGAACTTAAAATCATATATATTTTACATAGAAGCCCTTCATAAGGTGTGAGCTGTAATTTTAAGTGTAGTTTTTGTATGGGCTACCAGGGATTCCTTCAATGGGTCTATTGTAACCTTTTCTAATCATACTGCAACACCGACTGGAATTATTGATATCCTCATTTTTAGATTTCCACTTCAAGATCCTTGTATCTTAACATTTTTTAAATCTTCAAAGATACATTACAATCTGTAGGGACTGACATGTCAATAAGAAAGCACATTCTGTTTTTGTGGTCTTTGATCACGAAGTTTGGGTGATTAGATTTTATCGTTCTGCCTGTGTATTGTAAAGCCCCATAAAATTGTTACCCGTCCTATGTCTGTAACCGGATCTAGGTGGTGTTCATACCAGCTTCTTTCCCATTAAAGTTGCAGATTTTCCAGTGCCCACTCTATCATGTCGAGTGTTGTATTCTGTGGGTGCTAATACCGTGCAACCTGATACAAGATGGTCAATTGTTTCTGGATTCTGAAGAATCTGCATTTTTCAGTATGTGTGCTTAGTAATTTCTAGTTAGCAAGCATTGCCCCCGGTTTCAGCTTTTAACCATGCACTACGTAACCACTGATGGATACGGGGTTTGTCTACATCATCTTGTTTAGTACGGGCAGAGTATTGACTGTTTATCTTTCCACCGTTTCTGCATTTTGTCCATCGCATTTGCTTTTGTTATTATTATTATTATTATTATTATTATTATTATTATTATTATTATTATTATTACCACCACCATCAATAATGAAATAGTAGTTCCATAATGCTGTGTTGTGTGTTTACGTGTAATAGATTGGGTCTGCCTAAATACCTCACTGGCCGATGGCCGCCACGTTAAATTGCTTCGTGGCAATTTGTTCCTAATCATGTAACCTAACAACGATGAATTATTTCAACAGGATAATGTTCCATGTTATCGGGAACTGGTTTGAGGAGAATTCTAGCGACAACCGCTGAATGGTGTTATTTGCTTAGTTGAGGGAGACAATTTTGTATCTACCACAGTGGCGAAGCCGAAGTAAAAAAAAAAAAAAAGATTTCCAATGTTGATTCTCAAGGTAGATAGCCTCTTCTCATTTAAAAGAGTGGAAGAACTCAAAGAAATTATATTCAGTATTTTCTTATCGACTTCATATATAAAAAAAATGAGTTGTTTCTCTTCAACTGTGCGATTTTTTTTCTTTTTAGGAAGATCAGGATAGACGCAAAGGCCGCTTTGGGTCAAGGACAAAAAGTCTGCTTTTTAAAAAATTTTAAATATTTGATAAGTTCTTCTTATACAGGAGGAAATGTAAGTTTTTTTAATAAAAGGGCTATTTCTTGTTCCCTCCTCAAAATTGTATATTTTTAAAATATGTAATTTAAGAAAAAAATGTGAATGACTTAGTTAATTTAAGTATTTTAGAATCCAGAATATTTCTCTGAGATCTGCAAATCACTACAACTTGCCTCCATTTTTTTCATGCCTAAATAGTTATTTGTTTATTACTGAATATGTAGTAAAAATAATCAAATAAATATTTCAGACAAAAATTAGCTGCGAATGTTTTATCCGTATTCGAAACATCGTTATCATCATAATTACATCCATTTTGGTTATCATCATGAAAAAAAAAGAAAATCATGCTGAATATCGTGCTGATTTTTAGTTTTTCTTTTCTTTCTTGGTAACGTCTTCATTATACTTTTTCTATTGTCTTCTATTCCCATTTTCTTCCCTCGATACATTTATCGATGGGTGATGTTTACTATCGACGTCATCAAATTGATCATGAACGTAATCGGATTTTTGTTTCTCTGATTCTAACAGATATAAGTCATCGAGATTATTCAATTAAATTTATTCTGTATACCCACAGAAATATCTTTTTCCCATGGAACTTCGACAAAAAAATACTTCCAGACAGTCCCATTCTGGTTATATCTATAAAATGTGTATCCCAGTCACAATATAGGACATCTATAAAATATTTACCCCTCTGGTCGGAATTTGAAACCAGCAAAAACGCAGTTTGATAGTTTTTAAACACTGAATTTTATAGCATGCATAATTGGCGCAACACAATCCCCTGAAGCATTATGCATAAGTAATTGCGCTAATTTAACTAAAAGAAAACTGGTTTTAACAAATTAAAAATGTCCTTCTATATAAAGGTTACTTCCATAATGAATGACTTACAAATGAATGTCCTTTGTTTTAGCGACTTTATTTTATATCTAAGTAAGAATATTCCCGACCAATCAATTGCTCTGTACGAAATCTCCATTTTATTGAAGTCACAAGCTCTCCATGGCCTTAAATGAAGACTTTTCTACTAAATTATTATTATTGAATAACGGGAGAAAGTTAACGAAGCCTCTTGTCTTCATACACCAAAGAACAAAACCAATTGAAAAGAATTAAGTTTGTTCTTGATTTTTCTAATGTCTTTTACTTGTGCAACTGTTAAAATCTGAAAGAAAATGAACAATTTTATTGGAGGAAAAAGAAAAGTGATTCAATCAGATGACCAGAAAATCACAAGAAAATCAGCTCAGCGATAGAACGAGGTCAACCGGAATTAGCAACCTTAGTGAGATCTCGTTAAGAATATATTGATTCTGCTTCTGCGGATGCATGACTTTTTTGAGGTTCTGCGTTCTTTCATTAATTCTATCAATACACATTGTTACAGGATTATTACAAATAGCCCGAATTGAAGCGGTAAAGATTAAAGTAATTACAGAAATATTATCACTAATAGTTGAAATAATGATAACCTAAGAAATGATTGGATTATAATCTACTTCTTGCAATAGCCGCCTAAATTTCATAGACCTATGCAAGTAATAAACTGAATGAAAAGTTACCCCAACTATGCAGCTCTGAGTCACCTTACTATTGACTTCGCCAATAAAAATTTAATTGCCGTATCTCAACTGAAGTATTTTCACTTAATCTAAGTACATAGGTCTCTATATTCTTGCCTTTGATTTAACAAATTAACTGAGAAAATTCTTTTTCTTTCGAGATCTAATTTTTCACGGACTAAATACTCCACTTACTCTCGATATTTTCTGCTTTTTGTATTTTATCGAAGAGGCAAAATCGGTCAGTTTCTGTTACGTTTTCAAAGTAAAATTGAAAATGGCTGTTTTAAAATTGAAAATAAACAAAGGATCACAACGCTGAATTGATTTTTTGTTAATGCATCTGCAAAATAACAATTTCATTTGGAGTTAACATTTGTTTTGTATTTCTCTCTCTAAAGCATTTAGAGAGAGAAAGGATGAAAAATGCAACGAGTGAAATTCAAAAAAGTAAACAGAAAGGAAATATTGTGAGTGAAGTGTGGGACTTCATGGAATGTACGCCGAACGTATGTCTTTGTATGTATTCAGAATAAAATTAAATATTGTTTTCCCTTATGAAAGAATCAGTTCAACAACTGAACAATGAGATTTCATGGCAAAGAAGAATATGGAAAGGATTCTGAATTAATAATACATAAACTCTAACAAAGGAAAAAGAAATTAATGTAAGGAAGATCAAAATGGAAAAAAGACCAATGGATGAAAATGAACAAAATGAGATACAAGATGTCGGTAGACACGTGACAAAATTTGCGTGGTTTGGGGGCTTAATGATTTTCAAGAGTGAAAAGGGTATTATTTTACACACGACAATGAAAAAGAAGCGGAAACTAGAAACGATGCCTTGGAATTCAAATTTTCTCGTTCTATTTTGATTACATTGTATTATGTATATAATGATTATTCAGCATTATATAGATGTATGTATATGTTGGCTAACAGTAAGGCCTGATATTCCACATGTATATATCAAATACACATTATCAAAACCTCTATACAACATAAAATGTAGGATAAAAGTAAAACTCTCCAGATTCTTCAAATTCTCATCATAAAATCGAGAAAGCTAAATATAATCTTTAGTTATTTTGAGTATATTTAACAACAGAGAAGTGCATTTAGCCTATCGAAGAACTCATTTTGATTGGAATGCCGTCTTTGACCCCGATTTAGATTGTATAAGGGAAAAATTCCTAAAATTTTTTCTCCGAGTCGCATTGTCGGAATGAAAATTTTATGCAATAAAAAGTACATTAAAAAAATACAAATGGTTAAAGGGAGATAACTTCGAATTCGAAATCAGAACATTATCATTGATAACTCTCTACTCCAATTTGAGGATCCTAGTTACTATAATCTTAATACTTGATAAAATACAAAAATATCACAATGATAAAATCGGCCAATAATTATTTATAACTATTTATACTAGGACTCATGTATGCAAATTACAAGTAATCTTTAATAATATTTTAAATTTTGAAATTATATTTATTTTTGGCATTTGAAGTTTTTGTAACTGTTTTCTAAATCGTTGATTGTCATTCAATCATTCCGCCTCACCTGTTATCCTCTTCCGCCATACGTATCAGGCGCACCGCATTGTTTTGGAACCGCTGGTTTAGGGTTGGCTTTGTCTAAAATATGTTGCATTATCTGCGTTGCATATATTGGCATTAATCATAGTGATATTTGCTCAAGGTATTTATTTTTAAGTAACGTAGTAAAAGTATTTCCGTGTCTGTATTTTGAAATAAGATCTTATCGTTTATTTAGTCATATATGTTTTGGTCTGGGAAGGTAATTGTAAATATTTTCTTCTTCCGACAGAGTTTACAGGTTTTTTGTTGTTTTTTTTTTTTGTTTTGTTTTGTTTTTGTTTTTGTTTTTTTTGTTTTTTTCATTTTTTTTATCGAAAACTAAAAATGAATACCTTGAAAATACCACTATGATAAATGCAAATATATACATAGTCCACTCAGATAACTACAGTGTAAGCCACGGGCTCGATCGTTGTGTATTGAAGAAAATAAATATGCCTGAGCAAGCGTCTACAGAAGGGGTTAGTCGCCTCCAGAGATGCTTACTTGAAATATCTATACAGTAGAATATGCAGTAAAATTTAAACTAAAATTGCCTATCGAGAATAAAAAAAGATAATATACGAGGATAGGGAGTTTCTCTTCCTATGATTTTCCTCTGAATGGATTGGACCTTGCAATATACTCGGCGTCTTGTTTGGTCCCGATCTCCAGTTGGAAATGAATTGGTTGGAGGTGCTCAAAAAGGCCGAGGCCAAACTTATTTTCCCGACGGAATCTTTTCTTAAATGAGAGGGCGGAAGTTTGTACTTCTCACATCTACCCCATTCTTTTTTTTTTTACCGGCTACACTCCCGTCTACCATACAAATGATAAATTAATTAGTATGATAGTATGGTAAGGGTCTTATTCTCCTTCTTGTGGGGCGTCAAATCTCCCAAGGTATGTTTGCAAGACCTGTTACCTCGACCAATCTAAAGGCGGTTTGCACCGCTTTCTTAAACCTAATATGGACCTAGTTGGATGGCGGTGGCAAATTCTGGAAGGAAGACACCTGAAAGAACTTCCCATCCCTGAGAAATGTGCAATCGTGCGAGGAGGAAGTTCCTATTTGACCCAAGGTGAGTGCTCCTTTTACCACGAATATCTGAACACTCACCGGGTCTTCTTACAGGCGACAGATGGCCTCTCCGACGCACAGGCGCTGTCCTGGAAGTGCTAGTTCCGTTCGAGATGAGGTGATAGACGAGCTCGGTCTAACAATGCAAGAGATTCACACTCTATGACCTTCGTCACCCGTGTTGAAATGCCTCACTAAGGATGAGACATCACTCTCCTGGCTGGTGCTTCGAAGGGTCCTCTGGGTCGGCAAGAAGCTTTGTTCAGCTAGGCTGAAAAATTCGTCAGACTGCGTACACTGCAGTGAGTAGGAGACCATTGAACATCCACTAGAGTTTCGTACAGCCGTTGTGCGGGTTAACTTCATGGTTCGCATACTGCACAGAAAGTTCTTCACCCTCGAGACCAGTTTTGACTGTAGCAATGTGGTACCGCCATTGACTAAGACTGAACACTACGTGTTTATTTGCTTACTAGGTGTTATTCGAGTCGTGGTGTGGACGACGCGACAGAAGGAAATTTATGGAGATGAGAAGTTCACTTTTTTCTGACTGATCTTGTAATTTAAGCATCAGCTTAGTCAAGATCAGGAGAGAAAAGCGAGGGCTGTCTCCATAGGAAGTTGGTAAAAGTTTAGTGAGTCTTGCGCATTTGTGTCGAATGAAAGGTACCGACTTGGACTGGCATTTTGATGTCGGTTACTCATCAGGGTATTGGTTTCTCTGTACATCCCAGTCCAAAATTAAGGTTGTTTTTTGTTTTAGTTTAGCTGGGTGATGTATGCTCATTGGACCCTTTTTTGTCCCTATTTCTTTCTCCCGTTAGGTGACAGAGATGTCAGTTCTCTAGTGAATGCAGAACACTTTTCGTATTTGTTTTTGTTTTTTTTTTTGTTTTTTGTTTTTTGTCTGGATGAGTGTGTGTTTAAGTGAGTTTTAAAAGTAGTAAAATTTCAATTTTTCAGTCCCACTTTAATTTCGTCTGGTTAACTGACATTTCGGCCGCAATTTAGTGTTGGGGAGGAGGACTTTTATTGCTCACACTGTTTTATTTTTGTAAATAGAAATTGTACACAATGTAGTTAGATTTTTAGAAGTCGTTATGTTTATTGCCTTCTTCCACAGATAAATTATACATATGGGGACTCGTGGTGACTTTAGTAAAAATGCGTTGTTTTGCTGTAAGGTATGGTACGTTTCGGTCTATGATTGTAACTAGTTAAGTTTAGATATAAGGCAGATAAAGACCAACTTTCCCATCTTCCCATGGCCATATTCCAATTCTTTTATATTATACAAAAATAAATATCACTTTCCAAACTTATTTAGATAGGGCGATGCTATTGTGACATTATTTCACCTTTAAAGATATCATACAGTTATTGTAGCGTTGTTTAAATTTACATTCTGTTGAACCAGTCTATATTATTATGGGAAGTCCTATGAATTCAACCTCAATTTTATCAGTTAAACATTGTCCATTGAAGGAGTAATTTTCTGTTTACCATTTAATAATTTTTCATTATGCTCTTTTATGGTATATTATATGTTCGGCATACAACTATAATTAATCTCTACGATATTCCTATTGAAAACTTTAAAAAAACAGTTAGCAGGAAAATGTTTGTGATATTTTGAAAACGTTTCGCCAACTTTAGACTTTACTTGTAAATTAAGACGGACAGTAAATCAAATGATCTTTTTTTTCTTTTCTTTATTTTACTATTTACTGAACTCTCAAAATTTTATATTGTTGTAATCTTCTTTCATTTTTGACACTTCGGAAAATGTTTGGAGGATGAAAATTACGTAACAACCTATGTTCTTCACTTGGTTTTTATTTCGTTAACGCGTTTCGAATGCATTGATTTAATATTGCATTATGTTTACGACCTGAAACGCCTATCAAAATCATTTTCAATGAACAAACATCAGAGCTTTTTCTTAAATATGAATGTGAAATAGCATTTACGTTCCCTGGCTCGGTCATTCTTCTTAGCAAGGCTGAGAACTTTTCAGCATTATTATTATTTCTCTCATTTGTGTATATATATATATATATATATATATATATATATACAGTCTATGTATATAATTTTCTATTACTCTAAAGGTTATTTTATGTGAAGGCTCATATTTGACTACATGCCCTGTTTTTGTTTTGCTTTTTAAGCGAATTACGTCTACCGGACTGAGCATCCTAGACTAATATGCTCTCCGCTAGGATTCGAACCGGCTTTCTTTATCATATATACATTCTCTCCTTTTCTCTCTCAATTACCCCTCTCTCTTTCATACATACACAAACATCTGCACTCTTGTAAAAATTAAGACTCATTTTTCATCCGCAAGTATTTTTACCCATTAGTTAGCAAATTCTCTTAGCTTTATTTGATCTTCAGTTTCGTGCTGTTGCTATCTCAAGATAACAAATCCGACACATAGTGTCATGTAGGTCATCACAAATAACTCAAGGTTGCATAAGTCATAAAGAAATTTTCCTGTTTTTCTAGACTATTGCTGCAGACGTCAGGGCATAACTCTGATCATACGCGTCTTCGTGCTGCATAGGGATGAATCACCTGGTACCAGACTTGTTTTAATTATTGTTACTGTTGCTTTCTAGTCCCAAAAGCAAAACCCATTTGACTGTAATAATTAAAAAAAAAAAAAAAAAAAAACACATTTTATAAACGGATTTTAATTTTCTTCAGCTGTTTTATCATCATGATACCGTCCACTCGAAGTGCTCGCTTGTTACACCTCCAACCTCATATTTTATCGCCTTTCTCGATAAAATAAAAACCAATTTGTCGTTTACACATGACTAAATTGAAAGATATAGTTCATTATCAAAAGTAAGTTGATTCGGTTCTGCCTTTGTGTGTTTGTATGTGTGTCTCTGTGTGTGTCCACCTGAATGAGAAGTCAGTTTTTAATTTTTCTAGCTGGAAATGTAAGAAGGAACGATGTGTTTACAAAAAGAAAATTAAGAAAAAGTACTAGTAAGCCGAAATGTATGTATTGAAAATGAAAATTCATAAATCAGTATAAACAATGCTTCATATTCATAAAGATATTTAGGTAAGTCGCTATTCGGGCATACATATATGCAATGTATGGATATAAGAATGTATTACCAAATAGAATAATTCCCATAAACTTTGTGTAAAAATATGATTATTTTTCCAGGCGGATGACATAGCAGTATTGACGAGGTAAAGAAGTACAAAAAATCATAGTATAGAGGCTATCGCCACAAATTATAACAGACTAATAAAACATTTTATCTACGAGTACGATAGTCAAACGAGTGTAGCAAACATAAAAAAGTTGAAAAGAGAAAGGATCTAAGGTTTTAACCTTTTCTATTTGTCTTGTACCGCTTCTGAAAAATTCTTTGCGTTTTATAGTTTTCTTTCGTGATAACCGAACCTGTAATTTTTAATACTATGTTCTTTGCCATAAATCTCTTAGTTTGTTTCCGTATACAGCAACGTTAATAAATATTTAGCTTTCAGCTAGAGGTCGTACTAAATTAGCGAAACTATCGTTAAGTTTACATCTACTGTATAAACAGTTCACTCTCATGCATATGTTCAAGAGTTCATTCTCCTTTCACTTTAATTGTAAACGACTATTTTGTAAGTTATCTTTGATAAGAATAAACATTTCAATTATTCTTTACAGTTCACCCTTAAGTTGTCGTTCGCAAAATTCAAATAGGATCATGTTCAAGTATCGCTGAGTCTTTAAATTAGCGACATTTTGGCAATATCAAGTCGCGTCATGAATGTCGTAACGCACCAGGATCATAGAAGTACACGTACTACGGAAGTGGCATGTCTAGGGCAATATATATAGTCCGATGAAACCTCTCCCTCTTCAGGCTGGTTTTGAATTCAGTTTTCCTTCTCCTAGACTTATTACCACATCAAGGCAAGGGAGTCCAGTATGCACTGTTATTTAACGCATAGCTGGGGAAAATACCATTCATACCTTTACGATGGGTATTTGTACAAGCGAACGTAATGAACTCGACTGAAATTCGCTGATTTCTCTTTCAGAGTCACTAATCGCTACAAACTGCCTACGTTTAAAGTCTACTCTCTTTGTTTCTCACCTCAGTCGTATTATGCATAATGACACTTGTGTCTAAACTAATGCAAATAAACGTTGATGAGTATCAAATAAGCATGAATAAGACAAATGCATCTGGCCAATTTTGTAATGTCACTGCCAAACATTTGATCAAATAAGTGATAAGAAACGGTAAAATTTAAATTTATTCGTTCTGTTATCAGATTCAGCAAACTGCAAAAGTTGATTACACTAAAAACCAGCAGTTTGTGATCGCGATCAAAAAATGAATTTTGTTATTTTAATCCTGTGGACACCAATATTAAAAATCAATAAGTAAATCCCAGAAGTGAAAAACAATCAGAATATTGCAACAAGTCAACTTCATCTATGTCTTTGAAATGTGCCTTCAGCTATCTGGTTACATCTAGCCACCATATGAACACCAAATGTGAAAAAACATATATTGCATGATTCCATTACGCTCTTCTTTAATATTTCCTGTTTCTGTTTTGTTAGATCTTCTCACAAAAACGCTGTAGCCTGAAATAATGTTGATCTTCCATATTTGTCTGCCTGGAAATAAGCAGAAACAAAATTCAAAATATTTCCCTTGAAAATTACTCAAGTAACAAAAATAATTTAAATAAACCACTGGGTATTTTCCATGATTATATAATATTATTTAGTGACATTGTGTGTGTGATCGATCGTTCTAGAAGGAGAAAAAAATCTCTAACAGAAAACCTACAACCTAGGGAATTTATTATCGTTCCATTTTGGTGGGACTTGAAAAATACCCTCGTGGATTAAAAGCCGTTAACGTGTACTATGCACTCCATCTTAATGCTTCATAGTACAGACCTGAACACTTTCTGCATCAAACTGAAGAGAAACAGCAACACCATAATAGCGAAGCTCCTTATTTCTACAGTTTCGTACGGGTATTACAAGTTGTCTCTGCAACAGATCTGAAGTTTTCATTCGCGTAGCCTATTAATGATGTTATCAAATGAAACAAGTCTCATAGAGGTGAACAAAAAAATTATGAAAAAATAAAAAAATAAAAAAAAATAGATAGAAAGGAATGAAAAAAGTGACAAAAGGAAAAAGACGCGAAATTCCTGTAAAAATAAACACTGATGGCGGAAAAATTATTAAAAAAAATATTAAATTACCCATTCAAATTGATTTCATCTTTCCACAATAAAAGTCAAATTCATTCAGAAATCACGAACAGAGGAAAACAATATTTTTCAAACTTTCGTAACCATAGTCAAAACTTATTTGATGACCAAAAATAGAGCAACGAGAACTGTAATTACTTCTTTTGGCAAAATGGTGTATGTAACCAATTTTCTTTTTTTTTCTTTTTTCTGCTTTTTATATTAATAAATCGAAAGCTTTTTCTCTTCGTGTTTAGCGAGTGTGATTATGCATGAGTATGTACTTGTGTTTACGATCGTAATTATTCGTATATATGTGCGGAGGTATGAATAAATGCGTGAGTAAGCATATTTATTTGTGTAAGTACATATTAAAATAATTTGTTGATATAAAAGTTGCATATAACATATGAAAACAAATCGGTATTTGACAAATTTGACTTATAGCAATGTATCCATCTGCAAATATATTATGTATGTAAGTATGACAGGTTGAAACTAAACTCTCATTTAAGAATCGTCTGAAGCCAACATATTTGCAAAAAGTGAAAGTTTATTTTGATTGACAAGTTTAAAAAAATTAGTGTAGCACAATCTTTGTGACGTACTAAGACGTTATAGTTAAAAGTCTAACAGGGATAGTCTCTTATCGTTTCTATTGGCCAAGCGTACAAGACAAACGAAGTATTGTTAATATCTGAAATTCTACGGAAAAGAAAAAGAAAAGGCATAACTTAATGCTGCCCTGCTTAATGCTTGGTCGTTCAAATAAAATTAAAATATTATTGCTACTTTATATCAGCTCATTTTACCGACCTCATAACATATAGGTTAATAATTCAATTCTGCTACATAACCACCAAGTCTTTATCACCAAAAAGTATTTCCTTTCCATTACGATTGTTTTTCATTACTTTTTTTTTTTTTGACAATAATACGAAATATTCCGCAATGTGTCTGCAATAATAATAACCAATAAGATCGTTTTTATATTTCGTTGGTAAAAACATTTTATGTAATAAAAAATGTTCGGATTTTGCGAATAGAAAATGTATTCATTCGAAAATGAACTTAAGTTACCACGTAACTCAGTCCATTAAGTTTATCCTTACAGATGATCTTTGACGAGCAAACATAATTTTGTGAACGGCACATTTTCTGATGAGTACATTTTCCTGAATTACATAGCCTTTAATTAAATCAAATATTGCTTTTAGCTCCATTTCAGTGAGGAAAAATGATATATTTGCGAAGATAAAAATTTGACTGAGAATATATTCCTACGCGTTTTGTATAAATTAAAACGGTAAATCTTCTCGAGGTCATTCTCATAATGTCACTTATTTTTCTTTGGGCGACGTAGAAATATTGTACAGAATGAACCCATTTCAAGTTCCTTAATTTTTAACCGTTTTAATACGGTTTTTGCAACAAAATAAAAAAAAAACTCTTACTGATACTAAATTAACTGAATCAATTACTTGAAAAGGGACCATTAAAGATATATATTTTGATACGATTTCTACCTTTGTCCACATTGTGAATATGCTTTTTAAACCTAATTAGTATTTAAGTCGAGGCGTCAACACAACATCACTTCATAAAAGTAACTTCCAAATATATTGCAACCAGATCACGTCATTTTACTGTTGAAATAGCTAAGACCGTAAGTTATATCCTAATAGTTTCTTTTCTTCTACTTCTCACCTGTGGGTTTTTTTTCCGAATTATTGCTTCTCTGTCGCCTACAATCTTCAGAAACTGAAATGCAACGTCAGTCGCCATTTTCTGTCTTCCCGAATCTTGTTTTTTATTGCCGTTTCTCCTGATTCTTCTTATTCTCTTCCACTCTCAGTAACTCCTCCTCCCTCCTTGCTTGCTGTGAAATGAATAATTATATTCATGTAATAAGAAACCTGTATTAGAAAAGGATTATTGCCCCAAATACATGATTATTAAATTATTTGACCCTACAGCCAACAAAGAAAATAACACCACAATAGACAATATATTATGCATCTGTTCATATTCGTCAAGTTTACAGGTTTGTTGTTGTCCTACTCTATGAGCGCCTTTAGGACAACAACCAAACCTGTAAACTTGACGAACGCTTTCAGGTTTCCGATGAAATAGTCAGATGTAAAGTAAAGATAAAAAGATATCAAATGTGTAAAATAAAGATAAAAAAGAAAATGGAAAAAAGATGTATATGCTTGACATATTGCGATGAAAACGAAAGTGTTTACTCGTTCATAAAATTGTATAGACATTGTTGGCTAAAGGTTATATTTTCTTTTTCCTTTACAGAGATCCAAATTACGATTGGGACAGACCATCAGCAAAAAATGAATGGCCATCTCATACAGCATCAGGTCGGGAGTACATATTACTGGACGCCAAACATGTTCATAATTTTAAAGTTTCAAAAGGTCTGAGATCAAAGGAATGTGCCTTCTGGAAAGAATATCTACCTCAACTAGTCGCGGCCACATGTAAGTAATTTAATCTACATCTATTCTCATTTTTCTTTTATATAAAATTCAAAATTGTTAGCGAGCCTCAGAAGATTGTGTGGGCTCAAGCTTAAAAATATGTTTAAGTTTTAGTTCTTACAGAACAATGAAAAATGATAACTCAAATCCTTTCAAAATAACAAATTAATCTAAAATACTAATTTTTTTTCTTTTTCGTTTGTGCTCTTTTTCCGCTTGAACTAAAAACAAAACAAAACCTGTTTATCCATTTGTATTGAATGTTTTATTGTTGCGTGATTAGATCACACTGAAATCTTTGACTTCTATATATAATGATATAAAATATTTTATATTAAGTTCTGAAAAATTACATGCACTTCGCTTAATGCACGCAATCGCTTTTAGCTTATGTAAGAAAAGTTTACCAAATCATACTATGAATTATAATTGAGCATTTTGACGGTTAATATAAGATAACTAAAATGTTCTTGCCGTTTTTTATGTCGTGTGGAAAGAAGTGATCACAGTGACGCAAATGAATGCCTCACGTGCTGGGAAAGCGGTGTGGGGGACAATTGCTCTTGAATTGCATGTGTGTTGCGCAAATCCATCAGTCATAACTCGAGCAGTGGTGAGGAAACCTGTCAAAGTAACTCGTTCGTTGTTATCTGCTGTACGACATTAAGGTAGGCCTGGTCACAGCCGCATCAAGTAGAATAGATCAAAGCTTTGGAGATAATGCTGTGAGGGAACGCACGGCTAGCCATTGGTTCCAGAAGTTCAGGTCGGGATATCCCTGATGAAGCCCGCAGAGGCAGGCCACAGGTCCTGAATGATGAGGTCCTAGAGGCGGTCATAGAATAGGACAACAACCAAACCTGTAAACTTGACGAACGCTTTCAGGTTTCTGATGAAATAATCAGATTTCACCTGTATTGCACAGAAACTGTTTTACGCCGAGATTATGGCTCAATCAATTTTTTTTTTAATCTTCACATTGTCTATCTTTCCAATCCACTATTTTTAAACATTTTATTGAACAAAAATTGATGCAAGCTGACTTTAAAATTTTCAATGAATTTTTCCCCCAATTTTTCTACACGCTTTGTAATCAATCGAATTCTTCCTCAATTATTATAAATTCGATTTTATTACTGAAATACCTTTATTACTGAAATGCCTTTATAATTACGAAGATAACTTACGTGGTTATAAAGTTGTACGAATGGGTTCAATCCCCAGAAATTGGTACGAAAATGATTTGAGGCTGTAAAGAACTTTTGTTGCATTCATGTGATGATATAAAGATACTTTAGGGAAACTCTTTAAGTTCAAAGATCTTAAAGCTCCCAAAAACTAAATATAAAATAACAAATAATCTGGCTGCAAATACGTAGTAATAAAGTGAGGGTAATTGTAGATATGTTATAAAAGCTAGAACTTCTTTTTATATCGATATATGCACCTATGAATACATGAGAATTTTTTTATGTCGGTGATATTCGGACAAACGTATTTACGTCTATATGCACGTGACGATTGATGGCGCCCATGAATCCCTCTATCAAATCTCGTGTCTTAATGAGTGTGCTCACGCTGTTCGTTTATCTGTGTAAAAATGCACAGTGATTGCATTGTACATATCTTGCAATGTCTACCTGTCTGTGTGTTTAGATCTCCGCGTGTATGTGCGAATGTGTGTGGTGAGTTCATGCGTGTATGCGAATAAACGTATGAATTCGAATTTGTTAATGTGGTGGCTACATGCTTTCACGTCAGAAATGTGACTTTCCTTACCTCAAATTCTATTTTTTTATTACGATATTGTATGATTAGCAAACAAGGTTTATTCTACGGTGAGATTTAACTTTTGTTGTAAAATGAAAAATATTTAAATGTCAATAGATCATGTTGGATAAAAAAGCTAAAAAACATTTGTAGTCGAATGAATAAATTGTCTTAGGTATTGGCATTGTGTGCGTATATATATATATATATATATATATATATATATATATATATATATATATATATATATAATGGACTCTCCCGTCGCTTTCGACGTATGAGGATCTGACAACTTAAACAATTGATTCAGTTATGAATTTTGTTTGATAATCTTAAGTGGCACTTAAGAACCGCAAGGGATTTACAAAGGAAGCCGTATATGGAGCAAGAGTGAGGATTGTGGGATGAGGTCAACTGTTAGATTAGCTGACCTTTTAGATCTTGCTCTCGATTCTTGAAAACCATTCAGACTAGCAAGATTGAAACCACTGAGTCCACAAATACCATGTACAACTCCTGTTTTTCCAAACGAACCTTTTCTGCAATTTGACGAAGAAAAACAACATGTCACCGGTGCCACGACCATACTGAGATTCAGGATAGATGTCATCAACAAGGTGTATAATGATTCTGTTTAGAATCAATCTAGCTAGGATTTTGCCTGCCATTGAAGGGAGTGATATCCCCGATGATTATCACAGACACACCTGGAACCCTTGTTTTTGTTGAGGTATTTGATAGAGGCGTATTTATAATCCTGTGGGACACAGTCTACCTTCCATATCTCCACGAAAAGGAGATGCAACCTTTCTACCAACATTTGGCCACCATGTTTATATACTTTAGGTGGAATAGGATCCTTAAGAGTAGGTGATTTTCCAGATGACATCTGTTTGATAGGTAGGTTCAAAAGACAATTTCGGGATTTTGCACAATTGATGAGATGGCTTTCTTATCAGTAACCAAAATTCTCTTTCTAGCGATCCAAAATGTCTGATTTATCCATCAAGAGAGTTTCATCATCTGCCGTGGACATTGGAGCAACACCACTTTTCTGAGGACCGAAAACGCTCTTGAGGCCAACATAGAAAGCCTTTACATCCTTTCTATGTGAAGCTTCTTGGAGTTCAGTGTCCTTTTCAGACCACCAACGCTCTTTGTGAATGAACGGCCATCACCCATTGGTCTTCCACAGTGCAGACTCCAGCTAGAGCCTTCTAGTAATATCATTTACCTAACCCCGTCGCCTTCACTCTCTCACCAGCGGACCTTGCAAGTGAACTGTGTGGATAAGAATGAACGAATCTGGGTAAACCACCAAAAAATCCACACAAGTGATTTGATTAAAGTGGTGAGGGAATGTGAAGGACCATCCACACTTTTCGAAATTATCGATACACTCGGTGGCTGCAAATAAATGCCACAGACGAAACAGACTGTATTATAAGAGTTTTCCATCTCTTAGACCAGTCGTGTTCTATAAGACTAAAGAGCCTGGTCAGCCCGGGTAGGTATTATTCGCCCATAGCTGTGATCCTAACAGGTGCTAACATCCCGGGTCATGGTGGACCTGGGACAACAGCAATTAAAAGGTGGTTCCACGCTCCCCAAATCCACCACTTTCCCGATCAGAAGACTTGCTGCCGGATGTAGTTTATCGTCATACCGAGGACAACATATATATATATATATATATATATATATATATATATATATATATATATATATATATATATATCTGTATTTTTAACTACAATTTTAAATACAACTTTAAAATATTTTCACTGTTAGTTTTAATAGACTATATTTCTTTTTTAAAAGAAGTAAATGTATTAGAATTACTTACAGTAAGTATAATTATTTTTACATATCAAGTATAAGTATGTATATTACTTCCCTAACCCCTACCAAAACTGATACATCAAAATACAGACATAATGAATACGCAAACACCCCTCGTCTGGTTGAAATGAATTTCTCTGTTTCCTTGGAAACGTGAATTATGATTTTTGCTGACTTTAAAACCCAGTAATTTTATAAGTTACTCCAAAATTCGCTTGAGGATGAAATGGAACTAATGTCTTTAATTTAATTACAAAATTAAATTTGGACCTTCCATTTTTGAAACATGGTTAGAACTGTGTAGCGGAAAAGCCATATTTTAAATCAATTAATTTATAATATAAATGTAAATTTACATTGAGCACTATTTTGTAAAAATAAAAATATCTATAAGAACACCGGATTTTAAAAGTTTTAATAGACTATATTTCTTTTTTAAAAGAAGTAAATGTATTAGAATTACTTACAGTAAGTATAATTATTTTTACATATCTTACTGTTTTTCTTTATATATATATATATATATATATATATATATATATATGCGTTCCCATTAGCCGAAGAAATCATCGATAGACAGATTCGGTCACGAAGGGTCTTATCTTATAAGTCTTTCCCCAATACTCGATAGTTCATACCTGCTCAGTTTCGCACCCAAACTTAAAAACATTTCTAAATAAGTAATGGATTTTTTTATTTATAGATCTGACAGATTTTATCACTTTAAATGTCTTTAGTGGATACCCATATTTTAGTAATCAATCCATTCATTTACTAAACAGTATCTTTATTTTCGTCTACCGGCCAGAATATTCAAGAGATCTTATTAAAGAAAAAGATACGCCCACCGGCATTATATATATATATATATATATATATATATATATTCATACACGTTTCATTAAATAATATTGTTGTAAAAGTGTTGTCTATTTATTTTATGTAAAAATTTTTTCGTAACATCTGATAAGTTTAGTTTTTAACGTCCTAGGTATGACGATAAACTACATCCGCGTTCTGGGTATGGCAATAAACTACGTCCGCGTCCTCGGTATGGCGATAAACTACATCCAACAGCAAGGCCTCAGATAATGTTTTCGGAAAAATAATGTTGCCAGCTATACGTTTTTGAAACAAAAATGTTGTCAAAAATGTTGTCAGCTATACGTTTTTTTCAAAAAATAATGTTGCCAGCTATACGTTTTTGGAACAATAATGTTGCCAGCTATACGTTTTTGAAACCATAATGTTGCCAGCAATACATTTTTTGTAAAAAAATAATGTTGCCAGCTATCCGGTTTTGAAACAATAATGTTACCAGCTATCCGTTTTTGAAACCATAATGTTGCCAGCTATGCGTTTTTAAAACAATAATGTTGCCAGCTATACGTTTTTGAAACCATAATGTTGCCAGCTATACGTTTTTTTTTTTTGTTTTTTTTTTAAACCATAATGATGCCAGCTATACGTTTTTGAAACCATAATGTTGCCAGCTATACGTTTTTGACTTTTAAAATCTCTCAAAATCATTTTCGGCATAAAGTGACCATTAAGTTTGAGATGCCGTTAAACAAAACAATTAATCAATGAATCGATTGAAGAAATTATTTGCAAAAACTGAACCAAAAATTATATTGGATTTTCTAAAAAGAATTGGTCTCTTATCAAAGATGTAGACTGATGTGTAAACAACATATCCTACCTTTTACCATTTTACAAATAAAATGTCCTTATCAAATGGAAATTCTTGAATTAAAAAAAATACCTAGGATTATTTTGCAGTGTACAAGCAAATAACCTCTAGCTTGCTAAAAATGTTCCATACAAAATAGGCATTTAAAATTCATATATTTGGCATATATATATAAATTGGATTTGGCATTAAATAACCCACAGTGGTTGAGATGCCATAAAACCCAAACAAACAAACAAACAATCTGATAAGTTTAATAACATTATCGTTGAACGAAGAAAGAAATTCACAATATTGATCCATATTTTTTAATACAATCTAAGCTTTCGGCTTACATAAGCCATTATCAAAGATGTCAATTACAACATATTAAGCAATATACGGACAAGACAGTGATGATAGTCTGTCATTGTTTACATAGATGATTTCTAAGCAACGATAAACACGTGCATATAAGACGCTAGAAGCGAAAATCGCACCGCATCTCATGGCGTCACACATGACCACACGAGAGTGAATTGGAGAAGTATGAAGAATGGAATGCCGTTGGTATAAAGCAATGGCTTCTGTTACCAATTATAAACATTTAAGAATATTTGTAGAGATGCCATAATTGATTTTGTTTAGGTTGGGTTCCAACTGTTTGATGTATAATGCTTCAAGGATTTTTAGTTTTTGTCTATTGTTTTCATGTCGAAGTATAATTGTGTTTTCGACAAGTATTTTACGGAATTGTGTATGCGGGCAGGCATGTTCTTTTAAATGCCTAAAAATGTTAGTTTTCATTCAATTTTACATTCAAATGAAAAACTGAATGAAAATATGTCTATATATATGTGTAGATGTATATATATGTGTGTGTATTTATGCATGTATATGTGTGTGTGTGTATCTGTGTATATGTGTATATGTATTTGTGTGTGTGTGTATTTGTGCACTACTGTTCAAAAGTTTGAAGCCAGCCCCAGAATTATTATGGGATGAACTTAACAGAATAGTGAAAAAGAAATGACAAAGAGAATCTTAGTCACTGAAAAAGAATAGAATTAATTATCAAACTTATGCGTTGTTAAACATTTGCAAAGAATGTCAAAAATTTGCGCTGTAGTAATCAAGCCCAAAGGAGAATTTAATCATTTCTTTTTTTTTTTTTTTTTTTGTCATAATAAAATTTGTAATAAAATATCACTTCTCACTTTTTTCACTTATTTAAAGTACAAACCAACTACATTTGGGGCCAATTTAAAAAATTACCAGGGATTCTCTCAAACTTTTCAAATGTAGTATATATGTGAGTGTGTATTTGTGCATATATATATATATATATATATATATATAGAGAGAGAGAGAGAGAGAGAGATGTGCATATATGGCGTGAGGCTAGTCATCACTATCCTAGTTTTAGTTAATCACAAGCACGACCCATTCATCTAATACAATTTCTCCATTTGCCACATGAACTCATCCTTCACCATTCAATCCTACATATACCACAATTACACATATTCACAGGGGACTTGCAAAACACCCCATGATGTAAAAATTTCATAATGTCTCTATAAAATATATAAAAATTTATTAAAACATGAAATGACCCGGGGAAGGGGATGAACCAAGTCAACTAACAAAGAATTGTAACAAACAAAAACAAAACAATAATAAGAGTGACCGCTGCATTCTGTCAGTGTGAAGACTCAAGAGTCACACTTACTAATTGTGAGGGAAGTGTAAAAATAAATGACGAAATGGGAAAATCAAATTCTGACCCAGCCGAGATGCGAAAGTGGAGACAAAAGCAAACTAGGGAGGTTAGGAATCTCGACATTGATCATAACAAAAGAGAATCCAGGGAACAGGCCACTTATTCACATTAACTAGGAAAACAAATAATGTCTAACTTAACCAGCGGAGGGATCACAGAGCTTGATGAGAATAGCGTTTGTAAAGCAAGATTCCTTCATTTGCGTCGTCCAGATATGGCCGGATAGAAACGTCAGCAACACCTTTCGTTTCTCTCCAGAATATGGGGGCCACACATTATCGCACATGTATGCAAGATCGATGAGCACAAGATTATCGGGAGCGATACGAGACGTCAACTCTCCGACATAGTCCCAGAAAGAGCGCACCGGAGGACAATGGTAGATTCCTAATAACTGTCCCAATAGTTCCCGCTGTACTAGTCTAATTAGCTGTTGCTGGAAGTCCCGCCTGTCCAGTAAAGACAGATTGGACTTCCAGCATCCAGCGATTTTAGGCCTAACATCAAACACCATCCGGGCACAGACGAGTCTATGGTCCGAATAGCCTAACCAGTGGAAAGTGGGGCAATCTAATCAGTCTATATCGGCCCTCCTTATTAACATTCTATCCAGGTAGCTGTCTAGCCGAGACATGCCATCTTACCCTCAGGATGATCGACCCGGTATCCGTCGCCCGATGACCTGCCAATATCTTCTCGCCCTCTGTCTATTTTGGGATCCAGGATGGCATTAACAGTAAACGCGAAGAATCAACCAGGAAGATCCTTAAGTGACGGAAAAACGAGACACGCTCCCTCTGATTGTTGAGCGCGTAACCCGCAACGACCCGAAATGAACTACTGTTCACGGCAATATCAGCCATTACTAACGGGCCCCTCGCATCGACATCAACAAGATTCACCCTCGCATCCAGGGTACGTTTAACCAGCAAGAAAATACCTCTGGCCAGCTGGTCACGGTATGATGAATAAACAATATACAGCTAAACAACATATGAGCATCAACCAGACAAATAAAGTGTGTTTCCTGAATCGCAGCCACATCTACGCCGATGTATGGATGTATACATATATCTATAGATGTATATTCAGTTGTATGGATATGAGTTTGCGATCATCAGACAAACTGGTTTATTTTTTTAAATTTGATCTATTTATGCTTGTTTATATTTGATTATGTTTGAGGGTGAGAAGGGGTATTTTCTTCTGGGTTTGTTTGGGATGACACTCTGACACACAGACACATATACATACAAGTGTACGCATTTATAGTTCACACAAACACACCCATATAAACAATCCGAGATTAGGCGCAGTTCGAGCATACACATATACGCAAATGAAATTCTATTTCGGTGTCGAGACTGTAGCGTTTATTATATGTAGCGATGTTCTTTTAACAAGGGGCAGGTGGGGGTGTTCTTAACGCTTTCCAGTTCGGCCGCCTTCGCTGTCAGACAAACTTACACTTCGTCACACACATATACGCATATGTAGACGCGAACATACATCCCTATTGGTTTGGGTCTTCCACTACTTCGTTAAGTTGGGTTCTGTTTGTGAACATGGTGATGATGATGTTTGTATTTTCAACGCTAACTGCTTGTGTATTATTGACGATTGTAACTCTGCTGATAGTAACAATAACTGTGATATTATTATTGATATATTAGTAATAGTTATTGATGTGTTAACAGTAAATTTAGCCTTAACGATGATGGAAACGAAATATAATGAAAAAAATGTGACAATAATGACAGTGGTAATTATGATAATAGCTATGGTAACCATGATAATGATGTTGAAAATAATAATAATAATAATAATAATAATAATAATAATAATAATAATAATGACAAAGTTGAAAACAGCACTAATTGTGGTAGAGATGGTTACGAAGTGATTGTTCCTAAAGTGGTAACAGCATTACTGATAATGAAAATAATACTAGTAGTTATTTTCGGTAGGTATATAAAGTGGTAACAACAATATTAATAGCGAAAGTAATAGTAGTCGTTATGAAGTAATAATTTTGAAATGTTAATGGTTTTATCTCTTCTGATGGCTGCACCAACTGTCATGGTGTTGGCCGTGTCCGCAAGAATGATGTTAGTGTAGGTAACAGTGCTGATAGTTTTATCGATCTGTGTTAATTGAGATAGTGGTGGTTGTGTTTGGAGGGAGTAGTGTTGGTAACAGTATTGTTAATGATGGGTGTTGCTGGCTATGTTTCGGTGATTTTGGTGTCTTTGCGTTTTAGTGTTCTACCATTTTTCCGGTAGTTTCATTCCTGTCTGTGCTTAGTTTTTTTGTAAGCATTATCGGTTTGGTATGAACTGTAATAGTAGATATTTATTTTCGTGTCTGCATTTTGAAATTATTATTTTCGATTTTTGGTTTAGTAATTCTTTTTGTTGAGAGTGGGAGATTATTGACACTTTTTCGTGTAAACAAAGTAGACATTAACTAGATATGTTATTGTAGACAGGTGCGGTTTTCGTGATTTCCTAGCATATTTTTGGTATGGTGTTTATATACATATATATATATATATATATATATATATATATATATATATATATATATATAGGTGTATATATATAGATGCGGGTATATATATAGATATATATATAGCATATATATATATGGATATGTATACATATATGCATATATATATGAATATATACACATATAGATATAGATATATATATAGATATATATGAAGAAAAATATACGGAAAAAACAAACAAAAATCTTAATATGCATTTATGCTGTATTAATGTTAATATAATGTCAACGTCGGACGTTTCGGTCTAATAAACCATCTTCAGGACATATTCATAAGGCATAATTAACATTAGACTATATTCAAAATAAAATTAACGACTGTATAAAAGCAAATGGCAAACATTATGGAATACATTCTGAGAAACGAAACTTTAAGAACACCAACCAAACATCAGACATGAAAAGACAAAATTACTAAAATGGTGAAGCGAGGACATTGTGCTATCTAGAGTTTGTACTGGTCATACAAGATATACGCGTGTATATATATGTATTATGTGTGTGCGTTTTGTGTGTGTATTTATGTGTGTATTTATGTATGCGCATGTGTGTATTTGTGCATGTATATATGTGTATATGAGAATGATGCAAGAAACCTTGAACGACCATGATATATACATGCATGTGTGTGTTTGTGCATATTTATGTGTTAGTACATATATGTGTGTATGTGTGTGCATATATATATATATATATATATATATATATAGAGAGAGAGAGAGAGAGAGAGACAGATGTATGTGTTTGTGTGTTTGTGCATATATATATAAGGTTTATCAAAATACTTTTTACGAACTTTTGGGCGGGTTCCTCAAGCCAAACTCGCTATAAACCTACATCTGCACACCATTCTTGTTTGAATTAGTAATTTTAAAGAAAATTTACGTTATTTAGGTTATATTTGTGATTCGTGGCTAGTCTATCTTCGCCGTATAATGTCTGTAGTCGTGAGTTAAAAGAGAAATGTTCCATTTAACAATGGCACGATATTCATTATCCTGAGCAGGCAGATATGATTTTTACATACGGCCACGTGAATGGTAATGGACACGAGTCTAAACGGCGGGATCAGATTGAGTTTCCAAATCGAATGCAGCCGCGTCATCCAACATTTGTTGCTGAGACCAAATATGTGGCACTACATATTATATTATGACTCGAGGATGACCGAGATCCGTTAGTACGCCTCACTGCGAATAATACATTCTACAGGCTGTCGGAAACGATTCAGGTATCAGCACAAGAGTAGTTCCTGTATCCGTATCATTTACAACGTGTGCAGTATCTTTCGCCATCTGATCACTTACCACGAGAGAACTTTTGCCAATGGTTTATTGCACAAACTGCCGATCCGTTGTTTGTCTTTTCATTCTTGTTCACGGATGAGACAACATTTGGAAGAAATGGAATAACAAATTTGTACAGCCAACATTTGTGGGCGGATCGGAATCCCCATGGTGCACGTAACTGCAAGGCATGGGAATGGCCTTTGATAGTAGCGCTGTATGGTATTTACATACCGCCTATCCTCTCTGGTTACACTAAAAGAACAAACTGTTGGACATGTTGGAGATTTATAACAGCCAGGTTAAAATACAAAAATTCGTCGTTTTAGCATGGATACAACGCCATGTTGGCATAAAGGTAATGAAAAAGTCGATGAACTAGAAATGAATCTGTAACATTGAAGTAACTAATATAAAATCCCGTATAGAGATTTCAAAATAAAATTAACGACTGTATAAAAGCAAATGGCAAACATTATGGAATACATTCTGAGAAACGAAACTTTAAGAACACCAACCAAACATCAGACATGAAAAGACAAAATTACTAAGCTGGTGAAGCGAGGACATTGTGCTATCTAGAGTTTGTACTGGTCATACAAGATATACGCGTGTACGCCAGCTCTGACCTGAAGATGTACATTGAGGCACTTAAAGCAATAAATGATTACGTTACGTTCATTCTAATTGAACGTAACAGTTATCAGCTTAAACGTAACAAATACCACAATGTCACAAATATGAAAACGTTATTTAAAGATGTTGCCCCTGGACTTATAAAAGAAATACGAATTTTTAAGTTCCTTTAAAAATTGGTTACGTATGTGTATGTTTACTAGTTTAAACGATTCAAATTGGCAGGTTAAACAATCTACTGAAAATGAATTGTAGCTACGAAACTGAACTACTCGAACTATCGGAAAAAAATAAAGTATATGTGTATATGCATATATGCAATATATGTATTCACCTGGTTGGCGTAAAATGAGTCATCAGGATTGACATTCCATTAAACAAAATCTAGCGAAATCATTAACACTGTAATAAGATTTTTCTTTTCCTTACTACCTTTTTTATAACAGCTAACCAAACTAATATTAGTGTTCGTTCTATGTATAATTTATTTTTATATAATATGAATGAGTATTTAAATGCAACCGTTTCATTTTATACTCCTACTAAATAGTCATATATTAAATTTCTTTACATTCCAGTCACCTTAACACAAAAGTAATAAATTATCTAAGAAATTTAGAATTAAATTATTCATTTTTATGTAATTAAGCACTATTACAGGTGAAAATAAATGTTTCTTCTCTTTAATTTCATCAAAAGTCCCAAATATATTTTAATATTTCCTAAAACTTGTTAGTAGTTTTCATCAAATTTATTTCAATAAATACACAAGAACATCTTTTAATCAGGTTCATCATATTGATATTTTGTGAAACAACTTTATATATCGTCTTTGTCCTGTAGAGTTTGTTTCTTGTGCATGCCTTTGTAAACAACACTTTCTCAGATTGCAGAAACTTTTCAACAGGTGAGATGAAATATCCCGATCACCATACTTGTACGAATCCTTGGACGTCGGTTTCAATTACAGCTGCAATCAAGACAGAAAAATTTTCTGATCGCTAGCTGGTTATGTGAACTAAGATTCATTTCTTTATCAAATATTTAGTGCACATAACTGGCTGATGAACAGAACTACATTCATCCAGTTTCTTCCAACTCAAACGACCAGCAACATATCAATGGAGACCGTCAAGACGCCACAAGAGAAAACTGTGACTCATTTCGTAGATACAATTCTTAAATTTCTTAATAAATGCGTATGTTCCAAAATAAAGTGTCATGATTATTTTCTTCAGCAGAAAAAAAACTTCTGTCACAGTTTTAAACATTTTGTAACTAATTTTAAAATATCTATTTACAATGCAATCGATTTAGCAGAAATTGTTTCAATTTTTGAGTATTTATCGATTATGCTCTCGTTTTTCCGATTAAACAAAGACACGCATCCGAGGCGAAATTTTCAGTTTTTTTTTCTAAATGATAATAAACAAAGTTATGTAGTAACGAAGTTGGAAATTATTTATCGACACAAAATTCGATATCCACTCCAATTGATATTTTTTACATTTTTTATTTTGTTCCAGATATTAGCAAATTACACTTCACTAAGGGGGAAAAAATAAACTTTCGATGTCAGTTGAAAATATAAAAATATCGAAAAAATTACTTTATAGAAAATCAGAGTAACTTTTACTTTTTGTCATATGAACTCAGAAAATGAACGCAACATTCAGGAAAGAATAAAATAATGAATTTCAGATGAAGTGCCACCCAAACGTTGCTGAAGCCCCGTGTGCGTGTGCGTGTGCGTGTGCGTGTAATGGGGTATCCATGATAGGAAAGCCAACAATGGCAAAAAAAAACAGCAGTATCTTGTCAAGGTGAACAAAAGTATTTCGTCACAATCCATGAATAAAAATAAGAATTTTTTTTTAAATCACAACACACTTCATTTATACAGCATTAGTTTAAAACGTTATTTATTTCAGTTCACTTAATGGATCGTTTCTTTTCAAAAAGTAGAACATTCTACTCTATAACTCAGTAAAGTTATCTGAATTTTTTAAAATCCAATTAATTATAGGGTTACTTCTGTGCTAACACACACACACACTCATACACACACACACACACTCATACACACACACACACACACACACACACACACACACACACACATACATATATATATATATATATATATATATATATATATATATATATATATATAACTAATAGATTTCTATGAATGTTATATTTAATGGGGACACGTTTAAGCAATGAAATTAATGTCTACTGGACTTTTATTAAATAAGCTGAAAGTGCTTTACCTTTAAGCTACTCTAAGCCATTACAGAAAGGTAAGGCTCATTTACGCTATATCAATGCACATCTTTCGGTCGAACTTTTCAAAGTCTATATCTTTTGAGTTTATTTTCGTACTATAGGCATTAATAGTAATTTAAAGAAACATATGGATTTTTATAATCCGTCATTATTTCTTATTGCTATGAATGTTATATTCTGCGGTTACCTGTTTGCGTCGACATTCATGTTTTTACAATAGTTAAATTAATGTTTACTGGCCTAGAGTTGGCAAATGTGCTTCTCGACAGAAATCAAATCCGAATTCCCTTTTTAATCTGAGTAACCACCTAAATAAAGGCAAGATGCGCTTTTACCATTAAGTTACAGGAAGCCATTACAGAAACTACTACAGCTAGAAAATGAGAAAATTTCTATCCGCCACTGTGAGTCTGTCACTAAGATCAGTTTTTGCTTTCTGTTTAGGAGTACTATTAAATCTCTAGTCATATCATATTGTGCTTACTTGAAATGCTGCCTTTCCAAATTTTCCATAACGTTCTGTAAATCCTTAGGCACTTCCTCTTTCTACAAACAAAAATCGTGATTTTCTTTGATTTCTATATATGTTCATAACGACAGCTATTTGAAAGAGTAATAAAAGGTATCCAGAAGAATTCTTACAATTTCAAAATTAGAACACGCGTTACTTTTTGACCGATACTTGCATTTACAAATATACATGTTTATCTGTGGGTGGTCTTATAGTATTCTTATCAACATGCCTTCTTTCTAACCGCAAATTCCTCACCGACTTCACTCCCTATCAGTATGGGTTTCAGTCCGTCGATTCCAGTTTGCTTTTTCTATCGATTTACATTTCTGCTCGCCGATTCCAATCTGCCTTCTTGTATTCCTAACAACTTCCCTAATTGTCGATTCCACCCTGACTTTTTCTGTCAATAAGGACCTCCTTTTCAGTGCATCCCTTCCAGTCTTTTAGTATTTTAATCCCTTCCTTACCCATCAATTCAACACCGTATGTCTGTATTATCAAATTCCCTTTCTGTCCGTTCATTGCACATTGCTTTATTCTAATGTTGTTGATTTTCCAACTTCCCAATTAATCTTGCCTTAGTCTATTCATGTCGTCTATCTTTTCTCTTCGGCCATTCCCTAATGTCTTCCAATATAACATTTTTAACTTTCCTTTGAAACCATTGATATCAACATGCCTTCTCGTGTTACTATTTTCTTCGTTTTTTCCCGATTAATTCCTTTCATGTTAAGTTCTCTTTCTAAAATTTGGTTCCAATCTGTACAACTCTAACCATCAACTTCACCCTGCCTTCTATATTTGGCGATTTTGTCTAAGTACATCCTGCTATATATAATTCCTTTCAACTTCCCTTTGTAACAGTTTAATCTCCTATCACCTTTAATATTCCAATTAACTTTACTTTGTAACCGTGTATCTTGTCTTCTGTTCCCCCATCAACTTTCTCAGTGATTTCAGCCTACAGTTTTATATTTCTATCAATTTGCCTTTCTAACCACCAATTCCTTCTATTCTACCTATCGACTGCCATTTCTGCCTGTCTATTCTATCGAACTATTGTTCTCAACTTCTCTTTGCAACTATCAATTCCATCATGAATTATTCCTATCAAATTCCCTTTTTGATCATCGATTTCAGCCTACTGAGTTTTATTGCTATCAACTTTCCTTTCTAGCTGTCGATTTCATCATACCTTCTTATGTTCCTACCAAATTCTTTTCTGTGTCGATAATGCGTGACTTTATTTACCATTTGAGTGCACCCTGTCGCCTTATGTTCATATCAGCTTGTCTTCCTAACTGTTGATTAAAACATACCTTCTTGTATTCTTATCAACTCCTCATTCTAACGATTTGTTACATGTATTCTTCTCTTGCTACCTATCGGTTCCAGCTTGCCGCCTTGTATTCCTGTCAACTTTCCTGTCAGTTCCACCAAATTTTCTTGATTCATATCTATCTCCTTCCATCTAACTCTAGATTCCTGCTTCACTTCTTTTATCAGTTTACTTCCTTACCTGACCGTCGATTCTAGCTTAACTTACTATATTTCTATCTAGCTTTCTGCGTACCTATCGTCTTCTCTTTCTATGAAAATGATTCAAACCTACATTATCCATCAATTGCTCTTTTCTTTCCTCTGCTTCACTCCGCCTCTGCTCCACTCTTTATAAAATTTATATTTCTGCTTGTCGCTTCTACATCGCATTCAACTTCCCTTTCTTCTGTCCATTACGTTGTCCATGTTCCCGCTCAATTTAAGGAGGCCATTTTATCTATCAACTCTTCCTTCCGATTCCTCCCTTTTCAAATTTACTTTCTTCTACTTGATTCTTCATCTTATTCATTTGACTTTGTACTCATTCAAACTGCCTTGTATTTCTCTGTTTCTTTCTCTCTCTCTCTCTCTCTCTCTCTCTCTCTCTCTATATATATATATATATATATATATATATATATATATATATATATATATCACTCTATCTCTATCTAATATATATATCACTCACTTTATCTCTATCTAATATATATATATGTGTGTGTGTGTGTATGGAATCAATACATATATAGATATATTAACACCTTACATGAATTTAAATTCATAAACATATCAACAATTTCCACAAGAACATTAGATTTATGATAGAATATTCAAGTATTCATTTTTAGATGTATTAGTGAACCTCACTAACAATAAGATATCTACATCACTTTATCGCAAGCCTACAGGCGGTTACTGTTATTTAAAATTTTGATAGCTAACGATCCATAATTTATAGCCAATGCTTACACATTAAAAGAATATATTTGAATCTTAAAGACTAGTAATATATATATACATGATCAGCAATTAACCAATTCTTCAATAGAAATTACTCTATAAAAATAACCAAAGAATCTATTAAAGTACTTCCGCAAGTACACTAGAAATAGTCCTTTAGTCTACAAAAACAAAATACGACCTACGTATAGCCACAGTGCCTGATTTTAATCATAATATAAATATTTTTTTTCATTTCTTCAAAAGAAACTTTCTAAACTAGTTCCACTAATTAGTAACGCATTCAACGGACCTCCACTTAATACAAGGCGACAACCACCCAATTTACTCTCACTATTTGCATCTTCCAAGCCGAACAAACTAAATACTCTCCTTAATAAACGAATATGTCAAATGTGTAAGTACATTGTCACCGATACAACTTGCAGGTACAGAAAGTAGATTACACTCCACTCCCCTTACTTGCGACAGTTTCAATATATTTTATCTTATTTATCTCCGTTATATTGCACTAAGTATGTCAGTAAGACTAACTCTGAAATTTATCTCCAAGATCTCAAAAAGACAATTAGGAACAAATCTAATTATTTGACTTTCAGCATTTCAAGTTAATTATATTATAGGCGAAGTTCAATTCTCTTCTTTTAATTCACATTACAGATGTCGGAAAGAATCAAACCTCATACTCTCAATTTAGGATTCAACAAAAATCAAGAAATTTTCAATGATTCTACTTTTTACAAAAATAACGACGAAATCATTGCATTTTATATATTATATCATTTTACATATTATCATATTATATCATTTTACATACAGACAAAAAAGCATTTATTAATCAAATACATCGTACCCATTGTTTTAACAACTGTTTTCCTTCTTTCAATTAAGTTTGTTGGTGCCATTTTCGTAGAAACTTCGTATTTTTTAGTTGGAAGAATGTCGTGAGGTAATTTTCAACCCACTGTACAGCCAAATGTTTTGTCATTTATATTGAGTGAGGAACAAATGAAAGTCTGAAAAATACGGTGGGTGTTAGGGGGTTTCTGCATTTCAATTCTTGAAACTTCTGCAAGGTCTGTTTTGTAACATGCGGTCTTGCGTTGTCGTGGTGGAAAATGGCACCGTTTAGATTTGCCAAAAGTCGACCGGTTTTGTTGAAATGAAATCTCTTCAAATGGCGAAAGGCAGTTGAGATAAGGATTTTCAAACTCTTAGCGATCTCTTCCGTTGAAAACTTCGTTTTATTCTCAACGATGGTAAGCAGATCGTTTTCATCGACGTCGGAAGGTCGCTCGGAACGTGGTTAAAATCTGCCGAGCCACTCTTTGACTGTCCGAAAAGCTGGGGGAACGATCCAAATAAATGTCCTGAATGTTTTTTGTCGCAGCAGATGTTTATTCCTTTCAGAAATCCATAGAGCATAATATGGCGAATATGCAACTTATCATCCGTCATCTTTAAAGCATTCATTTGTGGACAAAATGTCAATATTCGTTATCTGCTGATTTTACAGTGACTTAAATGTGGCAGTAATATTCGATGCATTCACAAATGGTAGATTTATAAATGCACAAGATAGACGAAAAAATTGTCTAGCACTACATAGTGAAGTGACTTTCCTAGAAGATGACTTAGCAAAATTGATTCAACATAATTACAATAAAGTCTCTCTCAACACTTTATCCAAATAAGAAAAATACCTTAATTATAAAACGAATGGCTGAAAAACACTTTCTTTTTTAAATATGTCATTTGTGCATGAGAAATATCCGGAAATTTTAGATCTTTTAGTATAGAATAAGACTGAGTTTCTGCTGGAATATATAAACATTTTCATTTTGACCGATCCACTTTTTATGCAATCATCTCAAAAATTCAATTTGAAGATATATAAGGATAAATAAATAAAGGCCAACGACTAACTAAACAATAATTTATTCAAAGAAATGCCATACAAAACTGAACGTGAGGCACCGTGATCAGCAACAATAACACTAGTTTACAGAAGAAAAAAAATTAGGCAAGCATAAAATAATTGTTTTAACCTAATTTTTTGGTGTTGATTTCAGATATGAAATCCGTTTTCACTCATCACCTCTAGTTTATGCATGTACATATGTACGTAAATGTATATATGTACGTAAATGTATATATGTACACGCATTCAAACCTGCTAGATGTCCTATTTAGGATATTGTGTTCTTTATTTAAAATTTGAAATTTTAGGAATTGTGTTCTTTTTAAAAAAATAACTTACATAATGGCCACCTTTCTGCAGCCTATGCTTTGGTCCTGCGTGGTCACCCAAAAATTCACTTCTGACTGCCTGCAATACTATGATGTGCATGTATGAGATTATCCAAATAATTCATTTTTGTCAATTACAAAGGTGTGTTACAGAAAAAACAACATAGCTACAGAGGTATCTATGCTGTTTTTCTGTAACATGCCTTTGTAATAGATAAAATAAACACAGCATATTTTGAATTTCTATACAGTATAATAAAATATTAAAAGAGCAAAAGAAATAAAGGTAATAGACAAAACTGTTTAGAAATTTGACAATTAGCAAAAAACAACACCTATTCAAACTGTGAACCAGTGTAATTGATATAATTTCTATTTCTAATGCATTGAAGCAACCTATCGACATTACTAAGGATTCCTGTCCAAAACATAATCCATATACCTCCCTGCTGACACTTCAAATGAAAAAAAAAACGGTTCCTCCTTCAGGCACCACCGCTTTCGCTAAATGTTAAGGCTATCCAGCGTTGCCTTACATTAGTCCATAAATATCACTTTCACTAATTCCAGTTCCATATACTGTTTGGATCACTTGACAGGTTTAATGATGTGATTCAACAAAGGAGTCATTTAGTGCACGTTCCAAAACGCTTCAAGTTTTTAGTGATATTTGACATTTTTTTCTAATTCTGTATCATTTCTCAGTGTAAAGTAAATTATCACGTTTCTCTTTTGTTCTCTTCTTTTTCGTTGTAATCATCGTTACAAAAATATCAAATTAAAATTATACAAACATTTAGATTTTATTCATTATTATTCTCTAAACCATTCACAGATTAAAGTACTGTTCCGATTTTTTAATTAATGAATTTTAACAAGAATGGTTTAGGTACAGTAATATTACGTTGTCAAAAACGTTAAAATTACTAGATTGAATGCGTTCCGATTATCTGCCATTTTTATTTAATAATAATAAATAGAAAGGAAAAAACACATGTAAACGAATTTTTTTAATACAGCATCTCATTTATGGGACGTCGATGCTATTTGATTCTTTCAATGTATTTTTTACTGGAATTCTACTAGAATTATGTTTGTTTGTGGACTTATTTTGAAGGATGTTAATTTTTACCTTTCCACTTTCCCATAAGTTCTTGGTGGAATTAACGTGTGGTGACTGAGTCGGTTACAGTAGCAGCTGAATGTTACTGTCTAACTGTAGGCTCTGACAGGTATATGTGTGTTTCGGCCTGCCATCATGCTGAAAAACCATGATCGACCTATATGATATTGGGTGTGGGTTAGAAACAGTATTTTTTAATAAGAATTACAATCCATAATTCTCTTTTTTCGAACTTACACCGTTTCCAGGCAGACAATCATACAATACTGTTTATAAGAACCGAAAGTACTCAGACATTAGATAATTTATATTCGAATATCCATAGAAAATCAAAGAAATGGTCTGAAATATAGAAAAAATAAATTTTAAATAATAAACTAAGAATTTTCATTGGTTTTTAACATTAGTGTGAGCTGCATACACCCCCACACACACACACCGTAAACACCCGTTTATTGAATTATTTACCTATATGTATAGTATTTAACTCACAACCATACTACATACTGGCTCCATCTTTAAAGTAGATATAAGCAAAAATTCCAATGCATTTCTATAGAATTATAAAAACTATGCTTGAAAAAAGGTAGATGAAAAAAAGTATCCACTTCCGACTTAAAAAAAAAAATCTAATACTTTATGGGATCGACTTTGTTCGCAGTGTGATGCCTCCAGTTGTTTCCTTTCGATTAATGATGTTTTGAACCACGTTTTCATGACAGATCGTTTTCATGATCAGATTTTGTATGTTTAGGATTGTTGTCCTGCTGCTACGCTTCATTTTTAAAGCATTGGCGACTGTAAAAAAAAAGCTTTGTTCAAAATATTTCGCGGCACAGTTTTATTCATTCTTCCTTCAGTTATGCAACGTTGTCCTGTAGCATGTGATGAAAGAATTCTTCACAGTTGAGATAAATGTTCTCTGCTTAATTCATTCTAAAATCTGAGTTTTGTGGCATGTAGAATACTTCTTTTCTTCCAGTCGAATCCATTCACTTACGTGCTAATACCCTTGGGAAAAGTATCAACCCTCTTCTTCTCCCTCGAGCTATGGGTAAATAGCAGAACAGAATGGGTTCTGTATCTGTCTATATTTCTGAGATGAGGTATTATGTACATTATTTACATTATTCGGACTATTGTCCTCATCTTTTTCGCCATATATATTACGTTTCGGCCGTTGTACGCTTCGGCCTTCTTCAGGCAGTTGGAATGTCGAACTGAACTCTTTATTTCGCTCACTGGGGTAGACTGTTCTAGTTCCAAGTGTCATGTTTAATGGATGTCAGTTATCAGTTATCTCCTGGTAATTCTCCTCTGAAAGTTCTCCACTGCCTTAACCGGGTATTGAACTCACACACTTTGAATCCTGTCAGTGGATCAGATGAAAAAAATAACACTGGAATAAATTGAACAAAAGTAAATACTGTTTTTATATCAGTCCTCCGTAAAATAATTGGTTTATATCAGAGTTTGCATGCAATTAATTATCAGCCCAACACAAAGTGATATTATTGTTGTCGATTTGGTAAACTTTGGTTTGCTGTTTTGGAGGCTTTGGTCGGCAGATAATCACGTGGGCCTCTCTCCTGTCTCTAGTCTCGTCTCCGTCTCTTCTGCCTCTTTTCTCTCTTCTGCCTAATTCGCTTCGCGCATTCGTATTTAGGGACATTCTCCCAAACTGACATGGGGGTATGGCGAGGTAAGAGCATTTCGGTATATCCTCTCCGGCTTACTTCATAACTTTGGGGAATTCCCTCTCTCCACCTTCTCTTTTATTATCCTCTCTCACCGACCTCTTCAGTGAGCGTGGGTGGTTCCTCCATCCTCCTTGATGTTATATCTTCACCTGATACCTCGACAATTTTCCGTCCAGGAAAATTCAGTTCCAAATCCAGTTGTTTACAAAAATCTACTTTTTCGCTTTCCAACCTGCATTTGCAGTTGTGTGTCAATCAACATTGTCCCGTAAGTCCGGGTCACTTTTCTATTGTTCAAACTGCTCGACATACAATTCAAGTCGTTTTCTTCCCACGGAATTTTGGTATTAACCCTTCTCGTTTCAATGTCTCTCAACACATAACACTTTCTATTGATAAGAAAACTTTCTTAGGTTTTATTTTACCGCGGTAACAACAAATCACAGTCTTTTAATTTCTATATTTCGCTACGAAAACCTTAATGTATTTGATACTGACTGATAGTTTGATAGTTTGCTTTCGATTAATCTCTTTCCTAATGTATTCCTTTAATAGACAGAGAATTACTTTGCAACTATCTTCGCACATTTCTGCAGAAATAGCTTTCATGGTAATGTATATCCCCTAGGAGAAAACTCGCTACAAATTGATCCACTTTTCTATATCGCAGCTTTATGGATCCAGATTTGATGAGGCAGTCATATTACAAAACAAACAAATTAATTACATTTGAAAGGCAGCTGGTTTCATTGCTTACTTTCGACGCTCCAGCCACAAATTTACAGTCTTGTATAAAATATGTGCGTATATTGTCTATATATCTCAAACTTTATTATGAAAGACAATGGATTCCACAACATCATTTTAGTAAAACGTTTATATGATAATTATACCATTTGGCCATCACTTTATAATGTGTTTATTAGTTATAATTTCACTAACTTATTTGATGTTATGAGATTTTTATTCAAATTCAGGGTTGTTCGTCACATTTTAAATATATAATTAAAATTATATATATTTAAATATATAATAGCATAATTAGTGAGGCTTATTTTTATTTTTAGATGTATAAAGATTGCGATGGTTCATAAGAAAGAGACAAACTGAAAAGTAAAACCAGATATTAGATCAAAAATGAAATTGAAAACATTAGCAAGAACCTAAAGTCTTGATTTTAAGAATCAAAAATCAAAAGATACTCGAGAAAAATTAAAAGCAAAGTATGTGGATTAACCAATGGGAAGCTATTTGAAGAAACTGTTGTTGCCTGTTAGCGAAGAAAAGCGAAGAATATTAAGAACATCGACTAAATATAGGAAAACTTTTAAGTAAACATCACGAATAAAAACGTGAACGTTGTTTGAAGAAGTACGAGAGTCGTTCAAAAAGTTCTAAGCGTCACTCAGAAAGATTTCAAGAAACAAGTTTTTCACTATTTTTCAATAAAGTTCCCCCACCCCCTTGGCATCAATGCACTTGGCCCAACGACACGTTGCAATCCCATCACGGAAGAAAGTAGCGTCCTGGTCCTGCAAAAACTTCTCCACAGCACATATGATCATATCGTTGTTTCCAAAATGGCAACCATGCAGGTGGGATTTGAGTTTAGGAAACAGGAAGAAGTCAGATGGAGCTAAGTCTGGTAAGGGGGATAGGGTAGCATTTCAAGGCCTCGGTTAGCTGCTTCAGCTACTGCAACCTGAACGGTGTGAACGGGTACATTATCCTGGAGCAAGAGCACATCTGCTCTCAGCTTCCTTTTGTGTTTCAACTTGATTCCTTCACTTGTCTTAATTTTGATGCATCATACATTAATAGTTTTCCCTTTTCCATCATGATTACGACTTCAGAATCATCCAATAAAAGAAGCCATCATCTTGTCAACAGATGCTGCCTGCTTGAACTTATTCAGGGGTGGAGAACCAGTATTTCCACTATTTGATTTGAATCTTTGATTCAAGTTCAAAGTGGTGAACCCAGATTCAGCCTGGAAGCGAGTCAAAATTGTCCTTGAAATGTCAACCCTTTTCAGCTTCTGCTCTGGTGTCAGCATTCTTGAGACCCATCTTGCATATAGCATGCTCATCCACAAGTTTTCAGTTAAAACAGTATAGACCGAATAAGAACTAATGCCTATGGATTTAGGTATCTGCTGGACAATAAGACACATGTCATCCAAAATCATACGGTGAATGGCATCCATTTGTTCATCAGGGCTGATGTTTTTGGACGATTCAGTGCTGTCCTTGGATTCCGCATCCTACTCCTTCACAGTTGCATAGAATGGGGATTCCTTAGAAAATGTCTTTACCATATCCTCATGGATTTCCTTGGGCGTCATAGCATTCTTTTGCAGATGCTTTATGACTGCTGGGGCCTCTGTTTTGTCCATTTTTAGATTTGTGGCATACCTATCACTTCTGTATGAGCATCACCTGTACAGAAATTAAGACAGAAATTTGAATTAGTTTTTCTAGTTTTGTAGCGTGTTGCCACAACAAAAATGTTCAGCTATGAAAATAAACTTTTCGTTGTAAAACATTACCCGTCCCTTTAAATTTGGTTATAGCGTTAATATAATAATTGCACAGAATTAATCGACTTTCTTGCATATTTCTTTTTGTCGTACAAGTCAAAATCAAGAAACTTTAAGCTAAAGAGTATATTCCTGCAAAACTGAATACTGCCCATCCTGCAAAAGAAATATTTCAAATTGATAGCATGGTCCAAGTCTCTCCAGACATCCAGACATTCAACAGAAAATGTATGATGCATTACTAAGATATGAAGACAAAAATGGAAAACAATATTCAAAGTCAAGTAAAGTTGAAACAGTCGAAAAGTTAAAACGTCAATGAATGAAAACCTGATGGTGCTAAATGCTAAATATAACATAAAAATAATTTACCTTTGTAAATGTATTGTGTTAATCAATTTTCTCTAGGTCCTATATCTTTTGAAGTGTTTAATGAATAAAAAATTACTTGTTGGAAATCCTCTTCTGTAGTTCGATTACGTCTTAGTGGCTTTATTGTCTTGCTTAGGGTGCAAAAATAAAAAAATAAAAAAAAACGTAAAAAAAAAATAGACTCTAATGTCAGATTATCACAGGCAGAGAAGTAAAAAAACCACAAAACCAAATACGACTTTTGTAATAATGATACTGAAAACCTTTGACAACTTGTAGATCAATAATCAATTCTTTTACGTGTTATGTCTTTTCAGAACCTATAAAATTATGATTCGCAACATCTTCCTATCTTTTTATTCTCACAGTGACTTTTCCTTATTACCACTTTTTGTGATAATATTACCGAAATGTTAAACGGGATGGCAGCAAAATCCTTGTGGGCATTGGTGATCAATCTTCAGAGTGCTTCCAAACAAAAAAGGCGTGCACAAATGTGAAATCTATCAAACAATATTGAGGATTCTAATGGAGAGAGCTGGAAGCAGAATTAGGCTGGAAATAGAAAAGCAATGTGGCTGTATTCAAAAGACTGAGAGAAAAAAATTACAATTTCATGATTGTAATGCTATCAGAGTAAACAGAAAATATTAAATTCTATGTTTCATATATTACTCAATAAATTCGATAAAATGCAACACAACGAACGTAAAATGTTAGAAAAACTAGATCGCCGTAATCCTAACTTCTATTTGGGAACGAACAGCTTGCATGTGGATAGAGAAAAAATTGAATGCACAAAAATAGAAAAATTAAGGATTTGTAAGGAAAAGTAAGGCAAGGATTTGTTTTGTCATTGGATTTATTACCTTGGAATGGAAGCTTACGATGAAAACAACACTAGCAGAATCGTTAGAAAAGTTAGACGATTAAAGCAAGAAGAAATGACTAAATACAAGAGGATAGAATGCATAGTTGTCAAACAAAAGGACAGGGTATGAGTTAATATATGAAAGCCAAAAAATAAATTAGCCTGAAAATTTAACTAAGACAACGGAAAATGTGAGAGAAACCGGAACACCCACAGAAATGACGAATAAACTGAACAAAGTATTAAGGGATCAAGAAAATGTTCATAAAAGCAAAGAAGCTACTTCTATAATATGTAATATCGCATCTTTCATACTACGCTGCTGAATGCTACACAGCTTCGTCATAAATGAAGAACAACTTAAAGCGATATATGTGATTATACGGATGAATGTTTAGAATAGCATAGAGTAGACTATGTGAGAAATGAGGTTTTAAGGAGAATAGAAATTCTGAAGTAATTGCTGCTAACAGTAAAAAAAAAAAGGGCAACAGAAATGTCTGAGTCTCATGACATAGATAGAAAGAATTGAAAATTTAACATTAATAAGAAAACACATTAAAGGCAAGAGAACCGGGGGGAAAACAGTGAGTAACCTAGTCAACAAGCTTAAGTAAATGGATAGCGAGAAAAGGAAAGGAAAAAAAACGAAACGGACCTAACGGAAACACAATTAAAGAAACAAAAAATAACAATAAATTTGGAATAGATATAACCGATGCACTCCTCATTCGTGGAACTCTTTTCCAGCTTCTTGCTTCTCTGCCATCAAAAATCTGACACAAACCGTTTTTTATCTTCTGACACAAACCGTTTTTTTATCTTCGATTATCATGGCTGAGGCTAACCTCGACGCGAGTAATTCATTGCACCTTCTTGGTCTCACTTGATTATCCACTGACATGAAATAGAGTGATTATATAAACAATTCCCAGGAAAGCAGCTTCCCCGTGTCTTTTCTATAAATATTTTCGTAGCATTTGTTCTAATAAGCTCTCCTCCTTGTTACAGCGACTGCATTAATTTAAGCGAACTACTAGGTTAGTAGTTAGGTCTCATCGTTTTATATTTGAATTAGATGCACTCCTCATTCGTGGAACTCTTTTCCAGCTTCTTGCTTCTCTGCCATCAAAAATCTTCGAAACTTTAAATGCAACGCCAATCGCCATCTTCTGTGTTCTTGATTCTGTTCTTTTATTGTCCTTTCTCCCCACTAAAGCCTTCTCATTCTCTTTCACTTTTAGTGACCCCTTTTGCATCTTAGTGATAAGCTTTGCTTGAGGTGAAATGATTAAAAAAAAAAGTAATATTGAATCGCGGTAATCATTTCAAGTTACAATAAAAATTCTGGCACGTAGCAACAAGTGTGAAACTTCTAAGGAAACATGAACTCATTACATTAGTAAAAGTCTGCAAGACTATCTTAATAACTGCTACACTATAGCAAGATAGCCGGTGTTAAGAGATCATAAAACTGATCACATTGTAAGCTATTATTTTTTGAAAATGGTCTTAAATGCCAAAATAGTATCGCTGTATTCCCAAGAATAAACTTGTCTCTATTAGAATGTTTTTACGTAATTGGGAATACAAGATAGTTTTTAAAAAAGTTTGCAATGAAAATCTAAATCTCGATGGTATCCCTGAAATTAGTCCTAAATGAATGTGCTCTTAACACTGGCTGCATTCTCTTTAAACTCTACAATAAATGCTCGCTGCTTCTTGCTTTTCTGCTTTTCTGCTTGTTGGAAATTATCTTCTACAATTCCTTAAGAACTCAAGCAAACCGTCTGAACCTTCTGACTATCGAATTTTTAGCGTTCTATCTCTTTTTGCCAAAGTCCTAGAGGCTTCCAATTAAGCCTCTTACCTCGTAGGGATTTTTTTCAGAAAGACATTAAGGCTTTTGCTTCTCGATGTCAACTGTTGTGTCAACAGTTTTTGCTGAAAGAATCTATCAAGCTTTAGATGAGAATGAATAATTTTGGATTATTACTTTATTTCAGTCGCTTTCTCACAGACGTGCCGTCGCTTCCCTCTGATTTTTTTCTACAAATACTTTCATGGTAACTGCTTTGACGAGCTATTTTCGCTGGTACCCAAACTGCATGAATTTAAATGTGCTAGGTTGGCATTTCAGTCCCACTCTTTCACTGTCGAAACGGTTAAATATAGCCGTATCTTTTACTCCAATAGTTTAATGTATTGCACTTTCCGTCTGTGGGACTCCCTTCCTCCTACTTTCTTCTTTGATAACTATAATCTCCAACTATTCAAATGTAGTGTCAATCAACATCTCCAGATGTCTTGATCTATTCCCCGTCTTCATCTTCATCCTTTCCTGTATCACGCTTCTTTACACTTGCTCCCACTTTCTGCAACCCCTTGCGTGTTAGTGGCACTCCCGATTTGCTTGAGGTGAAAAGTTTTTAAAAAGCCGTTTGGTATGCAGGTCCTCTTCACAACTTAACAAAGGTTATGGTATTTTAGATGAATTTTTAATTTGATTCAATCTTTGTGATCAAATCATGAAATGAAAGTTATCTTGAATGGACACTCTTCTAGATCTTTTTGCATTAACGCGATCATCCCCCAGTTATGAGTATTCATGGACCTACTTAGTTCCTAATGTTCATCAACGACTTTCTCGAAGTCGTCAGTTCTCGACATGGTATCTATGTAGAAGACTATTTATTGCCATATTAATGGTAAGTCTGATCGATTCGATATGGTCAGATTGACAGCTGATCTAAAATAAATTCCCTTCAACATTTTGTAAACTGCAGCAAGAAATGGCTATTTAATTTTAACGCTTCCAAAATGAAACCCCTGTTTGCTTTTCATTAGCCAAGATGATGCTAAACCCCAGGAGAGGGATTCATTGTGCCTTCTCGGACTGACATGAAAAATTGTTGTGGATCCATTTTTAGATCTGCTGCTAGGAAGTTTACTTCACTGTGTCGTGATAGAGATTTTCTCGCCAAAAGTTATTTTACACATAAGTCTACCATTCGTAATTCGATCTGATCTGATATATCTGCTATATAGAATCTAACCAGGCATCTTCGCATCAGTCACTTTGCCAAACGTTGCTTCCTGGTGCGTTTCATAAATATATCCATGGTAATTTTTCTGACAAGCTTTCTTCTTTCCTACATCGAATTAGGAATTCCTTTACGTAGTACAAGATTGCTATCTAATTCTGATCATGCTACAGTTAGAATAGCTAGATCTAGTCATAGTACTAGATTGCTATCTAGGTATCAACATGTTTCAGTTAGAATAACTCGACTTAACAATAGTACAAGATTGCTATCTAGGTCTCATCATGCTACAGTTGTAATAGGTCGATCTAGTCATAGTACTAGATTGCTATCTAGGTCTCATCATGTTACAGTTGGAATAGATTGATCTAACCATGGTACTAGACTACTAGATGTCATCATGTTACAATTGGAATAGATTGATCTAAGCATAGTACTAGATTGCTATCTAGGTCTCAACATGTTAGAGTTGGAATAGCTCGATCTAACCATGGTACTTGACTGCTATCTAGGTCTCATCGTTACAGTTAGAATAGATTGATCCTTCCATAGTAGTATAATGCTATCTAGTTCTCATCATGCTACAGTTGGGTTAGATCGATCTAAATGTAGTACTAGATTGTTATCTAGGTCTCAACATGTTACAGTTGGAAGAGATCGATCTAACCATGGTATTTGAATGCTATCTAGATCTCATCATTTTACGTTTGGAAAAGCTCGATCTAACCATAGTACTGGATTCATCATGTTACAGTTGGAATAGATCGATTTAGCCATAGTACTAGACTTCTAGGTGTCATCATGTTACAGTTGAAATAGATTGATCTAACCATAGTACTAGATTACTATTTAGGTCTCATCATGTTACAATTGGAATAGACCAATCTAGTCATAGTACTAGATTGCTATCCAGGTCTCATCATGTTACAGTTGGAATAGATCGCTCTAAGCATGCTACTAGATTGCTATCTAGATCTCATCATATTACAGTTGGAATAGATCGATCTAGACAAAGTAATAGATTGCTATCCAGGTCTCATGATGTTACAGTTGGAATAGTTCGATCTAACCATAGTACTAGATTGCTGTCTAGGTCTCATCATGTTACAGTTGGAATAGATTGATCTAACCATACTAGTAGATATCTATCTAGGTCTCATCATGTTACATTTTGAATTTGAAAAGAAATGAAAAGTAAAATAGAAAGAAAGTGATAAATGATTGGACGAAATCCTGAAGACGAGAAGTGTATTATAAATACGGCTCGACCAGAAAGAAAGAAAGGAAAATGTCGGTGAGAAAAAAAAATGTAAGAAAAAGAAGATATGTAAAAAAAAAAAAAAAAAAAGAGAGAGGAAAATAGAATAAGAAAAGAAATTTTAATTTTAGTGTAGAATTAAGAAACAAGGAAAACTAGGAAAGAGATGAATTAATGAAAAGAGGAAAAGTAATTGAACACTGAAAGTGAATAAGAAAAATATCGAAGAGAAATAGAATCAACTGGCATAAAACCGAAATAGAAGACAATTTGGTTTTTAATAAAATTAAGCTGCTGTCTCTTGTCTCTTGTTTGTCTGCGTTTTCCCGTTCGCCAGCCGAGTAGTCTATCAGCTTCTTTCTTGTTCTTATTTCTTTCTTACTATGTATGTCGTATTTGTTCAGTTCTTGCAAACTCAATATGTCCCGGGATTAAGTTTAATCCTGCACAAAGAATTTAACTACGCCAATGGAACTTTAGAATTAAATTCAGTAGTAAACAGAATAAAACTTAGAAAAGAACAAAATGAACAAAGGAATAAATATATAAATAGAATGAGAAAACAAGAACAGGGAAATAAAGATTAAATGAATTAATGCACAAAACTTTTTTAGTCTTTGAATTTTATCAAAACAAACCTTGAAGGGACTTTTACCAAGTGCAAGTTCACGTTACTGCACGATTGTGTGTCTTTCTAGATTTCGATTTGTAAAGACCAAATAAATTACTTCATTGTGTACTTGTAGTAAGAGTTGTAAAATTTTTCTTCATTTCATAACACTCACTAACACGGCTTACTTAATCCTTTTAGTGAGTGAATTCGCTCCTAATTCCGTTTCTCTTGCAGCATAAACATAAACTTATTTCTGGTTGTGTGACGCCGTATATGTGCGTATAAATGTGTGCAACTCTTTGTATATCTATGAATGCACGTTGTGTTCGTGCTTAACTTGCTAAACAGTGAATATCACAGACTGTATAACTTTCGTCGTCATTACAACTTTTTCAGTTTTGTATTTTATTGGGTTGGTACAAAAGTTCGAGCTTTCTTCAAATAAATACGTAATTTCATTTCACACGTGATTGAAATTTATGACATATTCTGAAAGTTGACATTTTTAACGCTTCGTCTGTAGATTGTGAATTTTGAACGTTTCTAGCTTAAAAGTGAAAATGAAAGAAAATGAGAAGCATATGTGTCATTTCAGTCTCTTTTATTTCCGCAATAATAAAAAAATAACGCCCTACACGAAGCAAAAAGATGTGCGTCGTTTATGAAGTGGTTCGCTCGGTTTAAAAGAGGAAATCTAACACCAGAGATGTTCCAGCAGGCCTGTAGTCGTTGATGACCAAATCGAAAGAGTGATTTCAAATAATCCAGGTCACATGATACGTGACATCGTAGAGATATACCATATATCTGATATGAGCATTTGTAAGACTTGGATACTGGAATCACTTCAATAACAGAAATCAAAACAGTTTTGCTGCAATGTCCTACTATACCTGATGGACTCACCACATTTCGATCCCTATAGAATTCTCTTAATAGAAAGAACTTCAATTCTTTGTAAGTTTGTAAAAACCACTTTATCATTCAGAAATTTGCCAAGTTCTGGGGGGACGGAATCAGGAAGTTGCCTAATGTAATGGAACAAAATGGCATGTGGTTGAATAAATCTATGTACATGTATTTAAATATTATCTCTGAAATTCCCTTTAAAATGCTACGAACTTTTTTGTTTACAAAAAAGCATTTCTTGCTAGTTTGAGCAAACGGGACACTTAACTGGTGTTGTTCCCAGGTCACCCGTGACCAGGGGCGGTAACAACTGTTAGGAGCCCTGATATGGACAAATAGTGAACCTCCAAACAAAATCAACAGTACATGTACATTTTTATAATAAAATGATCAACAATACATTTTATAATCTACAAACTATTAGGTTGGTGCAAAAATAATTTCGTTTTCTCACATAGTAACATATGTTAGAAAACGAAATTATTTTTGCACCAACCTAATATATATCTAAAATATATCTTTACCCTGAAAGTATAAAATTATGTAAAAAATATTTAGATTTCGGCATTAAATAACCCATAGAGGTGTTGATATGTCGCTAAACAAAATCAGTCAACCAACAACAAACGGGACATAAAAGTGCTTAGAAAATAAATAAAAGCAAAATTGTTTCTCTATATTATTTCCTTTTATTTATTTCATTGGTGTAAATGGTAAAAGAAATGAATGTTATTCTAATAATCAAAATTCAATCACTAAGGCATCATTTGATTCATACCAATTTTATTAGATATGAAACTATTGAAAAAATTCAGTTTTTAAAACACATAAGAAATTGGGTTTTACGACGGATTTGGGGCCTCACCATTTTCCTAGAGATATAAAGGCTTTAGTCTTATGTATTTGTACAGCTGAGGAGGCCTGAAGCCGAAATGTTAACAGCGTCAAGCACATGAAAAGGGGTTCAACTGTTTGAACAAAACTGGGTATATTAATGAATTGTAAATGTCTTCCTTGTTAATGATGCCCTTAACCAAAATGTTACTCCACAGATTACATTGATCAGATAAATAACAATTTTGTTAGGCTAGTGATTTATTAATTCAATCTTGCGTCGACCACTAATGTTAATCTTTCTATATAATGTTGAAATAAACATTGATTTATAAATGTGAATTTAAACATACGCAAGCATCTGCATCGACAATGTGAAGACGATAAAAAAAAGTTATTAAAGCAGAATGAAAATGGCCATTGACACTTTTTAACAATTTCTAACATTTATACGGTTTGTCATTTAATTGTATAAATGTTATTGTGTTAGAAAGGTTTCAAGAAATCATTATCGGTGCCTATACTTTAAATAGAACTTTCTAAAGTTCCTCAAGTACGATTTAAAATGTACGCCTTGTTCCTCCTGTACATATTCTATATATTACTACGAGAACATTACCGAATAGAAAAGAAAAACTATTTTAAAAACTGTTGTACGGTTTTCAACTAGTGTTGTTAACAAGAAATTATCACTATCAAAATTTTAAATCAAATATTCGGTCTATTCACGAATATTGAGCTGTCTTTTTTTTAAATGGAACATCAATAACTTTTATTTTGTCAACAATCTCACGCTGAATCATTCAAAGGAATACTTAGGAACATTTTCACCAAACGTTTGGGTAACACTTTGTGCGTGCGTGTGTGTGTCTGTGTGTCTGTGCGTGTGTGTCTGTGTGTGTGTCTCTGTGTGTGTCTGTGGGTGTGATAGAGAGAGAGAGAGAGAGATGAATTCTCACAGATACTACGAATTTGAGTAAATTTTTTATTTTGTTATAAATTCTGAAAGTTTAGGATAAACAGGTTTTGTCAAATATTATGGCAATTGTTGAAATTTATTTAAAACTTTTCTTGTTGCTAATACTAATCAGTAACTAATTTCTATTTCTATTTTTTAAATGTTGTTCACTTTACGAAATGACTTCTCTTGATTAGAGTTTATATCTCTTTTAGTTTTAGATGCCTTCTTTAGAAGTTGTGAATAATTTCCAGAAATATGCAGACGTCGTTTTATTTGTTATATTTTTAAATTCATCATTTGTGGAAGCAACCGTTCTATAATAAAAGTCAAATATTAACTTTTGATGTCTTTCATTTCAATTGCTGTTCATCTCACTTCAATATTTCATAATGATTTCTCTTTATATTAAAACTGATAATCACCTCTCCGTTACATATTCTCTCAAAATTCTTTCTTTTTTTTTTTCTTTTTTTTTTTTTTCACTGTTTTGATTACATTTGTATTATGTTTTAGATTTGCAGGATTTTTTGATGGACTCATTTGCTCTGACGAAATCTTTTTTTAGATAACATAAATTCTCGATCGAGGCACTTTCGGTATTTTTGAAGACATTTCTTTGCTGATTTTAATGAACGTGATTATTCTTCAAAAAACTTCAATTTCCCCCAATACTAAAAAAAAAATTATTTTATTCAAATTATCTGAATATTCTTTTTCTTTCTCAGACTTGTTTTATTTTCCATTTTCTGCTGAAGGTTGAAATATAATTGAAATAATTAAAACTGTTTTTTTTAATTAGCGATATTATTTTTTAATAATAGGCATTACAACTAATATTATTCTGTTAAATTTTTTTCTATTTTTATTGTTAACGCTGACAATGGGATTAAATGTTTTCTTCATTAAAATCAGTAATTAAAAAAAACAAACTTGTAGATGAACAGATTCAGAACTGAAGTTGCATGGTTATGGCTTTTTATACAACTGATACAATAATGCTTTATTTGTTTTGTTTTTCTGCTTTCGACTGTTTTTTGCCGTTTTTTCCCTCACGTGACTCATTGATCACCAAATGATGAGCATGCATTTGAACTAACTCACCAATCAATGTGATCCACAAACAACACATCCCTCTGTCCAGCCAACGAAAGCATTAAGGTAAATCATTTTTATTTCTTTTTCTCTATTTAATGTGTTTCATGAAATCCGCTTGGTTTCCTTATTTTTCTCATTTACTGGCTTATTTTTTATTCACTAATTATTACTGCATGAAGATGACATGACTAACAACAGGAATGAATTTGCTTTATTTAGACAGCGGATCATTTGATTAAGTGCGTTGACATTGGATAATAATCTAATAATCTTAATTCTTGAAAATACGTCACTATGATTATGACAACTATAGAAATCTGTATAGTTGTGTGCCTGTGCGTGTAAATGTACATACACATTATTTATAGACTACCACCCCATCCCAAAAATGTGTGTATTAATATTGTTTTGAAAACGCACACACATGTATATTCATTTCTATAATATTTGCATGGTAATATCACAAGGTATATATATATATATATATATATATATATAGAAAGAGAGAGAGAGATAATTATTTATTTAAAAATATGATTCCAACACGCTACATAAGAGTTCTCATGTTTCAAAACAAGAGCCGAAAACTTCAATATAATTATTTGAATTAAATTGAATTAAAGTAAGCTCTGTTCCATCTTCAAGCGAAATTTTTTTTGGAACAACTTATTTCTGAAATTTACGTGTTTTAATAGCAGATTCATTATTGAAATCAAAATTTCCATGGTGACGGCTAGCTATAAGGTTGGTATGTGTTGAAAAACCAAATATAGAAAACCAAATACTAACCCCTTATATATACACCCGAAGTCAAACCACCCTCCATCCACAATTAAGCATATACCCTCATCAATAGAAAATAGAATCAGCATTAACTCCGCTAACAAAGAAATATTCCAACAACACAGTAGCTTTTATAACGATGCCCTAAAAAATAGTGGATATAAGAATGCTAACATTAATTATAGAAACAATTGCACTAACCAGAAGAAAAAAAACAGGAAAAGAAAAATCATTTGGTATACCCCTCCGTTTAACCAAATAAAACTAGGTCAAAAATTCCTAGCTTTAATTGATAAACACTTCCCTACCAATAGTAGGCTTAGTAATATATTTAATAAGAACACCCTAAAATTGAGTTACAGCTGCACTGAAAATCTAGAAAGTATAATAAAAAAACTGAACAAATCCCCATGCCTGAATAGTATCAATAAAAACCCTACACTTAAATTAGACAAAAACAGTGAAAAATTATGTGATTGTATTAGGTTGGTGCAAAAATAATTTCGTTTTCTAACATATGTTACTATGTGAGAAAACGAAATTATTTTTGCACCAACCTAATAGAAACCCAGAAGACTGCCCATTGGAAAATAAGTGCTGCGTCAAATCTGTGGTATACCAATGTACTATCTCATCCAGTGAGAGTCCTAATACTAATATGATATACATTGGGTCTACGAAGAATGAATTTAAAACCAGATGTAGGCAGCATAAGTTCTCTTTCAACAATATAAATAAAAGAAATCAGACATCTCTATCTAAATATTTTTGGCATTTGAAGGAAATGAATAAAACACCAAAAGTAAAATGGAAAATTATAAACAAAACTAGAACTTGTAAAACCTGGGATGACCCATGACCTTTATGCCTACATGAGAAGTTTCTAAATAATAAAAATCTATTAAACAATAGACATGAGTTAACGGTTTTTTGTCGACATCATCAAATCTTTGCTTTAAATAATTAGCTTATAATTTTTTTTTAGTTCCATAGTCCTAATAAATAGCTTAAATACCCTACAAAAAAGATAACCCTTTATGAAGTCGTCAAAAAACAAATGTTACGTCAGTTTTTTTGTTGTTTTTGGTTTGTTTTTTTATATACACAAAACCCTTTTAGAAAAAATAAAATAAAAAAATAAATAAATCTCCCTAGACACGTAAACCAGACTAGACTAAATCATCTTCCGTTTTAAATTTAGACACCCCAACCTTACTCTGACTTGACACCTAGAAATGTAACTCTATACTGATACAAATTATTAACACCATGCGCCCCTTCTATATGAAAAATCGCGCTGGCCGTCACCATGGAAATTTTGATTTCAATAATGAATATGCTATTAAAACACGTAAATTTCAGAAATAAGTTATTCCAAAAAAAATTTCGCTTGAAGATGGAACAGAGCTTACTTTAATTCAATTTAATTCAAATAATTATATTGAAGTTTTCGGCTCTTGTTTTGAAACATGAGAACTCTTATGTAGCGTGTTGGAATCATATTTTTAAATAAATAATTATATTTATGCTCTACTTTTGTATCGAGCACTATTTTTAAAAAAATAATAACAAAAATACTAAAGAACTTTGGATTATTTACCTAACCAGTTCTTTCCTATTTTCTATATATTTTCATATATATATATATGTATATATATATTACTTTACCCGTGCCGGCAATAACAATAAAATGATAAATACTTAATTTTGTAATTTCATTGTATTTCATTGAATTTTGCGCATATGAAATATATTTTGAAGTCATAAGTAAAACTGAACGCCTAAATTGAGGGAATTCTCAAGTCTATTTTTTTTACTCTCAAAAAACTACGTTCCTCTATTAGTCTACTTCACAAATATATAAATTTTTCTACCTGCTTTGATTTTAGAATCCCCGTCCTGTAATTTTATTTTGGGTTCATTCTTTTGCTAATAACCATGGACTCTATACTTAGTCCTTTCAACTTGCTTTCCTTCACTACCGTCTGCGGCGTACTTTATCAAATGTCTTTACGTAATCTATAAAACACGGGTTTACGTCTTTCTAAATTTGTATGGCTCTTTCTAATAACATCCTATGCAGAAATATTGCCCTCCAATGTCTATGAGGAACATGCACTGTTCTTGTCCTATCTCTGCTCTGATTCTACTGCGTGCTCTAATCATCAGAATTCGGATGAGGGATATTTTTTTTACGCTGCTCATTAGGTTGATTGTCCGGTGGAGTTCACAATCCTTTGGGCTCATTTTTTTACGCTGTGCTATGAAAATAGATCTGCTTAGGTCTTCCGGTATGTCACAACTGTTCTTGATTTCATTTATTATTTCTGTGATCTTGTCTATGCTGAAATTATGTAAGGCTACCAGCATCTCTATTACAATTCCGTCTGGCACTGCCGCTTTGTTTCGGTTCAATTTGACGAATACAACTTCCACTACGGTTCTTAATATTTCCGGTCCGTTGGCATTTCTCTCGATTGCAGGTTGTTCTCTTTCATCATAGAAAAGTTCTCCGATATATTCTTTCCATCGCTGAAGTAATTTTTCTTTCTCTAATAATATCAACGTTCTGTCCTTGAGTTTCATGCAGCCTATTGATGTGTATGTCTTTTATCATCTTAGTTCTCCTTATTTTTTATGATTATCTCCTTTATCTGTGATACTCATTCTTTTTATTTCTGCACATTTTCCATTGGTCCATTCTTCTTTAGCCTGTCTGCATTTGTTCCTTATTTCTGATACTGTTTCCTTTTTCTTGCTTTTTATCTCAAACTTTTAAAGACTTATTATTAAGAAGACTTATTCTCTTCTCTTCATCTCTTTTCTTTCAACATTTTCCTTTTATCTTCCAGTTCTGATTCACTCTTTTACTTCCATTTCTTATCCTACTTCATTCTCTTCTCTTAATTCTTCCTTTTCTCTTACTCTGCTTTCCTTTTCAATCTAATTTCACTTCCATTTTAGCAGATGATTAGGGAAGCTTGATGTTATGAAATTGCAACCTTTATAAAATTATAGCTTCTCTTTTCTTCTTCAGTCAATTTCGGATAAATTAACCGTGAAAGTTGTTTAATCTGATTTGTCAATGTTTTAAGTAACAGTCCTCTTTGTCAATTTCAAATGAGGAAAATATTTCAACAAAAATTAACAAAATTGTGATAGCAGAAAAACTTGTAAAATATTTTGTTGATCTTTCAAAATCATTCTTTCAATTTTGGAAATCCTTTAAGGATAAGAAATGCTTAATTCCTCCAGTTTCTCTTTATGGATAAGAAATCAGACCAGATACCAGTATAAGATATTTTACACCATGTAGCATTACAGAGACTTTAGGTGGTTGTCCAAATTCAACTCATCTATCAACGATGAAGTGAATCATTTACGGCTAGACAAAGATAGGCGGGTGATAGAAGAGGATCAAAATGTTGGGGGCACCACAAATAATCATTCAGAGGTTTACTTAGAATGCTTTTAATTAACAAAGTGATAATACTTTTGTTAGCGAATAAAGATGACAACGCTACAATAAACAAATTTAAATATTCCAATATTTTGATTGGTTATTTACCAGAAATAAATTTTCTCTAGTTCTGACAACTTCTTCAACAACTTGTTCCGACGCCATAACTCGGGCTATCAAAAGAAAGCATTTTTCAGTGTGACAAAAATTTGTTCCTTCCATATTAAGCGGTGCTTTCATTTCAAGTATTAGTATATATATATATATATATATATATATATATATATATATATATATATATATATATATATACACACAAGTACAGGGTTGATACAGATAGAATAGAATTCGCATAACCAAAAACACTATTCTTAAAAGAGTGCTCAGTACAGTTTCAAGCAAATAATATTTATTCAAAATTATAGCATAAGTCTGTTATAATATCATTACAAAAATAGCCGTTTTGTTTCAACACTTCTGGTGTCTTATCAAGGGATTGTAAAATAAAGAGTTTTAAGAGTTAAAACCCAGTAGTGGAAACAGTATTACATAACTTATGATGATCAATCAATATACAAGTATATGGTAATTCAAAATAAAGTGACAATATACCTAAGTACAATCTATTAGAGCATGAAAGTTAAGATTAGATTAAATTAGAGCTCAATATAAACTAATTAAGTTTCAATTTCACAGTAAAATTAAAAATTACAAATGCCAAATTTTAAATTTAATCAAGCATCAAATTTAAAATTATTCCAAAATTATTCAGAAATGAAACTAGGAGAAAAAAATATATTTTTTATTGTTCTTAGCGAAGTGCCAATTTATCAGTTAAGTTCAACGTTGATGTAAGAAGTATCTACGGTTACATGGAAGTCTAAATTCAAATAGGGAGGTCGATAGGAGAGTGGATTTTTCAAATCACAGAACAAACACATTCATATCCTAATACACAAACTCGTATATATAATCAAATATATAAACACGTAAATATAACACGTACCTATATGCAAATAATCAAATTCACCAAATTTCAAGCACAAATACACTAATAAAACAACACAAACTATAAATATTTTACATACACGAACAAACATATAGATAAAAAAGGGGAATCAAATAAAAGTAAAAAGGGCAAATACATGCATATGTACGATGCATACATATACGTTGTTGTACATATACAGAGATGTATACAAATACGCATACATCTAATCATTTCCATATTTCCTTTGAGACAATGTTATCTTTAATTTTCAATTTTTCATTGAGACAATGTTATCTTTAATTTTCAATTTTTCATTGAGACAATGTTATCTTTGTCTCTGGGAAATTAAAACTTATTTAGTTACATTGATTTCTGATTTAATCTAATCTTTAACTTTAATACACTAATAGATTGTAATTTGGGTATATTGCCAGGTTATTTTGAATTACCATATACTTGTATTCTGATTGATCATCATAAGTTACATAACAATGTTTCCCCTATTGAGGAGGGTTGGTTGTGTTTTGAACTCTTCAAACTCTATATTTTGCAATGAACATCATCACTTGATAAGATATCAGAAGTGTTGAAACAAAATGGCTATCTTTGTAGTGATGTATATGTTATAATTTTGAATAAATAAATAAATATACGTAAGCTCTGTGTATAAATCAATACCAAATATCAGTACGTAGTAAACACAAAGACAAGGGAAAACAATCAAGATAACTGGACAGCCTGTCAAGCGCATCACACTACCGATTTAAATTGTTTTAACACACGACACCGACATACATTCTCATGTATGAGACTGGAGAAGGAACCAACCGTAATTTTATACAAGAAAATTCTAAAAATAAGGATAACCTCTTCAAATTTAATATTTTCATTAATAAATTCTATAATATAATAATATACAATAAATTCTATAATATACTCTTCAAATCACTGAGTGTGCATTATACTGCAATTTAATATTGTACAATTTGTAAAGGCTTCTGGTAACAAAATGGGCAAAGTTGCACAACTGCTTTACTCGTACTCACACACGCGCACACACAGATTGTACTTTGGGTATATTGTCACATTATTTTGAATTACCATATACAGAGAGACTTAGTTACAAATACTTATGACGATGGCAGACGAAGATTCATTTTTCTCGTAACAGTTGTTCTTATAAAAGCCGGAAGGTTAAAAATGAATGCATTTCTATACTTAAGGACTTTCTAAAAATGTTATTTATAATTATATTATAATACTGCCGTTTGTAAGTAATCCTCGTTGTCAATATTTCAATCAAATTTTTGTGTGTTAAATCATTTTTCATCTCAGAGAATGTTGGTTATATGTTTGTAAAATATGCAATATAATTAAGTCGGATCATCAATCCAGATGGAGATATTTCTGTTGAATTGGTTTGGACAAAGCGACAAGAAAACAGATTAAATATAATATTTAGAAAATATTTGGTTATAATCATTACCGAATCGAATATAATGTGTAACAAAAATCTATCTCAAATTCTGAAAGACATTGTTCGTTTCAAGTACTTAACGTATTTGGGCAAAATGTTCAAGCTTGAAAAATATCACCGCAGATTTTCCGAGAAAAATGCTTATTTTTTCCACAAATTCCTTTCATTTATAAACAGTTGAAGAATTAATGTGCTTATTGTAAATACATCATGTATACATATATACCATAGATATACAATCTCAGTAATACTTAAATATCAACACAGCAATCACCGAATTAATGGCACACGCCAATACATACTTCATTACATAGATAAAAAAAAACACCCACCACAGTATACCAGCTATACGTCACCTTGACTGTAACCTTCTTCCGATACAGAAATACACCAGCCGCCAAATATCAACGCGAATGACAACCGTACCGGCTTTCGAGGGATCTACGTATGTGCGCTCTTACCATATTAGAATTTCTACCAACTCTCAGGCACGGGCCTGAAATACCGGATTAACATATTTATATATTCCGACAGCATTTTTATAGAATTCCAAACATGAACTTATAAGATTAAACTAAGACTCAAACTTGAAACTCTTTAAAGACATTTCTGCTATAATTTATCAGATCAACTGTTAACAGTGTTGAAAGAAAATGTTACTGATTTGCAGTGTTTGGGCCGTGATCCTAAAAGATAGCTGAACCAGGTCACTGTTAATCAAAGAATCTTCTTTGTACTGCCTATATAATGAATTTTATCACTTGATAGAAATTCTATGTGAAGTGGAAATGTTCCCTTGTATATAAAAAAAACTTTTGAACTCAAATTTTTGCATTAATAGGGTATAATCGACAAATCTAAATTGTAGTTTAATCCAAAATGAGATTATGTTCTCTGGCAGGAATTGAATCTTTATGCCCATCATTTCATCTGATGTGCTATGAACAACATCACAATATATATATATATATATATATATATATATATATATATATATATATATATATATATATGAGAAGCACAAAAGGAAAACTTATCTTAGCGGACGAGTTTCGTCCTCAGATGGAATGTAAGGATTTTTATTTTATAACAAGTGTTTATAAACAAAAGTAAAAAATATTGTCAGTGTTTCAGAATTTTTCAATTTAAGAACGCTCCTAAATATGCATCAAGCTAACTGAAAGTCAAGGTAAATTACGGAAGATGCTAAGTGATGTAATTTATTTTCTAATAAAAGTAAATTTTGTTTATTTTTATTATGATTTATACCATTTGACTTTGAGATTTATTTATATATTATATTTATAGATTAGGGAAATTTTCAGAAACATATGTATAATTTCCTGTATCATGCCTGAAAGAATGTCTACAGACACTTATGTATTTTCTTTTATTATCCATGATGATTTTTTAGTGTTTGGAAAGAAAAACTTAAAAAATCTCCATAAAGTAAGATTTAAATTATAGCGGACATATTAAAACATATTCTGTAACCAATTAAAAAAAAATCTCCTTTTATATAGAATCATGATACCCCCAACTGAGTGTATACCAACATAAAAAAAAATATAATTTATGGAGAATGATAAAACATATATCATATTTAATATATATATATATATATATATATATATATATATATATATATATATATATATATATATATATATATATATATATACATATATATATATATATATATATATATATATATATATATATATATATATATATATATATAATTATTAATCAGCAATGTTTCAGCTTTTAAGCATGTATTGTTACTAAGTTAGTAGAACATTTATACTCTTCAAGTAACACACTTTAACATGGAGTCTAGCATTTTCTTGAACGAGCCGAAACTGAAGGAAAAATATCTAGACATTGTGATACGAGGGACAAAATGAAAATGAAAATTCGAAGTTGAGCAAACTAAGTGAAGTTTTAGTGACATCAGCAAACGAGATCATCCCAAAGGACCAATGGACGAAAAGAAAGAAAAAAAAAAGAATGGATAACAAATGAGACTCTCGACATAATGAAAAAGAGAACAGAATAAAATGCCAAACATGGAAGAAAATATCGAAAACTACACAAAGAAATAAGGAACAAATGCAGACAGAAAAGACAGAAGAAACATGTGCAGAAATAGAAAGAATGGGTATCACAGATAAAGAAGATCTACATAAAAAATATAAAAATAAGAGAACTAATAGGACAAAAGACATGCTCATCAATAGGCTGCATAAAATTCAATGACTATGATTTCGGCATAGACAAAATCACAAAATAATAATTGAAATCTACAACAGTTGTCACATACCGGAAGAACTAAGCAGATCTATTTTCATAGCACAGCTTAAGAATCCAAGCGCAATTGAATTCTGATGAATAGAGCGCGCAGCAGAATCAGGCCAGATACAAAACAAGAACAGTGAAGGTTCGTAAAAGACACCAACACAAGGAAGGCGATATTTATGCTGAGAATTTTATCAGAAAGTGCAATAAAAATGCAGAATTACATGTACATGTGTTTTATAGATTACGCAAAGACGTTCGATAAAGTACGCTACAAAGATCTGTTAGAACTGCTCAGCAACCTTGACATATTCGGGAAGGATATTAGAATAATCAATAACTTAGACGGGCAGTAAACTGCTTGAAAAGAAGTTCAGCAGATATATAAAAATAGGAAGGTGGGTAAGACAAGGATATCTTCTCACCTATATTCAACTCTGAGAGAATTAGAAGTCCTACCAGGATTCATTATTGGCGGCCACAATCTTAACAATATAAGATATACAGCTGACACAGTGTTTATAACAGACACGGAAATAAAACTATAAAAACTCCTACAGAAGACAGTGAAGGAAAGCGAGAATAAATGCCTACGTATAAACTAAAAGAAGACAGAATGCAATATGTGAGCATCAACGGGCTTTTAGAGAAAATGGAAACAAAAAGTAAACTTATACTTAGCATCAGCAAGAGGATCTTGAACTTTCTTGGGTACGTAATGAGGAAGGAGGGCTTGGAAAATCTGCTACTCGCGGGACAGATTGAGAGAAAGAGGGATAGAGGAAAGCAGCGCGTAACGTACTTGATGAGCGTGAGAAAAATGGATGGTAGAACTGGGTTTAGGAAAAATAACAAAAATACAAAACTTATTAAGAGCTACAAGGAACAGGAAGATGTGGAGGGCCATGATCGCCTACATCCTGAAGGGACACGGCCCACAAAAAGACGACATCTATACGTCAGTCTCCCAAATTTAGTTTCTTCAGCCTTTTTGAGAAGCTTTTATGGATCTTTCCTAGTACACCGAGATTGGTACAATTTTATATTCCATATTCTTGTTCCGTTTTTAGCTTTGGTTTTCGGTTTCTTTTAATTTTACTGTATGGTGGCATCGGACACTGAAATCCGTGATCTGACATCTTTTCTTTCTTCCACTAAAACTACGTATATCTGGTCACGATTGGGCGATAGGTTTTAATCGAAGTGGATTTGGTGTTTTCTACTCGATAAGATATTTAGGATGTGTCATATACCATTGACCATTGGGCTGTACATCCAAATTGCATTCTCTTGCTCTATTGCCAGTGGACCAACCTTCGCACCCAGTCATACTTACTTTAGTATTTATTTATTATTATCATATCTCGTCTCCAGTTTCATCTTATTATTTGGCCTTTTTTTCCTTTGTCATTTTCTTTCACTTCTTCTCTTTTTTTCTTTACTTTTTCTTTCCTTTTTCATACTTTTGCTTTTCACATTCATTTTATATTTACTAATTAACCACTTGCTTCCTTTCTTCTTTCAGTGGATGTCAGTGAAGCCGAAAAGGAATGGAAAATGCAGTTCGCTGAATACAGCCAAAAATATATTGTCGAATGGAAACATCAATTTGAAAATTTCATACGAAATCATGAAAAAAGAATGGCCAATTGCAAACACAACGGATAACTTTAAACATGCCAATACAACTGAAATTACTAGAAAATTATAGAATAATAAGTGAACGACTAAAAGAAAAAATCTGACTGAAAATGTCGAAAGGGTTGAAAATACAGCATATACAAAAAAAAATGAGTAACATAGTCAAATAGATAAAAAAAAAAATTAAAAGAAAGAGAAAAAGCTGTGAAATCAATTATTGGGAAAACGATGGGAAGACAGTGTTGCGAAAATTATTCTCTTTATAAAAGATAATTTCTAAAAATATACAATAACTAAACCATAATATGAGAGTTTTACTTTTCTATGAAGGTGATATGTTATACTTAAACTGTAAGCAAACGTGATATTTTGTTGGCTGGTGTTTTTGTTTTCTTTCTCTCTCTCTCTCTCTCTCTCTCTCTCTCTCTCTCTCTCTCTCTCTCTC